>CM029013.1:134208691-135410125 GCA_016801055.1 Panax notoginseng | reverse complement strand
TTTTCTCTCTATTTCTTTCTCTATATCGAGCGTATTCTTGTGAGTATTTGATACTTTGAGTGTTGCTATACGGTGCAAGTTTCCTTCAGCACTATATCTAGTATTCCAGTCAGAAGTACCGAATTTCCGAGGTAAGGGATGTTATTTCTTCTTAAATGATATTATTTTCTTCAATATCATTATGCCGAAGTATTGATCTGAACTTTTTATCAAATTTAGAACTTTTCATGTCGGGTTACTATTCATGAGTTACTATTCATGAGTTACTATTCACGAGTTACTATTCACGAGTTACTATTCACCGAAAAATGAAATTTTTCTTCTTTTCGTCCAAAATATCTATTCTGGATACTAGCTTTGATTCTATCCATGTTTTGATCATTCTTGAATTTTACTCCACTATGATTATTTATGAGGTATTTTTGAACATGGAATAGCTGAAATACGAATCCTTAATATTTACTCTTTTGTTTCACTGGATTCGTTTTCTCTAAAATGTTTTTCATCATCCTCAGTCCTAAATGATGATGTTACTGAATATCTTTGGCCTGTAGTGCAAAGATTGATGATTTTATGATGAATATCTTTGGCCTGTAGTGCAAAGATTGATGATTTTTATGATGAATATCTTTGGCCCGTAGTGCAAAGATGAACAGGTGTTGAGTGAACATGACCAACTGATGAATATCTTTGGCCTGTAGTGTAAAGAGGAATATTTGATTCCAGATATATATTTTATTGATGTTACAGGGATAAAATATCGACGATGGACTTTTAAATTCATATATAGAAGATAGTAGTTTGCATTCTCTACTTAACTCTTCTAATGAATTGATGTTTCCGCTGCAGTTGTTGATTTAAAACTTGTTGTCTATTGTATTCTATTAAATTTTTTCCTGTTGAAGACTAAGGATAATTTATTGTATATTATCTTAGTCATAATATTCTTTACTGGGCTAGTTGAGCTCACCCTTTTCCTTGTTGTTCCATTTTCTTCTCAGGAGGCGAGAATGTAGCGAGTACTAGTCGGGGTGTGGAATGATGGTTCAAGACAGTTGTTTTAGTAGTCCTCACTATTTTATAAAATAGTGTATCAATAAGTATAATGAGTTCTTATTGAGTATGAATACTGTCTAGATGACAATATTTGTATTTAAACTCACAGTATATGTGTTGTCGTATTTTGCACGACAATTGTAATAATAAAGTTGTAGTTATTTTTCTGTACCATGTATTTGGCGACTCAGAATGGTTTGGATGGATTGGACCTATTTGGGGGCGTCACAGTTGGTATCAGAGCTTAGGGATATGATCTCTGGCGGAGATCGGGGAATAGAACTAGGAGGGGAGAGACGAGTAAATCCTTCGCTAGTGTGTCCTACCTAAGCTTATTTGTTGGTCGGTCATAATATAGGGATATTATGTGATATGTTAATTTGTTAAATTAACCTTTGTTCTGTGGCAGTATTTTAGAATGTCGACTGAGAATGTTAACACTGGAGTAAATGAGACGGTGGAGATGCTTATACTCACCAACGAGAAAAACGTGCAACAGGCTGGCAATGTTCCTCCTGTGAACAACACCACTGAGCAGACGATGAATGATGGAATGTTTAGGAGTTTTTTTTTCAGTTCATGCAAAACCAGACGAGGGAGACTCATGTACAAAATACGTGTAGAAATGATAGCAATGCGCGGCTTGTCACAGCCAAGCAGTTCAAAGAGTTGGGACCACCAGAATTCTGGGGAAAGCCAGATCCGATTAAGGCGGAGACATGGGTCAAGCAAATTACCAAGATATTTTGATGTCTTGGGATGCACGGAGGAACAGAAGGTTCCATTCGCCACCTTTATGTTTCGTGGCGAGGCAGACTACTGGTGGGTGTCTGTGAAACGTACCCATCTAGCCGCACTCAGCATGTCTGGGAGACATTTCAGAAACTATTCAATGACAAGTACTTTCCTGAAAGTATTCATCATATGAAGGAGGTAGAGTTTATTAGACTGGAGCAGAATAACATGACGGTGTCCCAGTACGAGGTGAAATTTGCAGAGTTGTCCAGGTTTGCACCTCATTTGGTAGAGAATGAGGAACGTATGACGCGGATGTTTCTGAGAGGTTTGAAACCCGGCATACGTCAATATCTCATTTCTCATAAATTTTCTCTCTATTCAGATGTTGTCAACAGGGCTCAATTATTAGAGCGAGATAGCGAGTATGGTCAATCGAGGGACCACAACCAGGATTATACCGGTGACAGCAGTCATCAGAACAACGATAACCAGCGGAGAAAGAAGAATACGGACAAGAACGGCAACCACTCTTGTGGTAATCGTGGCCATGAATATAGAAGAAGCGAGTCGGGAGGAGATTTTAAAAAGAGGAGATTCAACAATGATAATACGAAGACGTCAGCACCAGCAACAACTGGTTCCAAGGGAGGAGAGCGACCACCGGTCATATGCTATAAGTACAGAAAAGAAGGACATATCAGCCCAAACTGCCCACAACAGTTTAAGGTATGTTATAACTGTGGAAAGGAAGGACATATCACTCGAGATTGTACTGTAGCGAAACCAAGTCCAACGGGGTGGTGACTCAAAAAGCTGTCCCAGAAAAGTCAAAGTCAGCGGTTCCTGGAAGAGCGTTTTTCGTGACTGGTCAGAATGCGAGGAACCCGAACGAAGTTAGTACGGGTTAGTTAATTATAAATTTTTGCGAAGTCTATACCTTATTAGATACCGGTTCTACCCATTCATTTATTTCTCCTGCTTGTGCTCAACGTTTAAAATTGACTCCGGAGAAAATTAGACTTTAACTTATCTGTTGAAACTCCGTTAGGAGAAACTTTCGTTACATCCACTATTTATAAATCTTGTTTGATCCAAGTTGGCACCATCACATTACCTGTTGACCTTATCTCTTTAAAGATACTTGCTTTTGATATGATTTTAGGAATTGATTGGTTAATACTCATCATGCTAAAATTGATTGCTTTCGTAAGGTTGTTAGTTTTCATATTCCTAAGCAACCTGTTATTCAAATTCAAGCAACCAAACCATTGAAGTCAAACTCTTTCATATCAAGCCGTAAAGTCATTCGTTTATTGAAAAACGGATGTCAAGCTTTCTTAGCTATGTTATGGACTTGAACAAAAAAAAATACGTCAGATTTGAATGATATTTCTATTGTTAGTAAATCCCTGACGTATTTCCTGAAGAATTTCTTGGCTTACTCCCAGAGCGTGATATTGAATTTTGTATCGACTTTGAACCCGGTACAAAACCCATTTCTAAAATCTCGTATCGAATGGCTCCTATTGAACTTCAGGAGTTAAAAATTCAACTATAGAAGTTGATAACCGAGCCTTTATCTGGTGACTTCTTTTGTGGAATGCACTGAATCCAGACTCTCTGTAGGGGACGCCATATTCGTGCGGTAGTAAACTGATAGGTGTCATCGTGACGTGCTATCCAAGATTGGGATATGAGTCACAGTTGAGAGCAAACCTAAGTCAGTAATCGAAATACGTAGCTTTCTAGGCTTAGCTGTTACTATCAGAGATTCGTAGAAGGATTCTCGAATCGCTACTACTCCGTTAACTCAACTGACTTGAAAAGATACAAACTTCGAATGGACCGAGGAATGCGAGAAGAGCTTCCAACATGACGACACCACGTTGGCTCGAGCTATTGAAAGATTTCGATCATACTATCCAATACCATCCTGAAAAAGCGAACGTGGTAGCTGACGTATTGATCGTATGCGAGTACGAGTGCGATATTGTTGAACACAAAGACCTATTTTGTATAATTTATAAATGATAGAGATAGAGTTTAATGATTCTAGGGACCCACGTGATGATATACGAGTAAAATCGACTTTAATCGATAACGTTAAAGCCGCTCAAGCTACAGACCTGGAGCTGATGAATATAAAGAAGAAGGTGCAAGAATGTGTTATTCTAGAAGTAAGAGTCGATGAAGAGAAGAAAGCTCAAGCCTTCGATTTATTTGAAATCCTCGATCGAGTAGGAACTGTGGCCTATAGACTCGCCTTAACGCTAAGTATGTCACGTGTTCATAACGTTATTCACGTATCGATGTTACGTAAATATGTGGACGACCCAAACCACGTTATTGAGTTAGAACCAGACGAGATAACCGAAGACTTAACATACGAGGAGGTACCTGTTAAGATCTTAGATAGGAAAAAGCATGTCCTACGCACGAAGGTTATACCACAAGTTAAGGTTTTGTGGAGAAACCATGCTATTGAGAAAATGACCTGGGTGTTGGAAACGGAAATGAAAGTGAGGTATCCTCATCTTTTCGAAACACCAGGTACGTATGTCAATTTCGAGGACGAAATTTCATAAGGAGGGGAGGTTGTAAGACCCCAAATTTATTAATAAATGAAATTTAAATTCCTCTATTTATTATTTTGAAATAGTAAGGGTTGATTTGATTAATGTGGTTAGTTATGGGTAAAATGCGCAAATATTTTAAATAAGCAAGTGGTTATAAAATATTCATTGTTGTTGAGGAATATTTGTTTGGTCGTGGAATATTCTTGTTGTCGGGGAATATTCGTATGACGGCGCAGCCTTGTGTGGGCCCCATAACGGAAAGCGATTGGATGAAAAAAACGACAAAAATAAGTTGTTTATAAATAACGGCGTAGTTGTTACCGTTAATACTATTGAAATACCCGGTGGTTAAAGCACAGTAATACGCGTTGTTGCACAGTAGCACACGGTATTGTACCAATTATTGATTCTTACGTAAGAAGGGATTACTCAATAATTGTTACAGTAATTACTGTTCAATATTGTATTTTATTGATTCAATAATTGCTGCGTTGATATTTTATATTACTGTTGTTTTAATAATTGTCACTACACAGTATTTTCTATTATCAGAATAATAATTCATATTATCTGAATAATATTATTAGATAACATTACTGGTAATGTCTAGAAAGTTCTGTCTAAGGAGAGGTTTGGTCATCTAATTGCGTGCCAGTAAGGAGAGATCCTTATTAGAAAGCCCCCCTCTTTCCTGGGAACGGCCTGGTTGCTAGTACTGTGATTCTGTAATATTATTTGTGTATAATTAATTATTGATTTATATGATGAGGAAAATATTAATTTTATGTGGATATAGATGGAGAAAATTTTTAATGTGACAATTGTTGAAAATTAATATTTTATCTTTTTCTGATAAAATAATTCATTTAAATATATTATTTTAATAATATATTGATGGTGATATTTTTATAATAAATGTGGAATATATGAGTATATGAGGAGGAAGAGTATTTTTATGGCATTAAATGATTAACACATGTTTTGTGTGTTGGTAGACACAATTCTTGACCGAAAATGTATTATTGACTGTAAAATCGCCCGTTTATGGATTTCGGTCAATTTCTGTTTGGAATTTAGAAAAACTTTCTTCTGCAAAGTTGTAGAGAATTGAATTTCCTATAAAAACTCGCGAGATTCGAATTTTCTGATAAAAGGGCTATTTATTACGAATTATTGAAGTTCCGAATTATTGAGTCTGAATTGATTTTTGTTACAAAAATTGTTTAAAACATGTTTTTCATTTTTGGTGCATTTGTGTGGAAAATGTGTTTTTGATGTGGTGGGCTAAGGAAAATTTGGTTATAAATATATTATTATATTCAATTTTCTGCTTTAGTGTTCTAAGTAATTTCCTATAAATAGGTGCTTAGGTTAGAATTGAAAATCACACCAGAAACTGAAGTTTTCTCTCTATTTCTTTCTCTATATCGAGCGTATTCTTGTGAGTATTTGATACTTTGAGTGTTGCTATACGGTGCAAGTTTCCTTCAGCACTATATCTAGTATTCCAGTCAGAAGTACCGTATTTCCGAGGTAAGGGATGTTATTTCTTCTTAAATGATATTATTTTCTTCAATATCATTATGCCGAAGTATTGATCTGAACTTTTTATCAAATTTAGAACTTTTCATGTCGGGGTTACTATTCATGAGTTACTATTCATGAGTTACTATTCACGAGTTACTATTCACCGAAAAATGAAATTTTCTTCTTTTCGTCCAAAATATCTATTCTGGATACTAGCTTTGATTGTATCCATGTTTTGATCATTCTTGAATTTTACTCCACTATGATTATTTATGAGGTATTTTTGAACATGGAATAGCTGAAATACGAATCCTTAATATTTACTCTTTTGTTTCACTGGATTCGTTTTCTCTAAAATATTTTTCATCATCCTCAGTCCTAAATGATGATGTTACTGAATATCTTTGGCCTGTAGTGCAAAGATTGATAATTTTATGATGAATATCTTTGGCCTGTAGTGCAAAGATTGATGATTTTATGATGAATATCTTTGGCCCGTAGTGCAAAGATGAACAGGTGTTGAGGTGAACATGACCAACTGATGAATATCTTTGGCCTGTTGTGTAAAGAAGAATATTTGATTCTAGATATATATTGATTGATGTTACAGGGATAAAATATCGACGATGGACTTTTAAATTCATATATAGAAGATAGTAGTTTGTATTCTCTACTTAACTCTTCTAATGAATTGATGTTTCCGCTGCAGTTGTTGATTTAAAACTTGTTGTCTATTGTATTCTATTAGATTTTTTCCTGTTGAAGACTAAGGATAATTTGTTGTATATTATCTTAGTCATAATATTCTTTACTGGGCTAGTTGAGCTCACCCTTTTCCTTGTTGTTCCATTTTCTTCTCAGGAGGCGAGAATGTAGCGAGTACTAGTCGGGTGTGGAATGATGGTTCAAGACAGTTGTTTTAGTAGTCCTCACTATTTTATAAAATAGTGTATCAATAAGTATAATGAGTTCTTAATTGAGTATGAATACTGTCTAGATGACAATATTTGTATTTAAACTCACAGTATATGTGTTGTCGTATTTTGCACGACAATTGTAATAATAAAGTTGTAGTTATTTTCTATACCATGTATTTGGCGACTCAGAATGGGTTGGATGGATTGGACCTATTTTGGGGGCGTCACAGTGACTATGTATTATACTATAGTATTTTAAGTGGTAATTAATCAAGGAAGTGAATAAATTATTTAATTGACATAAATTACTATACTAAGGTTATAATATGATTATATAAGTGGCAGATATACTTATGGAACTACCCGAACAACAATATCTGACTGTATTATTTTATTGTGTATATTTAATGAACATGGATTATATGATGTGAGTACCAAAATAATCCCTAACTTTCCATTATAAAGTAGTATTAACACATTAAAATTACATTTTGGGAGTATAAGAAAACAAACTGAGCTTTATAAATACGTTATTGGGATTTAAAATTTATGTCCCATATTAAGTGTCCCAACAGTGCCCAAATAGTAGCATATGTCTTCATTGTGTGAAATCAAGCAGCTACGAATCCATGGTGATGATGGGTATGGATTGGCAGTTGGCCAACTCTTCTTTATCCCACATTTCTTTTCAATTTCCACTAAATCAAACCATGGTGCAAGAGCATTACCTGGACAACCAATTCTCTATATAAAGCATCATCCTCTTCTCATTCTTGGTTGCTTGGAATTGTCTGTTAAGTGCAATAGGGAGTGTGAGCTGCTGAGAAATTGAGGGAGTATAATCATTGTGTTGAGGAATTCCTTTAAGCTTCAATAGGTATAAAATTCTATTTTTATGTTCTTGAGCTTGAGCTTTGTCAAAATTCTAGAAATTGTTGAACTCTCTTTTAATTGGTATGGATTAGCATGCCATGGTGTTATCTGAGCTTGTATGCATATCTAGGAGCTTTGTTGTTAGTATGATTTGAAGTTTAGCAGTGAATGTGTCAAGGCTCTACAAAAGCAGAGCCATAATTTTTGGTTCTGATCAAAGTGGCGCGGCCGCGCCACTTCTATAGGCTAATATCGCGTGGTCGCGCGTGGTGTTATTCTCAGATACTGCTGTAATGTTTTTCTATGTTTCTGATTTTTCTGAGCATTACTTTGGTTAGAATATGCACATGAATGGCCCTAGCATGTGGTTAAATATTGTTTTGAACATAGTACGTTGTTGTAGCATTGATTGAGTTAAGTTTTCAAGAAAACTTCAAGATTTAGAAAACTAGAAATCATGAACTTGAAGTAATGAATATTTTGATCTTGCAAGCATGTTAGTATGGTTTTGAAATGCATGTCGGACATACTAACTTACGTATATGGACTTCATATTGAATCTTTATCATGTTGGATTTAGTAGTAAGCTTTGCTAATGAAAATGCAAACTTTGAACGTGAATATTAATGTGATACTTTAAAAGTTAGAATATGATGATTATGAACATGCTAGATGATACCCTTAGATGCACTCATATATCATAAATGTATATAAACCATGCATAGGTATCGTAATCATAAACGAACCATATCTTAGAACAAAACGATGTTAAATACACGTATGTGATACGAATACTCACAAGCATGTCTATTATGATTTATATGACTACCTTATATGTTTAAGGATCAAGCATGTTGAACTTTATGAATTCATAATCTTAAAAGGTCTTAAATTATTGAGATGTCCAACTTAGAACCTTATTGTGCAAGACGGGACCTAGATTAAACTTGAAAGATACGAAAGGACCCTTGACATGTTAATATATGTTATGTATGTAAGGATGGACAAGCTAGGCCAAGCAAATAATTGCTCAACCCTGGTTTGTACTGGGAGCCGCGCGGCTGCGCGTCTCCTCAGTACAAATCAGGCACGGCCGCCACCAGTCTGCAAACTTAGAAAGTGACTTCTGTGATTTCTGAATTATGTAGCATGTTAGTATAACTTTATTATGCTTATTTTTGTGCATGACACACTGACAAAAGTAGCTTTGCATGTTAACACCTAACTTAGCTTGAATTGATAAGGTGTTTTAAAATGATGATGTCTAACGATAGATTCGAGCTAAGTAATAACATACGTATAAGGTTTCTTGATCTAGTCGTGTGTGTACACTTGATCTATATATATCAAGATTGTTTACCGAAAATGTTTAACTAATGAATATCCTATATACGTATTACATTATGTTAGGATTTGAAAGAGTATTGTTAAGCGATATTTTGGTAAACTGTGCTTGAGGCAAGTATCCTAAACCTTGGCATTACTATATTCGACGAATACCGTAAGCTTATCTCTTTGAATACAAGTTATATTCCTTTCTCGTTCAAATGAACCATTATGCTTAAACCCTTGTGAAAACTATTATTCATAATGAACTTAGTATTGTTCATGAATATTGTGAAAGAGTCGATGCCATTTGATTCGGCTAGACTATATGCATGTTTATGAAATTGTCCAAACCAATTGATTGGTGCGAAAATCTTAAAAACTGAGTTGGACAACCCTTATGGTAAGGGGATTGTATGTTGTTGGAAACCCCAACACATGAGTATATTATTATTGTGGTGTTATGCATAACTTGGAGTATTGTAGACTGATCCTCTATAGTACTTGATTTGTTTTGGGTTATCATTTTAATATTGGTAATTCTAGTAGATGTTCAATAGTCCTTAGTGACTGCTTAGTATAAATTGTTATCCAGTCGGATACCTTGATAACCTTTGAATTCATATATATCAGTTGATTTATATTAAATTATTGATTTTAGTATAAGTATTGTTGATATTCCTTATCCGTGATGTTATTCTGACACTTTGAAGTATCCAAGAAATGACACTTCGATATTTCAAACCTTGTGATATTATATCCTACACCCTTATTGTATATTACTTCCCTGGGCAATTTATGCTTATCCATACTTATTTAAAACCTTTCAGTTAAGGAAGAACAGGGAGGTGTCTCTAGAACAGACAAGGGCAAGGGCAGGGCTACTGACTAGCTTGTCCCTTTTATGTTTAAGATTATTATGTTGTATTAAGACTATGTTTAACTTAAATAAGATTATGTAATAGGTCTTTATTCGATACTATTATGTAATCTTTTAAGTACTGTAGGTTACGAGACTTGGGGGAATAATTATAATAAATCATTGTATATTATTCTAATTTAGATTTTCCGTTGTGAATGTATAATTTTAGTTATTATAGTTTTACCATGAGAACGTGATGAACCGAATTCGAGTGACCAAGTGGAGGTCCGAATTTGGGGGCGTCACAGGTTGGTATCAAAGCTTTAGTTATAAACATTAGGAACAAGAGTCCTTAGATTATAACTTAAGAAAACTTAGAAGTTAGGAAGGGGATAAAACTCATGTAGAGCTTTCCCTGAGAGACTTAGTGTGTTATAAAATGTAACTTCATTCTATACAATGAACTTATGTTTATTTAACGTTATGATAAAGTTGTTGTTTGTCTTGTCTTATGTTGGTGTTTGTAGGATGACTGACATGGGAGGACCTAGCCGAGTAGTAGTGGAAGAGCCGCGTGATATCCACGTAGTCTATGGGGCACCCTTGATAGCAGAACCTATTTTGGTAGTTGCCCCTATTGATGATGATGATGACGAGGAGGAGAAGGAGGAGATGGAGCCTCTACCTGAGGAATCTGATCCAGAGGAGGAACCCGTGGAGGATGAAACCGAGCCCATGGAGGACTCCGACGGGACTACTTTCGAAGATCGGATGTTGAGAGAATATGAAGAACATATTTTGGAATTAGGGTGTAGAGTCGAGGAGTTGGAGACTGAGTCTCTTGAGAGGCAACTAGTGATGTAGGAGATGGAAGTGGAAATTTCTCACCGAAAGGAGGCAGGGATCTAGATGGGGGCCTTGTTTCACCGGTCGGTGGCGAGGAACGTTGAGTTGGCAGGAAAGTTATAAGAGATGGAGCAGAGGATTTTGAGTGAGAGGACGGAGAAGGAGGCTCTCCGAACTCAGTTGGAGATGGAGGTGATGGATAGGATTCACTTTGAGTAGAAGTGGGAGGATTCCAATGATAGGGTGAATGATCTAGAGGATGAGGTGTGGTGCAAGAGGAGGAAGATAAACAAGATGGGCTATGCTCTACGCACGACCATGGAGAGAGTGATCGATGGGGTGAATCACTACTCCGCTGAACAAGGACAGACCCGGCCTACCATAAGTCGGGATATGGTGGAACACATTACGCAGAAGGAGTATCAGAGAGCCGTGGAGCATGGGATGTTAGATTGAGTCTAGGGGGAAAAGCTCAGTAGTATAGTAGTTGTATTTATGTGTTGTTAATATATTGTTGTAATCTCCGTCTTTTGTGTAAGATGTGAGACAGTGGTGAGCACTTGCTATAATTGTGGCCAAGAGGGGCACATCTCCCCAAATTGCCCAAAGCCAAAAAAGATCAGAGGATGTTTTGCTTATGGATCGATAAAGCACCAGATAAAGGATTGCCCGAAGAAAGGAAGCGGTGGAGCTAGCGAAAGCCAGGGAAGAGGAAGCAAGTTAATGATTGGTGGACCTGCGCAACCCAATCGATTGACCGCTCGCACCTTTAACATGACCGTCTAAAACGTCGTAGCTGCAAAGGACGTGGTGTCAGGTATAATCCCAATCAATAATATAAGTTCTTATGTATTATTTGATTTGGGTGCGACCTGTTCTTTTGTATCTGAAGAATTCGCTAGTAAACTTAATACACCCTGAGAACGTTTAGAAGTTTCCTTGAACGTAGAAGTTGCGAATAAGGAAATAATCCCCGTAGAATACGTTTATCAAAATTGTTGCGCAAACATTAGAGAACATGAACTGAGCATAGACTTGATTCCTATTAGACTAGGTGAATTTGACGTAATACTGGGAATGGATTGGTTATATAACCATGCGGCAGTAATTGACTGTCATAACAAGTGTGTGAACCTTCAGACTTCGAGTAAGTCTAAGGTAGTGTTTTAAGGTAGCTCATCGCTTAAGCAATCGTGTTGTGTTACGATGCTGCAGGCCAGGAAATTGTTAAAGAAAGGATGTGTAGGTTATTTAGCTTATATCGTAGATACTCGAAAGAAGGGAGTAAAGATTAAGGATATACCCCAGTGAATGAATTTCGAGACGTGTTTCCAGACGATCTGCCTGGTCTTCCGCCAGACAGAGAAATCGAATTCATAATAGACTTAGCACCGGGAACGACACCAATTTCGAAAGCTCCATACCGTATGGCGCCAGTAGAAATGAAGGAATTAATGATACAACTTCAAGAGTTACTGGATAAGGGTTACATTCGACCGAGTGTGTCCCCTTGGGGAGCACCAGTGTTATTCGTGAAGAAAAAGGACAGATCGATGAGGCCCTGTATCGATTATTGAGAATTGAGCAGAGTAACGATCAAGAACAGTTATCCATTACCAAGGATAGACGACTTATTTGATCAACTAAAGGGAGCAAAATGTTTCTCAGAAGATCGACTTATGGACAGGATATCATCAACTGAAAGTGCGTGACGAAGATATACCAAAGACTGCGTTTCGAACCCATTATGGACATTACAAGTTTTTGGTAATGTCATTCGGTTTAACTAATGCTCCGACAGCATTCATAGACTTGATGAATCAAGTTTTCAAGCCATACTTGGATAAATTCATAGTAGTTTTTATCGATGACATTTTGATCTACTCGAAGATGGAGGAAGAACACGTCGCACATCTGAAGATTATTTTGGAAGCACTACGAAAGGAGAAGATGTACGCGAAGTTTTCAAAATGCAAATTTTGGATGAAGAAGGTTCAATTCTTAGGCCACGTGGTGGATGAGAATGGAATCTCAGTAGACCCCGAAAAGGTCAAAGAAGTAAGTAGTTGGGAACAACCGAGAACACTGATGGAGGTGAGAAGTTTCTTAGGGTTAGCTGGGTACTATCGAAGATTTATCTAGGATTTTTCTAAGATAGTGACCCCGTTGACTAATCTGATAAGGAAGACGGTGAAATTTGTGTGGACCGACAAATGCGAAGAAAGTTTTCAAGAATTGAAGAGGAGATTAAGCGTGGCGCCTGTATTATCCTTACCAGATGATACGGGAGGATTTGTGGTGTATAGTGATGCATCGCATAGAGGACTAGGCTGTGTGCTGATGCAACATGGCAAAGTCATTGCGTATGCGTCACGACAATTAAAGGATTACAAAAAATAATGCCCTACTTGTGACTTAGAGTTAGCGGCAGTAGTTTTTTGCGTTAAAGATATGGAGACATTATTTGTATGGAGAGAAATGTGAGATATACACGGACCACAAAAGTTTTAAATATATCTTAACACAAAAGGAGTTAAATATGCGTCAGAGAAGGTGGTTAGAATTGATCAAAGATTATGACTGCGAGATTCTTTATCACCCGGGAAAGGCAAATGTAGTTGCCGACGCTCTGAGCAGGAAAGGAAGGGAGAAATTATTTCAACTGACAACTCAGGAGGAGTTAATAAGAGATATGGAGAAGTTGGAAATAGAAGTGAAGGGACCCGAGAGATCTGAAGAGAAATTATTTGTAATGGAAGCTCGTCCGACATTGTTGGATAGGGTAAAGGAGGCATAGGAGAAAGATGGAGAATATGAGAAAATCAGGAGTAGGATCG
This sequence comes from Panax notoginseng, assembly GCA_016801055.1. Taxonomy (NCBI): domain Eukaryota; kingdom Viridiplantae; phylum Streptophyta; class Magnoliopsida; order Apiales; family Araliaceae; genus Panax; species Panax notoginseng. The sequence goes on along the minus strand of CM029013.1, from coordinate 135,396,567 downwards.
CGGAAAATGAGGTAGAAATATTTTGAAAAGATAAAGACGGTATCTTAAGATTCGAAGGGAGAGTATGGGTACCGGCGGTAACCGAGTTGAGAGAGGAGATTTTGCACGAAGTCGACAATACAACATATTTCGTTCATCTAGGAGGCACAAAGATGTACCGGGACTTGAAGTAACATTTTTTGTGGCCAAATTTGAAATGAGAAATTGCGGAGTACGTTAGTAGATGTCTTACGTGTCAACGTGTAAAAGTAGAGAATCAGCGGCCGAGTGGTTGCTACAACCATTGTAAATACTAGAGTGGAAATGGGAGCATATCACGATGGATTTCGTGGTAGGACTTCCAATTACGCAGAAAGGTTTGGATGCCATGTGGGTTATCGTGGATTGACTAACAAAGACCACACATTTTCTACCAATCAAAATCCGTTATAGTTTAAATCAGTTAGCAAATCTGTACGTAAAGGAAATCATTTCATGACATAGAGTGCCGGTGTCGATTGTTTTTGATCGAGACCCACATTTCACGTCAAAATTCTGGAAAAGCTTACAAGAGAGGATGGGAACACAGTTAAGGTTAAGTTCTGCTTATCATCCTCAGACAGACGGACAAAGTAAGTGAATAATACAAACGTTAGAGGACATGCTTAGGACTTGCATGATGGACTTCAAGGGAAATTGGGACGACCACTTACCCTTAGTCAAATTTGCGTATAATAATAGTTACCACGTGAGTATCGGCATGCCACCATATGAAGCTCTTTACGAAAGAAAGTGCAGAACACCGTTATGTTGGGACAAAGTCAGAGAACGACGAATACTCGGACCAGAGTTAGTATAACAAACCGCAAATGTGGTGACAGTGATAAGGGCTAGACTAGTGGCAGCTCAAGATCGCCAGAAAATGTATGCGGATTTGCATCGGCAAGACCGAAATTTTGAAGTCGGCAGTTTTGTATTATTAAAGGTATCTCCATGGAAGGGAAAGATATGTTTCGGCAAGAAAGGAAAACTAAGTCCATGATTCATAGGACCGTTCGAGATACTAAAGCGAGTGGGCGAAGTAGCGTAAAAAGTTGCACTATCACCTGAGTTGGAACACATCCATAACGTGTTTCACATATCTGTGTTGCGTCCGTACAAGCCTGACTACAAACACGTGATTTCTTATGAGCCCATTCAAGTGGAGAAGAACTTAGTGTACGAAGAAATTCCTGTCCAAATTCTAGATATGAAAGAGCAAACTTTAAGAAACAAAGTCATTTCTTTTGTAAAAGTGCTTTGGCGTAACCACGATGTCGAGGAGGCAACGTGGGAGTTAGAAAATAGGATGATGCGGGATTATCCCCATCTATTTGTGTAACCTTGCAGCAATTCCGGGACATAATTTTTATAAGGGGGGAGGATGTAATACCCGAGAATTTCCACGTATTATTAAGTGAATATATTAATGGGAATGAATATTTATTTGAATATGAACAATTTCGTGTTATAAAATGAGATAACTCAATTATATTAAATAACTGAATAATTGAGGATATGTGGAGTTTTGTGATGAACTCGTTGAAAGCCTTGTGTGGCATGGTGATGGGAAATACTAATAGTAATGTTAATCGGCAAAGAAATTATAAAGTAAACAATTAAGTAATATTAATTGTAAATTGTTGTTGTAATATACTATTAGTTGTTAATTGATGTGTGGTAGATTAATTATTTAATAATGAGGATTAATTAATGATTATATTAATTAATTGATGATGGTTGTGGTAGAGGATTGAATTTTAGTAATTAACTAATAATGTGTGATTACTATTATGTGCAATATATTATAAAGATGAATAATGATTATGGAAACCCATAAATATATTAATTAATGGATTGATTAATTAATATTGGTGTTAATTAATTTAGGAAGTGCATGATCTATTTATTTAACATAAACAAGTAAGTTAGTAATATAACAATGTCATGTTGATAGTTATGTGCATATGAGCAATAATACAACTATACTATATAGTGCAGTATGACATTGTGTGACTATGTATTAAACTATAGTATTTTAAGTGGTAATTAATCAAGGAAGTGAATAAATTATTTAATTGACATAAATTACTATACTAAGGTTATAATATGATTATATGAGTAGCAGATATACTTATGGAACTACCCGGACAACAATATCTGACTGTATTATTTTATTACGTATATTTAATGAACATGGACTATATGATGTGAGTATCTAAATAATCCCTAACTTTCCATTATAAAGTAGTATTAACACATTAAAATTACATTTTTGGAGTATAAGAAAACAAACTAAGCTTTATAAATACGTTGCTGGGATTTAAAATTTGTGTCCCATATTAAGTGTCCCAACAGTGCCCAAATAGTAGCCTATGTCTTCATTGTGTGAAATCAAGCAGCTACGAATCCATGGTGATGATGGCTATGGATTGGCAGTTGGCCAACTCTTCTTTATCCCACATTTCTTTTCAATTTCCACTAAATCAAACCATAGTGCAAGAGCATTACCTGGACAACCAATTCTCTTTATAAAGCATCCTCCTCTTCTCATTATTGGTTGCTTGGAATTGTCTGTTAAGTGCAATAGGGAGTGTGAGCTACTGAGAAATTGAGGGAGTATAATCATTGTGTTGAGGAATTCCTTTAAGCTTCAACAGGTATAAAATTCTATTTTTATGTTCTTGAGCTTGAGTTTTGTCAAAATTCTAGAAATTGTTGAACTCTCTTTTAATTGGTATGGATTAGCATGCCATGGTGTTATCTGAGCTTGTATGCATATCTGAGCTTGTATGCATATCTGAGCTTGTATGCATAATTTTTGGTTCTGATCGAAGTGGCGCGGTCGCGCCACTTCTATAGGCTAATACCGCGCGACCGCGCGTGGTGTTATTCTCAGATACTGCTATAATGTTTCTGTATTGTTCTGAGCATGTTACTTTGGTTAGAATATACATATGAATGGCCCTAGCATGTGGTTAAATATTGTTTTGAACATAGTGTGTTGTTGTAGCATTAATTGAGTTAAGTTTTTAAGAAAACTTTAAGATTTAGAAAACTAGAAATCATGAACTTGAAGTAATGACTATTCTGATTTAGCAACCATGTTAGTATGGTTTTGAAATGCATGTCGGACATACTAACTTACGTATATAGACTTCATATTGAAGCATGATTGTTGATTGATTTCGCAATCAATGAATACGTGCAAGAATACACGGTCAACAAGTAATAAAGTGAAAGTAGAGTATCGTTCCCACGAGGAATTATTTAATAAAAATCACCAAGTACTAATTCTTAACCAAATCAATTTTATTTAAACAACCAATAATTGTGATTTCTAGATTTAAGAAAACTAAATTAAACAAAACAAAAAGATTATTCTAAAAGAAAGCAAATAAACAACTAAGAATTGATGAAATTCAGATAAATAAGAATTAAGACTCCAATATCTCCAATTATGAATTATAAATCAATTATTCAACTATCCCAATTATTATATCTACTGAATTGTTAACAAGAATTCTCAAATGCCAAAAGCCCTCTCTCGAGTGATCAATTGCCTTCTATTTAACCCAGATTAATTTTGCTATATCTTTATGCAAAACAATTGAATTAAACTCGCTACAAACCCAATTCCTCTTATGTTACATGCGGCAAATAGATATTCTCATTCTATTCACAAACCTAATTATTCACTGTGCAAATAACTAAGTCACATGTCACCAAGCCTAGTTCTAACCCTAGAATTCCTTTCCCAATTCCTTCTAGAGTAACAAGGTAATTATTGGCCAGATAATTAATCAATAAGCACAAAGCAAGATGAACAATTCACTTCAACATAAAAAATTAGAATAAATTAAATAATCAATTCATAACCATAAAAAGTTCAATTGAAATCTTAATAAAAGAGTTAGTTCATAATTAAAGAATTAAAAATAAGAATCCACAATTGAATAGACATTAAAAGATAAATGTATGATAAGAGAAGATAATAGAATTTGTTGTCAGCAAATCTGAGGCTCCCCTCTTACTCCTGCTCTTGATCTTCAATGATCTCCAAGTTGCTTCAATCTCCAAAACTAATATGAACTAGGGTTAATGTCTAATCTAATGGAGTGTATCTCTAATCTAAGCTATGTAATCCCCCTTTATTTTATGCCTTACATCAAGTATTTATAGATTACAAGTCCAATTTTGAGCTTAAGAACAAATCCAATCCAATTTGGAGTCAAAAAGGTGTCAAAATTCGCCCAAAACGCGTCCAGGCCGCACCAAACCCTTCCCCCAGTGCCCCAGCGCTGGGCTTAATGCTCAGACACTGCCTTATAGCGCTCCGGCTCTGGAAATTGCCTTGAAATGGGCGCCCCGACGCTAGTGCTTTTTTGGAAATTTTCTGCTCCGACGTCCTTTGGGAAAATGGTCATAACTTCTTCGTCCAAACTCCGATTTCAATGATTCAAGATGTTCCGGAAAGAGGAGACGTAGATATACAACTTTCATTCTTTGAGTTTTCCGAAATAATGTCTCGAGCAATACTAAAATTGGCTCTGAAGTGACTGTTGTGTAAATGGCAAGCCGAAAACGCGAATCTAGCCACTCCAAACGTCGATCCAAGTAACTTTTGTCCCAATTCCTACAAAACAATGTAAAACATGCATGAATGGACACAAACACTTAAAAACTATTCTAAAAGACTTGAGAACAACAATAAATTAAACCCGAATATATCCAATTCATGTGTATAAAACTCACTCATCAAATACCCCCAAACTTAAACCTTTGCTTGTCCTCAAGCAAAAACACAAAAGAACTAAAAATAAACAAACAAACTCAACTACATGAATGCATATGCATGATCTACTTCCTAATATACATACGAACCTAGTAATAAATCAGTATGATATATAGCAACAGGCCTCAAAGATACCATTGGTACTCAAACAATATATCCGATCAAATAAAAATTCATAACTCTAACCAATTAGTCAATCCACACCTGTGATCACCCATGTTGTGCGTGTGTGCTTGCTAACCATTCTAACCAACCACAATTCAAGATAATCACATAACAAACTTCTTAGAAGAAAAATTTCAGTTCCAATTCAATTACTTTTGTGAACATGACAACTCCGGTTAAAACTAAGCAATTACCAAGTCGAAGGATAAATACAAGATTTTTTTTACTTTTTTTCAACCGCGAGGGCATTTTTGCTCTTTCTCGTGTTTTATTAATTTTTTTTATTTTCTCATGGCTGTGCAATGTCTTATTCCCTTAGGCTTTTCAGTGCTACCTTAACGAGCTTTCGACCAACGACTCCCAAGCCATTAAGACCTTAGGGCGCTAGGTGTAAAGACACTCCCCTCGGGCTTACTTACTCAAGTAACAAAGGCCACAAAACTAGACAAGCATGCCACGGTGTTTATTCATTTTTTTTCTTTTTCTGGATTTTCTATTTTTTTTCTTTTCATCATTTTTTCTCTTTTTTTTTCTTTTTGCAATATATATATCTCATAGATTCCCCCAAACTCAAGCTTTTACGTCATTCCAACCTTTACCGCCAGTTCACTAATTTTCTTAAATTTTAACCAAGATTTTTCCTCAAAAATAAATTATGAAACCCTTGAACCAAGTAGATTGAAACAGTTAAACTTTAAGTGCTAACCGGTTACATAAGTTTCAGACAGGCTTAGATTATCATCATGATTAAAATTAGAACTCATCATCAATTATCAACATTGTTCAATTTAACAATTAATACAAATCTTATCATAGGTCGAGCTAAGACCACACCAACTAATCGCACAGATTCATGCAAAAATAAATAAAATAAAAATGGAATTATACTACATGAACATATACTAATATAACCTATGTATGCATATGCAATTAACTACCATGTATTATATGCAACCTAAAAAAACAACGCTAACACATAAAAATAACGAACTACAATGCAAATAACTAACTATATGTAGTACGACACTAAAATGCCCCCAAACTTAAAACAGACATTGTCCTCAATTACTAAATTAGACAAAATTAAAGCAGAGGACTTCCCTGAAAATATAGCAATCTTCCTTCTTGTCCGCTAAGTTTGGAGAATAGGCTAGGGACATGGAACAAATTGGGCACCACACTGGAATTTTGACTTGACTAACTTGTAAACCATGATAGAAACACTTTTATTAAATCCTAAATAAATGCAAATTCAAAACTACTAATATAAAACTTAATAAAAACTAAAAATAAAAATTAAACTTGGGTTGCCTCCCAATAAGAGCTTGTTTTATAGTCTCAGCCTGACTTCTTCAATTCTCTATCCAATTCCCCTTCGAAACTTGAGGAACCCTCCATCCATCGAAAATAATATAGCTTTTAGTAGGTTCCCATTCACGATAGTCATTGTATTAAAGTCACCTAGCATGCTTTGTTTATATAAGATCACATTAAAGAACGTCCAACATCTAGGTGTTTTTTCCATTGTGTCTGCGAATAGATTCTGGCATTGAGGCTTGTCAGACACAACAATCTCTTCTTTTATCTTCTCCAACTCATTGAACCATGGCTTCGAAGTTGTACTCGCTTTTACGTCACAAGGAGTATTGTCGACGACATGACTACCTAGCGGACATGGTTTTGCAAATCTAACCGGATTTTTGAACTTTGGTGGAGAAGGTATATGGGACATTATCAAAATTGGCTCATCTTTGTTGGTACTCAAAGTTAGATCTTTGCCGATCTCTTTTTGTTGGTCTCCAAGTCTTTCCTGTCTTTCAACATCTATATCATTTGGCACATCCGATTGCAGATTTGGTTCGGGCTCAACATCAGTCTCGTCATCCATGTCATAGAGTCAAGTGTATTGAGGATGGTTATTCAACGCATGTCCTATCTGCCCCAATTGATTTTCCAGATTCTTGATTGATGCCCCTTGGCTTTGCAAATGCAGCTCTATTTGATTCATTTTTTTGTCTTGTTCCTCGTTCCTTTTCTCAGAAGTTCTAATGAATTTTTCCAAGGCTTCCTCCCAATTTGAATGTTCTTCCTGTTGTAGTGGAGGTGGACACGAGAAATTCGGTGGGTATGTTGGACTTGGAGCATAAAATTGATCTTGATTGTTACTCCATGAAAAATCTGGGTGATAACCCCAATCCTGGCGATAGTTGTTGGGATAGACATAACTGTTGGGGTAATCACCACTATACTGTACCGGCTCAAAATTGATTGCGCATTGATGACTCATATGATTTCCAGCACAATAATCACAAGTATCCGCCACACTTTGACGACGTTGAGCTTCAAAAGCTTCAAGCATCCTCGAAAGTGTCTCTGTCTGTGTTGACAATGCAGAAAGTTTATTGAGTCTGTCAATCTCCGCTCCCCTTAGTTGAGTCATGTTCGTGTATGGCCATTGATACGCAAAGTCATCCATGGTACCTAAAAGAGAGAAATATAGGAAGAGAATGAGAAATAAAAATAAAAATATTTAAATTAAGACTAATTTGATTGAAATTAATATTGGTAAATAATTATTAAATTAAGTCCCCGGCAGCGGCGCCAAAAACTTGTTGATTGATTTCGCAATCAATGAATACGTGCAAGTATACACGGTCAACAAGTAATAAAGTCAAAGTAGAGCATCGTTCCCACGAGAAATTATTTAATAAAAATCACCAAGTACTAATTCTTAACCAAATCAATTTTATTTAAACAACCAATAATTGTGATTTCTAGATTTAAGAAAACTAAATTAAACAAAACAAAAAGATTATTCTAAAAGAAAGCAAATAAACAACTAAGAATTGATGGAATTCAGATAAATAAGAATTAAGACTCCAATATCTCCAATTATGAATTATAAATCAATTATTCAACTATCCCAATTATTATATCTACTGAATTGTTAACAAGAATTCTCAAATGCCAAAAGCCCTCTCTCGAGTGATCAATTGCCTTCTATTTAACCCAGATTAATTTTGCTATATCTTTATGCAAAACAATTGAATTAAACTCGCTACAAACCCAATTCCTCTTATGTTACATGCGACAAATAGATATTCTCATTCTATTCACAAACCTAATTATTCACTGTGCAAATAACTAAGTCACATGTCACCAAGCCTAGTTCTAACCCTAGAATTCCTTTCCCAATTCCTTCTAGAGTAACAAGGTAATTATTGGCCAGATAATTAATCAATAAGCACAAAGCAAGATGAACAATTCACTTCAACATAAAAAATTAGAATAAATTAAATAATCAATTCATAACCATAAAAAGTTCAATTGAAATCTTAATAAAAGAGTTAGTTCATAATTAAAGAATTAAAAATAAGAATCCACAATTGAATAGACATTAAAAGATAAATGTATGATAAGAGAAGATAATAGAATTTGTTGTCAGCAAATCTGAGGCTCCCCTCTTACTCCTGCTCTTGATCTTCAATGATCTCCAAGTTGCTTCAATCTCCAAAACTAATATGAACTAGGGTTAATGTCTAATCTAATGGAGTGTATCTCTAATCTAAGCTATGTAATCCCCCTTTATTTTATGCCTTACATCAAGTATTTATAGATTACAAGTCCAATTTTGAGCTTAAGAACAAATCCAATCCAATTTGGAGTCAAAAAGGTGTCAAAATTCGCCCAAAACGCGTCCAGGCCGCACCAAACCCTTCCCCCAGTGCCCCAGCGCTGGGCTTAATGCTCAGACACTGCCTTATAGCGCTCCGGCTCTGGAAATTGCCTTGAAATGGGCGCCCCGACGCTAGTGCTTTTTTGGAAATTTTCTGCTCCGACGTCCTTTGGGAAAATGGGCATAACTTCTTCGTCCAAACTCCGATTTCAATGATTCAAGATGTTCCGGAAAGAGGAGACGTAGATATACAACTTTCATTCTTTGAGTTTTCCGAAATAATGTCTCGAGCAATACTAAAATTGGCTCTGAAGTGACTGTTGTGTAAATGACAAGCCGAAAACGCGAATCTAGCCACTCCAAACGTCGATCCAAGTAACTTTTGTCCCAATTCCTACAAAACAATGTAAAACATGCATGAATGGACACAAACACTTAAAAACTATTCTAAAAGACTTGAGAACAACAATAAATTAAACCCGAATATATCCAATTCATGTGTATAAAACTCACTCATCAAATACCCCCAAACTTAAACCTTTGCTTGTCCTCAAGCAAAAACACAAAAGAACTAAAAATAAACAAACAAACTCAACTACATGAATGCATATGCATGATCTACTTCCTAATATACATACGAACCTAGTAATAAATCAGTATGATATATAGCAACAGGCCTCAAAGATACCATTGGTACTCAAACAATATATCCGATCAAATCAAAATTCATAACTCTAACCAATTAGTCAATCCACACCTGTGATCACCCATGTTGTGCGTGTGTGCTTGCTAACCATTCTAACCAACCACAATTCAAGATAATCACATAACAAACTTCTTAGAAGAAAAATTTCAGTTCCAATTCAATTACTTTTGTGAACATGACAACTCCGGTTAAAACTAAGCAATTACCAAGTCGAAGGATAAATACAAGATTTTTTTTACTTTTTTTCAACCGCGAGGGCATTTTTGCTCTTTCTCGTGTTTTATTAATTTTTTTTATTTTCTCATGGCTGTGCAATGTCTTATTCCCTTAGGCTTTTCAGTGCTACCTTAACGAGCTTTCGACCAACGACTCCCAAGCCATTAAGACCTTAGGGCGCTAGGTGTAAAGACACTCCCCTCGGGCTTACTTACTCAAGTAACAAAGGCCACAAAACTAGACAAGCATGCCACGGTGTTTATTCATTTTTTTTTTTTTTCTGGATTTTCTATTTTTTTTTTCTTTTCATCATTTTTTCTCTTTTTTTTTTCTTTTTGCAATATATATATCTCATAGATTCCCCCAAACTCAAGCTTTTACGTCATTCCAACCTTTACCGCCAGTTCACTAATTTTCTTAAATTTTAACCAAGATTTTTCCTCAAAAATAAATTATGAAACCCTTGAACCAAGTAGATTGAAACAGTTAAACTTTAAGTGCTAACCGGTTACATAAGTTTCAGACAGGCTTAGATTATCATCATGATTAAAATTAGAACTCATCATCAATTATCAACATTGTTCAATTTAACAATTAATACAAATCTTATCATAGGTCGAGCTAAGACCACACCAACTAATCGCACAGATTCATGCAAAAATAAATAAAATAAAAATGGAATTATACTACATGAACATATACTAATATAACCTATGTATGCATATGCAATTAACTACCATGTATTATATGCAACCTAAAAAAAACAACGCTAACACATAAAAATAACGAACTACAATGCAAATAACTAACTATATGTAGTACGACACTAAAATGCCCCCAAACTTAAAACAGACATTGTCCTCAATTACTAAATTAGACAAAATTAAAGCAGAGGACTTCCCTGAAAATATAGCAATCTTCCTTCTTGTCCGCTAAGTTCGGAGAATAGGCTAGGGACATGGAACAAATTGGGCACCACACTGGAATTTTGACTTGACTAACTTGTAAACCATGATAGAAACACTTTTATTAAATTCTAAATAAATGCAAATTCAAAACTACTAATATAAAACTTAATAAAAACTAAAAATAAAAATTAAACTTGGGTTGCCTCCCAATAAGAGCTTGTTTTATAGTCTCAGCCTGACTTCTTCAATTCTCTATCCAATTCCCCTTCGAAACTTGAGGAACCCTCCATCCATCGAAAATAATATAGCTTTTAGTAGGTTCCCATTCACGATAGTCATTGTATTAAAGTCACCTAGCATGCTTTGTTTATATAAGATCACATTAAAGAACGTCCAACATCTAGGTGTTTTTTCCATTGTGTCTGCGAATAGATTCTGGCATTGAGGCTTGTCAGACACAACAATCTCTTCTTTTATCTTCTCCAACTCATTGAACCATGGCTTCGAAGTTGTACTCGCTTTTACGTCACAAGGAGTATTGTCGACGACATGACTACCTAGCGGACATGGTTTTGCAAATCTAACCGGATTTTTGAACTTTGGTGGAGAAGGTATATGGGACATTATCAAAATTGGCTCATCTTTGTTGGTACTCAAAGTTAGATCTTTGCCGATCTCTTTTTGTTGGTCTCCAAGTCTTTCCTGTCTTTCAACATCTATATCATTTGGCACATCCGATTGCAGATTTGGTTCGGGCTCAACATCAGTCTCGTCATCCATGTCATAGAGTCAAGTGTATTGAGGATGGTTATTCAACGCATGTCCTATCTGCCCCAATTGATTTTCCAGATTCTTGATTGATGCCCCTTGGCTTTGCAAATGCAGCTCTATTTGATTCATTTTTTTGTCTTGTTCCTCGTTCCTTTTCTCAGAAGTTCTAATGAATTTTTCCAAGGCTTCCTCCCAATTTGAATGTTCTTCCTGTTGTAGTGGAGGTGGACACGAGAAATTCAGTGGGTATGTTGGACTTGGAGCATAAAATTGATCTTGATTGTTACTCCATGAAAAATCTGGGTGATAACCCCAATCCTGGCGATAGTTGTTGGGATAGACATAACTGTTGGGGTAATCACCACTATACTGTACCGGCTCAAAATTGATTGCGCATTGATGACTCATATGATTTCTAGCACAATAATCACAAGTAACTGCCACACTTTGACGACGTTGAGCTTCAAAAGCTTCAAGCATCCTCGAAAGTGTCTCTGTCTGTGTTGACAATGCAGAAAGTTTCTTGAGTCTGTCAATCTCCGCTCCCCTTAGTTGAGTCATGTTCGTGTATGGCCATTGATACGCAAAGTCATCCATGGTACCTAAAAAGAGAGAAATATAGGAAGAGAATGAGAAATAAAAATAAAAATAAAAATATTTAAATTAAGACTAATTTGATTGAAATTAATATTGGTAAATAATTATTAAATTAAGTCCCCGGCAGCGGCGCCAAAAACTTGTTGATTGATTTCGCAATCAATGAATACGTGCAAGTATACACGGTCAACAAGTAATAAAGTCAAAGTAGAGCATCGTTCCCACGAGAAATTATTTAATAAAAATCACCAAGTACTAATTCTTAACCAAATCAATTTTATTTAAACAACCAATAATTGTGATTTCTAGATTTAAGAAAACTAAATTAAACAAAACAAAAATATTATTCTAAAAGAAAGCAAATAAACAACTAAGAATTGATGGAATTCAGATAAATAAGAATTAAGACTCCAATATCCCCAATTATGAATTATAAATCAATTATTCAACTATCCCAATTATTATATCTACTAAATTGTTAACAGAAATTCTCAAATGCCAAAAGCCCTCTCTCGAGTGATCAATTGTCTTCTATTTAACCCAGATTAATTTTGCTATATCTCTATGCAAAACAATTGAATTAAACTCGCTACAAACCCAATTCCTCTTATGTTACATGCGGCAAATAGATATTCTCATTCTATTCACAAACCTAATTATTCACTGTGCAAATAACTAAGTCACATGTCACCAAGCCCAGTTCTAACCCTAGAATTGATTTTCCAATTCCTTCTAGAGTAACAAGGTAATTATTGGCCAGATAATTAATCAATAAGCACAAAACAAGATGAACAATTCACTTCAACATAAGTAATTAGAATAAATTAAATAATCAATTCATAACCATAAAAAGTTCAATTGAAATCTTAATAAAAGAGTTAGTTCATAATTAATGAATTAAAACTAAGAATCCACAATTGAATAGACATTAAAAGATAAAAGTATGATAAGAGAAGATAATAGAATTTGTTGTCAGCAAATCTGAGGCTCCCCTCTTGCTCCTGCTCTTGATCTTCAATGATCTCCAAGTTGCTTCAATCTCCTAAACTAATAAGAACTAGGGTTAATATCTAATCTAATGGAGTGTATCTCTAATCTAAGCTATGTAATCCCCCTTTATTTTATTCCTTACATCAAGTATTTATAGATTACAAGTCAAATTTTGAGCTTAAGAACAAACCCAATCCAATTTGGAGTCAAAAAGGTGTCAAAATTTGCCCAAAACGCGTCCAGGCCGCACCAAACCCTTCCCCCAGTGCCCCAGCGCTGGGCTTAACGCTCAGACACTGCCTTATAGAGCCCCGACACTGGAAATTGCCTTAAAATGGGTGCCCCGGCACTGGTGATTTTTTGGAAATTTTCTACTCCGACATCCTTTGGGAAAATGGCCATAACGTCTTCGTCCAAACTCCGATTTCGATGATTCAAGATGTTCCGGAAAGCGGAGACGTAGATCTACAACTTTCATTCTTTGACTTTTCTGAAATAATGTCTCGAGGAATACTCAAATTGGCTCTAAAATGACTGCTGTGTAAATGGCAAGCCGAAAACGCGAATCTAGCCACCCCAAACGTCGATCCAAGTAACTTTTGTCCCAATTCCTACAAAACAATGTAAAACATGCATGAATGGACACAAACACTTAAAAACTATTCTAAAAGAGTTGAGAACAACAATAAATAAGCCCGAATATATCCAATTCATGTGTATAAAACTCACTCATCAATGATCATGTTGGATTTAGTAGTAACCTTTGCTAATGAAAATGCAAACTTTGAACGTGAATGTTAATGTGCTACTTTGAAAGTTAGAATATGATGATTATGAACATGCTAGATGATACCCTTAGACGCACTCATATATCATAAATGTATATATACCATGCATAGGTATCGTAATCATAAACGAAGCATATCTTAGAACAAAACGATGTTAAATACACGTATGTGATATGAATACTCACAAGCATATCTAATATGATTTATATGACTACCTTATATGTTTAAGGATCAAGCATGTTGGACTTTGTGATTTCATGACCTTAAAAGGTCTTAAATTATTGAGATGTCCAACTTAGAACCGTATTGTGCAAGACGAGACCTAGATTGAACTTGAAAGATACGAAAGAACCCTTGACATGTTAATATATGTTATGTATGTAAGGATGGACAAGCTAGGCCAAGCAAATAACTGCTCAGCCCTGGTTTGAACATGGGTCGCGCGTCTCCTTAGTACAAATCAGGCGCGGCCGCGCCAGTCTTTAAACTTAGAAAGTGACTTCTGTGATTTCTGAAGTATGTAGCATGCTAGTATAACTTTATTATGCTTGTTTTTGTGCATGACACACTGACAGAAGTAGCTTTGCATGTTAACACCTAACTTAGCTTGAATTGATAAGATGTTTTAAAATGATGATGTCTAACGATAGATTCGAGCTAAGTAATAACATACGTATATGGTTTCTTGATGTAGTCGTGTGTGTACACTTGATCTATATATATCAAGATTGTTTACCAAAAATGTTTAACTAATGAATATGTTATATACGTATTACATTATGTTAGGATTTGAAAGAGTATTGTTAAACAATATTTTGGTAAACTGCGCTTGAGGCAAGTATCCTAAACCTTGGCATTACTATATTCGACGAATACCGTAAGCTTATCTCTTTGAATACAAGTTATATTCCTTTCTCGTTCAAATGAACCATTATACTTAAACCCTTGTGAAAACTATTATTCATAATTAACTTAGTATTGTTCTTGAATATTGTAAAAAAGTCGATGCCATTTGATTTGGCTAGACTATATACATGTTTATTAAACTGTCCAAACCAATTGATTGGTGCGAAAATCTTAAAAACTGAGTTGGACAACCCTTATGGTAAGGGGATTGTATGTTGTTGGAAACCCCAACACATGAGTATATTATTACTGTGGTGTTATGCATAACTTCGAGTATTGTAGACTGATCCTCTACAGTACTTGATTTGTTTTGGGTTATCAGTTTAATATTGGTAATTCTGGTAGATGTTCAATAGTCCTTAGTGACTGCTCAGTATAAATTGTTATCCAGTCAGATACCGTGATAGCCTTTGAATTCATATATATCAGTTAATTTATATTGAATTATTGATCTTAGTATAAGTATTGTTGATATTCCTTATCCATGATGTTATTCTGACACTTTGAACTATCCAAGAAATGACACTTCGATATTTCAAACCTTGTGATATTATATCCTACAACCTTGTTGTATATTACTTGCTGGGCAATTTGTGCTCATCCTTGCTTATTTAAAACCTTTCAGTTAAGGAAGAACATGAAGGTGTCTCTGGAACAGACAAAGGCAAGGACAAGGCTACCGACTAGCTTATCCCTTTTATGTTTAAGTTTATTATGTTATATTAAAACTATGTTTAAACTTAAGTAAGATTATGTAATAGGTCTTTATTCGTTACTATTATGTAATCTTTTAAGTACTGTAAGTTGCGAGACTTGGGGGAATAATTATAATAAATCATTGTATATTATTCTAATTTAGATTTTCCATTGTGAATGTATGATTTTAGTTCTTATGGTTTTACCATGAGAACGTGATGAACCGAATTCGAGTGACCAAGTGGAGGTCCGAATTCGGGGGCGTCACAAACGCACTAGACATATATCGATCCAGGCTCGGTTCGTTAATTCGTGGTCGAGGATATATATATATATATATATATATATATATATATATATATATATATAAATACGCACCGGATATGAAATCTAGGCTCAATCAAACAGAGTTTGATAGCAATAACATATATATATATATATATATATATATATATATATATATATATATATATATAAGTAGTAAACGCTCCGGATGTAAATCCAGGCTCATCGAACAAAGTTCGACAACAGTTTATATATATATATATATATATATATATATATATATATATATATATATATATATATATATAAACAAATAAACGCTCTGGACGTGAGTCCAGGATCAATCGAGGCATAACTCGATAATTTAAGTCCATATATATAAATATATTTAATATTTATATACAAAAAGAAATAAAAGCCACGGACCGAAGTCCGGGCATACACACGCTACACGACTCTCAACGTGAAGAATTGTGTGTGCACAGTATTGGAGAAAGGCTTTGGAAAGTGTAAGAAGGCTTGCAGTGGACTACCAAAGAAGACTTCAATGACTTTAAATGGATGAACACTCGGCTCCCGCCGGTAAAAATATAACAATATAGAAGCTCACAAGTGTTTAAAATGAGAAAGCACTCAGTTTATAGTGCGTACCGAGCAAATTAGACAGAGCTTCCTCGCCTTTTTTCTATACAAAATGGCTGCCCCAAGCCCTCTATTTATAGAGGGGGGAGCCACAGGTGTACCTGCGGCAGCCGCAGATGCACCTGCGACTGCCCGGGGTGCCCAGGGTTTCGCGGGTCTCGCCGTCTTGAAGTACGTGCACGCGTGAAACGTGTTATCGGCTCAAACTTTCAAAACTTTAATTTGGCCATCCGATCGAAGTGTATAAGACCTTTTACGGCATACTATTATCGAAAGCTTGACAATGACATGTGATTAGAGGTTGTACGAAGTTAGGAAGATGGGACCATGCCCTTGGTCTTCAAGCTTCAAATTCTATCCGGTGTGTTGTCTTGTGTAGTAATCACTCGGGATTGGAGCTCTTTGGTTCTTGTAGGACATTTCTATATAGAATGTATGTTGAAATGTTGTTGAGACGGCGCAACATGGAATCGAGATGGCAAAATGATGATTCTGCCCCTCACCGGGGTTATCTTCAGTTTGAGCTATTTAGCTGTCGTTGCTCAGGGTTATCTCTGAGATTGGACTGCTGCAAGTGTTGACCATCCTTAGGGTTATCTTTGAGGTGTGCATGACCTCCCGGGGTTATCTCCGGGCTTGGGGAATGAGTGCCTCGGGGCTATCACCGAGTTTGAAGCTGACTGCAATGGTTGGAATGAGCATCTTCGGGATTATCTCCGGAACTGCAACGGCACTCCTTGGGGTTATCTCTGAGGTGGATACTATCTTTCTCGGTGTTGTTTTCGGGACTAAGACTGAGTATCTCGGGGTTATCTCCAAGATGAAACGGTCTTCTCCAGTGTGATTTTCGGTATTTGAACTGCATTTCTCGGGGTTATCTCCTAGGTTGAAACTAAAACTCTCGGTGTTGTTTCTGGGACTGAGCTGGATGTCTCGGGGTTATCTTCGAGATGGTAATAACTGAATACCCCAGGGTTGTCTCCGGGATTGAACTGAGCTATCTTCCAGGGTTATCTCGAAAATACGATTCTGCCCTCTTGCAATGTTAGTAATAGGTATGTAGAAAATTTCGAGTGTCTACAGATGCCCCTCTTTATCATATTCATGCAATGCAATGGCATGGATAGGATAAAGAATACTAGACACTTGAAATGTAACAAGATAATCAAGATACAATGTACAACAGCATGATGCAAATGTATGTGGTTTGTTGGATTGTTCTCCAACATGATGGGATGATTGTCGGCTCCACTTGACTTCTACCGGGAGTATGGTTATTCATGACCACTCTGATAAACTGTTTGGATGTGTGATCCAAAGCTATCATGAACTTTCAGGATGTTGACATTGGGATTATCACCAAAGCCCTTAATCCTTGGTACAAACTTTCACTAAAGATGTATCTCTCATGTACAAGAGACTCTGTGGGGATGTGTTTTATCTGTTGAGGATGTGTATAACATATTGCATCATCGGTCTTCCCCGATGAGGATGCTCTGTCAGAGTTACGGCCAACAGTCTGTGTTGTCAGAATTGCCTGACCTTCGCTGACATGTTCATCAACGGATGGGATCCTGCTGGAGAATATTGTCAAAGCTACTTGACCTTTGTTCACGTGTGTATCAACAGATGAAATCATCGGATGGCTTCCGATGCTTCGATGGGTTTACTTTCCATCAGCTGAAGTAACGTCATGGTTGCTTGACCTTCATTGACATGTACATCAACGAATGAAAATGCTTGACACCCCCATCAGGGACTAGTGTTTGGCGATGCGACCCCAAAATGATGGCATCAGACCTTCGTTAGGTATTACCGAATGTAGTTTGCAATAGTTATGATCATTGGTATAGTAAACATGTGTCCGGGCGAATACCAATGAATGCCATGTAGACCTATAGTTTGGTCCACGAAAACCAAGATTTCTGACTAATCCGTTCAATCGCGTAGCATCTTTTTTCCTGATTTGACCTTTTCAACTTGTGAGAACTCCTTTGTAACTCAAATTGGACCGAGCTGGAGGGGTGGGCCCCACCCATGGGAGCCACAGGTACACCTATGGCCAATCGTGGGTTGCCTTTAAGGCAGCTATGGCTTTCACAAATCACTTTCAAGCTACATCGCATAGGAAATCCGAGAGCTTTTCTTCAGATCTGCTGAGTTCGGGCATCTTTCTTCAAATTCTGTCACCGTATAAGTGTTCTACACTGTCCTGGTAACATATGCATGTCTTCTTTTCTAGTTTCTATTCGTTAGAAAATAATTTTTTATATGAAATGCGTCTAAACACATAGTAGTGAATATGCATGCTCATATATCTTGATAAAAAATGTTTAACATAGTAAATGTTAGTATTAAACTATGTTGAACATAATAATGTAAAAAATTTAACTTTTGAAACAATCAAATTTGTACCTTTTTCTGTTATTTCTTATCCTATTTGAGGACAAATGAGCAAAGGTAAGTAAGCAAACCAATCCTGGTATTTAATCTACCGTCATGGATTGTGACTTTGTATGCATGTAGGATGTTTATGACTATGGGTAGGTGTGCTACTGAATGGCCACCTAGTCATGCCTATGTGCGTGTGGATAGTCTTATTTACAAATGAGACTCTGTCAAAAATTTTCCAAAAGTTTAGGCATTGGATAGACATGCATTTTTAACTCTACTGTAGGCGTATGTTAAAGTAATGCATGCATGCATATAGTTATAAAATGCATTTGAAAAATAATGCTCCAGGTTAGAATTTACCACACCCTTTCTGAGGTGATTTAGAGACTCGCGTTCCAGATAATATGGATTCGGATCAGCCGAGTAGTTCCCGCAGGACCACTTCAGGTGTACGGAGGAGGGCTTCTGAATTTCCTCAACCCTATTCATTTAGACAGCCTCGTCGTGTGGCGGAGGCGGTGATACGTCCTATCCGAGTTGATGTACCGAACGTTGAGGACAAGGAGGAGGATGTACCGGTAGCGGCTCCAGCTCCTGCTGCTAATGTTCCCCATAGGGACTTCCCAGGCATTCAAGTGACTATTCTAGATCTTCTGGGTGATTTCAGTTGCCACCCCTCAGTTTACTTGCATGCAAACGAGGTAAAATTTGGGTTTTATCTTCATTTTTCCTATTGAGGAGGAGCAAGGATTTTGACATTAATTTACATATGATGTAGGTTCCCGACTTTACGCAGTCTCGAGGGAACTAGTTCAGCATACACTCCCTATATCAGGCTCTGCATCCAGATTACCGAGGTATTGTGCATGGTTGGGGTTTTGGGGCATTCTTTTCCATTCTTCCTCGTCGTTGTCCCTAGGGTTACCTCAGGGCATTGTCTGAGTGCTGGTTCCACCAGACTCAGTATTTCCATTTGTTGGATTGCGAGGTGATGATGATGCCTATGGATTGGCGATTTATCACCGGTATGGAGTTTGGAGGGGCGTCAGTGCCATGTACGGTGAATATTACCCTGACTGCTGTGTGATCCGTGTTGGTAGTTTCGGTTGAGGCGCTCAAGGGTAGGACCGTCCGTACGGGTCCTTTGAGCGTAGATACTATGAGTGGGCTATTGACTGAGCCCATGCCCGCTAATGTGAGAGTCAGGGATCGCATTCTTTGGCGATTGTTCCTGGTTATCATCAGGGGTTGTTTCATAGCAGATAACTCTTCTACGGTGTCATTCGCTTTGATCAGCGCCACATAGGAGGTGGACTGTACTGAAGAGTGTGATTGGGGCTCCTATACCTTTGCCTACTTCCTCAGGGGAATGCGCATGCGTTCACAAGGCTTAACAAAGGCTTGGCTAGGATTTTACCCGTTTCTGCTGGTGAGTATTTCTCTTTTAATTTCTCATGTACAGGTTAAGAGTGTTGACTGACAGCAAATGTTTGCCTTTATGTTGGTAGTTTTGGACCTATGAGAGGCTTTCATGTTTACATCCTATGAGTGTGTTAGATTTAGATACCTATCCACGAGGACGGCTGTAGACACTCGAAATTTTTTGTACACCTGTCACTAACATTGTAGGAGATCAGATTCGTCTTTTAAGAGGGAACCCTGATAGACGATCCATATCCATGCCGAATACAATCGGAAGTTCAGCATCAACCCCAGATCGCAATCTGGGAGTAACAAATCCAATCTCAGAGATAACCCTGAGGCATACAGACCAATACCGGCACACACATCGGAGAAGACCGATTAATCTCAGAGATAACCCCGAGGTATCCAGTCTCAGTCCCAACCATGGGAATAGCCACCAACCTTGGTGATAACCCCAAAGAATGCAATTTCGGCAATAACCCAAAAAATGCTTGTTACAAATAGTACCAACTTCAATCTCGGCGCTCACAATGAGATCCACTGTACCAGCCTGGCGATAACATCGGGAAGACCGGCACACCTCAAAGATGACAATGAGGACCTTCAACCAATTACAGTAGTCCAATCTGGCGATAACACCGGTGAGGGGCAACATCGTCATCTGACCAACACGATGCCATGCCACATCATCTCAATGTCTCTACGCAATAATGTCCCACAAGACTAACCAATCCCGAGTGACCATTGTGCGGGGTAACGGATGAAAGTTGAAGCTTGAAGACCGGAGGGCACCGTCCCATCTTCAATGACTTCACGCAAACTCTAATCCCATGCCATCGTGCAACTCTCGACAACGGCGGTCCGAAATAGGTCCTGTATACCTCAAACGGATGCCCGAATTGCACTTCTGAAAGTCCGAGTGGACATTACAGTGCCTGAGTGCATGTAATTTGAGACGACCCGAGCCAAAAAACCCGGGCTAACCCGGGTTGCCTCTTGTACACCTGCGGCTCAGCCGTAAGTACACCTGCGGCTCCACCCTCTATAAATAGAGGGCTTGGGGTGGCCATTTTGGAAGAGAAAACGGTGAGGAAGCCCTGCTTAATTTGCTCTGTACTCACCTCAGACTGAGTGCTTTCTCATTTTAAACACATGTGAGCTCATATATAGCCTCTTTTGTACCTACAAAAGCTAGTTTTTATCCACTTTAAAGATATTGAAGTCTTCTTTTGCAGCCCACTGTAAGCTTTCTTTTACACTTTAAAGTTTTTTTCTTCATCTTTGCACACACCCTTCTACACGTTGAGAGTCGTGTTGCACACTTTTGCCCGGACTTCGGTCCGTGGTTTATTTTTAGTTTGTATATACATATATATATATATATATATATATATATATATATATATATATATATGGACTAACATTATCGAGTTATGCCTCGATTGAGCCTAGACTTCGGTCTGGAGCGTTTAATTGCTTTTGTATATATATACATTTATATATATGAACTGCATATTGAACTCTATTCGATGAGCCTAGACTTATGTCTGGTACGTTTAATGGCTTTCCTATATATATAATTATATATATGAACTGCTATCAGACTCTGTTCGGTGAGCCTGGATTTCACATCCGGTGCGTTTACTGCTTTAATATATATATATATATATATATATATATATATATATATATATATATATATATATATATATTATATACTTATATATATTAACTGTTGTTGGACTTTGTCCGTTCAGCCTGAATTTTATATCTGGTGCGTTTATATGAATTATATATATCTGTATATATATATATATATATATATATATTTCTTCCCACCTGGAGTTTACTTCGTGGTGGTTGACCGTTTTTACAGCTTTCTGTACATTTCGTCTCGCCTGGAGTTTCCTCCGTGGCGGTTGATAGCTTTTACAGCTTTATTTACGTTTTTTGATCCCCCATGGAGGTGCTTCGTGGTTGGTGATCATGTATGTATATATATATTTACAGCTTTTATATATATACCTTCTTACTGCGTTTATATCAATTGCGGCATCATGTGAGCCTAGGAATCATGTGATCACAGATTCAGTCCCTTGAAACTAGATTCGGTTCCTGTGATGGACCTTTTCAGATGTAAGCAGCTTATAAATATATCTGTGATATTTGGATTTCCTCATATGGTTTTCATACCCACGAGGAATTCAGCACCTTTTTGTACAATATTTTTGTAAGACCCCAACTTTTATAAATAAAGATGAATTTTCTATAAATATCATTTTTGAATATTATGGAGTTAATTTGATATAATGTTATAGTTGTGGGTAATATTTATAAATTTTGCAAAGTACGCAAGTTGTTATATAATATTCGATTGGTCGAGGAATATTCGTACAACGGCACAATCATTGGTGGACCCCACAACAGAATTATTGTCGGATTGAGAAAACGACAAAAATATTTTATTAAAAATAACGGCGGAAGTTTTACAATTGATACTGTTGAACTACTCGGTAGTAAAAGTACAGTAATACGTGAGAAGTCACTCAGTTTGATTCAATTATTGTCAGTTAATAATATGAATTATTTAGCGATAATGACGTTTTGTTTTATTCGTATTATTAACGTAATAAAATAGAAACTTCTTTTTATATAAAACAGAATACTTTATTAAAGTTATTTTATAAATAGAATATATTATATTTTATTTAAAAGATTTTTCTTTAAATATGGACCGTCAGCTTAAAGTAATCAATCTGGACCGTTCATGGATTAGTTACTATGCATTCTATTTTTCTATAAATAGCAGCTCATTCCTTCATTATTTCTTACGAATTCACTGAACTCTAGAGAGAGAAACTATAGAGAGAAACTATAGAGAGAAACTATAGAGAGAGAGAAGAAGAGTATTCTGCTACTTAACTACTTCCTTATTTCAGCTCTTCTTTAAAACGGTAAGGGGTGTTATTCTTTCTTATTCATGAAGAGAACTGTTGTTATTCCATTTATTATTAATCTGTTGGAACATCCTGTCTGTGTGTTTTACGCCGGACCTGGTTCCGTCATTATTATTATTCTGTTGGAATATCCTGTCTGTGCGTTTTACGCCGGACCTGGTTCCGTCTTTATTATTATTCTGTTAGAATATCCTGTCTGTGCGTTTTACGCCGGACCTGGTTCCGTCTTTATTATTATTCTGTTGGAATAACATGTCTGTGCGGTCTATCGCATGCATGGTGATTTCTTTTGTTATTTCATTCTTTATTATACTCAGTTGGTTAAGTTTTGACTTTTATACTCCATGAAATTTGTGGAATATCCTTGGTAATTGCGTTTCATCCAGTATCTTTTCATGAAAATATTCTTTTAAGCATTCTTAAATTTTACTCCATAAAGCAGTATCATGTTGACAATTTGGACGTTGTTAATTCTTGGATAAATTAATTCTTGAACTTGTTTTATTGAATTCTTATATTATTGTCATCATCCTCATGTTTATAAAATGTTAAAAGTCATCTGTGGCCTGTAGTGCATAGATGGACTTGGTATGATTATGACCAGGGATTATTCGGTATAATCATGACCGTAATGTTATAAATGATGTGGTAAAAGTCCTCATTGGCCCGTATTGCGTTGATGGACAGTTGTTGGCATGATCATGACCATTAATGAATACACGAATATCCTTGGCCGTAGTGCAGGGGTGATTCGATGATGTGGATTATTTTATTAAGCTAAGTCCCAGCGATCACAGTGTTGAAAAACCTTTTAAATCATAAAAGATAGTAGAATTTATTTTCTACTTGACTCTTTTAATGGATTGCTTGTTCCGCTGCAGTTAAACTTGATGTCTATTATATTTTATCAATTTAACATTATTGAAGGCTAATGATAATTTATTCTGCATTATCTTAGTCATAATATTTCTTACTGGGCTAGTTGAGTTCACCCTTTCTTTCACTGTTCTCTTCAGGAAATGAGAACGTAGCTGGGGCAAGTCGGGGAACGGAGTGATGGTTCGAATGACAGTATTATTTAGTAGTCCTCACTATTCTATGTAATAGTGTGTTAATAAATGTAATGAGGACTCCTTTTGAGTATGAATACTCTCTAGAAGATAATATTTGTATTCAAACTCGCTGTTTATGTTTTGTCGTATTGTACACGACAGTTGTATTAGTAAGTTGTATTTGTATTCTGTACTTTGTATCTGACGACCCAAGATGGGTGATGTATACCTAATTTTGGGGGCATCACAGTTGGTATCAGAGGTTAGGGATATGATCCCTGGCTAAGATGTGAGAATAGAACTAGGAGGGGAGAGACGGGGAATTCCTTCGCTAGTATGACCTACCTAAGTTTATTTGCATGGTATTTAATTGGTCGGTCATAATTTAAGGATAATATATGACATATCAATTAACTTTTATTTTGTGGCAGTATCTGAAAATGGCATCTGAGAATGTTGAGAATAGCAATGGAGCACAGGCGACTGTTGATTCACCACATATCAATAATCAGGATAATGTGCATCAGGAAGGTGACAATCCTCATGCAAACAACAACACTGACCAGATGATGAATGATGGAATGTTCAGAAACTTTATGCAGTTCGTGCAACAGCAGGCGAGAGCGGCTCCTATCCAAAATATAGGTGGAAACACTGAAAACTCTCGGACGGTCACCGCTAAACAGTTCAAGGAGCTGGGACCACCAGAGTTTAAGGGAGAGCCAAAACTACTTATAGAGGAAACATGGATAAAGCAGATTACCAAGATATTTGATGTCTTGGGATGCTCTGAGGAGCAAAAGGTTCCCTTTACCGCCTTTATGTTGCGAGGAGAGGCAGATTACTGGTGGGAATCGATTAAGCGTACTCAACCTGCCGCACTGAAGATGTCTTGGGAGAAGTTCCAAGAGCTGTTCAATGACAAATACTTTCCCGAAAGTGTTCGTCACATGAAGGAGGTGGAGTTCATCAAATTGGAGCAGAATAATATGACCGTGTCGCAGTATGAGACTAAATTTGCTGAGTTGTCCCGGTTTGCGTCCCACTTGGTGGATAATGAAGAGCGAATGACGCGAATATTTTTGAGAGGTTTGAAACCTGAGATACGTCAACATCTTATTTCTCATAAACTGTGTTTGTATTCAGATATTATGAATAGGGCTCAGTTAGTGGAGCGCGATAACGAGTCAACGTAACCAAAAGAGAGCAGTCAGCAAAATGATAATACCAGTGAGAGCAGTCATCGAAGCGGTGACAACAAGCGTGGAGGGAATCAACAGGCCAGAAATGGTAACCACTTCGGTGGTAATCAGGGCCAAAACAATAAGAAAGGTCATTTCAAGAAGAGGAGATTCAACAATAATGGAAAGACGTCAGCACCAGCACCCGTTGTTAAGGAAGGAGAACGACCACCTATCATATGTTTCAAATGCGGAGGGGTGGGGCACATCAGTCTAAACTGCACGATGCCGTCTAAAGCATGTTATAATTGTGGAAGAGAAGGTCATTTAGCTCGATTTTGTCGTTTACCAAAAACAAGTTCAGCCAAGATGGAGACACCAAAGGCCGTCCCAGAAAAGTCAAAACCGGTAGTGCAAGGGAGAACGTTTGTTGTGACCTCCCAGAAAGCAAGAAACCCGAATGAGGTTATCACGGGTAAGCTTATCATAAACTCTAACGAAGTCTATACTTTATTAGATACAGGTTCTACCCATTCTTTTATTTCTCCTACTTGCGCTCATCGATTAAATTTGACTCCGGAGAAATTAGACTTTGATTTATCTGTTGAAACTCCATTGGGAGAAACCTTCATTACATCCACGATTTATAAGTCTTGTTTGGTTTAAATTGGTACCCACACATTACCTGTCGATCTGATTTCATTAAAAATACTTGCATTTGACGTGATTCTAGGGATTGATTAGTTAACTACTCATCATGCAAAAATTGATTGTTTTCGTAAGGTTGTTAGCTTTCATATTCCTAATCGACCTATTATGCGAATTCAAGCAACCAAACCATTAAAATCAATCGCTGTCATCTCAAGTCATAAAGCTATTCGTTTATTGAAAAACGGATGTCAAGCTTTCTTAGCTCATGTCACGGATCTAAACAAAAATATGTCAGTTTTGAATGAAATTTCTATTGTTAATAAATTTCCTGATGTATTCCCTGAAGAACTTCCTGGCCTACCCCCAGAGCGTGAAATTGAATTTTGTATCGACCTTGAACCCGGTACAAAACCCATTTCCAAAGCCCCATATCGAATGGCTCCTATTGAACTTCAGGAGTTAAAGATCCAACTGCAGGAATTGTTAGACATTGGCTTTATTCGTCCTGGTACTTCTCCTTGGGGTGCTCATGTGCTATTCGTGAAGAAGAAAGATGGAAGTATACGACTTTGTATTGATTATCGGGAGTTGAATCATGTCACCATCAAAAATAGGTACCCATTGCCACGTATTGATGACCTGTTTAACCAGTTGCAAGGAGCACAATTCTTTTCAAAGATCGATCTTCGTTCTGGATATCATCAGCTGAAGGTTAGAACTGAGGATATTCCAAAGACGGCTTTCAGAACTCGGTACGGGCATTATGAATTCCTAGTCATATCCTTTGGATTGACTAATGCTCCTGCTGCCTTCATGGATATGATGAACCGGGTATTCAAGTAATATTTGGATCACTTTGTGGTCGTCTTTATTGATGACATCCTTATTTATTCCAAAAGCCGTGAAGATCATGAGCAACACTTGAGGCTAGTACTCCAAAAGCTTCGTGAATACAAGCTTTATGCCAAGTTGAAGAAATACGAGTTCTGGTTGGAGGAGGTAGCATTCCTTGGGCACGTAGTATCAAGTCGTGGAATATCGGTTGACCCGACAAAGATTGAAGCTATTCAAAGCTGGGAGCAACCTAAATCAGTGACCGAAGTACGTAGCTTTCTTGGTTTAGCTGGTTATTATCGGAGATTCGTGGAAGGATTTTCTCGAATCGCTACTCCATTAACTCAGCTGACTCGGAAAGATACAAAGTTCGGTTGGAGCAAAGAATGTGAGAAGAGTTTTCAAGAACTCAAGAGGAGACTCATTTCAGCACCTGTTCTAACAATACCATTTGGCTCGGAGGGATTTGTCATCTACAGTGATGCTTCGAGCAAAGGGTTGGGATGCGTTCTCATGCAACATGAAAAAGTCATAGCCTATGCATCAAGACAACTCAAGAAATATGAGAGGAATTATCCTACTCATGATCTATAGTTGGCAGCTGTTGTCTTTGCACTTAAAATTTGGAGGCATTACTTGTATGGGGAGAAGGTGGAGATCTTTACGAATCATAAAAGCCTCAAATATTTCTTCACTCAAAAGGAACTCAACATGCGACAACGACATTGGCTTGAACTGTTAAAAGATTATGATCATACCATTCAATACCATCCTGGAAAAGCGAACGTGGTAGCTGACGCATTGAGTAGAAGATCATATGCAAGTACGAGTGCGATATTGTCAACACAAAGGCCCATTTTGTGTGACTTGCAAAGGATGGAGATAGAGTTAAAGACTCCAGGGACCCATGTGATGATGACGAATATACGTGTAGAACCAACTTTAATTGATAAAGTTAAAGCTGCTCAAGCTATAGACCTGGAGCTGATGCGTATGTGGAAGAAAGTGCAAGAAGGTGCTATGCCGGAAGCAAGAATCGATGAAGAAGGAATACTTCGAGTCAACTCCAGACTTTGTGTTCCTAACAACCCTGATTTAAAGTATGAAATCCTGATGGAGGCGCACAACACACCGTTTGCAATCTATCCTGGAAGTACCAAAATGTATTATGATCTTCGTCATATATTTTGGTGGAGCAATATGAAGAGAGAGATAGCGTTGTTTATCTCAAGGTGTTTAACTTGTCAACGAGTCAAAGCGGAGCATCAAGTACCAAAAGGTCCATTGCAACCACTTGAAATTCCAAAATGGAAGTGGGAGCACATTACCATGGATTTCGTTACCGGTCTTCCTGGGGTTTCTCAAGGTATTGATGCGATTTGGGTCATTCTTGATAGATTGACCAAGTCTGCTCATTTCTTACCGATACGAGAAACTTATACACTTGAACATCTTGCTCGTATATACATAAACGAGATTGTAAGACTGCATGGTATGCCAGTATCCATAGTTTCTAATCGAGACCCAAGATTCACTTCACGATTTTGGGTTAGTTTACAAAAAGCTATGGGCACAGATTTACGATTTAGTTCAGCATATCATCCTCAGACGGACGGACAATCAGAGAGGACTATTCAAATTCTAGAAGATTTATTAAGACACTGTGTCCTTGACTTCAAGGGAAGTTGGGACAAGTTCTTACCATTGGTGGAGTTTTCCTACAACAACAGTTATCAAGCAAGTATTGGCATGGCTCCATTCGAAGCATTGTATGGAAGAAAATGCCGTTCTCCAGTATGCTGGGATGAGGTGGGTGAAGCAACGTTGTTGGGACCGGAGTTGGTACGTATGACTACAGAAAAGATTCAAACGATCCGACAACGTATAAAAACCTCACAAGATCGACAAAAGAGTTATGCTGATCTTCATCGAAAGGACGTGGAATTTGATGTAGGAGATCATGTGTTCTTACGTGTTGCTTCATGGAAAGGAGTTACGAGATTTGGAAAGAGAGAAAAGCTCAATCCTCGATTCATCGGTCCATTTTTAATCCTCGATCGAGTAGGAACTATGGCTTATAGACTCGCTTTACCGCCAAGTATGTCTCGTGTTCATAACGTTTTTCACATATCCATGTTACGCAAATATGTGGAAGACCCGAACCACATTATTGAGTTAGAACCGGACAAAATAGCGGAGGATTTGACGTATGAAGAAGTTCCTGTTCAAATCTTGGATAAGAAGGAACATATTCTACGCTCCAAGGTTATACCTCAAGTCAAAATTTTGTGGAGAAACCACGATGTTGAGGAAATGACTTGGGAGTTAGAATCTGAAATGAAATCAAGGTATCCTTACCTCTTCGACATACCAGGTACGTACCCTAATTTCGAGGGTGAAATTTCATAAGAAGGGGAGGTTGTAAGACCCCAACTTTTATAAATAAAGATGAATTTTCTATAAATATCATTTTTGAATATTATGGAGTTAATTTGATATAATGTTATAGTTGTGGGTAATATTTATAAATTTTGCAAAGTACGCAAATTCTTATATAATATTCAATTGGTCGGGGAATATTCGTTTTAACAGGGAATATTCGTACAACGGCACAATCATTGGTGGACCCCACAACGGAATTATTATCGGATTGAGAAAACGACAAAAATATTTTATTAAAAATAACGGCGGAAGTTTTACCATTGATACTGTTGAACTACTCGGTAGTAAAAGTACAGTAATACGTGAGAAGTCACTCAGTTTGATTCATTTATTGTCAGTTAATAATATGAATTATTTAGCGATAATGACGTTTTGTTTTATTCGTATTATTAACGTAATAAAACATAAATATCTTTTTATATAAAACAGAATACTTTATTAAAGTTATTCTATAAATATAATATATTATATTTTATTTAAAAGATTTTTCTTTAAATATGGACCGTCAGATTAAAGTAATCAATCTGGACCGTTCATGGATTAGTTACTATGCATTCTATTTTTCTATAAATAGCAGCTCATTCTTTCATTATTTCTTACGAATTCACTGAACTCTAGAGAGAGAAACTATAGAGAGAAACTATAGAGTGAGAGAAGAAGAGTATTCTGCTACTTAACTACTTCCTTATTTCAGCTCTTCTTTAAAACGGTAAGGGGTGTTATTCTTTCTTACTCATGAAGAGAACTGTTGTTATTCCATTTATTATTATTCTGTTGGAACATCCTGTCTGTGTGTTTTACGCCGGACCTGGTTCCGTCATTATTATTATTCTATTGGAATATCCTGTCTGTGCATTTTACGTCGGACCTGGTTCCGTCTTTATTATTATTCTGTTAGAATATCCTGTCTGTGCGTTTTACGCCGGACCTGGTTCCGTCTTTATTATTATTCTGTTGGAATATCCTGTCTGTGCGTTTTATGCTGGACCTGGTTCCATTATTTATTATTTTGTTGGAATAACCTGTCTGTGCGGTCTATCGCATGCATGGTGATTTCTTTTGTTATTCCATTCTTTATTATACTCAGTTGGTTAAGTTTTGACTTCTATACTCCATGAAATTTGTGGAATATCCTTGGTAATTGCGTTTCATCCAGTATCTTTTCATGAAAATATTCTTTTAAGCATTCTTAAATTTTACTCCACAAAGCAGTATCATGTTGACAATTTGGACGTTGTTAATTCTTGGATAAATTAATTCTTGAACTTGTTTTATTGAATTCTTATATTATTGTCATCATCCTCATGTTTATAAAATGTTAAAAGTCATCTATGGCCTGTAGTGCATAGATGGACTTGGTATGATTATGACCAGGGATTATTCGGTATAATCATGACCGTAATGTTATAAATGATGTGGTAAAAGTCCTCATTGGCCCGTATTGCGTTGATGGACAGTTGTTGGCATGATCATGACCATTAATAAATACACGAATATCCTTGGCCGTAGTGCAGGGGTGATTCGATGATGTGGATTATTTTATTAAGCTGAGCCCCAGCGATCACAGTGTTGAAAAACCTTTTAAATCATAAAAGATAGTAGAGTTTATTTTCTACTTGACTCTTTTAATGGATTGTTTGTTCTGCTGCAGTTAAACTTTATGTCTATTATATTTTATCAGTTTAACATTGTTGAAGGCTAATGATAATTTATTCTGCATTATCTTAGTCATAATATTTCTTACTGGGCTAGTTGAGCTCACCCTTTCTTTCACTGTTCTCTTCAGGAAATGAGAACGTAGCTGGGGCAAGTCGGGGAACGGAGTGATGGCTCGAATGATAGTATTAGTTAGTAGTCCTCACTATTCTATGTAATAGTGTGTTAATAAATGTAATGAGGACTCCTTTTGAGTATGAATACTCTCTAGAAGATAATATTTGTATTCAAACTCGCAGTTTATGTTTTGTCGTATTGTACACGACAGTTGTATTAGTAAGTTGTATTTGTATTTTGTACTTTGTATCTGACGACCCAAGATGGGTGATGTATACCTAATTTTGGGGGCGTCACAATTTTCGTACAGATGCTTTGCATCTGTCAAATAAAATCAATCCAGCCGAATACGAAATAAAATGGGAGTGTAAAAGGTCTCAATTACTATTGAGCATCAGGGTTTGACAAACCTCTTTTATAAAACATCACTACAATATCTTGCTTAAAAATGATTTTTTACATAAAATTCAACCCCTGTGTATATAGGTGTGAACGAGGCCTCGCACTACTTTCAAATAACAGCACATTGACCCACACACACACATTCAGATAATAGTTTCTTAAAAAGAGGCGGTCACCATGGTAACACGGATGTCGGGGGGTGCCTAACACCTTCCCTATGCATAACCAAGTCCTCGGACCCTAATGAATCACGGTTTCACCGACCTGTTTAGCAGTGTCACATCACTAGGTCAATGTAAAAACCTTTTCTCGGTTGTGTTGGTACAACCATTTAAAAAACCAACTGGCAACTCTTAACAGTCCATCGTCGACATTATACATGTCGAACCTTTTTCACTTATTTTTTCAAACAAATCTCACCTAAAATGAAAAAACCAAAAAACAAGTAACGGAAAGGGACAATTAAAAAATCCCGACGTCGACAACAGCGATGACATCACTCCATTCTGACGGAGGATCCTGTAGCTGAGGGTTTCACCCATTTTCGCTTACAGTTAGAGCTGTTGACAGCTAATGTCATCACTTGGGTTCCCTACTCTGGGGAACATTTGACCATTAGATTTAAGGATGGATTCTCGACTGGTGTCGAGCACATGATATCCACCCGTAGGATTCCTCTCTTCACAGATGGAGGATGGGAGCTCTATTTAGGAGAGCGTGCTATTAGGAGCACCACAGAAGAGATTCGTGTACCAATTTTGCCTCCTGCCAGGCGTTATTCGCCTGTGTTGCAGTCACCCATCGATAACATCCCATTGATGGGTATTGACGGATATACTTTGTCAGAGGGTTCACATACTCAGGATACATTTCATCACTGGTGGTCCCCTCGTACCATTAGAGCCCAGACCTACGCCACTCAGTTTATGGGGGATATGGTTCCTAGATCCTTGATGATGACGGATTGGCTGACCTGTGTCCAAGATCTGACTCATTTGACATGGATTGATTGTTTGACCCGACAGTTGGACCGGGCACATTTTTTCATCTGGCACTTGGGTAGAGATCCTTTAGAGGCAAATACTTTTGATCCTTCCAGCTCAGGCGCTGGCCCCTTAGGTTACCCATATGGTTTTGCCAGTGTAGATCCTCCCTTGTATAGGCCTGACATCCCTATTGATAGAGATTCAGTGACTCAGGAGGAGTTACATCAGGTGGACATGATTGATGATGTAGATATTAACACCATTGTCTTCTCCTGATGTGTATTCTTGTTATCTCTTTTGATATGCCTCTGTTAGATATTGAGTGGCTGTGCCCCATTCTCGCTATATCTCTTGATAGGCCTCTATTAGTAGTAGGGCATTTGTGCCCCATTTCCTTGTATTTTTAGCTATATAGAGATGATGATGTACTTAGGAATGTATGTACTTTTTTACATTCCCTACATTATATTTCCATTTATTATTCGTCATGCATGTATCATGTTATGCATATGTATTTATGTCCAGAGATATTCAGCATTGACCCCTGGATGGTCTTATGATACGGCCTACATAGACGTTTTCTTCGACAGTCAGCTGCATAGATCACACCCCACCAGTGTTGACAGCCTCCCGTCTGAGGTCGTGGTATGATAGTATGTCACCTACAGATAGGGTGACTGTAGATCAGCTATTATAGCATTCTATGACCCTCTTGATGTTTCAGGTTCCCGTAGGCTTTGTAGAGGGTATGCTGGAACATTGGATACTGGAGAGACAAGTTTTTCGGTTTGGTAACCAGGAGTTGACTCCTACATTAGAGGAGTACGAGCGGTTGATGACTTTGCCCTTAGATAGACCTTACGCTCGTATGACTGTCAGAGATATGCGCCGACAGTTCATGACCCTCACCGGGTTACGGCGTAGAGTAGTATAGGATGAGATTACATCCGGCCATGTATTACCCCAGCATTTCCTGATAGAAAGATTTGGCTCAGTGGACAGCTATGCGCGGTACTCCGGGGATTTTACCACACCAGAGGATCAGTGGCTTTTGGCCAGAGTGGATGTACTCGTGATGTGTGTAGTGGCATATGTATACATGCCACGGTATATAGATGAGTTGGACATAGGTGTCATCATGGCAGTGAGAGCTCTCAGGGAGGGTCATACCATTTTCTCAATGATTATGGCTGAGACGTTGAGGTCGGCCACGTTTTGCAGCACCTACCCTGCAGGGGTATTTACAGGAAGCTTGGTCATGTTATACGTGTGGTTTATGTCACACTTGAGACCGATTGGTACTTTTTACCAACACGAGTACTGCTTTTCCCATGATATAGCTATGTCTTACTCCTTCCAGCCATCGGAGTGTACAGACGCTATGTCTTGGTCGGTATTCTTTGCAGGGATCAAAGATCCATTTGGCATTCTGCAGTGTTTAGGGCTCAGCTCACCCTACAGCTTCATTGCCCACGCTCTTGGCATGGATCATCTCCCTCTAGCTGGTTTGAGGGGCATGACTACCTACCACCCACTGGCTGTGATGTCACAGTTTGACTAGTTTCAGGACTTCCATCCTTTTGAGGGGGCGTTAGGTCAGTGTTTAGCTTCTCGCCACTTATCAACAGAGGACCATCCCGGGTGCATGCCTATTGGGATCAGCGTGAGAGTGCTATATTTTCTATTAGCTATCCGGGTTATTCGTCAGAGTATTCTGCATAGACAGAGACAGAGACTTCATCGGTTGCGGTAGTATCCACAGTGTCGGGTATTAATTTAGGTGGTGGACAGCCCATGGAGGTCATTGCTTCTCACACCGAGGAGGATCCATTCACTGGGTTGCCAGCAGCTTTTGTAGATTTTCCCAGTACTAGTACTGCCGTGATCCAGCATTCAGCACAGTATTTCGAGCAGAGTCTCCATCTGATGACCTTCGAGAGAGATCAGGGTAAAGCCTTGATGGGAGAGATGCCGCTCTATTAGAGAGAGACAAGGCATTATCACATAGAGATGCCGCTATTGAGGAGCAGGATGAGGCCAGATCAGCCAGAGATGTTGTGATAGTTGAGCGGGATGTAGCTATTACAGATAGTACCACAGTGAGGTCCCTTACTACTGCCATCATTGCAGAGATGAGTGCATATATTGATGAGCACAGTGTCACCATGCAGATGGCTGTAGATCTGTTAGCTCGTGTGGATACCCTTGTGTAGGAGACCACAACGTTACCTCCTTCTTCTAAGAGAGATGCCATGTTGGGCTTGATAGCTCGCATATACACTGATTTATAGATGGACTTGTATTTTCCTGCACAGACTAGCTTAGCCATTTTGTCATGTACAGTTCATATTGTATATATCAAACAACATTATATATAGCAGGGAAATATATGTTTGATCACTTCCCTTTTAGTTATGCCTTGTTGTTTGCTTGATATTTACCTGTTTCTTCAGGGCTTGTGATCTTGATGTATTCTAAATTCCTTCTTGATGGATGGACATTGAGTTATCTAAGGATATTTCAGAATGTATCGTTGATCTGTGTGTATTCCTGCCGTCTTTGGTGTCTTGAGACTGGTTTCTGTATGTAGATGTGGAGAGGAGTGTGGCTTTCCTCTCTGAGGTTGACCGCATTACAGATGGTCTCCAGTACTCCGTTGTATGGGGGAGCCCAGTTAGTTCCATCTCTTATGGATTGGTGTTTCTCTTTGAGGATTAACCGCAGCTTAGATAGTCACCGATTCTCCCGTTTACATGGGGAGGTCAGGTAGTTCCATCCCTTTGGTCTGAAGCTGATGAAATATGGTGGATTGAATGATGATCCCAGTACTGTTGACAAGTTTTTATGTTTTGGTAGGGGGTAAGACCGAACTATAAATGGCTGCCTACGTACTCCTATTGAAGAGGAGATCAGGTCTGCGTAGTTCGAACCTGGTTTAAGAGGTTCAAAGCTGTATGTGGCAAAAGGGCGTAGAAATGTTTTTGTTATTTTTATTTTTTGTAATAAGATGGGTGTAGAAATGCTTTTGTTGTTTTTGTTTTATTGCGACCGGACCACATAAAATATGGCTGCCTATGTACTCCGTGTATCAAGGAGATCAGGTCGGCATAGTTCGCCCCATGTTCAGGACGATTTGCAGCCAATGAAAAGTTTAATCCCATGTTCAGGACAAACTGCGGGTGAGAAAGTTTAATCCCATGTACAGGACTAACTGCAGGTATGAAAAGTTTTATCCCTAGTGGGGTAAAACTGCGGGCGTGAAAGGTTTAATCCCTAGTGGGATAACCGAAGTTGAGTAAGGGTTCAAAACCAAGTTGAGAAAAGGATCTGGCGATCCGAAACCAGGCTGTTGGTTAGAAAAGTGTGTTTATTCCTAATGGGGCAGATGAGTGTGAAGAGAAGTTGTATGTAGTGGAGGGTTAGAAAACCTGAAATAACTTGGGGAATCTGATGATCCAAAACCAGGATGTTTTCTTGATGGTGACCTCAGACATAGTACCGTTTCACGATTTTTGCGTTGATAAGCTGTGGAAATTCATCGCCATCCATTTTCTATAATCTGAGAGCACCTCCTGTAAATACCTCCTTGACAATAAACGAGCCTTCCCAGTTTGGGGTGAATTTTCCCTTAGACCGATCTTGGTTGTCAATGATCTTCTTCAAAACCAAGTCGTGTTGTTTGAACTGCCGTAGCCGGACTTTTCTGTTGTAGGACCTAGCGATCCTTTGTTGATATAACTGATCGTGGAAGATAGCAGCGGCACACCTTTCGTCTATTAAAGATAATTGGTGATACCTATCTTGTACCCATTGGTCTTCATCCAGCTGAGCGTCTATTAACACTTTGAGGGATTCCATTTCCACTTCTATGGGGAGCACTGCTTCCATCCCATAGGTTAATGTGTAGGGGGTTGCCCTAGTAGAAGTGCGCACTGATGTTCTGTAGGCTAACAGAGTTAGGCAATAAGTAAGGCCATCCTTTGTGTTTGGCAGACATCTTTTGCATGATCTTCTTAATGTTTTTGTTAGCCGCTTCAACAGCACCATTCATCTTTGGACGGTAGATGACGGAGTTGAGATGTTTGATGTGGAATTTACTGCACAACTCCTCCATCATTCTGTTGTTGAGGTTCTTAGCATTATCTGATACAATTACCTCTGGTTGTCCATATCGATAAATGACATTATTTCTGATGAAAGCAATAATAACTTCTTAGGTAACCCTGGGGAACGAGGCTGCTTCTACCCACTTGGTGAAGCAGTCAATCATGGTGAAGATAAACCGATGCTCATTACTGTCTTTAGGCTCGATGGGCCCGATCACGTCCATTCTCCACATTAAGAAGGGCCAAGGCGAACTCATATTGTGGAGTTCCCTCGGAGGGGCGTGGATAGCATTCCCATGAATTTGAAATTGATAACATCTCTTGACGTGATCATCACAGTCAGCTTTGAGAGAGAGATAGTAATGCCCTGTTCTGAGGATCTTTTTAACAAGTAGAGGGCCACTCATGTGTGGGCCACATACTCCACCATGGATCTCATCCATGAGCCTCTGAGCTTGGTCCAAGTCCAGACATCTAAGGAGACCTAATCCTGCATCTCTTTTATAGAGTGCATCTCCGCTTAGGTAGAATTTTATAGCCATTCGATGGATCCGCCTTCTTTCAGTCGGGCCCGCCTCAGTGGGTGTAGATCCATCTTGTAAGTACTCCTTGATATGCTGATGAAGGGGTAATGACAGTTTAGCAACACTAGCAGTACGATGCACGCCAAACATGGAAGATTTATTTTGATGGACCTGTAAACATGGAAGGTTCTAGAGCTGGAGCAGTTCTAGTATCCGTTACGGGGGAGCAGCATCCCGTCGCTGTCAAATTGCAGTTTGCCAACACCAATAACACAACTGAGTATGAAGGTTGTATCATGGGGCTAAAACTTACCCAATCAATGGGCATCAGACAGTTAACTGTCTTTAGAGATTTCGAGTTGGTAATCAGAAAAACCACATGAATCTATCACACCAAAGGTCTACACTTGCTGCCTTACCATCGGCAAGTTCTATAGATGGCTATGGAGTTTGAAGAAATATCCTTCCTCCACATTCCTCGGAATAGGAATGATTTTGCGGATGCGCTAGCAACCTTGGCCTCCTTGATCAACGTATATGATAAGGAAGACATGCCAACCCTCACATTTGCCCAACAAAAGGCTCCAGCCTATAGGAATTACATTAGAGAAGTATCGAATGAGCTACCTCCCATCCAACACCCTTTTTTAACTCCTGAAGTTCAATAGGAGCCATTCGATATGGGGTTTTAGAAATGGACTTTGTACCGGGTTCAAGGTTAATAAATAATTTAACTTCACGTTCTGGGGGTAGACCAAGAAGTTCTTCAGGAAATACGTCAGGAAATTCACTAACTACAGAAATATTATTCAAATCTGACGTGTTTTTGTTCAAGTCCATAACATGGGCTAAGAAAGCTTGACATCCGTTTTTCAATAAACGAATGGCTTTATGGCTTGATATGACAGCGATTGATTTTAGTGGTTTGGTTGCTTGAATTCGCGTAACAGGTTGGTTAGAAATATGAAAACTAACAACCTTACGAAAACAATCAATTTTAGCATGATGAGTGGTTAACCAATCAATCCCTAAAATCACATCAAATGCAAGAATTTTCAACAAAATAAGATCAGCAGGTAATGTGATGGTACCAACTTGAATCAAGCAAGATTTATAAACAGTAGATGTAATGAAAGTTTCTCCTAACGGAGTTTCAACAGATAAGTCAAAGTCTAATTTCTTCGAAATCAAGTTTAAACGTTGAGCACAAGCAGGAGAGATAAAAGAATGGGTAGAACCGGTATCTAATAAGGTATAAACTTCGTAAGAATTTAAGATTAGCTTACCCGTGATCACCTCGTTCGGGTTTCTCGCGTTTTGGCCAGTCACGACAAACGCTCTTCCAGGAACCGCTGATTTCGACTTATTCGGGATAGCTTTTGGAGTCACCATCCCCGCTGAACTTGGTTTTGCTATAGAACACTCTCGAGCTATATGACCCTCCTTTCCACAGTTATAACATACCTTGGATTGTTGTGGGCAGTTTGGGCTGATATGTCCCTCTTTCCCGCATTTGTAACATACGACCGGTGGTCGTTCTCCTCCCCTAGAAACAGTTGATGTTTGTGCTGACGTCTTCACGTTATCATTGTTGTACCTTCTCTTCTTGAAATCTCCTCCTGACTCGCTTCTTCTATTTTCACGGCCACGATTACCACCAGAGTGATTACCGCTTTTGTCTGTATTCCTTCTTCCCCACTGGTTATCATTGCTCCAATAACTGCTATCACCGGTCTGACCCTGGTTGTTGTCCCTCGGTTGAACATACTCATTATCTCGGCCAAATAATTGAACCCTGTTTACAACCTCTGAATATAATTTTTTTTTATGAGAGATAAGATATTGTCGAATCTCGGGTTTTAGACCTCTCAAAAACATCCTCGTCATACGTTCCTCGTTCTCCACCAAATGAGGTGCAAACCTGGATAACTCCGCGAACTTTGTCTCGTACTGGGACACCGTCATGTTGTTTTGTTCCAGTCTAATAAACTCTACCTCCTTCATATGACGAATACTTTCAGGAAAGTACTTGTCATTAAACAGTTTCTGAAGCGTTTCCCAAGACATGCTGAGTGCAGTTGGATGGGTACATTTCACATATTTCCACCAGTAATCTGCCTCATTACGGAACATAAAAGTGGCGAATGGAACCTTCTGTTCCTCCGTGCATCCCAAGACATCAAATATCTTGGTAATTTGCTTGACCCACGTTTCCGCCTTAATCGGATCCGACTTTCCCCAGAATTCTGGTGGTCCCAACTCTTTGAACTTCTTGGCCGTGGCAAACCGCGTGTTGTTATCATTTCCATCCGTATTCTGCACACGAGTCTCCCTCGTCTGATTTTGCATGAACTGCAAAAAACTCCTAAACATTCCATCATTCATCGTTTGCTCGGTAACGTTGTTTACAGGAGGAATATTGCCAGCCTGTTGCACATTCTCCTGATTGGTAACTCAAGGTGTTTTCACGGTCTCATACACTCCATTGTTAACGTTCTCAGCAGTCATTCCTAAATACTTCCATAAAATAAGGGTTAATTAAACAAATTAACATATCGCATAATATCCCTATATTATGACCAACCAATAAATAAGCTTAGGTAGGACACACTAGCGAAGGATTTACTCGTCTCTCCCCTCCTAGTTCTATTTCTCGATCTCTGCCAGAGACTATATCCCTAAGCTCTGATACCAATTGTGACGCCCCCTAAATAGGTATACATCACCCATTCTGAGTCGCCAAATACATGGTACAGAAACAAATACAACTTCATTAAAATACTTGTCGCGCAAAATACGACAACGCAATACTGTGAGTTTGAATACAAATATTATCTTCTAGACAATATCCACACTCAAATAAGTCCTCCTTACAATTATTGAAACACTATTTTATAAAATAGTGAGGACTGCTAAAACAACTAACTAGAAACATCACTCCACACCCCGACTAGTTCCCGCTATATTCTCGCCTCCTGAGAAAAATGGAACAAAAAGGAAAAGGGTGAGCTCAACTAGCCCACTAAAGAATATTATGACTAAGATAATATACAATAACTTATCATTAGTCTTCAACAAAGAAAAATCTGATAAAATATAATAGACAACAAGTTTTAGATCAACAACTACAGCGGGAACAGCAAACCATTAGAAGAGTCAAGTAGAGAATGAATTCTACTATCTTCTAAGATTTAAAAGCCCATCAACGATATCTTATCCCTGTAACATCAATCAATATACATCTTAAATCAAATATTCATCTTTGTACTACAGGCCAAAGATATTCATTTGTATCACCAGTCGGTCATATTCATCTCAACACCTGTTCATGTTTGCACTACGGGCCAAAGATATTCATCAGTTAATCATTTATTTTTGCACTACAGGCCAAAGATATTCAGTAATCATCATTTAGGACTGAGGATGATGAAAAATATTTTAAAGAAAACGAATCTAGTGAGACAGAAGGACAAATATTAGGAATTCGTATTAAAGTTTATCCAAGTGCAATAATACTTCATAACAACCAAATGTGAAGTAGAATTCAAAAATAAAGATCAAAATATGGATACAATCAAAGATAGTAACCATAATAGATATCTTGGACAAATACAAAAATTTTTATTTTTTTAGTGAATAGTGCCGTATACATGAATAGTAACTCCGACACAAAAAGTTTCAAATTTGATAAAAAATTCAAACCAATATTTCGGTATAATGATATTGAAGAAAATAATATCATTTAAGAAGAAAATAGCATCCCTTACCTCAAGATAACAGTACTTCTGTTCAGAATATCGGTATAAGGCTGAAGAAAACTTGCACTGATAAAAAACTCACAAAGTATCTAAATACTCACAAAATATGCTCGATAATATAGAGAGAGAAAGAGAGAAAGCTTATGTTTCTGGTGTGATTTTGAATTCTAACTCAGCC
The DNA here is from genome assembly GCA_016801055.1 of Panax notoginseng. NCBI lineage: Eukaryota > Viridiplantae > Streptophyta > Magnoliopsida > Apiales > Araliaceae > Panax > Panax notoginseng. The sequence continues at coordinate 135,355,745 of CM029013.1, read as the reverse complement.
CTCTATTTATAAGAAAATGTTAGCACGCCTAAACAGACTTGACCTGCTACCTTATGGCTTTACCTGCTACTATTGCCACCCACCACATTTGAAATAAAATTCAGCACATTTCTTCAACAACCACAAGTGGGGCCCACTCAATTCTAGAATTTTCTGCTAAAATCATTTATAAACCTAATTTCTGAATCAGTCACCTCTTAAAATTCATAACAAATTATACGTTTATTTTTAACGGTTCAAAATTTGTGGACATATACTCAACTTAAATATGTATAACATATCCAAAAATTACAATGATCCAACTGTCAGATTAAAAATTATAACTCACGCAATATATCTCAAGAACAGTGATTTAATTTTTAATATCTCCATTCCGACAAAAACACCTCAACATTAATTCATTCACATAAAATAAATATATCCAATAATTATATCCATATAAAATAAATATTTTCTTATCATATAAATTAATAATTAATTATTCACAAATAATATTATAGAATCACAATTATGACAACCAGGCCGTTCCCAGGAAAGATGGGGCTTTCCAATAAGGATTTCTCTTTATTGGCGCGTAATTAGATGGCCAAACCTCTCCTTAGACAGAACTTTCTAGGCATTGTCAATAATGCTATCTAATAATATTATTCAAATAATATGAATTATTGATCTGATAATGGAAAATACTGTGCAGCAACAATTATTGAAATAACAATAATATAAAATATCAACGTAGCAATTATTGAATCAATAAAATAAAATATTAAATAGTAATTACTGTAACAATTATTGAGTAGTGTTTTTTTACGTAAGAATCAATAATTGGTGCAATACCGTGTGCTATTGTATTTTAACCACCGGGTATTCCAACAGTATTAACGGTAACAACTACGTCGTTATTTATAAACAATTTATACTTGTCGTTTTCTTCATCTAATCGTTTTCCGTTATGGGGCCCACACAAGGCTGCGCCGTCGTACGAATATTCCCCGACAGCAAGAATATTCCACGACCAAACGAATATTCATCGACAAAAATAAATATTTTATAACCACTTGCTTATTTAAAATATTTGCGCATTTTACCCATAACTAACCACATTAATCAAATCAACCCTTACTATTTCAAAATAATAAATAGAGGAAATTTAATTTCATTTAATAATAAGTTGGGGTCTTACAGATACCCCCAACAGAGATATCAGGAATGTCTGATATTGCAAACAGTTGGCGATAACTCCAGTATAGCATCAAAAAATATTCGGTGATGTAAATCGTTGAGAACTGCTTCAACGAAAGTTAGAGTATCTAATATTACAAACTGTTGGTGACAACTCCAGTGTAGCATCGGGAAAGATCTGGTTATGTAAGCCGTTGAGAACTGCTTTAACGAAGGTCAGAATGTTTGATATTTCAAACCGTTGGCGACAACTCCAGCGTAGCATCGGGAAAGATCTGGTGATGTAAATCGTTTAGAACTGCTTCAACAAAGGTCAGAGTATCTAATATTATAAACCATTGGTGACAACTCAATAGTAGCATTGGGAAAGATTTAATGATGAAAATTGTGGAAAACTGTCTTCATCGGGGTGGATCGATGATGTAATCTGTTATATAAATCCCCAGCCGAGGCACCGTGAAGGTTAGGTGATTTCAAGACCATTGTAAACTACTGTTTGAGTAGGCATGGGAAGGATGTTTTGGAAATTACCATTGTAAGCTCTATCCCCGACAACAACTTCGGCGTCAACTGGATGAGAATCCAAATCATTGGTGACAACCCCAACATAGCATCGGGAGGGATCCGATGATGCAAACCGGTGTAAACTATCATCTAGATAGGTATCAGGAATCCTCGATGATGTAAACCAGTGTAAACTATCATCTAGATAGGCATCGTGAATCCCCAATGATGTCACTCGTTGTAAGAGGAATATCCCCAGTGGAGGTAAAGTTAGAAAGCGTATCTGAAGACAAAAACATTGGTGACAACCCCAACGTCGAATTCAGAAAGGTTCAATGGTATCAACCATAGGAAAATCTCCCTAGCAGGGATCTTGAAAACATCTCTACAACATATCGTGGAATCAATCTCAATAGAACTGATGGACATATTTAAACCGTTAGATTCAACCAAATGTAGAATCGGGAAAGATCTAGTGATGAAAGCTTTGTAAACTACCATTCGAGTCGGCATTGAGAAAGTTCGGTGATGAAAGACTATGTAAACTACCATTCGAGCAGACATTTAGAGTGCATAACAACATATTATGCTACATTGCATGACATCATTTAATCTTGTCACATTTCATGTATCTAGTAATCTTTATCCTGTTCATTCCATTACATTGTATAAATATGATAAAGAGGGGCATCTGTAGACACTCAAAATTTTGCATTCCTATTACTAACCAAGCAGGAGGGCAGAATCATCTTTTGTCTTTCAGAGACAACCCTGGAAACCAAACCCTGGTGATAACCCATGGAGATTAAGCTAAACCCTGGTGATAACCCTGGGAGATCAAATTAAATCGCGATGATAACTCTGGGAGATCATGACAAGCCCCGATGATAAGCCCTTGAGATCAAGTCAAACCCTGGTGATAACCCCAGAAGATTAAGCCAAATCCTAGTCATAACCCCAAGATATCAAGCCAAACCCCGATGACAAGCCCCGATGACAACCCCGGGAGATCAAGTCAAACCTCAGTGACAATCTCGTGAGATCAATCAAAACTCCGGTGACAACCCCGGGAGATCAAATCAAATCCCGGTGACAACCCTGGGAAATCATCAAATCAACCCTAAATATAGACAGGAAGCACTAGCAGTTAAATCTTGGAGATAACCCCGAGGAAGATAGATGTCACCACGTCAAGCTTGAAATAACCCCGAGAGGGAAAAAGAGTAATTTTACCAACTCTGCATCAAATCAAGTTAATTCACTGCCATGAAGGTCATGCAAAATGATAACGTCAATCCCAAGTGAAAAATAGCACAATATAACTCAACGAACGGACTGTGAAGACTCAAAGATCTGGTCATTGACCCATCTTCCCAGATTCGAGAAAGGTCAAATCTCATGTCACTGTGTAGCTCTCGGAAAGGGCTTTCCAGAAAGGTATATCACGCCTCCATCGAATTTTCGAATTGAAAGTTATAAAAGTTCGAGCAGACAACACATTGATTAGAGTGCACGTACTTTGAGATAAATAGACCCACAGGTCGGGCCCACCCGGGTCAACCGCAGGTAGACCCGCGGCTGCCGCGGGTTGACCCGCGGCTGATTTGGTCTATAAATAAACCCCCATCAGCCATTTAAAAAAAATGAAAAAAGATGGAATTCCGTCCATTTCAGCTCTTAACCACTCCAATAGTGTTCTAAACTTTGATATTATTCTTTCTAAACACTTTTATGCATATATATTACAACATATCAAGTTTTAATAAGTGAAAATTGAGTTTTTAAGCTTCAAATGTAGTCTAAAACCCTCATCGCTACACACTGTAATATCCTTTCGGATCTGAAGCTTTTACTTGTTTTAATATATATATATATATATATATATATATATATATATATATATATATATATATGTCGACGTCAGAAAAAATTCCATTTGGAATTCCTCTTTTAAATATTTCTTACCCTTTATGTTTTCTATGTGGTTCGAATTTGATTTGAAAGGGTGAAATTTAACAAAAGAATCCTACATGAAATGTCGACGATTTGAAAATTCAGAGTTTCCAGTTGGTAGTAGTGAAATGGTTGTACCAACTCAACTGAGTTTGAAGAGTTCTACAAAAGGCCCAATTATTGGACTCTATTTAACAGGCCTTGGAAACCAAGATTCATAGAGTTCGATGGCTTGATTAAGTGGGGGGAAGGTGTTAGGAACCCCTTGACTTATGTGAAAACACAGTTATCGCATCTTTTTAATTCCCTAATTATTTGAAGTGTGTGTACAGTTAATTGGGCCTAAGTGCATTATTTAGAAGTAGTGCTATGCCTCGTTTGTACCTATATACAAAGGATTTGATTTGTATAAAAGTTCAATTTTAATATAAGGCTTGTAAAATGATATTTTGAAAATAGGCTTTCAAACCCTTATGCTCACATAGTAATTGAGGCCTTTGATACTTCTATTTTATTTCATATTCGGCTTATTTTGATTTTATTCTCGAGATGCGAAGCATCTTCAACAAAATAATATACATATAAGTGTCGAGCTCCTTATGGGCATGAAATCCATCGAAGTGACCTGAGCACCACAAATATGATTTACAAGCTAATTATACAACAAAAAAGGGTCCATCATGGGAACCAGATCTAGACCCGTCAGCTGGATCTTAAAACTCGTGGTTCCTAGGCTCACATAATATCACCTGAATAGCCTGCATAGCAAATATAATAAAATAAAACAGATATTTAAACTAAATGTTACAAAACAAAGGATTCATCAGTTAAATCCTTGTATGCGCGTAGCAGAGCCTCTCGTTTCCTCTAGATACAGATCTAGGGATGCGTAGTTGCTTAATATTTTCAAAAACTAGAAAGAAAACTAGATTTAAATAAATCTTAATCATTCTAGCCTAACTATTCTAATATTATAACTTTTGAACTGGTTAAAAGTTAGATGTGGCTAGATTTAGATAAATCTAGTCCACAAACATTAATATCACAACTTTACATTGAATAAATAGTGAAAGAAAATATTTTAGTTACAGTAAACTATCAACATATATATATAACTTATAGATATATTAATACAATAAAAAGCCACGAATTTATAATCCAGGCTCGATTGTTCGATTTCGAGAGAGAGAGAGAGAGAGAGAGAGAGAGAGAGATATATATATATATATATATATATATATATATATATATATATATATACAGAAATGATCAAGTAAGGGATCCCTTACTTTCTTAAAATAAGGGACTTTTTTTTTTTGCTTTTTTTTTGCTTTTTTTTTAAAACAACTAAAAAAAAAGTTTAATATTTTATGGAACTGAAATTTTTCCATAATACAATGTTTTGGGCGTGTTTTAAATACCTATACCAAAAAGTGGTGGTACAGTCTGTCCAGACTGTACATACATATTTTGTTATGCGTACCCAAATCACACTCAAAACACTGTATTATGAAAAAATTTCAATTCCATAAAATATTAAACTTTTTTTTAGTTGTTTTAAAAAAAAAGCAAAAAAAAAGCAAAAAAAAAAAGTCCCTTATTTTAATAAAGTAAGGAATCCCTTACCTGATCCTGACCCTATATATATATATATATATATATATATATATATATATATATATATATATATATATATATATATATATATATATTAAAGCAGTAAAAAGCCATATATTATCAATCCAGGTACATCTGTTCGATTTTAGCATAATATATCAAATTTTAACCGGTGGAATATGAGTTTTCAAGCTTCAAAAGCGGTTTAAAGCTCTCCTCGCTACATACTATAAGATCCTTTCATATCTGAAGCTTTTACTCGCTTTTCTATATATATATATATATATATATATATATATATATATATATATATATATAGTTTGGGCTAGATTTCTAATCCGTGGGTTTTTATCGCGTTAATATATGTATACAAGTGTTTACAAAGAAGAATATCAAAATTTTGAACACTATAGGAGGGGTTAAGGACTGAAATGGACGGAATTCCATCTATTTTCTTCTTTTTTTCCTTTCTTTTTATGTCTGATTGGGGGTCTATTTATAGACCAAAATAGCCGCAGGTAGACCTGCGGCTGACCCGGGTGGGCCTGGCCCCGTGGGTCTCGTTGTCTCGAAGTACGTGCACTCGGACCAACGCGCAGTCTGCTCAAACCTTCACAACTTTGAATCTGAGAATTGATGGAGGCGTGCTATACCTTTCCGAAAAGCTCTTTCTGACAGCAACGCAATGACATAGGGCTTTCCCTTTCCTGAATCCGATAAGATAGGTCCATGACCGAAATTGCATCTGCAGGTCTTCACAGACAGTCAGTTGAGCTGTTTTGCGTAGTTTGCACTCGAAAGTGCTACAATGGCTCTTGGGACCCTATTTGCAGCTGTATTAGGGTTGTTGAAGTTAACTTGTCAAAATGACCATTTTTCCCTTCTAGGGGTTGTCTCCAAGGTTGACGCGGCTTTTGGCTGTCCTTCGAGGTTATCTCTAGGTTTTGATTGTTGCCAACTTTTCTTTTCCTTAGGGTTGATCTCCAAGGTTGATTTGATGTTCCATAGGGTTGTCTCCGTGATTAGATTTGATGTTGTGGTCCTCCAAGGTTATCTCTAGAGTGTAAAAAAGATATTTTTGCCCTCCTGCATAGTTAGTAACAGGAGAACAAAATTTCGAGTGTCTACAGATGCCCCTCTTTATCATGTTTATGCATTTTAATGGAATGAACATGATAAAGATTATTAGACACTTGAAATATAACAAGGTATATTTAATGATGCAAATCACAATACAATGAATGTTAAAATGCTTTCGCAAATTGCATTTTGCGCTTCACACTTCGTATTTGGTCAATCACACTTTGTAACTCACACATCTCACCTCGCACATCGCAAATCGCTTTACCATTACTGGTTATAGCTGATGCCTATGCTGGTGTTGACTCCAACGATTTGATTTTTTCAGTGTTGCCAATGCTTGTTTAATAAAGATAAACTGAGACATTTTTTTACATCTTTGTTGGGGATGATGTTCTGAAATCACTAGACCTTCCCGATGTATACGCTGGTAGTTTACAACGGTGCCTACCCTGCTGGTAGTTAACAACGATGCCTACCCTGCTGGTAGTTGACAACGGTGCCTACCCTGCTGGTAGTTGACAACGATGCCTACCCTGCTGATAATTGATAATAGTGCCTGCCCTGCTGGTAGTTGACATTGCCTACCATGTTGGAAGTTAACAGCGGTGCCTACCCCACTGGTTGTTGAATACGGTGCCTACCCTGCTGGTAGTTGACATTGGTTGATCACTGGAGTGTCTCAATGCCTACTCGAACGGTAGTTTTCAACAAAAAAATTTTTTCTCAAGTCTGGGAATTTAATATGTATGCATATTTAACTCTATTGAGGATGTATCCTAAACTTTTTAATGGAGATGTGCACTAATATAGCACGGTTGCACATGTGTAGACCATTCATGATGTGATGATCTTAAGAGTCTATTCTCCTAGGTTGATGCACATGCTTAATTGACTTAACTAGATGTAGAAACATACCTCACCCTTTCTGAGGTGATTTAGAGTTTCTTTTAGTTGTTGGGTGCTTGTGCCCCATTTTCTTGTCCTTTTTATTCACAACTCTATCGGACTGACGATTTGGGTGCCTCTGACGTCCCTAGAGGGTGCGGCCTGTTCTTTTACTGCCCAAATTTAAATTTCGGTGTAAAGGCCTCGACTTGTGAGGACTTGGCGCAGGTTAACATATTTGATGGTGTAGATTTCATTCACTAGACCTTTTGTCATTGGGCTTCTACTTTTGAGCTAAAGACTCTCTTGAGAATTTTTCCCTTCTATGGTTATGGCAAGCTTATGTCACTACAATTTCTTTCAAGAGTTCTCCTCTTTCCTTTGATGAGAGTCTTGATCCCGCCTTAGACTCCTTCCATTTCCTGGAATCAAAAAATGCCCCAGTCCTTTCGCATGTTGATGTCAGAGATTCATATAAGAAACTCTCTTTGTTGACCAAGTCGCGAGCGAGCAATATCTTGCATATTAAAAGAATAAAATGCACCAAAAGATTGGCGGCTCGGTCGTCAGGATTAGTAGACTCGTGTGAATAAGGTATTTGAAGTAAAAGTCTATGAAATTGAATGAATTATGAAATCGCAATGAAATTTTAAAACATCCATGGTCATTATTTTTGGGTAGGATTAGATTCAAAAGGCTTATCTCCCTTTATCAGAGATACTCCATCTTCGCTCTAGACGTTCTTCTTCACAGACTTGATTTCATATGACACGTGCACTATGAGTGACGCAACTCTTAGCAGGGGTTTCATTTCCATGATTTGCCAATTTTATTTATTTTTTTCTTTCGCTTAACTTGTCTCATTTTCTTAGGCTATTCAGAGTTACCCATTTAACGAGTTTTGAACCAATGACTCCTAAATCAGACGACTTTAGGGTACTAGGTGTTAAAACACCTCTTCTGGTTTATTTGCTCGAGTAACAAAGGTCATGCTTCGAGATAAGTCAGGCAGTCACTCTATTTGCTTCTTTGCCTAAGTTTGTGCAAGATTCATTTTCTTAGGCTAAAATTACCCAGCTAGTGAGCATTGAGCCGGTGACTCCCAAACCAGATGGTTTTAGGGGACCAAGTGTGAAGACAGTCCTTAGGGCTTAATTACTCGAGTAACCTAGACCACGATTTAGATCTACTCAGGTCTCGCCTTTTCATTTTTCAATGCTCTTTTTCTTAGGCGCTAAGTTACCCATGTAACGAGCGTTAGGCCGATGACTCCCAAATGAGATGGCATTAGGGCACCAAGTGTAAAGATACCCCTCAGGCTTAATAACTCGAGCAACCTAGGCCACAATTCGAGACATTAGGCTGGAGACTTATCTTTTATCTTTTCATTAATTGCCATTATTTTTGCCATAGCTTCATACCCCACAACTAAAAGTCAGGGCAATCGCAAATTATAGACATGCATATGAGGTCAAGTTTGTTCCAAAAGCGCTTTGAACTAGGATGTCGTGCCTAATCAAAAGGGTTGAATAGTATTAATTCTCTGATCGTTCCCGTATTTTTGCTCCACGGACTCTTATCAGAATTAATCCTATTCATAACAAGTTAAACAAAAGTTTTCTCTTTTAAAACCTTTTTCTAAGTATACTTAACATGTATATTATCGCTAATGCATGTAAATTAAAACTGAAAGCACATAAAGAGATGAAAGAGTCATACCTCACATGTGGATTATTTATTTTGAGAAAAGTATGATTGGAAAAGACCACATGATCATACCGGATCTCCAATGAGATGATATGAGGGAAGCTCTGATGATGATGGACCATGTTGATGATGTCAACTTGTGCATTTTCCCTTTTAGGATGGTCGATGAATGCCCTAGTGTTAAGTTGTCACTATTTTCGACATTGCCCCAATCTTGTTTGATGTATGAGTCCCAATATCGGGTTGTTGTTGATTCTGAAATTGCCCTAGTCTTGCTTGTTGTATGGGGTAGTTTCTTTGACAGATGGGCTGATAAGATGTCAAGATCGCAAAAGTATTTCACCACTGGACCCATATGGTGAACAGGTAGTGGGTTTGGCTTTGATGCTTGGTTTGCCCCAATCCTTGTTTTTGACTTGTAGGCGTAATTGGTTTTGCTGATTTTCTTCTTCTAATTTGATGAAGGCTTCAGATGGAGGGTGTCAGCTCTTTGAAGTTCATTGCTGATGATCATGCTTGATATATCGTTGTGTTATTTTTCAACATTGATGATTGATGTCGAGAGGCATTCGGACTCCATCGAATTGGCCCTAAGATCTCAGATTGGTTGGTGATGACTTCACCCGAATTTGATTTGATCCACAAGGTTTGATTTGTTGTCTTCATCTGGGGGAACATGTCATTAGGTATGAGATAGACATTACTACGATGGTTTGCCCATGTACTGCTTATGTAAAAGGAGATCAAGTCTTCTCGCACTTTAGGAGTGATGAGTTGCTGACGAGTTGCATCTTATGATGATGGTCATTTCATCCCTGTTACTGGTTGTCTTGATGTATCGTTGTCTCTTCCCTTTCGGGACGTGTGCCAAATTTGATGAAATGACATTGAGGTGCTATTGGGCCTTTTCAACATGAGTCGCTGGCTTTGAGGGTTTTTCTTGGGTGTAGGCTTTTTGATTTGGTGTCTTGAGACTGGTCTTTGGATTTATATTTGGGTTGGATTTTGGGTTGAGAAATTGAGTGTTTGATTTTTTTTCTTTTAAGGGTTAGACCACACCATAGATGGCTGTCTATGTACTCCCGGGGTTGAGGGAGATTAGGTCATTCGTAGTTCAGGCTTGGACTGAACAATTAAAAATTGTTTATTTGGCTTTGAGCTTAGTTTGAGGGGTTTTTGGATTGTCCGCACCATAGATGGCTGCTTACATACTCCCGTGGATTAGAGATAAGGTCATTCATAGTTCAAGCTTGGCCTAAATGGTTTTGAGTTTGAGCTTGGTTTGAGGGGTTTTTGGATTTTTGGTTTGATTTGAAGGGTTTTTTGGAAAAAAAAAATTTGGTTTGACCGCACCATAGATGGTTGCCTACGTACTCCCACTGATGAGGGGAGATCAGGTTTTTCGTAGTTCAGGCTTGGTCGAGACTTGACTGGCTTGATTTTTTATTTTTAATTTTTAATTTTTTGATTTTTTAATTTTTTGATATTTATATGCATGGAAAATAAAAGGCATAACGCTATGAAAGTGATAACGTCCCAACATCTCCTGGAACTTGCAACTTTCCTTTGGATCTACATCTTCCTGGATAGCTAAGGCTTGATAGTCTAGTTGCCGGTGGTTATGCTGCCTTCGAGGATCGTGATAGAGGTTACCTCCTAGTTCTAAATATCTTCAATCATGGTCATAACTTGATCATCTCCTGAATCAGTATATCCTTTAAGGAGGCTCAAACTGTACTCTTCGCCAAAAGGGATGAACTCTAGATTCCTCTATGGGCTGGCTTCCCTGACAACTTCACTACCTTTTTCTTCATCTATTCCTTCACCTCTCTCCTAGGCTTGAGAGGATTTAACTATGAAATCTCTCTCGAACTGTTGTTGTATTTCTCGAAAGGAACTTTCCTTTTTGGATTCTTCTACATTGGGAAGGATCAGTATTTTCTTCTCATCATCCAGGAGGGTAGAATTTGGAATGTGGTTGTTAACTTTTTGCAACAGAACGTTTGACCGTTGTAGAGGAATTTCCTTAGGGGATTGTCTTGTTTCCTTTGCCACTCCCCGTATTACGACCAGTCCACCTTATTCTCGACCCGGATTGGTGCTCATAGTCGTCACCTCCTTTGTACTACCTGTCTTGAGTGGACATCTTAAGCTCTTTATTTTCCTTTAACATTTTCTGGTCATGGGGATTTCTATGTTCAGCTCCCCATTTTCAATGAGATCTTGGATTTTATGCTTTAGAGACCAACATTCCTCAGTTGCATGTCCAGGTGAGCTAGAATGGTAGAGACATATCTTGGTGGAATTATAACTTTTCATTTCGGGATTTACAAGAAGCAGCAACTCAGGAATCTTTCTTTTGCTTATCAGAAAGTGTAACATCTCTTCATTTGATTTGTTCATAAGGGTGAATTTTCGGTCTCTTTTAGAGGTTGTTTGATCTTTCTTCTTTGTGAATTCACATTCCCCCGAGCGATTTTTTCACTGGCGAGATCTTCTAGTAATTTTATCATTCCACTTTTCATGTCCTTTCAGCCTGCTTTGATCTTCTTTAGTCAGCTGGATTATTTTGGAGGGACATAGGCTTACATTATGGCTAACCTCTTTTTCCTTTTGGCTTTTTGATAATTAAGTTAAAAGTTGCCTTGTAACCTGATGTTGACGCACTCTCAGACTAGCCAATAGAGTTATTTGATGCTGGATCGTCTCCAATTTTTGACTTACTATCATATAGTCCTCCGAATTTTCCCGCTCTAGGACATTTGTTCTGGTCCTTTGAGGGAACTCCTCCATCCTACGTATGTACTTATGATTTGGATGCATCTCAGCGCTCCCTGACCCGATCATGTTCACTCCCTCCATATCATGTTGTAACGGAAGGTTGGTGTTGACATTTTGCTGGTCAGGTTGTTGGACCATAATACTGTCACTTTCGATCAGATTTTAGATTTTATACTTTAAGGACCAACAATCTTCTGTATCGTGTCCCGAAGACCCTAAATGGTAAGCACATCTCTGGCTTGGATCGTATCTTTTACTTTTTGGATCAAGAGGTGGAGCCAATTCAGTAATTTTGCTCTGATTGATTAATAACTCCAATATGTTTTCAAGGGAATCGCCTAGTGGAGTGAAAACCTGATTTTCTGTTCTTTCAAATTTTATCTTTATGTCCTGGCATTGGTTGAATGCAGCTTGTTGTTGAAATGATAGATTGCCTTTCTTCTTCCAAATGGGGGGGGACTATAGGTTGGTCTCCTGGCTTGCATTACACTAGTTAGAGAAGATGTCCACAATATCACTAGAGGCTCATTTAGTGAATCGAACTGAACAAATTTTATTGTGGTGTAGTGTAGTAGTATATATTGATATTTATAGTTATACAAGTCAAAATATTAGTTTAACAAGATTTTCTCGGTCATATGAGAGAATTGATATTTTTACAAGCATATTTGATATTTTTACATATGTTTTTGACTTGTCGTTGTAGTTAGATTGTAAAATATATATGTTTTAGTGATATTGGTATAAACCTACATCCCACGAAGGAGAGAAATAAAACTTCTCAACTTTATATAATGGGACTCCTTACTAAAGGTAAGAAGCAAAAGGAGAAGTATGAAATATAATCAAGCGAAACACACTCGCGTGTGTGACATGCCACCTTTTGAGGTGCACTTAGCCGTGTGCTAGATCGGATGACCAAGATTAAATTTTTATTGTATCTGATCAAGTGAGATACACCATATTATTATCCTTCATGATAGTTTTTTTATTATTCCAACACCCATATTCTGGGAATAACTGTTTTTTAAAATTTATAAATAGAGAGTTCTGTTAGAAAAATTATTCATTCGTTTTTTCTCCAATTTTCTGTTTTCCAAATTAATAAGTCTCACAGTATTTTCTGTTGGGTCATAATACTTTTCATACTGGGCCAGGCCGAATGGGCTTGTCCTTTGGACTATGTCACTTTTGTCGTATTGGGTCAAATGATTTGGGCCCCGCTACTTGACTATAATATTAGGCTTAGTCATTGGATTGGTCCATTATGTAAGCTGTCACTTATCCTATCTTTGACCAGTAATCATCACAAAAGGTAGTAGTTGACTATTATGTCTGCCACCTTTCTGCATGGCATTAATGAGGATGGGACTCCGATTACCGGCGGGAGGTAACAGTGGTAGCAGGTAGGGAAATAAGCTACATACTTTCGGTTGAGATGACCGGGGGTGAGAGGAGATGTCAGGAGATAGTGGGTGGCACGATAAACCGGGTCTAGGGAACGTATGGGGGGAAGGATCACAAAAAGAAAGAGGTAACAAAACACAACACACAATATTATTATTTTCTCTCTCTCAGACACTAGTCAATATTTTTCCTCCATTGTTAACCTTGTGATCGCCTGTACTGACTCTCACGCCGGAGCTATCCCCCGACGGTCAGGCCGTCAAGCTTCTGGTGTTGACTCGTTGAACTGTGCAGGATCAGAGCGTCTTACGTGATTGGAACGCGGGAGAAGATCTTGGCGTTAACATTGGCGCTAGAAGGAGGGCTGAGTTCTAGTGTCCTGAGTATTTTTCAATCACAAACTGTGTTCGTTCTACGTCGGTGTTCTATGTCGGTGTTCATGGTGAATCAATACCGCGAGTATCTGTCAAGGACCGCTTGGGACCTGCACTAAGTGTTCATGCCAGCACGGCGTCCAAACGATCGCATGGAGATTCTCGTCCGAGGGCTTTGAGCAAAGCCAAGAGAAAGCTAGTTTTTACAGCAGAGAAAGGGTCCGGTCATGGCCGAAAACGAGTAGAAGGCACCTCGCCTAGAACTCGATACCGGGATGACCAAGACGAAAAGGCTTCCCGCTTGGCTAAGATGGCAGACAAGGCAGATAGGGCCATGGAGGCGCTTGTGAAGCAACGGCAGGATATAGCTGAGCAGATGTCTCGAATGGCATATTTGAGGGACGAAGCGTCCAGCTATGTCCAATCTGAAGAACGTGGGCATTGGAGTGGGAAAGAACCTGCTCATTCAGGGCATGAGTCTCGGGGTCAACATCGAGAAAGAAAAAGTTCTAGAAACCCTACTCCTCAAAGATCGAAGAGGGCACATCACCCTGTTGGTTCTAAGGAGCAGGGTCGAAGCGAACGAAGAGGTCGATCCAGGGATCGTACTCCTGAGAATACAAAGAAGGCGCTCGTTGTTACGCATTCCCACCACGGCAGTTGGGTTCAGAGACGAAACAGATCTAGGGGTCATACACCTAAAAGTCCACCGAGGGCACTCCGCCCTGTGGACCATCGCCATCGTAAAAGCCCCTCGAAAGTTGGGGGTTCTATGGCAAGAGACCGGTCCATTCAGAGGAGGGAGGAGTCACCGGAAAAAGTAGCATCGTCCCAACCCGAGGGCGTGGAGTATCTAGTTAAAGAGGTAAAGGAGCTTCGGAGGCAGCTTGCCGAGGTACAGAAAACGAAAGATACTTCGGGAAAGAAGGCATCCCCTTTTTCCGCGGAGATTCTGAAAGAAAAAGCTGACCCCACCAAGAAGTTGCCTCACATTGAAAGTTATGACGGATCGGGGGATCCATAGAGTCAGGCGTTCGACCGACTGATGGATTATTACGACTTTAGCGATGCTGCTAAGTGTCATACTTTTGTCACGACACTCCGAAAGGATGCCAGGCAATGGATGGGGACTTTGCCTTCGGATTCGATTTTATCTTGGGCGGACATGTGCAGTACGTTCCACGCTCGCTTCAGGAGCAACAAAAGGAGGGGGAAACTAACTGGCTCATTGGCTCAGGTTCTAATGAGTCTTTAGGCCAATATGTAAAGCGATTCCGTGAAGCAGTCGGCCAAGTGACAGACCTGAACGATCTATAAGCCGTGGGACTGTTTCAGAATGGGTTAGATCTGGTCAAATCGGAAAAGTTGGTGAAGAAGTTGATGTTTCATCACCCGAAGAGTCTCGCAGAAGCCTTCGACAAAGCGGAGAGTTATATTGTGGTAGAGGAAGCCATGAATAGCCTCAAACGCCCTTCTTCAGATCGGCTTAAGGAGACAGATCGGGACAGAGCAGGGGGGGACCAGAGTAAGAATGAAGGAGATAAAGGTCGTCATGACGGCAGGTCAACGAAATACAACAATAATTGGAGACGGGGTGGAGAACGCTCGTCTGCTCCCGCTTAGAGGGTAAATAGGACATATACTGTACTCAACGCTGACAGGGCTGTTATCTTGGATCAGATTAAGAATTAACCTATTTTCGAGCCACCTCGAGATAACATTAAGCCCGGGAAAGGGAATTCTCGTAAGTATTGTGACTATCATCAAGCCTCGGGCCACGATACGAACGACTGTGCTAGTTTAAAAGATTATATTGAGAAAAAGGTGTAAGACAGGGCTTTAGTTCATTATGTGGCTGCCAGAATGAATCAACAGCAAGATAGAGGACCTGTTCAGGCAGCCCAACCAGTTCAGCAAGGCAAATCAGTCATGTGATCACTGGGGCAAATCGGTCATGTGATCACGGGGTAAGGCAAGTGATAGATGTCATCACTGGGGGTACTTCGGGCAAGCTTGTTGGAAAGAAGCGCCGAAGTTATCTAGATTCGGTCATGTCGGTGGCGGGTACCCTCCCGAAGACTAATAGACCCTTCCCGGGTACGGTAATTTCCTTTACAGATGAGGATTACTCTTCGGAAACCATCGAACCGCATGAGGGATCATTGGTGGTGACGGCACAAGTGGGTTCGGTGGATATGAAACGAATGATGATCGACAATGGGTCTTTTGTGGATATCTTATATGCCCATACTTATCAGAGGATGCATCTTGATGGGCAGAAGATGGAGATCGGGCATGAGGCTCCTTTATATGGCTTCAGCAACGATCCGGTCAAAGTGGCTGGAACCATCGAACTGCAGGTTATCTTCGGTACGGCCCCCCAACAGGTAGAAATTATTTGCAAATTTTATGTTGTGCATGTAGATTCCGCTTATAATGCTATTTTGGGGAGGCCCACTTTAACTGCTTTACAAGCTGTGACCTCAATCCCTCATTTCAAAATCAAATTTCCTACGGCTCATGGGGTTGGGGAGGTAAAAGGAGATCTGGATCTGGCCAGAAGATGTTATAGAAATGTCATGATCACTTCGGGAGTAGGGGTGTCAAACCAAAAACAGACCATGGCAATAGAGATCGAACCCTTCACGAAAAGCAGCTCAGAGCCGTTGGTCATGCCAGCTGAAGAAACAGAAGAAATAGAGCTCGTCCCGGGCAAGGCAGACAAGACGGTGAAAATAGGTTCGGGCCTGCCGGAACCTCTCTGGACGAACCTCATTGAACTCCTGCGATATTATGTTGACATCTTCGCTTGGGAACCTCAAGATATGCCGGGAGTGAGTAGGGATATTGCAGAGCATCGGTTAGAAGTGGACCCGTCGAAGAAACTAGTTCGGCAAAAGAGGAGGATCTTTGCGCCTGAGCGCCAAAGAATCATCGATGAAGAAATTGTGAAGCTGCTAGCTGCTGACTTCATCTTCGAGATCGACTATCCGCAGTGGATGGCAAATGTGGTGCTGGTCCAGAAGCAGAATGGGAAATAGCAAGTCTGCATCGACTATACAGATCTAAATAAAGCTTGTCCAAAGGATTTCTACCCGTTACCCCACATTGACCAGCTCATCGATGCAACTTCGGGGTATGCCTTGTTGAGTTTCATGGATGCATTCTCTGGCTATCATCAGATCTCCATGTGTAAAGAGGATATACCAAAGATGGCGTTCATTACGCATCGTTCGGTATATACCTACAAGAAAATGACCTTCGGTCTCATCAACGCTGGGGCCACTTACCAGAGGATGATGAACTATGTCTTCAGGCATCAGTTGGGCAAGAATATGGAAGTATACGTGGATGACATGATTGTTAAGAGCATGTTGGTGCACAAACATCTGGATGACCTGGAAGAATTCTTCCAGACAGTCCGTCATCACAAATTGAGACTGAATCCTGTCAAGTGTACCTTCGAATTAGGGGCTGGCAAGTTTCTGGGTTATCTGGTCAGTCAGAGGGGAATTGAAGCCAATCCAGAAAAGATTCAAGCGATCCTGAACATGAAGACTCCTCAGTCATTTAAAGATGTTCAACGTCTGACTGGAAGGATTGCAGCTTTGAGGAGATATATGTCCAAGTCAGCAGAAAGGTGTTTGCCGTTTTTTGATACGTTGAAAGGGCTGAAGATTGCTAAGACGTTCCAATGGACTTCGGAATGCGAAGATGCTTTTCAGAGCATCAAGTCCTACTTATCTTCGGCGCCTTTGTTGGTGAAGCCCGCTCCTGCTGAGCCTTTGTATTTGTACTTAGCAGCTAGTTTGTTGGCAGTAGGAGCAGTTTTGGTGCGAGAAGTTGGGGGTAAGCAGCACCCTGTTTATTATGTAAGCCATGTCCTTCGGGATGCTGAAACAAGGTACCCAAACATTGAGAAGTTTGCTTTTGCTTTAATAACTGCTAGTCGAAAGCTTAGGCAGTACTTCCAAGGTAGGTTGGTAATAGTCTACACAGATCAGCCTTTGAAGAAAATTATGGGTAAACCTGAGGTATCGGGGAGATTAGCTGCATGGACGATGGAGTTATCGCAATTCTTCGTTGAATATCATCCCCGAACCGCCATCAAGGGACAGGCCTTGGCAGATTTTGTGGTCGAGTGTTCGTTTTCTAAAGCTAATGAAGTTGTGGCAGAAGCTGAAGGGTCTGATAGCATAGTCGCGGTTCTTCAACAGAAGCAGAGTTTGTGGACATTGTATGCAGATGGGTCCTCTACCACGGACGTCAGCGGAGCAGGGATTATTCTGACCAGTCCGGATGGATTCAAGGTACAACAGTCCATCAGATTTTAGTTTAAAGCGACGAACAATGAGGCGGAGTATGAGGCAGTGTTGGCGGGATTGCGACTAGCTAAGAGTCTCGAAGTGCAAAGAATAGTTATCTTCAGCGACTCTCAGTTAGTCGTTAAACAAGTATCCGGGGAATACGACGCCCGAGGTCATAGAATGATTAAGTATTTGGCGGAATTGAAAGAACGGCTTCAGTATTTCCAGCTCTACGAATTTCAGGGGGTCGAACGTAACGACAATTCCATTTTCGATGCACTCTACAAATTAGCCACTACGGATGTTAACGTTTTTGATGGGTCGGTTTACTTGGAAATTTTGCAACATCCTAGTGTTCATCATGAATCGGTAATGTGCGTTGACCGAACCAACTGCTGGTTGACTCCATATCTGGAGTATCTGGAAGATGGCGTTTTACCTTCGGATCAGATGCTGGCCAAGAAAATCAAGTACAAGAGTGCTAATTTCGTTCTGATAGATGGAGATCTATTTCGAAGGGCCTTCTCGTCTCCACTGTTAAAATGTTTGACTCCGTCCGAAGCTGAATATGCTCTTCGAGAAGTTCACGAGGGCATCTGTGGCGACCATATGGCTGCTAAGTCATTAGCCTACAAAGTACTTTGTCAGGGGTACTACTGGCCTACCATCTTCAAGGAAGCGACTGAATACGTCAAGAAGTGCGAGAAATGTCAGCTCAATAGTCCGATTCCACATCAGCCACCAGAAGAATTATACTCAATCTTATCTCCCATACCCTTTGCTGTCTGGGGGGTTGATATACTAGGTCCGCTACCGAAAGTAAAAGGTCAGGCCAGCTTCGTTATAGTTGCCATCGACTACATGACCAAGTGGGTAGAAGCAAAACCACTTAGGTTAATAACGGAACAGGAATGCTTAAAGTTCATCAAGGTGTCGGTAGTATTTCGGTTCGAAATTCCTAAGGTGGTGATTTCAGACAATGGACGTCAGTTTGTGGGATCAAAATTCGAAGCATTTTTGAAAGAACTGGGGGTCCAGCACAGAAAGACTTCGGTAGCTCATCCTCAGTCTAATGGACAAGTCAAAGTGACCAACAGAACACTGCTGAATGGAATCAAGCGCAGATTGGACGAAGCAAAAGGAAGATGGCCAGAAGAGCTGCTCAGCGTGTTATGGGCCTATCGGACCACTCCGAGGACCACAACAGGAGATTCACCTTTCAGACTGGCCTACGGTACTGATGCCTTAGTCCCAATTGAAATTGGATCTCCAAGTCTTCGAGTTAGTCAGTTCAAAGAGATATACAATGACGAAAGGCTGAAAGCCAATCTTGATTTACTTGAGGAAGTCAGAGAAACAGCCTTGATCAAACTAGCAGCCTATCAGCGACGAGTAACTAAGCATTATAACAAAGGGGTAAAGCTTCGCAGGTTCGAAGTAGGGGATTTCGTTCTCAGAGAAGTCGAAGCATCTACACCCCAGAATTTGGGAAAGCTGATGCCGAATTGGGAAGGGCCGTATGAAGTCATAGAAGTACCGAAGCCGGGGACTTATCGGTTGAGGGCCTTGGACGGATCAGAGATCAAGAATACTTGGCATGCAGGCAGGCTTCGAAAGCATTTTCAGTAGCTACAATGTCAGTACACCGGAAGTCTGTAAATGTTTAAGTCATCATCAATAAAAATTCCCTTTTTCTCAAACAAGTCTTGTCTTCGTTGTTGTTAATGTCATTGGTGTAAGGAGGTTCGGGTGGACTCGCTGACCATTCGATGGTAGCCTCATCGGCAGGTGGTCCTTATGAATTTGTCAGGCCCTGCGTGGTAGGCAAACGTCATTGGTGTAAGGAGGTTCGGGTGGACTCGCTGACCATTCGATGGTAGCCTCATCGGCAGGTGGTCCTTATGAGCTTGTCAGGCCCTGCGTGGTAGGCAAGTGTCATCCTTAAGACATTGTCAGGCCCTGCATGGTAAGCAATTATCGACCTTTAGATCTTGTCAGGCCCTTCGTGGTAGGCAAGTGTCATCCTTAAGACGTTGTCAGGCCCTGCGTGGTAGGCAATTGTCGACCTTTAGACCTTGTCAAGCCCTTCGTGGTAGGCAAGTGCCATCCTTAAGACGTTGTCAGGCCCTGCGTGGTAGGCAATTGCCGACCTTTAGACCTTGTCAGGCCCTTCGTGGTAGGCAAGTGTCATCCTTTAGACTTCGTCAGGCCCTTCACGGTAGGCGAATCCCCAGTGAAGCAGATCTACCTCACACTTTGGTAACGAATAAGTATTCCTTTACTTTATTACCTAATTTTTTCTAAGTGTTGAGTTCGGAAGGCCACATTTTTTAACTTCATCTTGTCTGTTATACGACTTGTCTAGTTGTTAATTAACAGTTTAAGTTAAGTCCACGAAGGAGCTTGTACATTTTTCAAGTTGAATCGATATTGAAGTGTTGATAAATAGTAAATGCACCGAAGTGATAAGGAATAATGTTGATATTTCATTTACATAATATTGTTTACAAAACGATAGAAACTTTTACAGAAATCCTACAGCTAAGGGAAAAGAGAATCATCTTCAGGAATCAGCTTCGTCTTTTGAAGAGTCGAGAATGGTCGGATCAACCTTGGATGTGACAAGTCTTGCCTTGTCTTTGCTTCGACATTCGTCATATCCATCCGAGAACATTTGGACGATCTCCTCGTTCAACTCAGCTGATTTCTGATATTCTTGTTGAACTTCTCTCTGAAGATTTTCGGTCAGAGGGGGACCCAAAACTCTCAAAGCACGAAGTTCTTGAAGCTCATCTTCGAGCTTTGCCCGTTCCTTCAGATGTCTCAAGTCCCTAGCTTCGAGTTCATTTACTTGCATCGCCAGGCTCTTGTTGGTTTTCACCATTGTTTCGTTCTTCCCCACAAGAACTTCATTTTTACTAACCAGATCTACGTTCGTACTAATGGTGATTCGGTGTGTGGCTTCAGCTGTCTCCAGTTTTTCTTTTAACTTATTCACATCCTTCTGAAGGCATTCATTATTGAAGAGAGCGGTACCATGGTCCCTTCTCTCTTTACTCAGAGCCGACGCCAGAATAGCGTTCTCTCGACTGGCTGCGTCTTCTTCGGCTTCGGACTCTTTGTATCGGGGAAGAAGCCTTCCGAAGACAGCATTGGCCTACAGACATTCAAAGAAAGCCGGTGAATTATTAGAAGAAACAGATAATTCCTAAATATTTCAATTGAACAAACTAACCTTAGCCTGGTAACTCATGCCTTCCTCAATCAAATCCCTAATCGAGCTATTTCTGAACCGATGATCATCGGTCTCCCGAACAAAGGAATCGAACAGCTGAAAGGGAATGTTCGCGTTAAACTCTGGCCATACGGTGGGAGAAGATGCGGCTTCTCGCCTGAAGGCGGAGGGGGAAGATCTTGTCGAAGAAGGCATGGATGGTTCGGGGGGCGGTGGTGGTTGATCATCGGAAGGTGTTTCCTTTTACGAGACAGAAGTGGAGACTCGGTTGGGTTTTCGAGCTCATCTTCGAAAACACGGATCTCCACAGGAATGACGGTCGAAGGATCAACTTCAGCAGGGGGAACCCGAAGCTCATCAGCAGATAAAGGAGTCACCTTGGTCTTCCTCTTTTTGGTACGAAGAGCTTGCATCCGCTCCTTAGCCGGCATATCAATCAGACTGGTGGTAGAGGTTTGTTGAGATTCTTGAGGAATCGATCTTGGTTTCCGAACAGCCCTTTTCTTTTATCGAGGTCGGCTAGATTCCTCCGCAGTTTCTGATCCAGGGAAGACTTTAGCGTCATGGGCTTTCGAAGCTGGGAGTTCTTCCTGTGGGATGTCGGCGGGGGATGATGACGATTTACCCGAAAGGAATTTTTCCAAATCCCTTCGGTCGATCGATGTTGGTTTTATCAAAGACACTGCAAATTAACAAATCACGTAACCCTTTAGACCCGTTCACTAAAAGAAATCTCAGCAAATTACATACCAGTAAGAATTTAGAACTCACATTTATGGTCATACAACCATGCTTGCTCGCTCAGGAGTCCGAAGCTCCATTCCTTTAGGGGAATCTTCTCGAGAATGCTTGCCATTTCTTTCACACTCTCCTTTGAAATGTCCCCGAAGTTTGCAGAAATCCGCTCGGAGGTGGTCTATTCCAGGATAGATGGGATTTTAGGTCCCTTCACGAAGAACCATTCTCTGTGCCACCCCTTGTTGCTCGAAGGAGTATCCATCAAAGATCGTTTCTCGAACTTGGCGTTGGGCTTGGGGGGCTGTTTGCTCAGCACTTTGAAGCCTCGTTCCCGAGACTTCCCAACAGAGAAGAGAGTGAAAAAGGAATCAACTGTTGGGGGTATCCCCAACTCATAACAGAATGCTAAGAAAGCCAGGATGTGGATGTACGAATTCGGCACCAGTTGGGCGAATCCCACTCTGATAAACCCCAGAAGAGTAATAAGGAAAGAGTGAAGAGGGAATCTAACTCCCTTCTCTAAAACAGTTACCGGTACGGCAGTCCACCCATCCGGTCATTGGTACATTCGTTCGTGTGATACTGGAGCTCTCACCAGATGGTTGTCCGGAATCTGATAACGACTTCTGATGGCACGCAATTCGATCTCGGTGATGATAGAAGGGGTATTGGCATGAGAGTATTGTTCTTCACTCTCAAAAAACTCTGAGGGGTTGGGTAGTGGGTTTGAGGGGTTCTTGGCAGGGCTAGCCGTGATTTGGGGGTTTGGGTTTGAAACCGTCTCGGTAAAGTTGTGACTGGGAGGAGTGGTGGAAATCGGAACTGCAAGAATGGGGGTGGTGTTGTCAGAATCTTGGGTCGCCATTGCTACTAAGATCTTGCAGGTAAGAAAGAAATCGGAGAGAAGGAGAGAACACTGTGTGTATCAAATTCAAATTAAGCTGGTAAAGCCGTCAGAATTGGGGAAAATTGGCTTTTATAGTAGTCTTTTCAAATTTTGCACGAAAACCAAGGGCGGCACATTAATTGGAGGTAATGATGTGAGAGAGGAAGGGGTAACGTCCGATTTTGGTTTTAATGGGTTATCCAGAGTGGGCTGGCGTTCATTGGATCTTCATTTTTCATTCTTAAGGCTGTTGGGCATGTGCCATTTGGGCTTCTGGATCCACTTGAATTAGCGACTGTTACTTATCAGTTGGACCTTGGTGAGATTCCTTTCTGCCCCTTTGGTTTATTACAAATCCCTTTCACTATGGACTTACACTATTTACAGTCTTCCACTAAACATCCTGTTTAATAAAAGACTGGTGGGCAATGTTGGGCCATAATACTTTTCATACTGGGCCAGGCCGAATGGGCTTGTCCTTTGGACTATGTCACTTTTGTCGTATTGGGTCAAATGATTTAGGCCCCGCTACTTGACTATAATATTGGGCTTAGTCATTGGATTGATCCATTATGTAAGATGTCACTTATCCTATCTTTGACCGGTAATCATCACAAAAGGTAGTAGTTGACTGTTATGTCTGCCACCTTTCTGCATGGCATTAATGAGGATGGGACTCCGATTACCGGCGGGAGGTAACAGTGGTAGCAGGTAGGGAAATAAGCTACATACTTTCGGCTGAGATGACCGGGGGTGAGAGGAGGTGTCAGGAGATAGTGGGTGACACGGTAAATCGGGTCTAGGGAACGTATGGGGGGAAGGATCACAAAAAGAAAGAGGTAACAAAACACAACACACAATATTATTATTTTCTCTCTCTCTAAGACACTAGTCAATATTTTTCCTCCATTGTTAACCTTGTGATCGCCTGTACTGACTCTCACGCCGGAGCTATCCCCGACGGTCAGGCCGTCAAGCTTCTGGTGTTGACTCGTTGAACTGTGCAGGATCAGAGCGTCTTACGTGATTGGGACGCGGGAGAAGATATTGGCGTTAACATTTTCTAAATAAAAATCTTCATTTTTGCTATCTGCAGATTTTGGTGGCTTTGTTGTATCCTGTAAGTGAATTGCTTGTAATTCGGTAGCAAACTCAAATCGAGCGGGGGCAATTATCACTTTAAAGATGGTTTTTACACGCCTCAAAAACCAAATCATTTTTCATTTTACATACTATCGTTCTAACACTTGTGGCCGATTGATAAAATGATAAAATATTTATGAATTTAAAATAATTTATTATCATTGTGTTTACTCATCAAACAAATTCACCTTTATTTGGGGAGTTGATATTTTCACTGTAAAAGTCTCATTTTCAGCTTAAATGATACAATACACAATTGTATTGTGTGCTTCAAAATTGTACATTGCACTTGAAACGGTACATTTTGTTGGAAATATATAAGAGGGGATGTTAGTTTTTAGGGTCCTTAACACTAATATACAACAATTAGAAAGTACTTATAAAAATAATACATACACAAAATAATTACAAAAATAACGCAATTCATATTAATAAGGAAACCTAAAATTAAGGAGAAATATCTGCCATAACTAATCATTCAAATTCAAATATCTGGGATCTAACCACAAAAACAAATTCAAATTCAAATATTCAAATTCAAATTTCATAGGAAAGACTGCACAAATTTTGTACTTTGCAGGAGGTGGCGGAGGCAATTTTCAGAGGAGGTGGAAGCTTTGGAGGAGATGACAGCGTCGGAGGAGGTGGTAATGGTGGCTTCAGAGGCGACGGTGATGCCTATAGAGAAGGTAACAATGGCGGTGGTGGCGGAGATGGCGGTGGTGGCTCAAGTGATGGTTACAGAGACGGTGGAGGTGGAGGCTGGGTCGATAGTGGCGGGAGCAACCATTTTCTGGTAGTAAAAGGAAATTCTCAAGATACTGCAGAGGAGAATATCGTTAGTAATGTCATGGTAACCAAACTTTTATAACAAGGTAACCAAACTTTTATACTAAGGTAACCAAACTTTTATACCAAGGTAACCAAACCTTGGTAATTACTAAGGTAACCAAACTTTTATATTGAGGTAACCAAACTTTTATACTAAGGTAACCAAACTTTTATACCAAGGTAACCAAAACTTTTATACTAAGGTAACCAAAATTTTATACCAAAGTAACCAAACTGTCATACTAAGGTAACCAAACATTTATACCAAGGTTACCTTGGTATGAAGGTTTGGTTACCTTGGCGTGAAGGTTTGGTTACCAACTGCACTATGAAAAAACTGCTGGTGTGGAGGTGGATTGGTTACCTTAGTATGACAGTTTGGTTACTTTGGTATAAAAGTTTGGTTACCTTAGTATAAAAATTTGATTACCTTAGTATAAAAGTTTGGTTACCAAACTTTTATACTGAGGTAACCAAACTTTTATACTAAGGTAAACACCAATCAACACCAATCAACAAAAAAATGATCATAAATTCATAATCAAACGCACATTTTGCATAAAATTAAGATCATAAACCCAAAATGAATGAAATTAAAGAGAAAACCTTAAAAACTGGTGCTCGAGAGAGAGAGGTAAAATAGAATTACTTACAAAAATAGAGTACAAAGAAAAATGAAGAACAATTGGAAGAATGAAAGAGAGAAAAAAATGGCAGAATAAAAGAAAATGGAAGAAATGGTGTCTTCATCTTTTATACAAAAATGGCAGAAATGGCGTCTTCATCTTTTATACAAAAATGGCAGAAATGACGTCTTCATCTTTTGAAGAAAAAATGGCAGAATAGAAGAAAATGAGAGAGAAAATGGCAAAATGGCGTCTTAATCTTCTCTCTTCACTGGTGTCTTCATCTTCTCTCTTCACTCTTCAGCTTTTGTCTTTAAATATGAAAATAGAAGAATAGAATTGCAGTGGCGTACATAAAATGGCAGTAGGAGGAGATGAGAGAGAAAATGGCACCTACCAAAACTAATCCCTTAAATTAAGGAATCCTAATTACACTGATATTGCCATGTCAGTCATTACATATTAATCCCTTAATTTAAGGACCTTTAATTATGTTAAGATTGAAAATAAAAACAAAAAAGTGTAATACTTTTGTAATTATTTTATAGGTGTATGATTTTTATAATTATTTTTAAAAATGTACTACTATATGTAATTTATCCTAGTTTTTATACTTTGTAATTTTAATGATGATAATATGCTATAGATTATAAGTTATTAAATGGGTTGAATTGATTTTGTAATGATTTATTAAAAATAATATATAGGAAATATGTTTATACATGTTTGTTATTTATGGATTGAATGGATTATATTTTTGGTTGTTTTTTTAGTAAAAGATATGGATGACATAATTTATGCTGAAAATCTTTTTGAATAACAAACTTTGTCAATTGGAGCATATTAAGGAAGTTACCTATACTTAGAAGTTTGTTTGTATTTTAAATTGTCATCCTTTAAGAAAACTGATATAGGTAGAAAGTATCTTATTTAGTATCTAAAACAGATGAAATTTCTGGAGCAGAATCTGACATACCAGAACACGAACTAGAAGAGCAAATGACTAATGACAGTATTCCAAGAACAACAAGAACATCGAAAATTCATCCTCCTAACCTGAGCTTTATAGACCTCAACATTATAATGTCCACAAGAAGTGTGACACCCCCCAAATTCAGATACATCTATCTCGAATCTAGTGTTTCACGTTCTAATATACTGTACACACTCGAAATTTTCTGCGTACCTGTTACTAACATTGTAGGAGGGAAGAATCGTCTTTCAGAGATAACCCTGGAAGATAACTCAGTTCAATCCCGAAGACAACCTTGGGGTATTCAGTTATTACCATCTCGGAGATAACCCCAAGAGAGCATCCAGCTCAGTCCCGAAAAACAATACCGGGAGTTTCAATTTCAACCTCAGAGATAACCCCGAGGAATGCAGTTCAAATACCGAAAATGACACCGAAGAAGACCGTTTTATCTCAGAGATAACCTCGAGATACTCAGTCTCAGTCCCGAAAACAACACCGAGAAAGATAGTATCCACCTCGAAGATAACCCCGAGGAGTGCCGTTGCAGTTCCGGAGATAACCTCGGAGATGCTCATTCCAACCCTTGTAGTCAGCTTTAAACTAGGTGATAGCCCCGAGGCACTCATTCCCCAAGCCCGAAGATAACCCCGGGAGGTCATGCACACCTCAAAGACAACCCTGAGGATGGTCAACACTTGTAACAGTCCAATCTTAGAGACAACCCTAAGCAACGACCGCTAAAATAGCTAAAACCGGAGATAACCCCGGTAAGGTGCATAATCGTCATTTTACCATCTCGATCCCACATTACGCCATCTCAACAACATTTCAACATACATTCTATACAGAAATGTCCTACAAGAACCAAAGAGCTCCAATCCTGAGTGACTACTGCACAAGATAGCACACCGGATAGAATTTGTAGCTTGAAGATCAAGGGCATGGTCCCATCTTCTTGACTTTGTACAACCTTTAATCCATGTCATTGTGTAGCTCTTGATAATAGCATGTCGTAAAAGGTCTTATACACCTCGATCGGATGCCCAGATTGAAGTTTTGAAAGTTTGAGCGAACAACGCGTTGCACACGTGCACGTACTACGAGACGACAGGACCCGCGGAACCTGGGGCACCCTGGGCAGTCGCAGGTGCATCTGCGGCTGCCGCAAGTACATCTACGGCTCCCCTCTCTATACATAGAGGGCTTGGGGCAGCCATTTTGCATAGAGAAAAGGCGAGGAAGCCCAGTCCAATTTGCTCTGTACACACTATAAACTGAGTGCTTTCTCATTTTAAACACTTTTGAGCTTCTATATTGTTATATTTTTATCAGCAGGAGCTGAGTGTTCATCCATTTAAAGTCATTAAAGTCTTCTTTGGCAGTCCACTGTAAGCCTTCTTACACTTTCTAAAGCCTTTCTCCAATACTGTGCACACACAGTTCTTCACGTTGAGAGTCGTGTAGCGTGTGTATGCCCAAACTTCGGTACGTGGCTTTTATTTCTTTTTGTATATATATATATTATATATATTTATATATATGGACTAACATTATCGAGTTATGCCACGATTGAGCCTCGACTCACGTCCGGAGCGTTTATTTACTTTTATATATATATATATATATATATATATATATATATATATATATAAGCGATAAACGCACTGGACATATATCGATCCAAGCTCGTTTCATTAATTTGTGGTCGACGGACAACAGTTTATATATATTAATTTGTCCGTCGACCACAAATTAATGAAACGAGCTTGGATCGATATATGTCCAGTGCGTTTATCGCTATATATATATATATATATATATATATATATATATATATATATATATATATATATATATATACACACACACACATTTCAATCTGGCCTGGAGTTTACTTCGAAGCCATTTACAGTTTTATTTACGTTTTGTCCCGCTTGGAATTTACTTCGAGGCGGTTGATCGTTTTATTTCCTTATTTATATTTTCCAATCCCCCATTGTGACGCCCCCAAAAAAAGTATACATCACCCATTCTGAGTTGCCAAATACATGGTACATAAAACAACTACAAACTTAATTATACAACTGTCGTGTAAAATACGACAAAACATAGCTGAGAGTTTAAACGAGAATATTGCCTCCTAGACAATATCCACACTCAATGGAGTCCTCATTACAATTATTATTACACTATTTCACAGAATAGTGAGGACTAATAATGCACCATCTCAGACCATCATTCTGTTCCCTGACTAGTCCCAGCTATATTCTCATTTCCTGAAGAGAACAATGAAAGCAAAAGGGTGAGCTCAACTAGCTCAGTAAGAAATATTATGTCGAAGATAATGCAGGATAAGCTATCGTTAGCATTCAATAGTGTTAAACTGATAAAATACAATAAACATCAAGTTTAACTGCAGCGGAACAAGCAATCCATTATTAGAGTCAAGTAGAGCACGATATCTACTATCTTTTATGATTTAAAAAGTTTTTCATCAACTTTATCGCTGAGACTCAGCTAAATAAATAAATTATATCATCGAATCATCCCTGCACTACGGGCCAAGGATATTCATGAAATCATCAATGGTCATGATTAAATCAACAATTGTCCATCAATGCACTACGGGCCAATGAGGACTTTTACCACATCATTTGTAACATTACGGTCATGATTATACCGAATAATCCCTAGTCATAATCATACCAATCAATAGTACATCTATGCATGTAAGCCACAGATGACTTTTATCACAATATAAGCATGAGGATGATGACAATGATATAAGAATTCAATTAAAAGAAAGCAAAGGATAAATTTTTAAAGATTTATAATTTAATTTATTCAGAATTCAATAATGTTCAAATTGTCAACATAATACTGCTTTGTGGAGTAAAATTCAAGAATAATATTGTATCAAAAATAATTTGGACCGAAAAAAAAATAATTTTTGTCAAAGATAGTACTCCGAGTGAATAATACCCGAGTGAATAGTATCCTGTGAATAGTATTTTGGGAATAGTACCCTGTGAATAGTACCCCGACATGAAAAATGCCCTGAATACCCGAGTAATTAATACACGAGTGAATAGTACCCGAGTGAATAGTAACTCGGTATAAAAAGTACCCCGAATCTTCGGGTGAATAATATTTGAGTGAATAGTAACCGAGTGAATAGTAATCTGTGAATAGTACCCCGGGTGAAAATATTGATATTTAATAAGAAAGTTCAGATCAATATTCCAATGAAACGATACTGGATGAAGCGCAAAGCTCGAGGATATTCCACTAATTTCAAGAATTATAGAAGCAATACTTATCATAATAAGTTTAGATTTAAGAATATGAAAAGAAATAATATAAAATTGCAAATGTATTTTCACCTGTCATGTGGTAGTCCGCGTAGACAGATTATTTCCACAATTTAATAACAATTGAGTACGAAGGGCTATTCAACAGGCATGCGGTAGTCCGCGTAGATAGGTTATTCCCACAAAATAATAAAGAATGGAATAGCAAAATATTTCACTATACATGTGGTAGTCCGCGTAGATAGGTTATTCCCACAGAATAATAAAGAATGAAATAACAAAAGATTTCACCATACATGCGGTTGTCCGCGTAGACAGGTTATTCCAACAGAATAATAAAGAATGGAATAACAAAAGATTTCACCATGCATGCGGTAGTCCGCGTAGACAGGTTATTCCAACAGAATAATAAAGAATGGAATAACAACCCTTACGAGTATTGAAAGAAAATAACTCTCTTCATGAATACGAAAGAAATAATACCCTTTACGAATACAACAAATAATATCCCTTACGAATATTGAACGAAGATAATATTTCTTACGAATACAAAAAATAATATCGTAAGTGAATATGAAATAAATAACACCCCTTACCTTAGTAAAAAATTGAATACTGAAGTAGGATAGTAGCAGAATACTCTTCTTCTTTCTCTCTATAGTTTCTCTCTCTAGAGTTTCAGTGAATTCGTAAGAAATAATGAAAGAATGAACTTCTATTTATAGGAAAAAGGACTGAATAGTAACTAATTCATGAACATCCCAAATTAATTTATTTTTAAACGGACGGTCCATATTGATTTACTATTAAAACTTAAATCAACGGTCCATACTGATTTACTTTAAACCAGCGATCCATATTAATTTACTATTATAACTTTACACCAGCGGTCCATATTGATTTACTATTATATCTTCAACCAACAGTCTGAAAAATTAGCACATCCCCTCATGGAATAATAAGTCAAACTCATAACAAACCCCTTTATTTATATCAAAAATTGAATAAATATTTACCACAAATCATTTATCTTTAATCAACACATTTTTAATCTATTAACAATTATTCAACATTAATATTATAACTCACAATATTTAACAACCAGATCATTCCTAGGAAAGAAGGGGCTTTCCGATAAGGATTTCTCCCTATTGGCGCGCAATTAGGTGACCAAACCTCTACTTTACAGAACTTTTTAGACATCGTCAATATTGCAAATAATAATATGAATAATGTTGT
Source organism: Panax notoginseng (assembly GCA_016801055.1). Lineage (NCBI taxonomy): Eukaryota > Viridiplantae > Streptophyta > Magnoliopsida > Apiales > Araliaceae > Panax > Panax notoginseng. Next base: position 135,324,963 of record CM029013.1, on the reverse strand, counting down.
CGTCTCAATTATTGATTTAGTAATATAAAATATTATGCAGATGATATTGTAACAATAAATGAATCAAATAACGTGAGATATTATGCAGCAATTATTGTAGCAATAATTGAGTATAACTGAGTGACTTCTCACGTAAGTATCAATAATCAATACCGTGTGCTACTATACAATCACGCGTATTACTGTACTTTTATCAGCGGGTATTTCAACAGTTTAACGGTAAAACTTTCGCCGTTATTTTATAAAAAGATATTTATGTCGTTTTCTAACTCCGACAGTTATTCCGTTATGGGGTCCACCAATGATGGTGTCGTCGTACGAATATTTCCTGACAAAAAGAATATTTCCTGACCAAACGAATATTTCCCGACACAATGAATATTTTATATCAACTTGATTACTTTGTAAAATTTTCCCATATCACCCTTAACTTTAACCCTTTATCAATTTAACCATTAAATAGAATTATAATTGTAAGACCCCGAATTTTATGAAATAAAAGTATTCAATTTTTCTTATAATTACTATTTAGTAAATGGTTAAATTGATAAAAGTTAAAGTTAAGGGTGATATATGAATTTTTTTTAAAATACGCAAGTGGTTATAAAATATTCATTGTTGTCGGGGAATATTCGTTTGGTCGTGGAATATTCTTTCTGTCGGGAAATATTTGTACGACGGCGCAGCCTTGTGTGGGCCCCATAATGGAAATCAATTAGATGAAGAAAACGACAAGTATAAGTTGTTTATAAATAACGGTGTAGTTGTTACCGTTAATACTGTTGGAATACCCAGTGGTTAAAATACAGTAGCACACGGTATTGCACCAATTATTGATTCTTACGTAAGAAGGCACTACTCAATAATTGTTACAGTAGTTACTGTTCAATATTTTATTTTATTGATTCAATAATTGCTGCGTTGATATTTTATATTATTGTTGTTTTAATAATTATTGTTGTACAATATTTTCCATTATCAGATCAATAATTCATATTATTTGAATAATATTATTAGATAACATTATTGACAATGTCTAGAAAGTTCTGTCTAAGAAGAGGTTTGGTCATCTAATTGCGCGCCAGTAAGAAAAAATCTTTATTGGAACTTTTTCTTGGGAATGGCCTGGTTGTCATAATTGTGATTCTGTAATACTATTTGTGAATAATTAATTATTGATTTATATGATAAGGAAATATTTATTTTATGTGGATATAATTGATGGATATATTTAATTTATGTGAAGGAATTAATGTTGAGGTGTTTTTTGTCGGAATGGATGTATTAAAAATTAAATCACTGTTCTTGAGATATATTGTGTGAGTTATAATTTTTAATCTGACCGTTGGATCGTTGTGATTTTTGGATATGTTATACATATATAAGTTGAGTATATGTCCACAAATTTTGAACCGTTAAAAATGAACGAATGATTTGTTATGAATTTTAAGAGGTGACTGGTTTAGAAATTAAGTTTATAAATGATTTTGGTGGAAAATTCTAGAAATGGGTGGGCCCCACTTTTGGTTGTTGGGAAGATGACTAATTTTTGGTGGGTGGAATAGTAGCATGTAAAGCCATCAGGTAACAGGTCAAGTCTGCTTCGGCGTGCTAACATTTTCCTATAAATAGAGGGCTAAGTTAGAATTGAAAAACACACCAGAATTCATAAGTTTTCTCTATTTTTCTCTCTAGATTATCTAGTGTATTTTGTGAGTATTTAGATACTTGGTGAGTTACTATTCATCAGTGCAAGTTTCCTTCAGCGTCATATCTGATATCCAGTCAGAAGTGCTACTCTTTTGAGGTAAGGGATAGTAAGGGATATTAAGGGATGTTATATTCTTCATAATGATGTTATTCTTTCAATATCATTATACTGAAATATTGGTATGAATTTTATTGTAGAATTTTTAACTTTTTGAGTCGGGATTACTATTCACGTATACGACACTATTCACGTATACGACACTATTTATGTATATGACACTATTTACGTATATGACATTATTTACGTATACGGTACAATGTACGAATACGGAGTACTATTCACGAGTTACTATTCACGAGTTACTATTCATAAGTTATTATTCACGAGTTACTATTCGTGAGTTACTATTCACGAGTTACTATTCACGGGTACTATTCACGACAAAAATTAGTTTCTTTTTCTGACCAAATTATCGTTGATTTATGATTATTGCTCTTGAAAATAAATGCAGTTGTTGATCATATTGTTTTTATTATCATATATAACATTTTTATAACCCTGATGTTGAATTTCTCATTCACTTGAGTGTAAAGATGGATAAATTATTGGTATGATCGTGACTGAGGAATATCTTTGGCCTGTAGTGCAAAGATGAATTGTTAACTGGTATGATCATGACCATTGAATTTATAATTGAATACCTTTAGCTTAAGTGTAAAGATGAATTGATTAACATGATTATAATTATTGTTTATATAAATTCTGAAATGATTATATATTTCTTTGAGATATGAATATATTTGACCAGTAGTGCAAAGATGAACTGTTGACGAATATCGTTGGCCTGTAGTGCAAATATGAATCTATTAGTATGATTATAAACAGGAACTGTGATTTGGTATAACCATGATCTTTGATGTTTCAGGTAAAGACATGTGATGAAAATTATCTTCGTCCTGGATGCGAAAAGGAATTTAGAATCACAACTATGATTATGAGTTATTTATATGATTGTAGACCAGAACTGTTGATTGATGTTACATGGATAAAATATTGTTGATTGATTTTTAACATGGAGAAGATAATAGATTTTATGGTCTATTTGACTCTTCTAATGGATTGCTCGTTCCGCTGCAACTATGGTTGAAATTTTTTATCATCTACCATATGTTCTAAATCTCTGATTTATTACTGTTGAAGGCTATTGATAATTTATTTACCTTTAGTCATGATATTCTTTACTGGGCTAGTTGTGCTCACCCTTCTGTTTCATAATTCCTTTCAGGTAATAAGAGTGTAGCTGGGTCGAGCGGGGGTAACAGGAGAATAGAATGGTGGTCATCATTTAGTAGTTATATTTGGTGAATCAAATAGGGTGAGGCGAACCCAACGTTGGAAGGATGTTTTGTCACTATTATACAAGATGTCTAATGACATACAACCTCGTGTCATCATAAGACACGGTTGTGCACATCCACTTGCTGAGTATATCTACGAGCACTACCTATATAATCTTGGTGTTTGTTTGAACTATAATTCTCAATTAGAGACAGTGGAGATAATGATATGTCAAGAGAAGACTTACCATTGAAAAGAATATGATAGTAATCTTCTTGTTTTTCTTTGGAGTCTATTGGGTCAACCAAGGATAATTCTGTGGACATATGATATCTATCATAACCTAGATGCATGGCCTCCCACGTACGAAGGTTTCCTTGAGCACTTCCCAAAAATTTTAATTTCTAAAATAATTTTTGACTATACCTTTATGTAAGGTGCCATTGTGACGTGCTATCCAAGGTTGGGATAAGAGTCACAGTTGGTATATATTTGTATCAAAACTCACAGCATATGTGTTGTTGTATTTTGCACGACAATTATTGTAATAAAGTTGTAGTTGTTTTCTGTACCATGTATTTGGCGACTCAGAATAGGTTGGGTGAAATGGACCTATTTTGGGGTTGTCACAATAATTATAAGAAAATTAAACACTTTCATTTCATAAAATTCGGGGTCTTACACCCATGGAGGTGCTTCGTGGTGGTTGATTGATTTTTACTGCTTTATGTTGGGTAAAATCTAGTTACGCACAACACGTAAGTATACGTGGTCAACAAGTAATAAAGTGAAAGTAGAGTATCGTTCCCACGAGGAATTGTTTAATAAAAATCACCAAGTACTAACCCGTAACCAACTCAATCTTATTTAAACGAATGAATTTCAAATTATATAAATTAAATTATTTAATTACACTAATTCTAATTACCACTAATTAAAAATCAGATTACGGAGATTTATGATCACAACTTCACTTATTGCTTCATTTAAGTTAACACACTTCTCATCAATTATTTTTTTATCCTGAATTGTTAATCAAGAACACTAAAGCAGATAAAACCACATCTCGATGCATAATACCCGTACTCACTTAAATCCACAGATGAAAGAATTAAGCAAGACATTAACTAATCCACTATATCTCTATGTGAATCACAATTAAAAAGGATTTAAAGCACAACTTCTCTATAAGATTAAATATGGTGTAAAGGCTTATCTCTATCCTAAACACGAATCATGAATTCCATCTATGCAGAAATCACAAACACATGTTTTCATGATCAGATCTAAATTTATACTTCATCTCTCAAGTTCATATAGATTATCACGGTAATTGTTAGCTAGGCAATTAAGCAATTAAGTCCAAATCACAATAGACAATCCTCACAATAGAACATAATAATTGATAGTGAAGCATATTAAAATAAACTACACAATAAGATCCATTGTAATCTCAAACAAAGAATTAGTTCATTGAATTAAAACTAAGAATTTACAATTGAATCAACAATAAAAGACAAAGATAGAAGAAGATGAGAAGATAGAATCTATTGTATGTAGATTTGAAGCTCTCTCCTTGCTCCTACTTTGAATCTTCAATGGTCTCCAAGTTGCTTCAATCTCCAAATCTAATAAGAACTAGGGTTTTGGTCCTAATCTACTCTAATCTAATCTAATGGAATCCTCTCTCCCCCCTAATCCTTGTGATTCTCCTCCTTTTATAAGTCTCTTTATATGTCTTTAAGTCTTCTTGGAAGTCCTTGAGTCAATTGGATCGAACCAATCCTTCTTGGACTCAAATTTGGACAAAATTCGCCTTTTCTACGCGTACTCCCACCCCGGCGGGGGTTTAGCCTTGTAAAGGGCCCGCCCCAGTGGGCTAGGGTTCTGTTTTCTAGCTGGTACCCCCTCCCCAGCGGGGGTTTTGTGAAGAGAAATCCAGCCCCGGCGGGGGTCCTTTTTTTGCTCTGACGTCCTTTGGGAAAATGGCCCTAACGTCTTCGTTTGAACTCCGAGTTCGATGATTCAAGATGTTCCGAAAAGAGGAGACGTAGATCTACAACTTTCATGCTTTGAGTTTTTCGAAATAAGGAATGGAGAAATGTTGAAATTGGCTCTGAAGTGGCAGTTATGTAAATGGTCACCCAAAACAGTGAAGTTCAACGTCCGTTGATACAAATGTCATAACTCATGCATCCGAACTCCGATTGGGATGATTCAAGATATTCCGAAAAGCTAAGAAGAAGCTCTACAATATAATCAAAGTTCTAAGCCAAGAACATGAAATAAATATGAATGCCCAAATGATGTCCGGATTGCTTTTCCTTGCGTTTTCATACCAATTCTTTGCGATTTCAGCTCCCAAGCATATAATCTACAAAACGAACACAAAATGCATGAAAAGTAACTAAGAAACATGAGATTAAATAACTAATTCAAGTAACAAATACTGGATAAGTAGGTATAAAAACTACTTATCACTTTATTTACATTTCCAATCCCCCATGGAGGTGCTTCGTGGTAGTTGATTGGTTTTTTACTGCTTTATTTACATTTGCAATCCCCCATAGAGGTGCTTCGTCGTAGTTGATAGTTTGCACACACACACACACACACACACACACACACACACACACACACACACATATATATATATATATATATATATATATATACTGCTTTTATATATATAACTGTTTATAGCTTTCATACAAATTGCTACATCATGTGAGCCTAGGAATTATGTGATCACAGATTCAGTTTACTGAATCTAGATTCGGTTTCTGTGATGGACATTTTCAGCTGCATACGGCTTGTAAATTATTCACGTTGTTCGAATTTCCTTAGATGACTCTCATGCCCACAAGGAGTTCGACACTACTATGTATATTATTTTCTCAAAGATGCTTCGCATCTCGAAAATAAAGGCAATCAAGCCGAACACATAATAAAATGGAAGTATCAAATGCCTCAATTACTATTGAGCACAAGGGTTTGAAAAAACCTCTTTTTATAAAATATCATTGCTATATCTTGTTAAAATTTAATTTTTATACAGAAATTCAAACCTTTTGTATATTGGTCCGAACGAGGCATATCACTACTTCCAGATAATTGCACATTGATCAACATACACACATACATTCATATAACAGTTTAATTGAAAAGTGGCGGTCACCGTGGCAACACGGATGTCGGGGGGTGCCTAACACCTTCCCTCTGCATAACCAAGTCCCCGGACCCTAACGAATCTAGATTTCACAGACCCGTTAAGCAGTGTCACATCACTGGGTCAATGTGCAAATCTTTTCTTGGTTGTGTTGGTACAACCATTTAAAAAACCAACTGCCGACTCTTACAGTCCAATCATCGACATATACATGTCGGACCTTTTCACAACTTATTTTTTCAAACAAATCTCACCTAACCTGAGAACACCAAAAGATAAGAATAGAAAAGGGACAATTAAAATCCCAACATCGATAGGTGGCGACTCTGCTGGGGACACTGGTAAGAGAACTTAAGCCGCTATTACAAGCTTTTCAAAACTGTTATATGCTTGTGTGTGGATGTTGCATTTACATTTGATGGATGTGTATGAATGCATTTTCTTACTATACTTAATGCTTTACACTATATTTGCTTATGATATTAGTACTTCGCACATGTCATCATTTTCACAAACGGTGAGACACGTTGTATGTGAATATATGTTGTGTGGTTCCTCCATCAGGAGGCTATCCTATCGGCGTTTGATTACTGGACTCGTAGGGAGACTAATTCCAACGAGGCTCAAGAAAGGCACCACCCAAATTCCCTCCAGTTGAAAGATCGGATTAACTTCCTGTCGAGTAAATTGCGATGATTTGGGAACCTTCATGTCAAAAATCCGCGAAAGTAGCCTAAGATAGGTCAGCCTCTGATAAACCAAACGCGGAGAAATTCTCTTCATACTTTCCCATTTCAAATTACTCGTAATTTCAATTACTTGTAATTTCATTCCATATTGATCTACATGTAATGAGAAATATGAAGAAATATGTGTACACACATATTTACAAATATTAACATACTATCCTGTATTACAAACAACTAACATCCATTTTGCAAGATAATACTCCTAAAACGGATACATCATATAGCATGTAAACATTTATACATTCCCGGAAACTAAACTACGTCAGTTTTTTGTAGGGAAACAATCGGACATATTACCCGTTCAAAGTCCAAAAAGGCCACGAGCCTACAGCCAATTATGTCTTCATCTGACCAGACAAATCCTAATCCTGTCTCTCGTGAAGAATTTAACGGATTAAGTAAACAAATCACAGATTTAGCTGTTTTGCTTAAAGAACTACACCAATCTACTCAGGGTACAAGGATACCCATATATAAAGAATCCTCTGCATAAGGAGGAACCCGAGGTTCGGATAAAGCCATTCTAGTACCTGATCTTCAGTTGGATACAACCAACAAAATTCATGATACCACCCATCTCAAAGAAGATCTAGACACTAGTGATATCAGAAAGAAAGTCCTTCAAATGGAAGAGACTATCCATTCTATCAAAGGGATTGGAACAAATAGGAGTGTTTCATATGCAGACCTTTATATATTCCCTGGTGTGCATTATCCAGAGAAGTTCAAGACTCCTAACTTTGAAAAGTATAACGGGTTAGGAGACCCTTACATACATTTGAAGGTATTCGTTAGAGAACTCGAATCTTATGCCGAGGACGAGGAGCTCAGGATGCAGCTATTCCAGAAGAGTCTAACTGGAGAAGCTCGTTCGTGGTATACCAGATTAGACAACTCTAAGATCCATAGCTGGGAGGAGCTAGCACATGCCTTCCTCAGTCAGTACAGCTTCCAGTCTCAGATGGTCCCTAACCGGTACCAAATTACTAAATTCAGGAAATAAACCAACGAGTCTTTCAGAGAGTATGCTCAAAGGTGAAGGCACCTTGTTGCTCAAGTTGTTCCCTCTATAAATGAATCAGAAATGGTTATAACCTTCATAAACATACAAGAAGCTCCTTTCTGTGAGAGGGTTTTGGTTGGTATTGGCAAACCATTCTCTGAAATGATTAAACATGGGGAGATGGCTGAGATGGGATTGAAGTCAAGAAAGATTCAAGACCTAGCTGCCCTTAAAGCTGTTGCTGAGCACATCTAGTCCATAAATTATGGAAACAACCCCCGGGGGTCCATAAAAAGAAAGATGAGGATGTTTCCTTGATACTACAAGGTCAAAAAGGCAGTCAGAATATGCCTATCCAAAGAAGAAATTACTCCCCCTTCCAAGCACAACCTTCGAACCCTTCGTGCCAAAGGGTGGAGAAGTGAGACGCACTCGAGTGTTCACACCTTTAGGAGATTCACTCGAGAACATTCTCAATCTTCTGACCACTCAGAAGAAAATTACTCATCTTCTTCCACCAGCAAACCCAAATGGGAAGGGTTTCAATGCCAGTCAAAAATGTGCTTATCATGCTGGAGCTCCAGGACATGATACTCAAGATTGCTGGGCCCTGAAACATAAGATCCAGGATTTGATTGATAATGGTGAGATCGTGGTAGCTAAACCCGACCAATCCCATGTGCAAGACAACCCTCTTCCTCAACACAAAAAAGAAGAGGTTAATATGATTAATTAGAGTAGTGGACAGAGTTCCAATAATCATGGTGGTGGATCATCCCAGCCCAGCAAGGATGGTGCTAACAAATGGGATTTTGCTCAGTTCTAGTATACGATGGAACGAAAAATGAAGATTCTCTGTGAGCAAGTTAACCAATTGGCAGAACTGGTGGTCCATCAGCACCAAGTCACACACCGATTATTTAGTCAGGAGCATGCCAGTCTCATTCCTCTTGTTACAAACACTCCACCGCGTACTCCAGAAAATGAAATACTGGAGGATAAAATTATAAAAAGAGCAAATGCCAAAGCCCGTCGGGATTTTTCCAACAAAAGGGAATTTACATACCTAGGCCAACTGAAGGAAGAAATATTACAGATGTTGATAAATGAAGGAAGAATCACAGCTCTGCTACCTCCAATCAGCCCGCGGTCAAGACGATTTGATTTCAATGGAGTGTGCCAATATCACTCCCAATCTTGCGGTCACAACACAGAAGAATGTTGGGCACTCCGCCACCTTATTCAGAATTTAATTGACAGCGGTTTCCTGCAGATGGTAGACGATGATGCTGTAGTACTAGAGAGTGGGGACGCGTTTCCTACAAAGTGGAAGGAGGTCGTAGCAGTCATATCTTCTGAGACAAACTCAGCTACCCCCTCACATGCAATCCAACAAATTCAACTCAAGGGTGTTGACAATCCTTTGCAAGTGGCTGCACCAAAGCTAATTATCTTTCCATGCAAACCACAATATCCACATCCCACACAATTGCTACAGTGTCAAAGGATAATCCACTGTATCTTCCCCAACGGGTGATGAAGCCTACCATCAAGTCAAAGGGGAAGATTTTCATGGAAAAAGTGAAAGAATTTCTTCGTACTATAGGCCATAATAAAGCCAATGTGGTTTTAAGCTTAAGAGAAGCTCCACATTAAATTTCCATACTAGACTTGGTTTTCTCTTCTGAAGATCACAGGAAGGTATTGCTCAAGGTTTTGGAAGAAGCCCAACTGCATAAGTCAATAGATGTTGAGAAATTCCAGCATTTGGTGGATGACATTTTTAACAACAATGTGATATCTTTTACTGACGATGATATACCTCCCGAAGGGACCGGTCATTGTAACCCATTGCACATAGCAGTTTTATCTTTCGGATATATGATGGGAGGAGTTTTGATAGACGGAGGATCATCTTTGAATATATGTCTTTATGCCACTTTGGTGAAGATGAATATCAATCTCAACAGAATCTGAAGAAGCCACACAATCATTAAAGCTTTTGACGGATCCCGACGAAACGCTGTCGGAGAGATTGAAATGCCAGTGGAGATTGGTCCACATACATTCTGCATATCTTTTCACGTGCTCAAAATAGATAAAGGATACAACTTGATCTTGGGAAGACCGTGCATTCATATGGCCTAGGTCATCCCCTCCACCATTCACTAGCAACTTAAATACATTATCAACAATAGCCTAGTCACTGTCGATGCTGAGTCGGAATGTCCTAAACAAGGTGACATACCACTCATCAGCTTTAATTCAGAAGTTGAGCCGGTCAGTTTTCATACCCTGGAGGTGAGCAAAACTCACTACCATCCTATTGGGGCGCCGCCTCTCATGCCCCAAATTTCTGTCGAAGTAATGTTGGCCACTCAAGAAATGATGACATTGGGTTATCGACCTGGACAAGGTTTAGGCAAAGATCATTAGGGCATCAAGCGCCCCATTCAAGTTCCTAATCAAACAGGGATAGTCAGATTAGGCTATGCTGCTAGTTCCAGTCGTAGGAATCCTCATAAGCATAAGCAGATTCCTTCAGCTTCAGCCACACGGCGATTATCTCCACCTACAGTTCCTGGGCCTCTACGGTCTCTGGTAAAGGTGCTTGCCCATGTAATGGCTATGTTATTTCCTAACCGATACCGATAAAAGGAAAATAAGTTCTGGTTCCAAATCCCGAAGAGGAAGAAAAGGAACGGAGACGTAAACAAGACATCGTTAGAATGATGTCAAACATAGGCATTATTATCCATGATGATCACATAAATAGATACACCCTAGATGATGATTTTCCAGACATAATGGTCATCATTCGGGAGAAGGAGGACAATGACAGCCCCTCCATTATTGCAGTTCATCAGAACTTCACCCTTGACAATTAGAGCAGCACTTCTTTCATTGGTCGACAAGGGTAAAACGGGCAGAAACTCCTTCTGCCCTGTAGATAATAATAACTGCTTACTTTTATGTACAGTATTAGTAGTTGTTTTGTCAGTACATGCTAACGCTTTGTATAATTGAACAATTTCATATATTAACTGAAAGCATATTTTGTTTAAGGACTCTGAATTTAGATGTGCCTATACTTGCTAATAAGGTGCCTTTTCTCCACAAGGATTGTAACTTTGATGGAAAGTTGGACTCAGACTTGATGGAAATACAAAAGAGGACATTGAGATACCTCAGGAGATCAAAGAATGGGTCGAAGATAAACCTAAACCCAACCTTGATCAACCCACTTCGTTCAATCTCAAAACCTTAGAAAGCACTAAACTAATCCATATTGGTACAGACCTCACTCCAAACCAAAGGAATGACATGGTTACGCTATTAACCCAATTCTAGGATATGTTTGCATGATTTCATGAAGACATAGTGGGTTTATCCACTAACATTGTCATCCAGCGCCTCCCCATCAAAGAAGGATTTAAGCCAGTCAGGCAGAAGCTCAGGCGATTAAAACATGAGTGGAGTTTAAAGGTTAAAGAAGAAATTGTGAAACAATTTCAAGCAGGCATCATCATGATGTATACATACCCTGAATGTCTATCAAAAATAGTCCCCGTGCCTATACCAGGAGGGAAGGTGTGAGAACACAGAATTTCACATAATTCAAATTTTTCGAATAATTTTTTTTTATGAAAAAAGAATAAAGAGAAAGTACTTGAATCATATAAATATATATGATAATGAAGCTAGATAGTTAATTTATTAACTAAGAAGTATACTTAATCATTTTCAAGGAAGAGTAATGAAAGTAATGTAAGAAATTAACGTGGCTTGAATGTTAGCCTTGATTATTAAATTAAAAGGATTTACAATCCTTAAGTAATTGTATTGATGATTATGTGAGTGTTTATAACTTATTAAGTCGATTTGGGCTATCAAGTTAATACATTAGAGGGATATGTTATGACATATGTGAGTTATGTACGTGATTAAGTAAATATGTATTATATAATGTGTCTACATTTATTTTGTAAAGATATGAAGAATAAAGTTATGTAACCTAATACGTTTATTAGGTATGATAATTAAATAACCTAATATGTTATAATGTAAGAGAATGATAGTATTTAAAAATATATACTAATCCTAAGAGATTTATTTGATGCATCACAATTAATTAATCTTATAACCTAAAGAATAGCAAGTCTAATTGGGTTATAAAATTAAAAATATATGAGTGAGAAATTAACTTGCTAATGGATGTAATGGAACCCTATTTAAATAGTGGGGAATGGATAAAAATTAATAAGTATAGAACTATGTTGATTTGTAAGTCCATAGAATTAAAATTTCTAGCCCAAAGAATTAAAGAAGTGGCCCAACCTTTAGCCCAAGTGGGAGGGGACATGTTGGACATTAAGTAAGTTAATTAAAGCATAAAAGGAAAGCCAAATTGGGACAATCTAAGTCCATGTGGCCAGATATTAGAGAGGCAAAAAGGAGGGGGATGAATGTGATGATTAGTTACTTTAGTAGGTGAACAACTTATAACAAGTGTCCAAGTTCCATTCAACCAACACATTAAGCATTAAGTGTAAGAAACATCTAGGAGATGAGTAAGAGAGAGAAGGGGAGAAGTATTGGGCAAATAATATACTTACATATCTTATATCTATACTTACTTTTCCAATAAATCAAAATCTAAGTCTTATCTTTTTCTTTTCATCTTGTTATCTAGCAAAAGCTAAGAAAGAAAGAGAGAGACTAGAGAAGAGAAAGAGAAAGCCTAAGGAATTTCGGCTATAGAGAGAGAGAGGAGAGAGGGAGAGTTTTTGAAAGCTTCATAGTTCCTAATCAAGGTTTAGGAAGAAAGAGAAGAAGAAAAGGCTAAGGTATAACAAAATTTCTACTTATGTAGTCTAATTTCTTTTTAGTTTGATTTGATTTTTTTTTATAATTTGAAGTTTTGATCTTGAGGTTTAAAACCTTAGATCTAGGTGTATATAAGTGTTTCATGTTTAGATCTAACCTTTTTGAGGATCAAAAGTCAAATCAAAAGTATGAGATAGAAACTAGATTTATCAAAATGTAGAGAACCTAAATTTTTATTAGCCTTGATGGTGTTTAACTTTGTGTTTGATGCTTGATTGATGAAATAGATCATGTATTATGGTAGATTCATGGGTATATGAAGTATGAGTAGGTAGTATGATGAGGTATGTTGGTTATTATGTGAGAACATAGAAGTTTTCTTAGAAACCATAAAGGATGGAAAGTCAGATTTTTGTAAAAACAAAACATAAAATTCAAATGACCATATCTCCTATTATATTTCGAATTTTTGAGTGTGGTCAAATCCTAGAGTTAGATCTATAAGTTTTCTAACATCTCCAAGTAGAATCACTGAAAAAGGAGTTGTAGATTTCCGTATGAACTAGTTTTAGCAAAGGACTCCAAAGCTGTAAAATGACAAAAATAAGCTGCGAAATAAATTGTAAGGGCTGTTTCGGCAACTGAAGTTGTGAAATAAATTCAGGCCTTTTGGGGAATGAAAATATATGGGATAAAGTAGGTTGTGTCCAAAAATGAGCTCATTCTGACTTAAAATGACCAAGTTATGACCAATTCAATATTTGGGTTTTTTGGACGAAAATCGCTATAACCGGAGTTCTATAACTCCGATGGCCACGAAATTTATCTGGAGGCTCACGTTAACACGTATAAGATTATGTCAAGAGATGGGAATTCCTGGAGTTAAGCACGAGGTAGCTGATTTCTTAAGGAATTAACTAAAAATATTTTTTGAAAAATACTAAAAGAAGTTGAAAAATTATGGAAAAATACTTTTTGTGTATGAAATATATGTATATGTGTTTGGGCAAAGGATAGAAAAATAATAAGTTGATTTGGTGTTTTCGTGAAAAGGATATGGAATCCAGCTTGCTGGATTGAAAAGAAGTTTACTGAATTGAAAATATATTGAATCCAGCTTGCTGGATTGTAATCTAATTGATGAATTTGGAATCCAGGTTGCTGGATTTGGAATTCAGTCTGCTGAATTGATAATTTGATTGTTAGATTTAGCATCCAGATTGCTGGATTAGTATGTGACTTATTAGATGTTAAAGAATAACTTATGAAATGAAAAAGTAAGTGTTAAATCATAATGTATATGATATATAGATTAAAGAATTAGCAAAGGATGATAATAATACTAATATTGTAAGGAGTTATCTAATATTTAATTATGTGATTAAGTGTTAGATAATTGATTGATAAAGTAATTGTACTATGATACAAAGTATAATATTCTGATTAAAAGATCAATCTTATTAATGATAGGTATTACAAAAGAAGTTAACTTAAATTGCGTAGCAGTAGTCAACGAATCAGGCAAGTTTCCTAACTCAACTTGAGTTACTATTTTTCAAGCATGGTAGTGAATAATTATTGATAGTTATTCACATCTATAATGATTGTTGTAATTCGCACGTAGTGCAATTGATTCTTGTTCTATTATTTGAACTATTTATAAATCATGTCTCAGCTAATTGTTTTAGCAAGACTAATATTTGTTAAAGCTTGAAATGTTCTATTTATTATGAACTGAATTGTTATTGGAAGATCTATGCCATTGGTTTCGGCTAGATTAGTATTGTTATTAATTGTTGAAATCATAGTATTTCTTTGAAAGTAATCCAAACCATATTGTTGTGGTACGGACTCGTGATGTAAGACTGAGATGAACAAATTTTAATGTCGTAAATCGACCTATGCGCTATTATTGAGTATTATGCATAATATAGGGTACAAAGGAGTTGGCCGCTCCAGGTACTTGTAGAAGAGTATAGTTTAGTTTTTATAACTAATTTATATTCTTGTGGTAGTTTTGTTTTAATAAGTAAATGGTTCCTCTAGTAGTTCATGATCCTTTTGTGATCACTCAGCATGAAATCTGGGTATATCCCACTTTATTAAGTATTGTTGCAGTATTGTTAATTCTTATTATTCAATTGAATATTATTGAATCTTTGAAAGAATTTTACTCTTTCATCTCTGATATGTTATTCAGTATGAAATGGGAGAAAGTTTTATTATCGAGATTGAATTATTATTCAGCTACTTCGAAATCTTTTGAATATTGTTGAAGTTCTAAAGAAGCTAGACCCTTCTATTCATGATATATATATATATATATATATATATATATATATATATATATATCATTTATTGTATATTTTAACTTGCTGGACAAACTCGTTGCTCACCCTTGCTTAAATAAAATATTTCAGCTAATACCGAAGTAGCAGAAGGTTCTAACAGGGACAAAGGCAAAGGCAAGGTTCAGGAGTAGTTAGTGTCAACTTTTAATGGTTATGTTTTATTATGTAATTATTTATGTAAACCTTTTGGTTATATAAGGGTATGTAATTATGTCAAGGTTAGTTAACCTGGGATATTGCTATAAGTTGTATTAAGGAATATTATGAATGATATTTTTCATTAATGAATAAGTAGTTAGATGTGATATATTTGATAGATCGTGAGCACCAAACCCGTGGTTAGGGAAACCGGATTTGGGGGCGTCACAGAAGGTGCGAGTTTGTGTGGGTTACCGGGATCTGAATAAAGCTTGCCTTAAAGATAGCTTTCCCGTGCTATTTATCTACATTCTCATTGACAATACTGCTCAATACGACATGTACACCTTTGTTGATTGCTTCGCGGGGTATCATCAGATCATGGTTGCTAAAGAGGATCGTGAGAAAACTGCATTCATCACGCCTTGGGGAACCTTTTGCTATAGACGGTTGTCATTCGGCCTCATCAATGTCGGATCTACTTACCAACGAGCTATGATGGCTCTTTTCCACAATTTAATGCATAAGGAGATAGAGATCTACATGGATGACATCATTGTCAAGTCCCGAAGGGAGGAAGACCACCTAGACAATCTTAGAAATCTCTTCAACAAGTTACGTAAGTATAACTTGAAGTTGAATCCAGCCAAGTGCGCCATTGGCATTAAATTAGGCAAGTTGCTAGGATTCCTAATTAGCCACAAGGGGATTGAGCTGGATTCCACAAAAATCTAAGACATCATGGAAATGCCCATTCCTTAAATAGAGAAGGAAATATGGGGATTTTTGGGAAGAATCAACTTCATCAGCAGGTTCATTTCCCAACTCACAACAACCTGTGAGCCTATTCACAAATTGTTAAGGAAGAACTCCTCAATGAAGTGGAATGATGAGTGCCAGAAGGCCTTCCTTACAATCAAAGAGCAGCTAATCAAAGCTCCTATTTTAGTACCTCCCAGGGATGATGTTCCCCTATTCATGTACCTGTCCATAAGTGACAATGCCATGGGCTACATGCTGGGATAGAAAGATGATAGAGGCCAAGAGCGAGCTATCTATTACCTCAGTAAAAGATTCAGCAGTAGTGAACACAAGTACACTCTGATTGAGAAGACTTGTTGTGCTTTAGCATGGGCTTCCATGAGGTTACAACATTACCTCCATGGTCACACAACCCATCTCATATCCCGCGTGGATCCTCTCAAGTACGTGTTCAGTAAACCCATGCTGAACTATCGACTGTCCAGATGGCAGTTGATCCTACAACAATTTGACATCGTCTACGTGACGCAGAAGTCCATTACAGGTCAAGGAAATACAGATCAACTGGCCACCACACCTTCAGGGGATTTCAAGCGCTTGGAAACATGGGTTTACTATCGAGAATTGAACCATGTCACCATCAAGAATATGTATCCGCTACCTCGTATTGATGACCTGTTCAACCAGTTGTAAGGAGCACAATTCTTTTCAAAGATCGATCTTCGTTCTGGATATCATCAGCTAAAGATTAAAACTGAGGATATTCCAAAGACTGCCTTCAAAACTCGGTACGGGCATTATGAATTCTTAGTCATGTCTTTTGGATTGATTAATGCTCCTACTGCTTTTATGGATATGATGAACCGTGTGTTCAAAAAATATTTAGATCAGTTCGTTGTTATCTTTATTGATGACATCCTCATCTATTCCAAAAGCCGTGAAGATCATGAGCGCCATTTGAAGCTGGTACTGCAAAGGCTTCGTGAAAACAAACTATATGCCAAACTGAAGAAATGCGAGTTTTGGCTTGAGGAAGTAGCATTCCTTGGGCACGTGGTGTCAAAACATGGAGTATCTGTCGACCCGACGAATATTGAAGCCATACAAAGTTGGGAGCAACCGAAGTCGGTGACCGAAGTACGTAGCTTTCTAGGCTTAGCTGGTTATTATCGGAGATTTGTGGAAGGATTTTCTCGAATCGCTACTCCGTTAACTCAGCTGACTCGGAAGGATACAAAATTCATATAGAGCGAAGAATGCGAGAAGAGTTTCCAAGAGCTCAAGAGGAGACTCATTTCGGCACCTGTTCTGACAATACCATCTGGTTCGGATGGATTTGTTATCTACAGCGATGCTTCAGACAAAGGGTTAGGATGTGTTCTCTTGTAACATGGGAAAGTCATAGCTTATGCCTCGCGATAACTCAAAGAATATGAGAGGAATTATCCTACTCACGATTTGGAGTTGGCAGCAGTCGTTTTTCCGTTGAAGATTTGGAACACTACCTGTATGGGGAGAAAGTGGAGATCTATACAGATCATAAAAGCCTCAAATATTTCTTCATCCAAAAGCAACTCAACATACGGCAACGACGTTGGCTCGAGCTGTTGAAAGATTACGACCATACCATCTAGTATCATCCTGGAAAAGCAAACGTGGTAGCTGACGCATTGAGTAGAAGATCATATGCGGGAACGAGTGCGATATTGTCAACACAAAGGCCCATTTTGTATGACTTGCAAAGGATGGAGATAGAGGTAAAGGCTCCAAGTACCCACGTGATGATATCAAATATACGAGTAGAACCGACTTTAATCGATAAAATTAAAGTTGCTCAAGCTACGGACATGGAGCTGATGCGTATGAAGAAGAAAGTGCAAGAAGGTGCTATTCCAGAAGCAAGAATCGATGAAGAAGGAATACTTCGAGTCAACTCCAAACTTTGCATTCCTAACGATTCTGACTTGAAGCATAGAATCATGATAGAGGCACACAACACACCGTTTGTAATCCATCCTGAAAGTACCAAAATGTATCATGATCTTCAACATACATTTTGGTGGAGCAATATGAAGAGAGAGATTACGGAATTTATCTCAAGGTGTTTAACTTGTAAACGTGTAAAGGCGGAGCATCAAGTGCCAAAGGGTCCATTGCAACCACTTGAGATCCCGAAATGGAAGTGGAAACACATTACCATGGATTTTGTTACAGGCCTTCCCAAAGTTTCTCAAGGCATAGATGTGATTTGGGTTATTGTTGATAGATTAACCAAGTCTGCTCATTTCTTGCCTATACGGGAGACTTATTCCCTTGAACGTCTTGCTCGTATATACGTGAATGAGATTGTGAGATTACATGGCATGCTAGTATCCATAGTTTCGGATCGTGACCCAAGATTCACTTCACAATTTTGGGTTAGCTTGCAGAAAGCTATGGGCAAGGATTTACGATTCAGTTCAGCATACCATCCTCAAACGGACAGGCAATCAGAGAGGACTATTCAAACTCTTGAAGATCTATTAAGGCTTTGTGTTCTAGATTTCGAAGGAAGTTGGGATAAGTACTTGTCACTGGTGGAATTCTCCTACAACAACAGTTATCAGGCAAGTATAGGTATGGCTCTATTTGAAGCCTTATATGGACGAAAGTGTCGTTCTCCAGTATGTTGGGACGAGGTGGGATAAGCAACATTGTTGGGACCAGAATTAGTACGTATGACTACAGAGAAGATCCAAACGATTCGACAATGTATACAAACGGCACAGGATCGACAAAAGAGTTATGCGGATCTTCATCGAAAGGATGAAGAATTTAGTATTGGAGATCTTGTATTGTTACGTGTTGCACCATGGAAAGGAGTTATAATATTTGGGAAGAGAGGAAAGCTCAATTCACGATTTGTTGGTCCATTTGAAATTCTTGACCGAATAGGAAATGTGGCATATCGACTCGCATTACCTCCAAACATGTCTCGTGGTCATAATATTTTTTACATATCTATGCTTCGTAAATATGTGAAGGACCCGAACCACATTATTGAGTTAGAACCGGACGAGATAGCCGAAGATTTAACGTACGAGGAGGTACATGTTAATAACTTGGATAGGAAAGAGCATGTCTTACGCACCAAGGTTATACCACAAGTTAAGGTTTTGTGGAGAAATCATGCTACTGAAGAAATGACCTGAGAGTTAGAATCAGAAATGAAAGCGAGGTATCTTCACCTTTTCGAAACACCAGGTACGTACGTCAATTTCGAGGACGAAATTTTATAAGGAGGGGAGGTTGTAAGACCCCAACTTATTATTAAATGAAATTAAATTTCTTCTATTTATTATTTTGAAATAGTAAGGGTTGATTTGATTGATGTGGTTAGTTATGGGTAAAATACGTAAATATTTCAAATAAGCAAGTGGTTATAAAATATTTATTTTTGTCGATGAATATTCGTTTGGTCGTGGAATATTCTTACTGTCGGAGAATATTCATACGACTGCGCAGCCTTGTGTGGGTCCCATAACGGAAAGTGATTGTATGAAGAAAACGACAAGTATAAGTTGTTTATAAATAACGGCGTAGTTGTTACCGTTAATACTGTTGGACTACCCGGTGGTTAAAACACAATAACACATGGTATTGCACCAATTATTGATTCTTACGTAAGAAGACACTACTCAATAATTGTTACAGTAATTACTGTTTAATATTTTATTTTATTGATTCAATAATTGCTACGTTGATATTTCATATTATTGTTGTTTTAATAATTGTTGCTGCACAGTATTTTCTATTATCAGATCAATAATTCATATTATTTGAATAATACTATTAGATAGCATTATTGGCAATGTCTAAAAAGTTCTGTCTAAGGAGAGATTTGGTCATCTAATTGCGCGCCAATAAGGAGAAATCCTTATTGGAAAGCCCCCTCTTTCCTGAAAACAACCTGGTTATCATAATTGTGATTCTATAATATTATTTGTGAATAATTAATTATTGATTTATATGATAAGGAAATATTTATTTTATGTGAATATAATTGATGGATATATTTATTTTATGTGAAGGAATTAATGTTGAGGTGTTTTTGTCGGAATGGAGGTATTAAAAATTAAATCACTATTCTTGAGAAATATTACGTGAGTTATAATTTTTAATCTGACCGTTGGATCGTTGTAATTTTTGGATATGTTATACATATATAAGTTGAGTATATGTCCACAAATTTTGAACCGTTAAAAATGAACGTATAATTTGTTATGAATTTTAAAAGGTGACTGATTCGAAAATTAGGTTTATAAATGATTTTGGTGGAAAATTCTAGAATTGAGTGGGCCACACTTGTGGTTGGTGCAGAAATGTGCTGAATTTTATTTCAAATGTGGTGGGTGGCAATAGTAGTAGGTAAAGCCATCAGGTAGCAAGTCAAGTCTGATTCGGCGTGCTAACATTTTCCTATAAATAGAGGGCTAAGTTAAAATTCAAAATCACACCAGAAACATAAGCTTTCTTTCTTTCTCTCTCTATATTATCGAGCGTATTTTGTGAGTATTTAGATACTTTGTGAGTTTTTTATCAGTACAAGTTTCCTTCAGCCTTATACCGATATTCCGAACAGAAGTATTGTTATCTTGAGGTAAGGGATGTTATTTTCTTCTTAAATGATACTATTTTCTTCAATATCGTTATACCGAAATATTGGTTTGAACTTTTTATCAAATTTGAAACTTTTTGTGTCAGAGTTACTATTCACGTATACGACACTATTCACCTAAAAAATAAAAATTTTTCTTTTTGTCCAAGATGTCTATTATGGTTACTATCTTTGATTGTATCCATGTTTTGATCTTTATTTTTGAATTCTACTTCACAATTGGTTGTTATGGAGTACTATTGCACTTGGATAAACTGTAATACGAATCCCTAATATTTGTCCTTCTGTCTCACTAGATTCGTTTTCTTTAAAATATTTTTCATCATCCTCAGTCCTAAATGATGATATTACTGAATATCTTTGGCCTGTAGTGCAAAAATGAATGATTAACTGATGAATATCTTTGGCCCGTAGTGCAAAGATGAACAGGTGTTGAGATGAACATGACCGACTGGTGATACAAATGAATATCTTTGGCCTGTAGTGCAAAAATGAATATTTGATTCAAGATGTATATTGATTGATGTTACAGGGATAAAATATCGTTGATGGGCTTTTAAATCTTAGAAGATAGTAGAATTCATTATCTACTTGACTCTTCTAATGGTTTGCTATTTCCGCTACAGTTGTTGATCTAAAACTTGTTGTCTATTATATTTTATCAGATTTTTTCCTGTTGAAGACTAATGATAAGTTATTGTATATTATCTTAGTCATAATATTCTTTAGTGGGCTAGTTGAGCTCACCCTTTTCCTTTTTGTTCCATTTTTCTCAGGAGGCGAGAATATAGCGGGAACTAGTCGGGGTGTGGAGTGATGTTTCTAGTCAGTTGTGTTAGCAGTCCTCACTATTTTATAAAATAGTGTTTCAATAATTGTAATGAGGACTTATTTGAGTGTGGATATTGTTTAGAGGATAATATTTGTATTTAAACTCACAGTATTGTGTTGTCGTATTTTGCGTGACAAGTGTTTTAATGAAGTTGTATTTGTTTCTGTACCATGTATTTGGCGACTCAGAATGGGTGATGTATACCTATTTTGGGGGCGTCACAGTATCTTTCTGACAAGTTATACCCTTGAAAAAATCTGGATATTTTGCCGCCTTCCAAACTAACGGCTCATGACACCGGACCTTCCCGATGCTTTGACAGGGGCAGTTTTCAACAATCTCTATCATTGGCCTTTTAAACCCCACATTAGGGTTAGTACCAATAACTTACACGAAGATTTTCTTTTATCAGATGTTTTGTACCTAAATTTAGGGTTTCAGGCCTTGTATGCTTAATCGCGTAGAATCTTTTTTTTCCTAATTTAACTTTTCAGCTTCAGGGAACTTCGTTGTAACTCAAATTTGATCCAGCCGGAGGGGGTGGAGACCACCCGGGGTGGGGACCACCCTGGGTGGCCACAGTTAGACCCGCGGCTCCCAGCGGGTTTATTTACTCCCCTCATTCCTTTCATAAATCATTTTTAACTTGTTCTATATTGAAAATTCCAAAATTTCTCTTCAGATCTACTGAGTTTAGGCTCCTTTGTGAAAAATTCATCACCGTACAATCATTTTACACAACTCCAATAACATATACATCTTTTATTTTCAAGTTTTGACCGTTAGAACGTTAGATTTCATATAAAATGCCTCTAAACACAATATAGCGAATATGCATGCTTATATGACTTGATAAAATTATTAAACTTAGTAAATGCTCATATTTTATCATGTTGAATGTATTGATGTGAAAAAACTGAGACAGTCATTTGGCACCCTTTTTTGCTAGTTTATTTATCCTATTTTAGGATAAATGAGCACGGGTTTTTCAAAAAAAGCCACATGGTAGATTGGCTGCCATTGTGATTTACTTTTAATATTTAATATCTATATCTTTGATATTGGGTCAGTGTGCTACTGAATGACCACCTAGTCATGCCTATGTGCATGTGGATAGTCTATTTTACAAAGTAGACTGGCGAATTTTTTCCACAAGCCTAAGAATTTAATGAACATGCAAGTTTAACTCTATTGTGGATGTATGTTAACTTAATGCATACTTTAGGACTTAAACTAGTTATGACACTATGATTTAACTTCAATAAGCTTTAAGTTAAAAACTTACCTCACCCTTTTTGAGGTGATTTGGAGATTTTGTTCAGGTTATGGATTTAGATATACCGAGCAGCTCTCGTAGGGTCTCCGTATGTGTGAGGAGGAGAGCTTTTGATTTCCCTCGGCCCTATCCAGCTCGGTAACCTCGTCGGTTAACTGAGTTAGTGATTCGTCCTATCCGGGTTAATAGGCGGGATGCCAGTGACGAGGATGAGGATGTTCTTGTTGTGGACCTCGCTCCTTCTTCTTCTACTACCCCGCATCGGGAGCTTCCAGCTATCAGCGTGATGATTCCAGATCTTTTGGAGGATTTGAGACACCACCCTTCTATCTATCTCCATGCTAATGAGGTAATATAAACTTTTGTTCTGGATGTTCATCCTTTTCCCACTTTCGGAACAATGGCTTAATCTTTATTTGCAATTTGATGTAGGTTCCTGACTTTACTCAGCCCAGGGGGAACTGGTTTAGTATTCATTCCTTGTACTAGACCCTTCATTTGGAGTACCAGGACATTGTTCACTCTTGAGGTTTTGAGACCTTCTTCTCTATTCCTCCCCATCACTGCCCTTGGGGCTATTTGCGGGCTTTATCCGAGCGTTGGTTCCACCAGACTTAATCCCTCCTTTTATTGGACTGTGAGGTGATGATGACACCCATGGACTGGCGGTTCATCACGGTGTCGACGTCGAGAAAATTTTACTTTTTTCTATTCTTACCGTTTATGTTCTCTATTTTCTTAAGTTTTGTTTAAAAAGTCGAGTTTGAAAAGAGTCCGACATAAAATGTCGACGAATTGAAAATTAGAGTCGCCAGTTGGTAGATTGGAAATGGTTGGACCAAGTCAACCGATTTTGAAAAGGTTTACACAAAGGCTTAATGGTTAGACTCTATTTAACAGGCCTTGGAAACCGAGATTCATAGAGTTCGGGGCTTGATTAAGCGGGAAGAAGGTGTTAGGCACCCCCGACTTTCGTGAAAACATGGTTACCGTAACTTTTTAATTCCCTAATTAATCTGAATGTGTGTGTGTGTGTGTGTGTGTTTATTGGGCTTATGTACAGTTATTTGAAAGTAGTGTTATGCCTCGTTTGCACCTATATACAAAGGATTTGATTTGTATAAAAGTTCTGTTTTACGCAAGATATAGCATTGATGTTTTGAAAACATCAATAATAATTGAGACCTTTGATACTTTCATTTTATTCTGTATTCGGTTTGATTTGATTTTATTTTCAAGATGCGAAGCATCTTCTAGAAAATAAGATATATAGCAGTGTCGTGCTCATTATGGGAATTAAAGCCATCCAAGGATGTCCAGACACCATAAATAATTTACAAGCTGACTACACAGCTGAAAAGGGTCCATCGTGGGAACCAGATCTAGATTCGTTAGCTGAATCTTAGACCTCGTGGCTCCTAGGCTCACATGATTGAGTAATATTTATAAAAACTAGAAAGAAAACTAGAATAAAATAAATCTAAGCCATTATAATTTCAACGGTTCCAGTTTAGCCACTTTTGAATTGGTTAAAAGTTAGAGATGGCTAGATTTAGATAAATCTAGTCCACAAGCTGGAATATTAAGGATTTACATTGCAAAGGAAGTTAAAGCAGATATTTAAAAGCAGTAAATATATATATATATATATATATATATATATATATATATATATATATATATATATATATATATATATATATACAATCCCTACTTTTGGAGCTTGAAAACTCGATTTCTACCTGTTAAATTTTGATATGCTGTAGAATATGAGCTTACAAATATTTAGAAAGAACAATATCAAAGTTTGGAGCACTTTGGAAGAGGTTAATGGCTGAAATAGACAGAGTTTTCTCTCATTTTTCTTCTTTTTTTTTCAAATGAGCTGTGGGGGTCTATTTATAGACCAAGTTGGCTTCAGGTCAACCCGCGGTATTCGCAGGTCTACCTGCGGCTCCCCGGGTTGCCCTGGGCCTCGCGGGTCCTGTTGTCTCGAAGTACATGCACTCAGACAATGCGTTGTCCGCTCGAGCCTTCATAACTTTCAATTCGGGAATCCAATTGAGGCGTGTTGTCTTATGCTATTTTCACTCAGGATTGAAGTTATGGTTCTGCAGGACTTCTTTTGTATTAATTTGAGTTGATTTGATGTTAAGTTGGCAAAATTACTATTTTTCCCCTCCTGGGTTGATTTCAGTCTTAATGCAATTGTAGCTATCTTTTCTCAGGGTTGTCTCCGAGATTGGAATATTGTTGATTCTGACAGTCCTTAGGGTTGTCTCTGAGATTGGTTTGACCTCCAAGAGTTGACTCTGGTCTTTGAACTTGATCCCCCAGGGTTGACTTCGGGGTTTGAACTCGATCTCCGGGGTTGGACTTCGTTCTCCCGAGGTTATCTCCGGGATTGGAATTTGATCTCCCCGGGGTCATCCCCAGGATTATCATCGGGGTTGAATTTAATTTATCGGGGTTATCTCCGGGACTTTAAGTTGATCTCCCGGGGTTGTCTCCGAGGCTGGAGTTTAATGTCCCGGCGTTGTCTCCAAGATTTGACGTTGATATGACTTCCAGGGTTGTCTCTAGAAGACGATTCTGCCCTTCTGCATGGTTAGTAATAGGAATGCACAATTTTGAGAGACACACACGGGGTTGGAGTTTATAGGGTCGTCGATGCCTTTGGTGGCTGATATTTCACCAACTGCAGTTCGATCCCTTTTGGGAGTTCATGCTACGGCCCTCAAGGGACAGACCGTTCGCTCTGGGCCTTTAAGTGTGGATGCCACTAGTGGGGCTTTGACTGAGCCTCTGCCTACTGATCAGATGGTTAGAGATTGCATTTTTCGACGATTGTTCTTGGTCATCATTAGGGGTTGTTTCCTAGCAGACAACTCCTCGACGGTCTCTTTTTCTTTGGTTAGCGCCATTTGTGATGTGGATCGCATCAGGGATTTTGACTGGGGCTCGTTCACCTTTGCTTATTTTCTTCATGGGATGCGCATACGGTCAGAGGGCGTGACGGAGGCTTGGCTAGACTTTTACCCATTTCTGTTGGTGAGTAATTTTCTTTATCTCCCAATTTCCTCTATTCGGGCAATCAATCTTCATAACTGATGACATTTAATCTTTGAATTTTTAGTTTTGGGCCTGTGAGAGGCTTCCTTGCCTTTGCCCAGTTACTACATTAGGTCTAGAGACCTATCCACGGGGACGACACTGGCACCATTCCACTTTGGCAGAGGTTCCCGTAGCAGAGGGGTTTACCCATTCTCAGCTATAGTTGGAGTTGCTGACTGCTGATCTCATCACGTGGGTTCCCTACACCGAGGATCATTTAATAGTAGGTTTTTAGAGTGACTTTCTGACCGGGGCAGAGTATGTATTATCCACTCGTCGGATCACTCTCTTTGACTAATGGATGATGGGACCTCTACTTGGGAGAGCGTGCTATCAAGAGCATCACATGGGAGATTCATATTCCATTCATTTCTCCTGCTAGACGACACTGGTCCTTATCTTAAACAGTCACCGAGATTCCCCTGATGGGTTTAGATGTCTTAACTTTATCAGAGGGCCTTTACACTAAGGATACCTTCCATCGCTGGTGGACTCCTTGCATCATTAAAACTCAGACCCGTGCCACTCAGTTCATAAGGGATATGGTTCCTGGGTCCGTGATGATGATAGACTAGATTGCCTGTGTCAGAGAACCCACTCATTTAGAGCAGATTGATAGCTTGATCTAGAGGTTGGACCAGGTGCACTTTTTCATCTTGCATTTAGGCAGAGATTCGTCAGAGGCAGATTCTTTTGATCCTTCCAGCTCTGGTGCTGGCCCCTCAGGTGGCCCATATTTTGATAGTTTCACCAGAGCATATCCCCCTTTGTATCGACCTGATGTTCCATCTGGCAGAGATACAGTGACTCAGTAGGAGTTACAACAGGTTGATCGATTGGATGATTTAGACATCATAGATTTCTTTGGATAGGCT
Organism: Panax notoginseng; assembly: GCA_016801055.1. Taxonomy (NCBI): domain Eukaryota; kingdom Viridiplantae; phylum Streptophyta; class Magnoliopsida; order Apiales; family Araliaceae; genus Panax; species Panax notoginseng. Next base: position 135,298,161 of record CM029013.1, on the reverse strand, counting down.
CGTTATCTCTTTTGATAGGCCTCTATTAGATATTAGGCGGATGTGCCCCATTTTCCTGTACTTTTTTATTTTTAGTTGTAGACAGAGATGATGTATTTAATCTTTATTAGATGATGTATGTAGGAATGTATGTGTAATATTTCCTATCTATTGCATTCTATTATCATTTATCATTGTAATTTATCATGATGCATGCATTGTGTCATATATATCCTTTTATATAGGTGAGTTTTGCATTGACCCTTGGATGGTCTCATGATACAGTTCTATAGATGCCTTCATCTACCGTCAATCGGATTGAGCACACACCACCCATATTGAAAGCCTTTTCTTTGAGATCATGGTATGATAGTTTGCCACCCACGGATCGGGTGACAATTGATCAGACGTTAAGACATTCCATGACCATCCTGACATTCTAGGTACAATTGGGCTTTCTAGAGGGCATGTTATCTTGTTGGATACATTAGAGACATGTCTTTAGGTTTAATATCCACGAGCTGACTCCTACGCTAGAGGAGTATGAGAATATTATTGATTTACCCTTGGATCGACCTTGTGCTAGGATGGCTATTGGTGATATGAGACGGCAGTTTATGACACTAACTGGCTTACGGCGCAGAGTTATCGTGGATGAGATCACTTAAGGGCATGTGGTGTCCTTGGATTTCTTGATTAATCGATTTGGATTGCTGGATAGCTATGTACGACACTCGGAAGACTTCATCATCACTGCAGATAAGTGGCGAATTACATGCGTAGATATTCTGTTGATGTGCGTCACATCTTATTTGTACATGCTGCTATATATGGACCATCAGAACATTAGCCTGATCACAGTGGTTAGAGCTCTCAGAGAGGGTTGTACCATCTTGCCCATGATATTTGTGGAGACCTTATTCAGGACTCAGCTCTCCTTATAGCTTTATTACACATGCGGTTGGCATGGACTATCTACCATTTTCTGGTTTAAGAGGGGTGACCACGTATCATCCACTGGCTATCATGGGACAATTTAATCAGTTTTAGGATATTCACCCCTTTGATGGGGCTTTGGGTCAGCAACTATCAGCTTTATTTCTGTCAACAAATGACTTGACCAGGATATATGATTGTTGGGCTCGTCACGAGGGGACTGATTTTTCGACTAGTCATCCGGGTCGTTCTTTAGAGTATTCTGCATAGCTGGAGGCAGATATTGCATCGGCTATGGTTGTTCACTCAGAGCCGAGTATTGATTCTAATTGGGAGGGGCCTATAGAGAACCCTGATTCTTCCACCGAGGATGAGCTATTTGCTGGCTTGATAGCAGCCTTGGTCAGTGACATCCCTAGCACTTCTACTACTCCGGATCCACTTTCTGTAGAGTCTTTAGAGCAGGTGACTCATCAGATGACCTTTGAGAGGGATTAGGCTAAAGCACTGATGTTGACATCCCTTTTTGGATGAGATGCTGCTTTTGTTGAGAGGGATGATGCTTGAGTCACTCCGGATGCCGCTTTTGTTAAGCGGGATAATGCTCGAGCTACTTGAGATATAACTTTTGTTGAGAGGGATGATGCTCGAGAATCTCATGATGCTACTTTTGTTTAGCGGGATGAGGCTCGAGCTACCTGGGATGCTTCCATTACTAAAAATACTGCACTCAGATCCTACACGGAAGCCTTCTTGCAAATATGAGTGCATTTATAGATGATCATGGTATCACTATGCAGATGGTTGTGGATTTTTTAGCTCGCATGGAGACCTTAGGGCAGGAGCTTATAGATTCTCCTCCATCTTCTGAGAGGGATGCCATGTTGAACTTGCTATCCCGTTTATTTGCAGGTTTATAGACTAACTTTCATTTTTCTGCATAGACTAGGTCAGTCATTTTTGTCATGTATATGATACATTGTATATATTAAACAGTATTAAATGGCAAAGAAATATATTTTGATTCACTTCTGTTTTGGATATGTTTTGTCATTGCTGGATGATTACCACTTTTTTCATGCCTTGTTATCTTGATATATCACGAACTTTTCCTTGATGGATTGACATTGAGACGTCAGAGAGTACCTCAGAAGGGTTCGTCGATCAGAAAGGCTTGATAGTATTTTGTGTTTTATATAAGGTTTAGTGTCTTGCGACTAGTTTGATTTAGATTTTTTGTTTGGTTTGACCGCACCATAGATGGCTGCCTACGTACTCCTATGGATGAGAGATCAGGTCATTCGTAGTTCAAGCTTAGCCTGAATAGTTGAAAAGTGTTTATTTGAGTTTGAGCTTGGTTTGAGGGGTTTTTGGATTCTTTGTTTGGTTTGACCGCACCAGGTTGCCTACGTACTCCCATTGATGGGGGGAGATCAGGTCTTTCGTAGTTTAAGCTTTGTAGTGAAAACCTGAATTTACCTGATTGATTTTTTTTCAGAACCAAAATGTTGGTTTATAGGTAATTTAGACATAGTTCAAGCTTTGTACCCAAAATGTTGGTTTCCATTTCTTGCAATCTGAGGGCTCCTCCCGTCAATACTTCCTTGACAATGAAAGGGTTTTCCCAATTCGGGGCGAACTTTCCCAATTCATCTTGATTTGCAAGGACTTTCTTCAATATCAAAGCATTTTCTTTGAATTGTTGGAGCCGGACTTTTTTGTTGTAAGGCTGAGCAATCCTTTGCTGATATAATTTCTCATGAAAGATAGTTGTAGCCCTTTTCTCATCTATTAGAGATAACTGGTGGTATCGTTCTTGTAACCACTAGATTTCTTCCATCTGAGCATCTAATAACACCCTCAATGACTCCATTTCTACTTCTATGGGGAGTACTAGTTCCATGCCATAGACTAATAAGTAGGGAGTAGCCCCAATAGAAGTGCGCATTGATGTTCTGTAGGCTAGTAAAGTCGGAGGCAATAAGTCAAGCCATCCCTTGTGATTGGCGAACATTCTTTGCATAATTTTCTTGATATTCTTGTTGGCTGCTTCGACAGCACCATTCATCTTGGGACGATAGAAGACAAAATTAAGATGTTTGATGTGGAATTTGCTGCATAATTCATTCATCGTCTAGTTGTTTAGATTCTTGGCATTGTCCGACTTAATCACCTTCGGTTGTCCATATCAACAGATGATATTATTTATGATGAAACCAATGATTACCTCTTTGGTGACCTTGGGAAAAGAGGCAAATTCTACCCATGTGGTGAAGTAATCAATCATGGTGAAGATGAATCGATGACCATTGCTGGCTTTAGATTCTATTGGCCCAATCACGTCCATTCCCTGCATGAAAAGGGCCACGACGAAATCATACAATACAATTTATCTGGAGGAGCGTGGATGACATTTCCGTGGACTTGGCATTGATAGCATCTCTTGATATGATCGTCAAAGTCGACTTTGAGGGAAATCCAATAATGCCTCATTCTTAAAATCTTCTTGGCAAGTAAAGGACCGCTCATGTGTGGACCACATACTCCACCATGGACTTCATCCATTAGTCTTTAGGCTTGATCTTTGTCCAGGCATCTTAAAAGGCCTATTCTAACATCCCTTTTGTAAAGTGTGTCTCTGCTCAAATAAAATTTCAGGGCCATTTTATGGATTCACTTTCTTTCAACTTGACTTGGCCCAACGGGCGTAGATCCATCTCGAAGATATTCTTTGATGTCATGATACCAGGGCTGTTTGAAAGGAGGCAGTTCTTCTAATACTTCTCCAATGTAATTTCCATAGGCTGGTGCCTTTTGTCTTACAAATTTGATATCAGGAATTCCCATCCTATCAGATATGTGGATGAAGGAAGCCAACGTTACCAATGCATCAGCAAAGTCATTCCTACTTTGAGGGATGTGGATGAAGGTTATTTCCTCAAACTCCATAGCCATCTTGATAACTTACCGATGATATGGCAGCAAATGCAATTCTTTGGTATAATACTCCTTGGTGGTTTATTTGATAACCAACTCAGAATCCCCAACGATCAACAACCGTTTGATATCCATGGATTGGGCCAGTTTCAATCCCATTATACAGCCTTCATATTCAGCTATGGTGTTGGTGTTGACAAACTATAGCTTAATGGCCATAGGATATTGTTCTCCTGTAAGAGCTATAAGAACTGCCGCTACTCCGGCACCTTCCATGTTTACGACTCCATCAAAATACAATTTCCAAGATCAGACAGTATTTTCTCGATGGATTTGTTAAATTGTCATTATTCCATTATTCGGGAAATATGTTTCCAAGGGTTCGAAATTTCTTGATGGTACTTCGGCTTATTGATCCGCAATTCCTTGACCTTTAATGGACTTTTGAGTCACATAGATGATATCGAATTGCTGGAGGATCAACTGCCATTTGGACAATCGATAATTCAACATGAGTTTGTTGAATACATACTTTAGAGGATCCATGCGGGATATGAGATAAGTTGTATGCCCATGAAGATAATGTTGTAACCTCATGCTAGCCCGTGCTAACGTACAACAGGTCTTTTCAATCAAAGTGTACTTCTGCTCGCCGTTACCAAATCTTTTGTCGAGATAATAGATAGCTCTTTCCTTGCCTCTATCTTCTTTTTGCCCTAGCATGCAACCCATAACATTCGCATTGATTGACAGGTACATAAATATGGGAACCTTGTCCCTTAGGGGTACCAAGATAAGGGCGTTGATCAACTACTTCTTGATGGACATGAAAGGTTTTTGACACTCTTCATTCCACTTCATGGTGGAATTTTTCCTTATCAGCTTAAAGATGGGCTCACACGTTGATGTGAGTTGAGAGATGAATTTGCTTATGAAATTGACCCAGAAATCCCCCTATTTCATTTTCTGTTCGAGGCAGGGGCATATTGGCAATTGCTTTAATTTTGGTGGGATCCAAATCAATGCCTTTTTTTCTTAATAGAAATCCCAACAACTTGCCTGATTTGACAACGAAGGCACATTTGGCCAGATTCAACTTTAAGTTGTATTTGTGAAATTAGTTAAAAAGTTTTTTAAGATGGTTGATATGATATTCCTTCCGAGATTTGACGATGATATCATCCACATAGACCTCTATTTATTTGTACATCATGTCATGAAAATAAGGCCATCATAGCTCGCTGATAGGTGGCACCGGTATTGATAAGGCTGAAAAATAAACGTCTGCAACAAAAGGTTCCCCAGGGAGTAATGAAGGTTGTTTTCTGCCTGTCCTCTTTAGCAAGCATGATCTGATGATATCAGGTGAAGCAGTCAACAAAAGAATATATGCCATATTGCGTTGTGTTGTCTATTAGTATGTGGATAAAAGGTATTAAAAAGTTGTCCTTGATACAAGTTTTGTTCAAATCCCAGTAATCCACCTATATTCGTACATTTCCTCCAGGCTTGGGCACAAGAACTATATTGGACAGCCACTCAGGGTAGGTTGATACCATGATGATGCCAGCTTTGAATTGTTTAACAATTTCTTCTTTGACTTTCAGACTCCACTTAGGTTTTAGTCGCCTAAGTTTTTGTTTAACTGGCTTGAATCCTTCTTTAATGGGCAGTCGATGAATGACAATATCAGTAGACAAACCAATCATGTCCTCATGTGACCATGCAAACATATCCTGGAATTGAGTTAGCAGAGTAATCAAGTCTTTTCTTTGGTTAGGGTCAAGGTCCATGCTTATCTTAATTTCTTTAGGTTTTTCTGAGGTTCCGATATTGATAGTGGTGGTTTGATCAAGGTTTAGTTTGGGTTTGTCTTCGACCCATTCTTTGATCTCCTCCGGCACTTCATAGTCATCTATCTTCTCTTGATCAATCTTTATCAAGTCAAAGTCCATTTCTATATCAAAGTTGTAGTCATTGTGAAAATTTGGCATCTCATCCACAAGGCCACACATATCCAACTCTAGAGTCCTGAAAACAAAATACTTTCACTTAATATATGAAACTGTTTAATCATACAAAGCATTAACAAAAGCATGACAAAAGTAACTGCTAGCACTGTGCAAAAAAAAAGTAGTATATAATATCCTCCTCCTCTTTGATGATGACCATGACTGAACTTTCATCAGGGTCAGTAATTTTCTTTGAACGATTCTCCTTAGCCCTATTTATGCTAGTGATCAGGATGTGATCTCCTGGATAGTCATCATCTGGGATATCCTCGTTCATACCTTCAGTATGTGCTAAAAAAATGCATCTTTGCAAACCGATCTTGCACTTCTTGAAGGAACCTTTCATTCCTTTCCTTGTTTTCCATAATAGGAGTCTGAATTTCCTTTTCACTGGCCGGTTTAACCTTAGGAATTAGCATTCCTGATACAGCCACATGAATTTTCCTTGTTGGTTACACGAATCCTGCATCCATAAGGTTTGGTAGCAGAATGGTAGAGAAAGCAATCGGTGGATGCTTGTGCGGGTTTCGATGGTTTGATCCAGAGGAATAGCCTAATCCAGCCTTCTCGGTCTGGATAGGAATTTGAACTGGACTTCTGATTCCTTGCTGACTCTTCCTTAACCCTTTTCCAGGCCATAAACTGAAGGATGTCATTTCTCGACTAGCCGACATTACTTGGGTGGAAACTCTGGGATTTAAAGTTGGGGCACCAATAGGTTAGTACCGAGTGTTGCTCACCTCAAGGGCTTTAAAACTGACAAGCTCAACTCCTTCATCGAGACTGATCATAAGCATATCGCTTTGTATATGGACAGGATATTCTGGTTTAACATTAAAAGTTACTAGATTTCCATTAATGATATACTTGACTTGTTGATGAAGGGTGGAGGAAACTGCTCCTGCTATACGGATCCACGATCTTCCTAACAATAAATTATATCAAGTGGTAATGTTTAGCACTTAGAAGGTGTTGGGTAAAATCTATATACGCAAAACACGCAAGTGTACGTGATCAACAAGTAATAAAGTAATGAGTAGAGTATCGTTCCCACAGAGAATTATTTAACAAAAATCACCAAGTACTAACCCGTACCAACTCAATCTTATTTAAACAAATGATTTAATAATTTAATTTAAAATAATTAAATAAACTATTACTAACTATCCCTAGAATGAAACAAGATATTGAAGACTTGAGATTATAATTTCACTTATTGTTTCATTTAAATCAACACACTTCCTGTTAAGCCAAATTATTTATACTGGATTGTTAATCAAGAACACAAAAGTAAAATATGACCATCTCTCAATGCATCATACTCATATCAAATCAAATCCACAGATGATAGAATCAATTTGAACACCCTAATTAACTAACCCACTATATCTCTATGTGAATTATAATTAAAAAGGATTTAAAGCACAAGTTCTCTATAAGATTACATGCGATGTTAGGTATATCTCTATCCTAACACGAATCATGAATTCCATCTATGTAGAAATCACAAACACATGCTATCATGATAAGATCTAAATCAATACTTCATCTCTCGAGTTCATATAGATTATCGCGGTAATTGTTAGCTAGACAATTAAGCAATTAATTACAAATCATAGTAGACAATCCAAATATAGCTAATAAGACTAACAAAGAAGCATATCAAAGTAAACTACACAATAAGATCCATAGTAATCTCAAAATAGAGTTTAATTCATAAATAAACTAGAATCCATCATCCACAATTGATTAAGCATTAAAAAGATACAAATAAATAAGAAAAGAAATTAGAATTGAGATAAACAAATCTGCATTCTCTTGCTTCCACTTTGATTCTCCAATGATAATCAATAGCTTCAATCTTCAATTCTAATCTAATCTAGGGTTCCTAATCTAAGTAAGAAAGTAAAGAATTTTTATAATAGAGATCTATCCCAAGAGGGATTTTATAAAATCTTAGAATTAGCCTCCCAATCCAAGTTAAACTCAAGTATTTAGAGTTCTAATGGACATCCTAGCAAGTTAGGCAACTAAGAATCTTATTCTAGCTCAATTTGGACATCAAATAACCTAATTTGACTCAATTCCCGCTGCCTAGCGCGCTCAGCGCCGCTGCTAAGCCTTTCTGGGCGCTGGCTGCGCTACTGAGTCAGAAAATATGGCCGCCCGGCGCGCCCTAGCGCGGTCCACGCTGCCCTGTTTTCCTGCTGCGACGTCCTTTGGTAAAACACGCATAACTTTTGATCCGCTTGGAGTTACGGGGCCTGCCACCTATCAAATCGAAGATATCGACGAGATCTACAACTTTAATGCTTTGAGGATTGACAGATTCGGATCGGATCAAGGCAGAAATTGATCTTGAAGTAGATGTTGTGTAAATGGCAAGCATGACAACTCTTAGCTTTGATCTTTGTTGATATTTTGGCCATACCTCTCGCATCCGAACTCCGATTGGGATGATTCAAGATGTTTCGGAAAGCTAAGAAGTAGAGCTACCGTAAATTCCAATTTTTAAGCCAAGAACATGCATCCAACTTGATGTTCAAAGTCATTCAATATTCCCTAATAACATTTTCTTGCGTAGTTTAGTCTAAAAGATGTACGAATTCTTTCCCTTGCTTCTTCATGCCAATGCCGTGTCATCGCCTACAAAATAACATAAAACGTATGAAAAGTAACTAAGAAACATGAGATTAAGCAAATAATTCAAGTAATAGATACCGGACAAGTAGGTATAAAACCTACATATCAAATACCCCCAAACTTAAACCTTTGCTTGTCCTCAGGCAAAAACATAAAACAATAATGCCATATAATGCAACTAATCTACATGCCTACGAATCCAGCAGTAATGACAGAAACAAGTCTATTCAACCGGCCTTAGAGAAATCAAGTAAACACGATAATACATCATATCAAAACAAATCATTAACTTCTCAATCAATCATTAAATCTTAGACTGTTATCATTGATATAGTGCGTGTGTGCTCCATAACAAAGTTAACTGATATAAAACTAAATTTAACACATAATAAGTCTCTTCGAAGGCATCATACAATGTAAACTCAAGAAATCCAAAAATAAGCTAGATCCAACTAAAAATAAATAATTACCAATATCGAGGGTCAACATGGGATACTTATGCTTCATTTTTTATCTACGGGGGCTTTTTGCTCTTATTTCCCGTTTTATTCTTCTTTTTTTATTTTTTGGTTGATGGATAGTGAGTGCGTTTTACGCTCCATCTCACGCCTGTGTTTATGGGGAGTGCATTTCACGCTTCTTCTCGACCCACCACAGGACTCAATTTATTCAACTCTTTTTTTTCTTTTCCCTTTTTTTTCAGCTTATATACCCCAAATATTCCCCCAAACTTAGGTTCTTGTCTAACATTAGCCATCACAACTTATTCTTGTCATTCTTTCATTCAAACTAGCATTATCCTTTAGAGTCTCATTATGTATCAATTTAAACTCAATCAATCAACAAGTTGTTCTTACAGTGCTATCCTTATTATACCAGTTTCAAACAGCAAAAGACTCAATTCATAATAAGAAATCACATCAAAGCTCTAATAGTTAGTACTATACTTGTCTACCCAATTCCAATTTCATCATTGGCCAAAATAAACAGTAACTATCTAACAGCTGGAATCATGCAAGATGAACATAGTAACTAACTATTAATTTTTCAAATTTTTTTTTCAAGAATGCAAAAATTAAATGTAACTATACGAACTACAATGTAAATAACTAACTATATGCAATATGACACTAAAATGCCCCCAAACTTAAAACAGACATTGTCCTCAATGGCTAAGATAGAAAAAATTAAAAGAGAGGACTTCCCTGAAAATACAGCATTTTATCTCCTTGTCTGCGAAGTTTGAAAAATAGGCCAGACACATTGGAATAAATTAGGAACCACCCTTGAGTTGGACTTGACTAACATTGCAATTAAACCACTTTTAACGTCTGGGCTTTCTGAGTGGCGCCGAAATTGAAAACCAACATGGATTGGAAGTTGGGGATGGAGGGGTTTAATTGGAATGGAAGTTGAAAAGGAGAAGGAGAGGTAAATATGAATTAATGTGAGGTTATGGGGAATAGGAAGTGTAGTAGAATTAGGAGAAGTGGAAAGGTGGTATCATTGTTGTGGAGAGATGGAGAGGTGGGGCTTTTGGACTGAACACAGCTCTGTGTTGTGCAGTTGTCGTCACCGCGCGGTCCGCGCTTATGGTGGCGCGCTCCGCGCCTGGAAGACTAATGAGGGCTAAGCGCGCCTGCTGGAAGTAGAAGTGTCTGACCTGGTGGCGCGGTCCGCGCTGTTGGTGGCGCGCTCCGCGCTAGTAGGGCAGTGTGTGAGGGCTCTTGAGGGTGTGAATTGCTTTCCTTACTGACCTAGTGGCGCGGTCCGCGCTGTTTGTGGCGCGCTCCGCGCTATAAGGGCAGTAGCTACTTGACTGATTTTCCTTGAATTTTCTGTACATTTTCCATAGATGTAGTTAATCTCAGATAAAAAAAAACACACATATTTAAACTAGATTATAAACTAAGATTTAAATAATAACTAAAAGAGAAAGAGTTTAGAGCTTGGGTTGCCTCCCAAGTAGCGCTAGTTTTAACGTCGTAAGCCCGACTTTATCTGGCCAGCCCTATCCAATTCCTCTTCGATAATTGAGGAACCCTCCATCCATTGGAAATAATGTAGCTTTTGGTAGGTTCCCAATTGTGATAGCCATTGCTTTAAAGTCACCTAGCATACTCTGATTTGGTATGCTCTCAATCAAAATTTTCTCCATTGTGTATGTGATCACTTTGGGGCATGGAAGCTTATCACACACAATGGGCTCTTCGTCTATTTTCTCTTTCTCGTCCCACCATGGATTGAAAATTGTACTCGCTCTTATGTCAACAAGAGCTTCGCCGACGACATGACTACCAAGTGGGCATGATTTTGCAAATCTAACCGGATTCTTGAACTTTGGCAGAGAAGGTACATGGGACACTAATGAAATCGGTTCATCTTCGTTGGTACTCAAAGTTAGATCTTCGCCGATCTCCTTTTCTTGGTCTCCAAGTCTTTCCTCTCCCATTGGCTGAGTCATTCTTGCCATCCTTCGACTCCGTATGGCTGCACAAACCTCAAACGTCTTCGAAGTTGCCTCTATAGAAGATGTATTAAGTCCATCAATCCCTGTTTTCCATGGTTGAGCCAAGAACGTGTATGGCCATTGATACTCAAACTCATCCATGGCACCTGAAAAGAGAGAAATATAGGAAGAGAATTAAAAATAAAAATAAAAATGTTTAAATTAAGACTAATTTGATTGAAATTAATATTGGTAAATAATTATTAAATTAATTCCCCGGCAACGGCGCCAAAAACTTGTTGGGTAAAATCTATATACGCAAAACACGCAAGTGTACGTGGTCAACAAGTAATAAAGTAATGAGTAGAGTATCGTTCCCACAGAGAATTATTTAACAAAAATCACCAAGTACTAACCTGTACCAACTCAATCTTATTTAAACAAATGATTTAATAATTTAATTTAAAATAATTAAATAAACTATTACTAACTATCCCTAGAATGAAACAAGATATTGAAGACTTGAGATTACAATTTCACTTATTGTTTCATTTAAATCAACACACTTCTTGTTAAGCCAAATTATTTATAATGGATTGTTAATCAAGAACACAAAAGTAAAATATGACCATCTCTCAATGCACCATACTCATATCAAATCAAATCCACAGATGATAGAATCAATTTGAACACCCTAATTAACTAACCCACTATATCTCTATGTGAATTATAATTAAAAAGGATTTAAAGCACAAGTTCTCTATAAGATTACATGCGATGTTAGGTATATCTCTATCCTAACACGAATCATGAATTCCATCTATGTAGAAATGACAAACACATGCTATCATGATAAGATCTAAATCAATACTTCATCTCTCGAGTTCACATAGATTATCGTGGTAATTGTTAGCTAGACAATTAAGCAATTCATTACAAATCATATTAGACAATCCAAATATAGCTAATAAGACTAACAAAGAAGCATATCAAAGTAAACTACACAATAAGATCCATAGTAATCTCAAAATAGAGTTTAATTCATAAATAAACTAGAATCCATCATCCACAATTGATTGAGCATTAAAAAGATACAAATAAATAAGAAAAGAAATTAGAATTGAGATAAACAAATCTGCATTCTCTTGCTTCCACTTTGATTCTCCAATGATAATCAATAGCTTCAATCTTCAATTCTAATCTAATCTAGGGTTCCTAATCTAAGTAAGAATGTAAAGAATTTTTATAATAGAGATCTATCCCAAGAGGGATTTTATAAAATCTTAGAATTAGCCTCCCAATCCAAGTTAAACTCAAGTATTTAGAGTTCTAATGGACATCCTAGTAAGTTAGGCAACTAAGAATCCTATTTTAGCTCAATTTGGACATCAAATAACCTAATTTGACTCAATTCTCGCTTCCTAGCACGCTCAGCGCCGCTGCTAAGCCTTTCTGGGCGCTGGCCGCGCTACTGAGTCAGAAAATATGGCCGCCCGGCGCGCCCTAGCGCGGTCCGCGCTGCCCTATTTTCCTGCTGCGACGTCCTTTGGTAAAACACGCATAACTTTTGATCCGCTTGGAGTTACGGGGCCTGCCACCTATCAAATCGAAGAGATCGACGAGATCTACAACTTTAATGCTTTGAGGATTGACAGATTTGGATCGGATCAAGGCAGAAATTGAGCTTGAAGTAGATGTTGTGTAAATGGCAAGCATGACAACTCTTAGCTTTGATCTTTGTTGATATTTTGGCCATACCTCTCGCATCCGAACTCCGATTGGGATGATTCAAGATGTTTCGGAAAGCTAAGAAGTAGAGCTACCGTAAATTCCAATTTTCAAGCCAAGAGCATGCATCCAACTTGATGTTCAAAGTCCTTCAATATTCCCTAATAACATTTTCTTGCGTAGTTTAGTCCAAAAGATGTACGAATTCTTTCCATTGCTTCTTCATGCCAATGCCGTGTCATCGCCTACAAAATAACATAAAACGTATGAAAAGTAACTAAGAAACATGAGATTAAGCAAATAATTCAAGTAATAGTATAAAACCTACATATCAGAAGGACACGTAGAAAGTATGGAGACCAATCTCTAACGAAAGTTTGATTTCTCCTACAGCCTCTCGACGAGATCCATCAAAGGCCTTTATGACTGCATGACAAGTCCGAATTTGATTTGGATTGATCTTCATTCTTTCCAGCATATCATAGAGACAGATGTTCAAAGACGATCCTCCATCTATCAACACACCTCCTACCACATATCCTGAGGACATCACTACTATATACAATGACTTTCAATGACCCTTCCCTTCTGATGGTATGCCATTATCAGTGAAAGATATCACATTACTATTAAAAATATGATCTGCCAGATGATAAAACTTTTCAGTATCCACCTTCCTGCTGAGGTAGATACAACGGGTTTTCCTTTGATATAACAATAGTGTGGTTTGATGTTAATCCCTCATCTTTCCCATAGTTCCATGGGACTCTCTTCAAATTGATTACAAGATACTGCGGTCTGAATGGTAACATCAGAGGCTCGGGCGCAGCCACTCTCACATGATTCTTTCTCTCTTGATCCCTTTTTCCTTGAATTATCAGGGGCGTTGTAGGCAAGCCTCCTTCAGAGGATACGACTACTGTGACGCCCCCAAAATTAGGTATACATCACCCATCTTGGGTCGTCAGATACATGGTACAGAATACAAATATAACTTACTAATACAACTGTCGTGTACAATACGACAAAACATAACTGTGAGTTTGAATACAATTATTGTCTACTAGAGACTATACAAACTCAAAAGGAGTCCTCATTATAATTATTGTCACACTATTTAATAGAATAGTGAGGACTACTAATACTATCATCTGGTCCATCACTCCGTTCCCCGACTCGTCCCAGCTATATTCTCATTTTCTGAAGAGAACAGTGAAAGAAAGGGTGAGCTCAACTAGCCCAATAAGAAATATTATGAGTAAGATAATGCAGAATAAATTATCATTAGCCTTCAACAGTGTTAAACTGATAAAATATAACGAACATCAAGTTTAACTGCAGCGGAACAAGCAATCCATTAAAAGAGTCAAGTAGAGAATAAAATCTACTATCTTCTATGATTTAAAAGGTTTCTCAACACTGTTATCGCTGCGACTCAACTTAATAAAATAATCCACATCATCGAATCACTCCTGCACTACGGCCAAGGATATTCGTGTATTCATTAATGGTCATGATCATGCCAACAACTGTCCATCAATGCACTACGGGCCAATAAGGACTTTTACCACATCATTTGTAACATTACGGTCATGATTATACCGAATAATCCCTGGTCATAATCATACCAAGTCCATCTATGCACTACAGGCCACAGATGACTTTCAACATTTTATAAACATGAGGATGATGACAATGATATAAGAATTTAATAAAACAAGTTCAAGAATTAATTTATCCAAGAATTAACAACGTTCAAATTGTCAACATGATACTGCTTTGTGGAGTAAAATTCAAGAATGCTTAGAAGAATATTTTCATGAAAAGATACTGGATGAAACGCAATTATCAAGGATATTCCACAAATTTCATGGAGTATAGAAGTCAAAACTTAACCAACTGAGTATAATAAAGAATGGAATAACAAAAGAAATCACCATACATGCGATAGACCGCACAACCAGGTTATTCCAACAGAATAATAAATAATGGAACCAGGTCCGGCGTAAAACGCACAGACAAGATATTCCAACAGAATAATAATAAAGACGGAACCAGGTCCAGTGTAAAATACACAGACAGGATGTTCCAACAGAATAATAATAAAGACGGAACCAGGTCCGGTGTAAAACACACAGACAGGATGTTCCAACAGAATAATAATAATGACGGAACCAGGTCCGGTGTAAAACATACAGACAGGATGTTCCAACAGAATAATAGAAGAATGTCACCAAGTATGGGGTAGACCACGTATACAGGTTATTCCAACAGAATAATAAGAAATGGAACAACAAAAGTTCTCTTCATGAATAAGAAAGAATACCCCTTAACGTTTTAAAGAATAACTGAAATAAGGAAGTAGTTAAGTAGCAGAATATTTTTCTTCTCTCTCTCTATAGTTTCTTTCTATAGTTTCTCTCTCTAGAGTTCAGTGAATTCGTAAGAAATAATGAAGGAATGAGCTGCTATTTATAGAAAAATAGAATGTATAGTAACTAATCCATGAACGGTCCAGATTGATTACTTTAATCTGACGGTCCATATTTAAAGAAAATCTTTTAAATAAAATATAATATATTCTATTTATAGAATAACTTTAATAAAGTATTTTATTTTATATAAAAAGATGTTTCTGTTTTATTACGTTAATAATACGAATAAAACAAAACTTCATTATCGCTAAATAATTCATATTATTAACTGACAATAATTGAATCAAACTGAGTGACTTCTCACATAAGCATTAATAATCAATACCGTGTGCTACTATTCAACCACACGTATTACTGTACTTTTACTACCGAGTAGTTCAACAGTATCAATGGTAAAACTTCCGCCGTTATTTTTAATAAAATATTTTTATCGTTTTCTCAATCCGACAATAATTCCGTTGTGGGGTCCACCAATGATTGTGCCGTTGTACGAATATTCCCTATTAAAACGAATATTCCCCGACCAACCGAATATTATATAACAACTTGCGTACTTTGTAAAATTTATAAATATTACCCACAACTATAATATTATATCAAATTAACTCCATGATATTCAAAAATGATATTTATAGAAAATTCATATTTATTTATAAAAATTGGGGTCTTACAACCTCCCCTTCTTATGAAATTTCGCCCTCGAAATTAGGGTACGTACCTGGTATGTCGAAGAGGTAAGGATACCTTGATTTTATTTCAAATTCTAACTCCCAAGTCATTTCCTCAACATCGTGGTTTCTCCACAAAACTTTGACTTGAGGTATAACCTTGGAGCGTAGAATATGTTCCTTCTTATCCAAGATTTAAACAGGAACTTCTTCATACGTCAAATCTTCTGCTATTTCATCCGGTTCTAACTCAATAATGTGGTTCGAGTCTTCCACATATTTACGTAACATGGATATGTGAAAAACGTTATGAACACGAGACATACTTGGCGGTAAAGTGAGTCTATAAGCCACAGTTACTACTCGATCGAGGATTAAAAATGGACCGATGAATCGAGGATTGAGCTTTCCTCTCTTTCCAAATCTCGTAACTCCTTTCCATGGAGCAACACGTAAGAACACATGATCTCCTATATCAAATTCTACATCCTTTCGATGAAGATCAGCATAACTCTTTTGTCGATCTTGTGAGGTTTTTATACGTTGTCGGATCGTTCGAATCTTTTCTGTAGTCATACTTACCAACTCCGGTCCCAACAACGTTGCTTCACCCACCTCATCCCAGCATACTAGAGAACGACATTTTCTTCCATACAATGCTTCGAATGGAGCCATGCCAATACTTGCTTAATAACTGTTGTTGTAGGAAAACTCCACCAATGGTAAAAACTTGTCCCAACTTCCCTTGAAGTCAAGGACACTGAGTCTTAATAAATCTTCTAGAGTTTGAATAGTCCTCTCTAATTGTCCGTCCGTCTGAGGATGATATGCAGAACTATATCGTAAATCTGTGCCCATAGATTTTTATAAACTAACCCAAAATCGTGAAGTGAATCTTGGGTCTCGATCAGAAACTATGGATACTGGCATACCATGCAGTCTTACAATCTCGTTTATGTACATACGAGCAAGACGTTCAAGTGTATAAGTTTCTCGTTTCGGTAAGAAATGAGCAGACTTGGTCAATCTATCAACAATGACCCAAATCGCATCTATACCTTGAGAAACCTTAGGAAGACCGGTAACGAAATCCATGGTAATGTGCTCCCACTTCCATTCTAGAATTTCAAGTGGTTGCAATGGACCTTTTGGTACTTGATGCTCCGCTTTGACTATTTGACAAGTTAGACACCTTGAGATAAACAGCGCTATCTCTCTCTTTCATATTGCTCCACCAAAATGTATGACGAAGATCATGATACATTTTGGGATTTCCAAGATGGATTGCAAACGGTGTGTTATGCGCCTCCATCATGATTTCATACTTTAAATCAGGGTTGTTAGGAACACAAAGTCTGGAGTTGACTCGAAGTATTCCTTCTTCATCGATTCTTGCTTCCGGCATATCACCTTCTTGCACTTTCTTCCTTATACGCATCAGCTCCAGGTCTATAGCTTGAGCAGCTTTAACTTTATCGATTAAAGCTGGTTCTACTCGTATATTTACCATCATCACATGGGTCCCTGGAGTCTTTAACTCTATCTCCATCCTTTGCAAGTCACACAAAATGGGCCTTTATGTTGACAATATCGCACTCGTACTTGCATATGATCTTCTACTCAATGCGTCAGCTACCACGTTCGCTTTTCCAGGATGGTATTGAATGGTATGATCATAATCTTTCAACAGTTCAAGCCAACGTCGTTTTCGCATGTTGAGTTCCTTTTGAGTGAAGAAATATTTGAGGCTTTTATGATCCGTAAAGATCTCCACCTTCTCTCCATACAAGTAATGCCTCCAAATTTTAAGTGCAAAGACAATAGCTGCCAACTCTAGATCATGAGTAGGATAATTTCTCTTATATTCCTTGAGTTGTCTTGATGCATAGGCTATGACTTTTCCATGTTGCATGAGAACGCATCCCAACCATTTGCTCGAAGCACCACTGTAGATGACAAATCCCTCCGAGCCAGATGGTATTGTTAGAACAGGTGCTGAAATGAGTCTCCTCTTGAGTTCTTGAAAACTCTTCTCACATTCTTCGCTCCAACCGAACTTTGTATCTTTTCGAGTCAGCTGAGTTAATGGAGTAGCGATTCGAGAAAATCCTTCCACGAATCTCCGATAATAACCAGCTAAACCAAGAAAGCTACGTACTTCAGTCACTGATTTAGGTTGCTCCCAGCTTTGAATAGCTTCAATCTTTGTCGGGTCAACCGATATTCCACGACTTGATACTACGTGCCCAAGGAATGCTACCTCCTTCAGCCAGAACTCGCATTTCTTCAACTTGGCATAAAGCTTGTATTCACGAAGCTTTTGGAGTACCAGCCTCAAGTGTTGCTCATGATCTTCACGACTTTTGGAATAAATAAGGATGTCATCAATAAAGACGACCACAAAGTGATCCAAATATTCCTTGAATACCCGGTTCATCATATCCATGAAGGCAGCAGGAGCATTAGTCAATCCAAAGGACATGACTAGGAATTCATAATGCCCGTACCGAGTTCTGAAAGCCGTCTTTAGAATATCCTCAGTTCTAACCTTCAGCTGATGATATCCAGAACGAAGATCGATCTTTGAAAAGAATTGTGCTCCTTGTAACTGGTCAAACAGGTCATCAATACGTGGCAATGGGTACCTATTTTTTATGGTGACATGATTCAACTCCCGATAATCAATACAAAGTCGCATACTTCCATCTTTCTTCTTCACGAATAGCACAGGAGCACCCCAAGGAGAAGTACTAGGACGAATAAAGCCAATGTCTAATAATTCCTGCAGTTGGATCTTTAACTCCTGAAGTTCAATAGGAGCCATTCGATATGGGGCTTTGGAAATAGATTTTGTACCGGGTTCAAGGTTGATACATAATTCAATTTCACGCTCTGGGGGTAGGCCAGGAAGTTCTTCAAGGAATACGTCAGGGAATACGTCAGGGAATTTATTAACAATAGAAATATCATTCAAAACTGACGTATTTTTGTTTAGATCTGTGACATGAGCTAAGAAAGCTTGATATCCGTTTTTCAATAAACGAATAGCTTTATGGCTTGAGATGATAGCGATTGATTTTAATGGTTTGGTTGCTTGAATTCGCATAATAGGTCGATTAGGAATATGAAAGCTAACAACCTTACGAAAATAATCAATTTTTGCATGATGAGTAGTTAACCAATCAATCCCTAGAATCACGTCAAATGCAAGTATTTTTAATGAAATAAGATCGACAGGTAATGTGTGGGTACCAACTTGAACCAAACAAGACTTATAAACCGTGGATGTAATGAAGGTTTCTCCCAATGGAGTTTCAACAGATAAGTCAAAGTCTAATTTCTCCGGAGTCAAATTTAATCGATGAGCGCAAGTAGGAGAAATAAAAGAATGGGTAGAACCGGTATCAAATAAAGTATAGACTTCGTTAGAGTTTATGATAAGCTTACCCGTGATGACCTCATTCGGGTTCCTTGCTTTCTGGGAGGTCACAACAAACGCTCTCCCTTGCACTACCGGTTTTGACTTTTCTGGGACGGCCTTTGGTGTCTCCATCTTGGCTGAACTTGTTTTTGGTAAACAACAAAATTGAGCTAAATGACCTTCTCTTCCACAATTATAACATGCTTTAGACGGCATCGCACAGTTTGGACTGATGTGCCCCTCCCCTCCACATTTGAAACATATGATAGGTGGTCGTTCTCCTTCCTTAACAACGGGTGCTGGTGCTGACGTCTTTCCATTATTGTTGAATCTCCTCTTCTTGAAATAACCATTCTTATTATTTTGGCCCTGATTACCACCGAAGTGGTTACCATTTCTGGCATGTTGATTCCCTCCACGCTTGTTGTCACCGCTTCGATGACTGCTCTCATTGGTATTATCATTTTGCCAACTGCTCTCTTTTGGTTGCGTTGACTCGTTATCGCGCTCCACTAACTTAGCCCTGTTCACAGCATCTGAATACAAACACAATTTATGAGAAATAAGATGTTGACGTATCTCAGGTTTCAAACCTCGCAAAAACATTCGCGTCATTCGCTCTTCATTATCCACCAAGTGGAACATAAATCGGGACAACTCAGTAAATTTTGCCTCATACTGCGACACGGTCATATTATTCTGCTCCAATTTGATGAACTCCACCTCCTTCATGTGACGAACACTTTCGAAAAAGTATTTGTCATTGAACAGCTCTTGGAACTTCTCCCAAGACATCTTCAGTGCGGCAGGTTGAGTACGCTTAATCGATTCCCACCAGTAATATGCCTCTCCTCGCAACATAAAGGCGGCAAAGGGAACCTTTTGCTCCTCGGAGCATCCCAAGACATCAAATATCTTGGTGATCTGCTTTATCCATGTTTCCGCTATAAGTGGTTTTGGCTCTCCCTTAAACTCCGGTGGTCCCAGCTCCTTGAATTGTTTAGCGGTGACCGTCCGAGAGTTTTCAGTGTTTCCACCTATATTTTGGACAGGAGCCGCTCTCGCCTGCTGTTGCATGAACTGCATAAAGCTTCTGAACATTCCATCATTCATCATCTGGTCAGTGTTGTTGTTTGCATGAGGATTGTCACCTTCCTGATGCACATTATCCTGATTATTGATGTGGTGAATCAACAGTCGCCTGTGCTCCATTGCTATTCTCAACATTCTCAGATGCCATTTTCAGATACTGCCACAAAACAAAAGTTAATTGATATGTCATATATTATCCTTATATTATGACCGACCAATTAAATACCATGTAAATAAACTTAGGTAGGTCATACTAGCGAAGGAATTCCCCGTCTCTTCCCTCCTAGTTCTATTCTCACATCTTAGCCAGGGATCATATCCCTAAGCTCTGATACCAACTGTGACGCCCCCAAAATTAGGTATACATCACCCATCTTGGGTCGTCAGATACATGGTACAGAATACAAATACAACTTACTAATACAACTGTCGTGTACAATACGACAAAACATAACTGTGAGTTTGAATACAATTATTGTCTACTAGAGACTATATAAACTCAAAAGGAGTCTCCATTACAATTATTGGCATACTATTTAATAGAATAGTGAGGACTACTAGTACTATCATCTGGTCCATCACTCCGTTCCCCGACTCGTCCCAGCTATATTCTCATTTTTTGAAGAGAACAGTGAAAGAAAGGGTGAGCTCAACTAGCCCAGTAAGAAATATTATGACTAAGATAATGCAGAATAAATTATCATTAGCCTTCAACAGTGTTAAACTGATAAAATATAACGAACATCAAGTTTAACTGTAGCGGAACAAGCAATCCATTAAAAGAGTCAAGTAGAGAATAAAATCTACTATCTTCTATGATTTAAAAGGTTTTTCAACACTGTTATCGCTGGGACTCAGCTTAATAAAATAATTCACATCATCGAATCACCCCTACACTACGGCCAAGGATATTCGTGTATTCATTAATGGTCATGATCATGCCAACAACTGTCCATCAATGCACTACGGGCCAATAAGGACTTTTACCACATCATTTGTAACATTACGGTCATGATTATACCGAATAATCCCTGGTCATAATCATACCAAGTCCATCTATGCACTACACGCCACAGATGACTTTCAACATTTTATAAACATGAGGATGATGACAATGATATAAGAATTCAATAAAACAAGTTCAAGAATTAATTTATCCAAGAATTAAGAACGTCTAAATTGTCAACATGATACTGCTTTGTGGATTAAAATTCAAGAATGCTTAGAAGAATATTTTCATGAAAAGATACTGGATGAAATGCAATTATCAAGGATATTCGACAAATTTCATGGAGTATAGAAGTCAAAACTTAACCAACTGAGTATAATAAAGAATGGAATAACAAAAGAAATCACCATGCATGCGGTAGACCGCACAGACAGGTTATTCCAACAGAATAATAAATAATGTAACCAGGTCCGGCGTAAAACGCACAGACAGGATATTCCAACAGAATAATAATAAAGACGGAATCAGGTCCGATGTAAAACACACAGACAGGATGTTCCAACAGAATAATAATAAAGACGGAACCAGGTCCGGTGTAAAACGTACAGACAGGATGTTCCAATAGAATAATAGAAAAATGTCACCAAGTATAGGGTATACCGCGTATACAGGTTATTCCAACAGAATAATAAGAAATGGAACAACAAAAGTTCTCTTCATGAATAAGAAAGAATAACACCCCTTACCGTTTTAAAGAAGAACTGAAATAAGGAAGTAGTTAAGTAGCAGAATATTTTTCTTCTCTCTCTCTCTATAGTTTCTCTCTCTACAGTTCAGTGAATTCGTAAGAAATAATGAAGGAATGAGCTGCTATTTATAGAAAAATGGAATGCATAGTAACTAATCCATGAACGGTCCAAATTGATTATTTTAATCTGACGGTCCATATTTAAAGAAAAATCTTTTAAATAAAATATAATATATTCTATTTATAGAATAACTTTAATAAAGTATTCTGTTTTATATAAAAGATGTTTCTGTTTTATTGTGTTAATAATACGAATAAAACAAAACTTCATTATCGCTAAATAATTCATATTATTAACTGACAATAATTGAATCAAACTGAGTGACTTCTCACATAAGTATTAATAATCAATACCGTGTGCTACTATTTAACCACACGTATTACTGTACTTTTACTACCGAGTAGTTCAACAGTATCAATGGTAAAACTTTCGCCGTTATTTTTAATAAAATATTTTTGTCATTTTCTCAATCCGACAATAATTCTGTTGTGGGGTCCACCAATGATTGTGTCGTTGTACGAATATTCCCTGTTAAAATGAATATTTCCCGACCAATTGAATATTATATAACAACTTGCGTACTTTGCAAAATTTATAAATATTACCCACAACTATAACATTATATCAAATTAACTCCATAATATTCAAAAATGATATTTATAAAAAATTCATCTTTATTTATAAAAGTTGGGGTCTTACAACTACTATAACTTCCATCCATCTCTGTGTTCCAAGAGGAAATATCTCCTATTCTTCAGGCAGGGTATTACCACTATTTATTATTTACAGGTCATCGCTTTCGATCATATTTTGGATTAGGTGACGAAGGGCCCAACAACTTTCTGTGCTATGTCCAGGAGTGTTGGAGTGATATTGGCATATCCCAGTAGCATCAAATCTCTTGAAACAGGGATTGATTGGGGGTAACAGTTCTGTGATCTTCCCTTCATTGATCAACATCTGTAGGATCTCCACCATTGGTTGACCTGAAGGAGTGAATTTTCTTTTATCTGCATACTCTCGACGAGCCTGAGATCTTACTTTCCTTGCAAGTTTTTCTTCCCAAGTTTCATTTTGTTGGAATTGTTGTTGATCCCTTGTTATGATGGAAAGGAGATTTGTTTGTCCTTGACTGATCAGATGTCGAGTTACTTGGTGTTGATGTACCATTAGTTCTTCCAGTTGATCAATCTATTCCTTGATAGACTTCATTTCTCATTCTATCAGACATTGCCTTCCTAAATATTCCCAATTGTCTAAGCTGTCCTTGTTTTCTTGGGAGGACTTGCCTATGTACTGGAGGTATTTGGAACCTTCTTCGTTTCCCATACCGATCATATTGACGCCCTCTTCATTGTGTTAAGGTAGAGGATTACCTTGAACATATGGTTGTTCTTGTGTTGTCACAATAATCTCCCTACTGTCTATTAAATCATAGATTTTGTGCTTGAGAGACCAACAATCTTGGGTATTATGGTCCGGAGCTTCAGAATGGTAAGTACATTTCTTACTTGAGTCAAAATTCTTTCCATTTGGATTGACTGAGGGAAGGAGATGAACAATCTTCTTTTGTGTTGTTAGAAGTTTCAGTACATTTTCAGGGAGTCCCCTAAGGGGATGAATGTTCTGTGACGTTTAACTTCTTTGGTTTTTTGAAACGGAGGATTTGAAGATTGTGCAAAAGTTTGGAAAAGGGAATAACTTCTCCTTTGAATGGACAAGTTTTGATTACCTATTTGATTTTGTCCTTGTAGTACCAAGGATACATCTTCTTGCTTCTTTTTATGAACCCTCCGAGGGTTATTCCCATATCTTTCAGCTTAAATTTGCTCAGCCATGACTTCTAAAGCAGTAAGGTCTTTAATCTTTCCATATTTCAACCCCATTTCAGCCATTTCTCTATGTTTAATTATTTCTAAGAATGGTTTTCCTATACCTGGTAGGACCTTTTCGTAAAATGTAGCTTCCTCTATATCAATGAATGTCATTACCATTTCTATATCTGTCATTAATGGAATGAATTGGGCAGCTAGGCCTCTCCACCGTTGGGCATATTCACCGAAAGATTCACTGTTTTGCTTCTTAACCTTGGTGATTTGATACCTATCTGGAGCCATTTGTGATTGGAACTGTATTCATTTAGGAAGTCATGTGCTAGCTGCCCAGCTTTGGATTTTGGAATTGTCCAATCAGACATACTACGCTCTAGCATCTCCGGTCAAACTTTTCTGAAACAATTGCATCCTTAGTTTCTCATTTTCGGCATAGGATCCGACTTCCTGCAATTAACACTTTCAAATGAGTGTAAGGATCTCCTAATCCATCATATTTCGTGAAATCTGGTATTTTGAACTTTTCTAGATATCGGGCCCCAGGAAAGATGTAGAGGTCTGAGTAGTTAACACTAGCATATGCTCCAGTCCCTTTGATTGACCAGATGGTTTCTTCCATTTACTGAACTTTCTTTCGAATATCACTAGTTTCTCGATCTTCTTTAAGATTAGCGATTTCAGGGGTTTTGTTAGAGTTTTCATTATTTTAAGTGTCAGGTATCTAAGCTTCCTTTTTCTTGTCAGTACCCTGACTGCCACCTTATATGGATGACTCTAGTTGAGTGGGTACTTGCTTACCTTGAGTACTTTTGCTCTATTCTTTTAAGAAGATAGCTAATTCTGCTATCTAATTTTTGAGTCCCTCAAACTCTTCTCGGGACACGAAACTTATCCCTTGTTGGGTACTTTCTTCCATGTTAGTGGATAGGCTCTGTGACGCCCCCAAATCTATACTCCCATGATATCTGATCTGGTATTCATAATTAATCAATTAATATAACGCATCCAAATCTATACACCCACGGTATCCGATTTGATGCTTATATCTAATTGAACTACTAGACATACGTAACAAGATATAATTTCCATACATCCAAGGTTCACAATATCCCATAATAGAAAATAATTTAATATAGAACTATTGTTGTGTTTGGATACACTTACTTGGGTGTATAGACTGTATCTACGAATAATATCTATCTATCTATCTGAAATCTAGAGTACTAGTAATAACATGAACAGTCCATATTATCAATACCCTCACTCAGATGTATATTCTATATCTTATGGATTACCCTATCATATCGATAGTACCTATCTATCTAAAATTCAGAGTATCGGCAATAACATGAACAGTCCATATTTCCAATATCCTCACTCAGATGTATAGTTCCCGAGGATCTCAAAATAAATAAAAAGTTCTATTTACATCTATTTATGTAAATAAACACGATTGCGGAAATAAAGGATGATATTATATCATATATATAAAGGTTCGATTACATGATTCTTCATAAAGAATTTATTATTACAAAAGTATTACATTTAGCTAGACAATAATTGAAACCAATCTAAGCATGGTCGCTTTCCATTGTTTGTTCCAGATGTGCCAAGGTTACCATCTAATACTGTAAAGGGAATAGTTTACAAGAATGAGCTATGGCATGCTCAGCAGGTCTTATATTTATAACATAATATAGGATTTGAAGAAGTATAACAGTTCAAAACTTTTCTCAACTGAGTGTTGTTTACCATTTCTGGACTTTTTATTATTTCTGTCAATCACAAAGACTTAGAAATCTTATTCAGATGTGAGATAGGGGATCAACCTATTCAACATCCTAGGAGTATGCATATCATCCTAATCGTGCCCACGTGAACTAAGTGTCAGATATACTGGCACACGATTTTTCCCTTCTGGGATTTACAACTTAGTATAGGATGTCTTACCAAAGCAATTTGGTTTGACACAACAGTTTATGCTCAATAAACAATAACATATGAATAAATATTTCATTTCATAGTTATGCTGAAGCCATAGCCATAACTTTTCAATAATTGGCAATCAAGTTAGGTTTGGTATAACATATCAAAAGCAAATCAAGATAGGAATCTTGTGCAACGAATAAACAGGGTTCGAGAGCTTGCTTAAGCAATAAGTTTGGGTCTAGTAAACTTGCGAAAGTAATTAAGGTTAGGGAACTTGCTTGAGCGAAGAACGATTAAGCAACGCTACTCGATTAGTCTATAAACACCTTAGACGTTCAAACATATATGTCTAACACATTAGTATTAATTACAATACTCAAATACACAAACTATTTATGTTCGATTTAACTTTGATAAGATTTCCGTGTCCTAAGACTTTACCGGATAATTAATAAGCTAATATTTAGGTTAAACTTTAGTTATAAGCTTTATTATATTTTTAGATAATTTGTATATCCTTTATAATAATTTCCTGAAGCTTATAATAATTTTTAGATATTTATTTATCCATTAAATGATTTTTAAATCATTTATTTCTATTTTTAAATAATTAATATTTACTTAAAAAATTAATAAAAACTTTGTTATTATTTTTAAATAATTTATAACCATTTAATATGATTTTTAAATCATTAAAATCATTTTTAAATAATTATTTATTATTAATAAATGATTATTCTAATTAAATTATTAATAACTTAATTAGTAATAATATTTAAATAAATTAAATATTTATTATATTTATGTAAAATTATTAAAAGTTAATTATAATAACTTGAAATAATTTTTAAAACTATTTTTATAATTATTTCTAGTTTTATTAATTTATTTAATAAATTTATATTTACTGTCTATCGCTAAAGCCCTATAGCGACAGAAAGTGTTGCTATAGGTGTTCTTCATTTTCTGGTATCAGTTTGATTGTGGCTTAGAGGTCACTTTAACATTAGCTTAATTCTTTATAGATGATTCTTCTGGGTTTGTAAGTAGGTGTTATAGTATTCATGTAATAGTACAACATCATACATATTTCAGGCTTTAACCAACATATAACAAGAAGTTATAGAGGCTCAAAGTCACTGTCAGAGCTGTTATTGGGTTTCTGGGTAACCCAGAATAGTGGTAATGGCCGGTCAACAATATTGTGGCTTCTATATCTTTCAATCCGTGTGATAGATGTGTGTTTTGATTATTGTAATATGTAGTCTATATATCAAGGTACATATATGTTACACTGGTTTGGACAAAGTAAGGTTCTAAGGTTTAGATTTATGTTGGTCAAAGTGCAACCAAAGGTTGTTCTTGATATTCATCAGTTTTTTGGGTTTTCCAGAAAATACAGTCATGCTCAGTCAACGATATTTGACCATTAATTCTAGTAATCCTATGAATTAATTAAGAGTTTGAGTGTCATATATTTGTAGTAGGTATATCAGGATATCATTTCATAACACTTAGACATCCTAACAACAAACAGAAAGCAATTTAAAGGTTGGTCAAAGTAGCCGACTCAACCTGTTCTTGAGATTTATGGGTAACCCTAAAATCAGAACTTCGTGGTCAGTCAACCACTTTTGACTACTTATATCTTTCAATATATGAATCCAATAGACCTATTTTCTCTTCCATATTACTGACCTCATGTAATACTACAACTAGCGTACAATTAACAAACCTAGATATTAACATACAAGGATCTATAGGCTCTGACATTCGACTGTTAGACCTATTTTTCTAGAATTTCCAATTTGCTTAAAACATCATTTTGATGCATCTAGATATTATATAAACATGTTCTATCAACTTAGCATACTTACTAACATGTTATTACACGCATCTAAACATCTAAACTACAAATTAAATATAGCATCAAAGATCTAGGTTTAAATTAGAGTTTGCACATTTTCTTGCTTGATTTTGATTTTTGGCTTCTGATTCTGTTCTTGCTATCACCAAGGCTTGTTTAGGTATGTTATATGAGTGTATATGCTTAGAAATTTCGTGGGTTGGAACTGAATTAGGGCTGTTATTTATAAAATTGTCAATTTAGGATTTTTGGTCATTTTTTCACCTTCTTGCCTCTACAAATATCTGATGGTTGATACTTGTGTTGTTTGGGAGTTGCAACCATGTCATGTGCAGCCTTGGGACTTAATTTGAAGAGTAATAACCTACTTGTGAGCTAGTTCATCATAATTAGTAGCTTTATTATGCCCTAATCCTCTTTAATCTTGATTAGGGTTTTGATTTTTATGATTAAGTTTGCTTAATGATATTTATTAATACCTAATTGAAGTTTAATAATCATGATTAGGGTTTAGGATAACCTAAATAGGGTTTAATCTAACTAATTATGGTTAGGGTCAGGGTTTATAAATCTAGGGTTAGGGTTTTCTGATTTCGTTATTAGGGTTCCTAACTTAAATATTTACACAAATCCTAACAAGCACGACAAAGTGTTTTGTCAATGTAAGCACGACAAAGCAGCTTGTCAAAATACATATACCGAAAAGTCCATTTTTAGAAGAAAAATTTTAAGCACGACGTGTCAAGCACGTCAATTTTCGGACAAAAAATTATTTGACTTAATTGTATAACAGAGTATATAATAACACAATACGCTTTTAGAACGAAGAGATTTTATTTAATAATACTGAATTTACATAACTGAGTCTTATTAGGGTTTTGGGGTTTCACATTCACTCCCACTAATAAGAATTTCATCCTCAAAATTAAAGTACAAGTTAAGTAAATAGTTGGGGATAGTTCTCTCGCATTTTTTCCTCGAGCTCTCGTGTAGCCTCTTCAACGTTCTGATTCCTCCAAATCACTTTGACCGATGCTATCACTTTATTTCTCAAGACTTGTTCTTTACGGTCGATGATCTGCACAGGTTATTCCACATAAAACAAATCTTCTTCGATTTGGATCGGTTCATAGTTTATAACGTGTTTATAATTGAGTTTATATGGTCGTAAAACGGACACATGAAACACATTATGAATATGGTTTAACTCAAGAGGTAGTGCTATCTCATAAGCAACTTCACCTATCTTCTTTAAAATTTTGAATGGTCCAATAAATCTCGGACTCAATTTTTCTTTATTGCCAAAACTTATATTGCCCTTCCATTGGGACACTTTCAAGAATACATGGCTTCCTACGCTAAAGTTTCGTTGTTGACGATGTGGATCAGCATATTTCTTCTGTCGATCTTGAGATGCTTGTAATTGTTCACGTATAAGTCGGATTGTCTCAGTAGTTTGTTGGATTATCTCAGGTCCTAACATTTATCTTTCCTCGACATCATCCCAATATAACGGTGTTCTACATTTCCTTCCATATAAGGCTTCATAGTGTGGCATACCTATGCTAGCATGGTAACTGTTGTTATAGGCAAATTCTACCAAAGGTAACTGATCTTCCCAACTTCTTTTGAAGTCTATGATACAGGTTCTTAACATATCTTTTAATGTTTGAATGGTTCTCTCACTTTGCCCATCTGTTTGAGGGCGATATGTTGTACTTAATCTCAACTGAGTTCCTAAGGGTTTTTGAAGACTTCCCCAAAAATTTGAGGTGAATCGTGGGTCTCGATCTGACACTATAGAAACAAGTACTCCATGCCTAGAGATAATTTCATTAATATATCACTTGGAAAGTTGATCTAGGTTATGAGTAACTTTGATATGTAGGAAGTGAGCTGATTTAGTAAGTCGGTCAACTATTACCCAAATGGCATTGTGGCCCTTCTGTGTAGCAGGAAGGCCTATCAGGAAGTCCATTTTTATGTATTCCCACTTTCACTTAGGAATTGGTAAGGGTTGAAGTAAACCACTCGGCTTTGATGTTCAGCCTTAACCCTTTGACACGTGAGACATTTGTGACACCCCCAAATTCGGGTACTTCAATTCCCACGAGATTTGGTGTTCACTATCCAAACATCATGTATATATCTACCCATAATAAATGAAAAACCATAAATAGATAGAAATAAATCCTCTCCCTATGGAGTTATAACATCTGAATGTAAATACATCAATCCAAGGTCATACTAACCTTAAATCTCAAATACGGAAGCATAACAAATAATAAGTCTTACACAACATTAACATAAGTCTGAAACATAAATATCTCAAATAAACAACAAGTCTTCATCACTTCTTGAATTTCCCTTGCCTTTACTAGAAGAAGGCTCGTCGGACCTTTTGTTCTTAACTACAATGTTATTATTACGCAATAGTGAGCATGATTGCCCACAAGTATAATAATGTAACAACAATATAATAACATGCGAGTGAGTCAAAGACTTCTGAAATAAGAAAAATTGGCTTTTGAATTAAGAATGAATAACAAGAATCAAAAGAACTTCTGAGGGTCATAAGACCTTGAACTATGTCATAGGTTATCAAGAATTTATACTTGAAACCTTTAATAGTCATAAGACTATGGACTCTTCTTCTCGTACTTAGGGGGATCAACCCTTAGTACTATATTGTGCACAATATCTTAACGCTAAAGTATAAGTAATCCCCTATAACAGGGTTGTTAACCTCAGTTTGACATTAGAGTCCGCACCAAAGGAAGTTTGGTTTGGATAAGCTTAACAATAATTCTGAATTTTTGAACGTTCATCAACTCTGGACTAGTTGAATCAATAAAAGTTAGCTAGTCTTATAAGGTTCAACAATAATTGATATTCAAGTTGAATAATAAAATTCAAGAGGTATACAATCGAATAAGTATTATATAACAGGAATCATGCTTTTAAAGAATGACAACATCTAATATGAAATCTTAAACTTGAACAATAATAAACAAGATAGAATAAAGGACTTACTTTATATAAAGAAACAAGGTCTAGAAATTGACCTTGTACGTAGGCTAAACGATTACTACTCCCGTTCATCACAAGTCTTACATACATATCATATGTATTCATGACATTCATTAGTTACATTAATACTAATCTTATAGGTTTAGTTCCCTCTTTTAATACAGCTTGTTAACTTGATTTAAATTCTGCTCATTACCATCATTCACATATACAGGATTGAAATCTCAAATCTTAAGTTTAAACAACATCATATCATCTCATGGACATCATTTTTTTAATGTGGTTTAACGAGTTACAAAACATAGTAGTTATAAGGTCACAAGACCTTTTCTAATTTATTTTTATAATTTTCTTATTATATTGTCCATTAGTCACACTTTCACTTAATTATTTAATATAACACTAGTACAAAACAATAAAAAGATAACACTTAAAAGATGACGTTTTTATAAAAAATATTGTGGTATTTTTTTTACAACGTTTTTTAATAAAACATTGTGGATACTTATGAAAAAATATTATGTATTTATAAGAATAATTTTTAATTTTAAATAGATAATGTTTTTAAAAAAAAATGTTATCTATGTAAAAAATACTTAGCAAAAAAAAACATGGAATCGAAAATTTGAAATAAAAACAAGACCACGTTTCTTTAGATCTAGTTTCTCTCTCTCCTATATCTATACTTTCTCTATGATGTTGGTTTTATATATTCGAAAAGAATGGCCACAGTACTATGTGAACGAACGCCTCATCGGCGACACTCAAGCTGTGTCTCCGTTCGATTTGATGACTGCGATTTTGAAAGGAGGAAACATCGACCTGTCCAGTTCGTCGAAGTCTAGTGTGTCGATGCCGCCGTCGCTGGCGATGCTTGTAGAGAATCGAGAATTGCAAATGCTGCTCACAGCTTCGGTATGACGTTCAGATAGGGCTGATGCAGATGAGTTCCCCTCTCCTTTTCCCTTCCATTTCTCCTCAAAATCTCGCCATTTTTGAAGCTTCAGAATCATTGAGGAGCTTTAATTCGATTTGTTTCACGGGTTTCAAGCATGGAATTCGAGGTTTTGGTTTGAGAAATTTGGATAAATCTAGGGCTTTTAGAGGCAGGCAACAGATGAAGACCTAAAATAAAGCCCCAAAGTTCATTTCAGTCTCAGGGAGCTAAAAGGACAACTCAACTAGCAAAAAAAAAGGTACAAAACCTTCAAATTTTTGGACTTTACGTTATTTATCCTTCTTGAATTTCAGTTCTATTGCCTTGTAATTGCATCAAAAATAAAGTAGAAAATTTTGTTTATTATTTCTTTTTCTTTTTTCGCATCTTTGTGATTTCCATTGAATTCTCAGAAACCAAATGGAATTGATCCAAAAAAAAAATTTGGATTTGAGTGATCAGGAAAAGGAAGCGGAGGATTTATGGCGAGCACAGTGAATGCTGTGGGAGATCCGATCCCGACGTCACCCGTTGTGTCCTTAGTCTGTAAGTATATCTGTACATATATGTTTGTATAATTCATATGTTTAGATTTGTATATTGCTGTGTCTTAAACCTAATATAGAATATAAGAGATCAAATATTTGGCTATATTTGAGGAAAGATTAGGGAATTTGGACTAAATTTTAGTTTATCTAATGTTGAAGGAGGTATCTGGATTATAGATTTTACTAATTTCCTTATTTCCTTATTTTCAACTTTGGTCTGTAAGAATGATTCTAAACCATTTGAATACAACAATAGTTCTTATGGTGCAGGTGAACTAGAGTCAACAATGAAGGAAAATCAAAATGGAATCTTGAGTGGCCATGGGACGAAAGTAGATCCATTTTCAACTGAGGTGAAAGATAAAGATGGATACTTGAATAATCAAAAACTTAAATATTCTGTTGCCGTGGATGATTTCACCAATGGTAACGAAAAAGGACACAAAGATTCTGCTGCAGCAAGTAAGGTACATACAGAATTGTCTCAGACGGACTCAGATTTATATACTGCTAATAATCCTCTGTATTGCTGATGTTTGTACACAGTATTACAAGATAGGAATTGAGAACATGATGCCTTCAGTAGATAAAAGAATGTCATTTTTTTAGTTTTGCTAATGTGCCACTGTTTTCAATAATCCGCAATGGTTCCTTGTGAGAATTCACATTCGTTCAGATGGTGCGATGACCAACTGAAGATGGTGTCAACAATTTCAGAACATGGGATGTGTTTATTTGCAAAAGATATTGCTGCAGCAAATTCAAACATGGTTCCTGCGAGCATAGTGGATTTAGCATGGAAGATGGTGGCATCCTCAACCATTACAATGGCATTGGGGAAATTGGCTAATCAGGATAAGAGAAGAATCCAGAGTTTAGAAATGGAGCCACCTAAGAGTTGTATTTCCTCACAAAGGTATACAACTCTAGGCCTAGTTTCAGTACTAGTAGCCATGCTCACATATCATTGCACACGTTATTAAGCCCTAGCTAGAACATTTAATATTCATAAATTATTAGCAGGTTAAAAATTTATGCTATATGCATTTAATTGGTGCTATTTAATTTAAATTTGTTAAAGCCTTTTTCCAAAGGATTTTGCGCCCCGAAGGATGTTCAAACGTCCAGACATTAATATCTAGCTTAAGGATCTACATGGGGGGACTAGGGAAGCTTTGCCCAGTGAAATGAAGAACAATATTTGTTATGCCCTGTAATTCTCAAATTAAAGTACGACTCACATAGTAGATCACCATGCTGTAGTACTTGCATTCATAATAACAAAATCATCTATAAAAATTATGCCTATATATACTTGTGATGTATTAATTGGTCTTATAACATTAAACAACAATGTAAAGTAATATTAGTTTGAGTTGGAAGATTTGGATACAATTATTAATTGTGAAGGTTCACTACTTTATAAAGAATCTTAGGCAAGTTCAATGAAGTGTATCTTGGATACATTGAATTTGGAATATATGATTTGTTACAAAATGACTTTATTGCACTTTTCGTATGCTAATTATCATTCATATATGTACCTCTGTGGCAAGTTCTTTCTTTGTGTGATGCATCTAAGGTGATTGTAAAATTTTGCTTTGTATTTGGATGTTATTCAAATCTCTCTCTTTTTCGATTTACTTCAAAATATTTGTTATATAATTTTTACTAGAATTAAATGTGTTTTCACCTGTGTTCAGTGAATCAGCATCAAGCCTTTGCAGTATAGTTCAGTCCATAGTTCCTTGGAGATCATATTTATCAATTAAGGGTGAAGCATTCCATGAATACCTCTCTTCATTGAGCCAAATCTCAAGATCAGAAGCCTCTCGTTTATCCGAAAGCATTAATAAGTCAAAAAAGTGGAGGTGAGTGTTTACACCATCAAAATACTTATTATTTTGCAAGCTCTAAATGTAAATTTTTTGGAGATCCCACGGTTATGGGCTAGGCTTATAGTGTTCTCATTTAGTTGGCTCGTGGTATATTGCAGAGTACGTGTTGCTCGAAACTACTTGAGTAATGGTGCACTATCTTTATCTCTTGAAGATATTTCTATGATTTGATTTACCTACAGATTCTTATATTCACATTTTCTTGAATTCTTGTCAAGGTTTTCTGTGAGGCATACATGCAAGTAAACCCAAGTCTGCGTCCTTCTATGTGCCATTTGTTTAGTACCTGGTCGACGGTGTTTCCTCCTTCAGTTCTACGTAAGATTGAGGCTCAACTTAAATTTTCTCCAGCTGTTGATCGTCAACTTAAATTCAGTTCTGCGTCTTTATGCTTTTCCCAGGATACTTGATTTTGGCTTCATTAACCTGATGGGTCTTTCTTTGAAACTCAATTTAATCTTTCTTTTGAATCTATTTCATTTTTAGATTTGTGGAGAATGACCATCTGGGTTCATGAGGTGACAAGCAGAAAGGCTTTAGATCAGATCCAGTCATGGAGGTTAAGGATTTAGGTATTTTATTTTTCTTTAACAAAAGTGTAGTGCTTATTTACCATTGAGCAAAAAAGTGACATATAAAGAACTAAGGAAATACTAGCCATATTGAAATTGCTATCCAATTTGGGACTTAATATCTTGGTTTGATGATGATCTACTCCCTTATAAATTTGCCTTTTATTTTTTTACTTGTGCTTTTTTCCCTTGATAATAATGTCTCAGAACTTAATGTTTCCCCAAACTTAAATGGTTTGGCTTGCAAGCAAGTCAGGTCTACTTTTTAATATTACTTTGTCATTTTGCAATCATGTTCTTGATATGATTCTGATGATGCAGAGGCCATGCCTGCACATGTTGCAATGAAACAATTGAGCTCAACTGATCATGCAGCTTGCACATCTTTTGTGCTTGATGCTGAGAAACTGCATCCTTCTTCTGCTGCTAGGACCATAAAGTCCGCTTCACCTTTTGGCGTTGACCATATGAGATAACCACCTTCAGATAATGAGTCAGTTTGATTCAGTCAACGGTAATAAAATCTGTGTATATACATGTCGAAAACGCATAAATTATTGGGATGTAAACGTATTGTATGGTATTAATATTCTTTGTAATTGGTATATTTTGAATTTGAGATGTATGGATAGTAATATTATTTGTAATTGGTATATTTTGAATGTTTGATACATTTTGGCTTTAAATAGATGACATCTTCTAAACGTTGTATAAATGTGTTTAAACGTTGTATAATATATATCATGGCATTAGCATATTGCATGTGCATTAGTAATATAGGTGAACAATAACTTTTTTTTTTCTTTTTTATCTACAACATTTTTAAAATGTTGTATATTTGTATAAATTATAATATTTTTATCCAGAAAACGTTGTGGAATCATACCTTCTACAACGTTTTCAAGCATCTACTAATTTATGAAAAAT
The DNA here is from genome assembly GCA_016801055.1 of Panax notoginseng. Lineage (NCBI taxonomy): Eukaryota > Viridiplantae > Streptophyta > Magnoliopsida > Apiales > Araliaceae > Panax > Panax notoginseng. The sequence continues at coordinate 135,262,563 of CM029013.1, read as the reverse complement.
AAATTTACAATGTTTTTTTCTTAAAAAATATTGTATAATGTGTCTAACTACGTTTTAAAAACGTTGTGTAAGGGTGTCAAATAGATGACACCCTTAACCACGATGTTTTTCTGATTGAAACCATAACGTTTTTTTCGCGTTATCTATTTACTATTTTTGTAGTAGTGTAAACTCCACTTTATTTAACAAATCATTACCCTTCTAATTTAATTAGTTAATTAAATTAGAATATTTTCATTCCCTCGCTATTATTACACTCGAATAAATTATTCCATAATAATTTCCGTCAAATATTTATTTTATTTCATAAATATTTTAGCATAAATATTTCAACTAAAATATTTATTTTATTTGATAAATATTTTAATAATAATTTTCATCGAATATTTATTTTATTCCATAAATATTTAAACTAAAATATTCATTTTATTTTATAAATATTTTAATAATAATTTCTATCGAATATTTATTTATTCCATAAATATTTCAACTAAAATATTCATTTTATTTGATAAATATTTTAATTAATTAATTAATTATTATTATTATTATTATTATTATTTTAATTTTATTTATTTATTTATTTTGCCTGCCGGGGTGAGGTAATTTAACTTGGTAACGCCCACCGGGGCTGAGTTACCCAGATTCAGTTTTTACAGTTCGCGAAGAACACAGAACAAGACCAATTTAGGTCAAAACAACGAATACAATTTCAACCATATGTTTAAAACTTGCAGTTCGTGAAGAACACAGAACAAGGCCAAATTAGGCCAAAACTTCACATACACAATGAAAATAATTTCACCCATATGTTCTAAACTTAATAGAAATATTTAATGATATTCTTAGCACACTTTTAACATCTTGAGTCATATAAACAACAAGATTTAAAACCATAATTTTCATGTTCTTGCTATTTTTCAAAGTTTCGTCAAATTTTATGAAATCACAAATCATAGATTCGTTATAACACTAAATCAGTCCGTTTAAGTTTCGTTCTTTTTGTTTTTACATGTATAAACATAATCAATTATCAATTTACAGATTTCAACATGGATTGAACACAAATTTTGATTCTAAAAAAAGTCATTTTGTACTTTTATAACAAAACTCAAATTTCTTTTGTAAAACATGGTTTCATGAATTAATTCCTACCAAAAATTATTTTCAACCCACATATAACATATTATATCTATTAAACAACATAAACATCTATTATTCTAACAAATCATCAATCGAAACTCAGATTTTGACTTCAAAATCATATATTATTACTATAAACTTAAAAACCCTCTGTTTAAACCAAAGTACATGGATTAATTACTCTTAAACTAAAAGTTTCTGAGTACGTAAATTAAAATGTTAGATTAAAGAATTACCCTTAATTTCTCTGTTAAGATGATAGGAATTCCTCTTATAATTCTTCAAATCTCATTCCCCAAATTCAATTCTCTCATAATTCTCTCCCATTTTCTCTCTGAACTCTCTCTGTATTTTTTTAAGTAAATGTACGTAATGAAACAAAAGAACTGATATAACTTGCGCATACTGGCAACTGGAATGGTCGTGGTCGGTTAATCCCTTAGTGGGTTAACTTGTCAACTCCTTATAGGGCCATGTTTGGCTATCTCCAAAATACTCTTTCCCGATTAATTTAATTAAACTCTTATTATATAGTTTAATAATGTCACACCCATTTAAGTAATTAATTAAATATCTTATTTAATTTAATTAAAATAAGATAGAATAATTCCACATTAAATCACATAGTTACATAATTAAAATTTTATTTATTAATTATGTCAAGTCATTAAATCCCTATTTAATTATTAAATTAATTAGAATAACATTATGCTTATTAAATAATTTATTTAATCTTATAAGCTCAATTAAATACATACTTTTGAATAATAAATTTTTCACATTAATTTAATCAATGTAACACATATAATTAAAATAATCTACAAAAAATTCATCAGTTAATTATTTAACATAATAATTAAATTATTGAAAAATATTTATTTAATTTAATAAATATTTAAATTACAAAAATCTCGTTTGTCACAACATTTACTTACCCTTTCCACTATTTCTCTTTTCATATTTGATCATCAAAAGTGTCGACTTAAGTCTTTATACATTTTAGTACTACCGGGGTGCACGACAAATTTAGAATTATAGGCTTCATTTAAGATTTCGTCTTTTAATGCTTGATTTAACGGAACCCAAATTCTATCTTTATATCTTAGTACTCCATCCTTGTCTATTCTGAATTTGATATTTTTGATGTGATTTATTTTAGATTTACATTTTTGACACTCCTTGTCTTTTCCATGCATCTCTTTGATTCTATCTAGTAGAGTCAAAACTCCCTCTAGAATGAATAACTTTTGGTAGAGGTAGTTGGACATTCCACCTCTATTTCAAGTATTTCAAAATCTTTTATTACCCCTTTATTGTTGGTGTCGACGTCGGGATTTTTATTTGTCCCTTTTCTGTTCTTGTTCTTTTGTGTTCTCATGTTAAGTGAGATTTGTTTAAAAAAATAAGTTGTGAAAAGGTCTGACATTTATATATCGATGATTTGACTGTAAGAGTTGCCAGTTGGTTTTTTAACTGGTTGTACCAACACAACCGAGAAAAAGTTTGCACATTGACCCAGTGATGTGACACTGCTAAACGGGTTTATGAAACCGAGATTCATTAGGGTTCGGGGGCTTGATTATGCGGAGGGAAGGTGTTAGGCACCCCTCAACATCCGTGTTACCACGCTGACCGCCACTTTTCAAGAAGCTGTTATATAAATATATGTGTGTGTGTGGGTCAATGTGCAGTTATTTGGAAGTAGTGTGAGGTGTCATTCGCACCTATATACACAAGGTTTAAATTTATGTAAAAATTTAATTTTAAACAAGATATAGCAATGATGTTTTGTAGAAAAAGTTTTTCAAACCCTTATGCTCAATAATAATTGAGACCTTTTTACACTTCTATTTTATTAAATGTTCGGCTAAATTACTTTTATTGTCGAGATGCGAAGCATCTTCGAGAAAATAATGTACAAAGCAGTGCCGAATTCCTCATGGGCATGAAAACCATCTGAGGAAATTCCAACACCGTGAATAATTTACATGCTGCTTACAGCTAAAAATGTCCATCACGGGAACCGAATCTAGATTCAGTAGACTGAATCTGTGATCACATGATTCTTAGGATCACATGATGCCGCAATTTATATGAAAACTGTAAGTAGTTATATATATAAAAGATGTAAATATATATATACAAACTTGATCAACCACCACGAAGCACCTCCATGGGGGATCGAAAATGTAAATATATAAAAGCGGTATATATATATATATATATATATATATATATATATATATATATATATATATATATATATATAGAAACATGATCAACCACCACGAAGCACCTCCATGGGGGATCAGAAATGTAAATAAAGCTGTAAAAGCGATCAACCGCCGCGAAGTAAACTCCAGGCGGGAGGAAATGTAAAGAAAGCAATAAAAACGATCAACTGCCACGAAGTACACTCCAGGCAGGACGAAATATAAATATATATATATATATATAAAAGCAGTAAACACACCGGATGTAAAATTCAGGCTCATCGAACAGAGTTCGACATACATCCGGTGTGTTTACTGCTTTTATATATATATATATATATATATATATATAGCAAATAACTGCTCCAGACGTAAGTTTAGGCTCAATCAAGGTATAACTCGATAATATTAGTCCATATATAAATATATGTATATACAAATTGAAATGAAACCACAGACTGAAAACTGGGCATACACACACAACACGACTCTCAACGTGAAGAATGGTGTGTACAAAGATGAAGAGAAAGGCTTTAAAGGGTGTGAGAAGGCTTACAGTGGACTGCCAAATAAGACTTCAATAACTTGAAAGGGATGAACACTCGGCTCCCGTCGGTAGAAAAATAGCTATATATGAGCTTACAAGTGTTTAAAATGAGAAAGCACTCAGTTTAGGGTGAATACATGGCAAATTTGACAAGGCTTTCTCGCCTTTTTCTGTCTTAAAATGGCCACCCCAAGTCCTCTATTTATAGAGGGGGAGTCGCAGATGTACCTACGGCTAGTTACAGATGTACTTGTGGCTGCCCGGAGTGCCCCGGGCTCCGCGGGTCCTGTCGTCTCGAAGTATGTGCACGCGTGCAACGTAATGTCTGCTCAAACTTTTAGAACTTCAATCCGAGAATTCGATCGAGGTGTATAAGACCTTTTTTGACATGCTGTTGTCGAGAGCTACACAATGACATGGGATTAGAGGTTGTATGAAATCAGGAAGATGGGACCATGCCCTATCTCTTCAAGCTTCAAATTCTATCTGGCGTGCTGTCTTGTGCAGTAGTCACTCGGGATTGGCGTTCCTTGGTTCTTATAGGACATTGCTGTGTAGAATGTATGTATGTTGTTATTAAGACGAAGCGATTATGGCATTGGGATGGCAAAATAACGGTCATGCCCTTCACTGGGGTTATCTCCAATTTGAGATGTGTTAGCGGTCATTGCTCATAGTTATCACTGAGATTGGACTGCTGCAGGTTTTAACCGTCCTCAAGGTTGTATCTGAGATGTGCCTGACTTCCCAGAGTTATCTTTGGGCTTGTGGAATGAGAGCCTCGGAGCTTTTGCATAGTGTTCTGAAGCTGTTTGCATGGATTTGAAACAAGCATTTCTGGGGTCATCTCCGGAACTGCAGCTGCATGCCTCGGGGTTATCTCCTAGGTTGACGATGTCTTTCTTGGTGTTGTTTTTGAGATTGAGACTGAGTATCTCGGGGTTATCTCCAAGATGACATGGTCTTCTCCGGTGTGATTTTCAGTATTTGAACTGTAGTCCTCAGGGTTATCTCCGAGGTTGAAACTGAAAACTCCTAGGTGTTGCTTCCGGGTTTAAGATTGAAACTTCTAGTGGTATCCGAGTTTGAGCTGGATGTCTCCGAGATGGTAATACTGAGTATCCCAAGGTTATCTCCGGGATTAAACTGAGCTGTCTTCCAGGGTTATCTCTGACAGACGATTCTGCCCTCCTACAATGTTAGTAACTGATGATTAGGTAATATACCCATAAATCGGATATACTTGGGTTTAAATTATTATATTTTCGAGTCATTAAGGAATATTTTTACTGTGTTTATGTGTTGTATTGCACATTCGGGAGCTGAGGAGACAAATTGGGGATTTAAGCTAATAAATGGCAAAGTTGTAATTTTTTAGAAGATAGCGCCGGGGCGCTGGGAAATGCACTGTCCATAGCGCTGGGGCGCTGAGCCTTGGTTTCTGACGTGGACCGCGCGCGTGAGACAGGCGTGGACAGTACTTTGACTATTAGTTTGACTTTGTTTGAGGAGTTTATGTGGAGTCTATTTGGATTAGGATTTGTGGAATTGGGGGAAGTAAAAAAAAATATATAAATTGATTCTTTTTATTTAATAGGGGCAGATCTGGAGGCTTGATTTTTTGGGGAGATTAACGGAGGAATAGGAGCAGATCTGAAGGCTGGAAAATTGGAGTTCTTCTTCTTCTTTATTCTTTTAAATTGTTAACTCATTAAGGATGATTTATCAATTATTTGTGATTTTTATTTCCATCATGAGCTAATCCCTTTTATTAAGATTCCAATGGAACCTATTATGGTTATGAGTTGATTATTTAATTTATTCCAATTATTTATGTTGAAGTGAATTGTTCATCTTGCTTTGTATTTATTGATTAATTATCTGGCCAATAATTACCGTGTTACTCTAGAAGGAACCGAGAGAGGAATTTTAGAGTTAGAACTGGGTAGGGTGACATGTGACTTATTTATTTACACAGTGAATAATTAGGTTTGTGAATAGAATGAGAATATCTATTTGCCGCATGTAACATAAAAGGAATTGGGTTTATAACGAGTTTAATTCAATTGTTTTGCATAGAGATATAACAAAATTAATCTGAGTTAAATAGAAGACAATTGATCACTCGAGAGAGGGCTTTTGGCATTTGAGAATTCCTGTTAACAATTCATTAGTTATAATAACTGGGATAATTAGATAATTGATTTAATAATTATAATTGGGGAAATTGGAGTCTTAATTATCATTTATTTGCATTCAAATAATTATTGATTTGTTCTTTGTTTTCTTTTAGAATAATTTCTTGCTTTATTAAAATTAATTTTTTTAGTTTTAAAGAATCAAAATTTTCGGTTGTTTAAATAAAATTGAATTGATACAGTACTAGTAGTTGGAGTTTATTAATTGAAATTTTCTGAGGGATCGACACTCTAATTTATCACTATATTACTTGTTGATCGTGTATACTTGCACGTATTTATTGATTGTGAAATCAATCAACAAGTTTTTGGCGCCGTTGCCGGGGATCGAACCTGGGTCACCCGCGTGACAGGCGGGAATACTTACCACTATACTACAAATTCAAATAAATGTTTATTTGAAAAGTTAAAAATTTATTTAATATCCCCAAACTTAAACATTTGCTTGTCCTCAAGCAAAAACACAAAAGAACTAAAAATAAACAAACAAACTCAACTACATGAATGTGTGAGACCCCAGATTTTATGAATAAATATTTAATTTTCTCAAAATATTTTTTTTAATATTATGGTGTAGATTTGAGATAATGTTATAGTTGTAGGTAGTATTTATAAATTTTGTAAAGTATGCAAGTTGTCATATTATATTCGATTGGTCAGGGAATATTCTTTGTGTCGGAGAATATTCGTACGATGGCACAATCATTGGTAGATCCCACAACGGAATTATTGTCGGATTGAGAAAACGACAAAAATATTTTTATGAAAATAACGGCGGAAGTTTTACTGTTAATACTGTTGAACTACTCGGTAGTAAAAGGACAGTAATACGCGTGGTTGCATAGTAGCACACGGTATTGATTATTGATGCTTATGTGAGAAGTTACTCAGTTTTGCTTATTTTATAGACTCTCATTTACCTATTTTTCAAAATAATTGGTAGAATTTATTTAAAGGTGGGGCCCACATGTGGGGGCCACATGTGGGGGCCACATGTGGGGAACATGTGGGGAAATATGTGTTGAAAAATTGATTTTTGGAAATAGGGGAGAAATTACGTATGGGGAATAGTATATATATATATATAAGATTGTGATGTGTGTGTATATATATAATATTATATGTGTGAGTGGAGAGTGGTGGGTAGAAAAGAAAGAGTGAAAGTGATGTGTGTGAGTGGAAAATGGTGGAAAAGTGGTAGTGTGATAGTGATGTGTAAGAGTGTAGTGAATTTGATTATTGGGTGTGTGGGGGATTGATGTTGGTTATGGGGGAGAAAAATTAAGTGGTGTATATATAATATTGATTTATATAATATGAAAACATGTGTTTATATATATGTATTATATTTTAATTTTTGTTGTGATTTTATTGGTTAGATGATTGACTTAATTGTTAGTTGATTGAAAAATAATTTTGTAAAATTATTTCATCCATGAATAGTGTCTTTCTATTCTCCTATAAATAGAAGCTCATTCCTTCATTATTTCTTACAAATTCACTGAAACTCCAGAGAGAGAAATTATAGAGAAACTATAGAAAAAGTATTCTGCTACTTCCCTACTCTTATATCCAGTTTCTTTTACGGTAAGGGGTATTATTTCTTTTGTATTCATGAAGAGAACTTCTGTTATTCCATAATTTATTATTCTGTTGGAATAACCTGTATACGCGGTCTACCCTATACTTGGTGACATTCTTCTATTATTTTGTTGGAACATCCTGTCTGTGTGTTTTACACCGGACCTGGTTCCGTTTTTATTATTATTCTGTTGGAACATCCTGTCTGTGTGTTTTACACCGGACCTGGTTCCGTCTTGTTATTATTCTGTTGGAACATCCTGTCTGTGTGTTTTACACCGGACCTGGTTCCATTATTTATTATTCTGTCGGAATATCCTGTCTGTGCATTTACGCCGGACCTGGTTCCATTATTTATTATTCTGTCGGAATATCTTGTCTGTGCGTTTACGCCGGACCTGGTTCCATTATTTATTATTCAGTTGGAATAACCTGTCTGTGCGGTCTATCGCATGCATTGTGATTTCTTTTGTTATTCCATTCTTTATTATACTCAATTGGTTAAGTTTTGACTTCTGTTCTCCATGAAATTTGTGGAATATCCTTGACATTTGCGCTTCATCTAGTATCTATTCATGAAAATATTCTCCTGATCATTCTTGAATTTTACTCCACAAAGTAGTATCATGTTGACAATTTGGACTTTGTTAATTCTTGGATAAATTAATTCTTGAACTTGTTTTATTGAATTCTTATATCATTGTCATCATCCTCATGTTTATATTCTGTTGAAAGTCATCTGTGGCCTGTAGTGCATAGATGGACTTGGTGTGATTATGACCAGGGATTATTCGGTATAATCATGACCGTAATGTTACAAATGATGTGGTAAAAGTTCTCATTGGCCCGTAGTGCATTGATGGACAGTTGTTGGCATGATCATGACCATTGATGAATACACAAATATCCTTGGCCCGTAGTGCATGGAATTTGTGGTCGTGATCCTAACGAATATCCTTGGCCGTAGTGCAGGGATGATGTGAATTATTTATTAAGCTGAGTCTCAGCGATAAAAGTGATGAAAAACTTTTTAAATCATAAAAGATAGTAGAGTTTATTTTCTACTTGACTATTTTAATGGATTGCTTGTTCCGCTGCAGTTAAACTTGATGTCTATTATATTTTATCAGTTTAACATTGTTGAAGACTAATGATAATTTATTCTGCATTATCTTAGTCATAATATTTCTTACTGGGCTAGTTGAGCTCACCCTTTCTTTGACTGTTCTCTTCAGGAGATGAGAACGTAGCTGGGGCAAGTCGGGGAACGGAGTGATGGTCCGAATGATAGTATTAGTTAGTAGTCCTCACTATTCTATGAAATAGTGTGTTAATAAATGTAATGAGAACTCCTTTTGAGTATGAATACTCTCTAGAAGATAATATTTGTATTCAAACTCACAGTTTATGTTTTGTCGTATTGTACACGACAGTTGTATTAGTAAGTTGTATTTGATTTCTGTACTTTGTATCTGACGACCCAAGATGGGTGATGTATACCTAATTTTGGGGGCGTCACAGTTGGTATCAGAGCTTAGGGATATGATCTCTGGCGGAGATCGGGGAATTTCTTCGCTAGTATGACCTACCTAAGTTTATTTGGTATTTAATTGGTCTGTCAGAATATAGGAATAATATGTTACATGTCGATTAACCTTTGTTTTGTGGCAGTATTTACAAATGGCATCCGAAAATATTGAGATAAGCAATGAAGCACATAAGAACGAGGAGACACCTATAATCACCAACCAGGTTAATGTGATTAGAGATATCCATGTGGTGATTGGGGAATTAAAAGTTGCACTCAAGCTAGTCGCAAAGGTAGCAACTGAGAGTGAGGAAGAAGAGGAACTTGAGGTTGATTTATTAGGAGAACTTATTGATCAAAATGTAGAATTACAAAATCGTATTCATGAGTTAGAAGAGCAGGCTGAAGAACGACAGGCAGTCATAGAACAAAGGGATGCAATAATTCAAAATTGTATTACCCGATGTGCGATGGTTGAACAGAAGCACTCTTTGGCAGAGTATATGATATTAAAGCTAGAATTTGAGAATTCAAATGTCAAGGAGCAGCTGAAAGAAGAAATAACTGAACGAGTGAGAATGAAAGATGCATGGGTAAAAGCCGCACGACGCGTTGATATTGTGGAAAGAGAAGTCCGATCCAAGAAAGCTAAAATAGATGATATGTAATTTTTTCGACAGCAATTGGGAAAATCCAACATCGAGTTTTGAATTACCCTAACGAGGAATCGAACGAAGTTATCATGGGTTAGTTAATTATAAATTCTTGCGAAGTCTATACCTTATTAGATACCGGTTCTACCCATTCTTTTATCTCTCTTGCTTGCGCTCAAAGGTTAAATTTGACTCTAGAGAAGTTAGACTTTTACTTATCGGTTGAAACTCCGTTAGGAGAAATTTTCATTACATGTGCTATCCAAGTCTTGGATGAGGGTCACAGTTTTGAACGATATTTTTATTATTAATAAAGTTCCTGACGTATTCTTGAAGACTTCTTAGCCTACCCAAGAGCGTGAAATCGAATTTTGTATTGACCCCAGTACAAAACCCATTTCTTAAACCCTCAAATAATTCTTCAACCAAAACGAACGTATAATGCGCCAAAGAAGTTGGCTCGAGCTGTTGAAGATTACGATCGTACCATGCAATATCATTGTGGAAGTGCGAACGTGGTAGCTGACGCGTTGAGTAGAAGATCGTATGCAATTTCAAGTGCAAATATACGAACCCACGTGAAGATAACGAATATACGATTAAAATCGACTTTAATCGATAAAGTTAAAGCCGTTCAAGCTACACACCCGGAGCCTATTAATGTGAAGAATGAAGAAGGTTCAAGAGGGCGTTATTCTGGAAGCAAGAATTGACGAATAGAGTAAATCTCAACCCTCGATTTAATTGGCCCATTTGAAATCCTCGATGAAGTAGGAACTGTGGCTTATAGACTCGTTTTACCGCCAAGTATGTTGCGAGTTCAGAATATTTTTTTTTTCGTATCGATGTTACGTAAAAATGTGAACGACCTGAATCACATTATTAATTTAGAACCGGACGAGATAACATAAGATTTAACGTATAAGGAGATACGTGTTAACATCTTGGATAAGAAGGATCATATTCAACGCTTAAAGGTTATACCTCAAGAGTTCGAAGTCAAGGTATCCTCACCTGTTCGGCATACTAGGCACGTACGTAAATTTTGAGGGCGAAATTCCATAAGGAGGGGAGATTGTGAGACCCCAGATTTTATGAATAAATATTTAATTTTCTCAAAATATTTTTTTTAATATTATGGTGTAGATTTGAGATAATGTTATAGTTGTAGGTAGTATTTATAAATTTTGTAAAGTATGCAAGTTGTCATATTATATTCGATTGGTCAGGGAATATTCTTTGTGTCGGAGAATATTCGTACGATGGCACAATCATTGGTGGATCCCACAACGGAATTATTGTCGGATTGAGAAAACGACAAAAATATTTTTATGAAAATAACGGCGGAAGTTTTACTGTTAATACTGTTGAACTACTCGGTAGTAAAAGGACAGTAATACGCGTGGTTGCATAGTAGCACACGGTATTGATTATTGATGCTTATGTGAGAAGTTACTCAGTTTTGCTTATTTTATAGACTCTCATTTACCTATTTTTCAAAATAATTGGTAGAATTTATTTAAAGGTGGGGCCCACATGTGGGGGCCACATGTGGGGCCACATGTGGCCCAAATGTTTTTGAAAAATAGATTTTTGGAAATAGGGGTGAAAAGTTATATATGGGGAAGGAGTATATATATATATATATATTGTGATGTGTGTGTATATATATAATATTATATGTGTGAGTGGAGAGTGGTGGGTAGAAAAGAAAGAGTGAAAGTGATGTGTGTGAGTGGAAAATGGTGGAAAAGTGGTAGTGTGATAGTGATGTGTAAGAGTGTAGTGAATTTGATTATTGGGTGTGTGGGGGATTGATGTTGGTTATGGGGGAGAAAAATTAAGTGGTGTATATATAATATTGATTTATATAATATGAAAACATGTGTTTATATATATGTATTATATTTTAATTTTTGTTGTGATTTTATTGGTTAGATGATTGACTTAATTGTTAGTTGATTGAAAAATAATTTTGTAAAATTATTTCATCCATGAATAGTGTCTTTCTATTCTCCTATAAATAGAAGCTCATTCCTTCATTATTTCTTACAAATTCACTGAAACTCCAGAGAGAGAAATTATAGAGAAACTATAGAAAAAGTATTCTGCTACTTCCCTACTCTTATATCCAGTTTCTTTTACGGTAAGGGGTATTATTTCTTTTGTATTCATGAAGAGAACTTCTGTTATTCCATAATTTATTATTCTGTTGGAATAACCTGTATACGCGGTCTACCCTATACTTGGTGACATTCTTCTATTATTTTGTTGGAACATCCTGTCTGTGTGTTTTACACCGGACCTGGTTCCGTTTTTATTATTATTCTGTTGGAACATCCTGTCTGTGTGTTTTACACCGGACCTGGTTCCGTCTTGTTATTATTCTGTTGGAACATCCTGTCTGTGTGTTTTACACCGGACCTGGTTCCATTATTTATTATTCTGTCGGAATATCCTGTCTGTGCATTTACGCCGGACCTGGTTCCATTATTTATTATTCTGTCGGAATATCTTGTCTGTGCGTTTACGCCGGACCTGGTTCCATTATTTATTATTCTGTTGGAATAACCTGTCTGTGCGGTCTATCGCATGCATGGTGATTTCTTTTGTTATTCCATTCTTTATTATACTCAATTGGTTAAGTTTTGACTTCTGTTCTCCATGAAATTTGTGGAATATCCTTGACATTTGCGCTTCATCTAGTATCTATTCATGAAAATATTCTCCTGATCATTCTTGAATTTTACTCCACAAAGTAGTATCATGTTGACAATTTGGACTTTGTTAATTCTTGGATAAATTAATTCTTGAACTTGTTTTATTGAATTCTTATATCATTGTCATCATCCTCATGTTTATATTCTGTTGAAAGTCATCTGTGGCCTGTAGTGCATAGATGGACTTGGTGTGATTATGACCAGGGATTATTCGGTATAATCATGACCGTAATGTTACAAATGATGTGGTAAAAGTTCTCATTGGCCCGTAGTGCATTGATGGACAGTTGTTGGCATGATCATGACCATTGATGAATACACAAATATCCTTGGCTCGTAGTGCATGGAATTTGTGGTCGTGATCCTAACGAATATCCTTGGCCGTAGTGCAGGGATGATGTGAATTATTTATTAAGCTGAGTCTCAGCGATAAAAGTGATGAAAAACTTTTTAAATCATAAAAGATAGTAGAGTTTATTTTCTACTTGACTATTTTAATGGATTGCTTGTTCCGCTGCAGTTAAACTTGATGTCTATTATATTTTATCAGTTTAACATTGTTGAAGACTAATGATAATTTATTCTGCATTATCTTAGTCATAATATTTCTTACTGGGCTAGTTGAGCTCACCCTTTCTTTGACTGTTCTCTTCAGGAGATGAGAACGTAGCTGGGGCAAGTCGGGGAACAGAGTGATGGTCCGAATGATAGTATTAGTTAGTAGTCCTCACTATTCTATGAAATAGTGTGTTAATAAATGTAATGAGAACTCCTTTTGAGTATGAATACTCTCTAGAAGATAATATTTGTATTCAAACTCACAGTTTATGTTTTGTCGTATTGTACACGACAGTTGTATTAGTAAGTTGTATTTGATTTCTGTACTTTGTATCTGACGACCCAAGATGGGTGATGTATACCTAATTTTGGGGGCGTCACAGAATGCATATGCATGATTTACTTCCTAATATACATACGAACCCAGTAATAAATCAGTATGATATATAGCAATAGGCCTCAAAGATACCATTGTTACTCAAATAATATATCCGATCAAATCAAAATCCATAACTCTAACCAATTAGTTAATCTAAACCTGTCATCACCCATGTTGTGCGTGTGTGCTTGTTAACCATTCTAACCAACCACAATTCAATATAATCACATAACAAACTTCTTAAAAGGAAAATTTCAGTTTCAATTCAATTACTTTTGCGAACATGACAACTCCGGTTAAAACTAAGCAATTACCAAGTCTAAGGGTAAATACAAGATTTATTTATACTTTTATTCAACCACGAGGGCATTTTTGCTCTTTCTCGTGTTTTATTCATTTTTTTATTTTCTCATGGCTGTGCAATGTCTTATTTTCTTAGGCTTTTCAGTGCTACCTTAACGAGCTTTCAACCAACGACTCCCAAGCCATTAAGACCTTAGGGCGCTAGGTGTAAAGACAATCCCCTCGGGCTTACTTACTCAAGTAACAAAGGCCACAAAACTAGACAAACATGCCACGGTGTTTATTCATTTTTTTTCTTTTTCTGGATTTTCTATTTTTTTTTCTTTTCATCATTTTTTTTCTCTTTTTTTTTTCATTTTCATTTTCATTTTGTATATATATATCCCATAGATTCCCCCAAACTCAAGCTTTTACGTCATTCCAACCTTTACCGCCAGTTCACTAATTTCCTTAAATTTGAACCAAGATTTTCCCTCAGAAATAAATTATGAAACCCTTGAACCAAGTAGATTAAAGCAGTTAAACTTTAAGTGCTAACCGGTTACATAAGTTTCAGACAGGCTCAGATTATCATCATGATTAAAATTAGAACTCATCATCAATTATCAACATTGTTCAATTTAACAATTAATACCAATCTTATCATAGGCCGAGCTAAGACCACACAAACTAATCGCACAGATTCATGCAAAAAAAAAAATGTAATTATACTACATGAACACATACTAATGCAACACATATATGAATGTGTAAATAACTACCATGTATTATATGCAACATAAAAAAAATACAATGCTAACACAAAAAAATGAACTACTATGCAGATAACTAACTATATGCAATACAACACTAAAATGCCCCCAAACTTAAACTAGACATTGTCCTCAATGGATGAAATATAAAAAAATAAAGCATAGGACTTCCCTGAAAATATAGCAATCTTCTTCCTTGTCCACTAAGTTTGGAGAATAGGCTAAGCACATGGAACAAATTGGGCACCACTTGAATTTGACTTGACTAACCTGTAAACCATGATAGAAGCAATTTTATTAAATTCTAAATAAATGCAAATTCAAAACTACTAATATAAAACTTAATAAAAACTAAAAGTAAAAATTAAACTTGGGTTGCCTCCCAATAAGCGCTTGTTTTATAGTCTCAGCCTGACTTCTTTAATTCTCTATCCAATTCCTCTTCGAAAGTTGAGGAACCCTCCATCCATTGGATATAATGTAACTTTTGGGAGGTTCCCAATTGTAATGACCATTGTATTAAAGTCACCTAGCATGCTTTGTTTAGATAAGATCACATTAAAGAACGTCCAACATCTAGGTGTTTTTTCCATTATGTCTGCGAATAGATTCTGGCATTGAGGCTTGTCAGACACAATAATCTCTTCTTCTATCTTCTCCAACTCATTGAACCATGGCTTCGAAGTTGTACTCGCTTTTACGTCACAAGGAGTATTGCCGACGACATGACTACCTAGCGGACATGGTTTTGCAAATCTAACCGGATTCTTGAACTTTGGTGGAGAAGGTACATGGGACACTATCAAAATTGGCTCATCTTCGTTGGTACTCAAAGTTAGATATTTGCCGATCTCTTTTTGTTGGTCTCCAAGTCTTTCTTCTCTTTCAACATCTATATCATTTGGCACATCCGATTGCAGATTTGGTTCAGGCTCATCATCGGTCTCGTCATCCATGTCATAGAGCCAAGTGTATTGAGGACGGTTGTTCAATGCATGTGCTATCTGCCCCAATTAATTTTCCAGATTCTTTAACGATGCCCCTTAGTTTTGCAAATGCAGCTCTATTTGATTCATTTTTTTGTCTTGTTCCTCGTTCCTTTTGTCAGAAGCTCTAATGAATTTTTTCAAGGCTTCCTCCCAATTTGAATGTTCTTCCTGTTGTAGTGGAGGTGGACACGAGAAATCCGGTTGGTATGTTGGACTTGGAGCATAAAATTGATCCTGATTGTTACTCCATGAAGAATCCGGGTGATACCCCCAATCCTGATGATAGTTGTTGGGATAGACATAACTGTTGGGGTAATCGCCACTATACTGTACCGGCTCGAAACTGATGGCGCATTGATGACTCATATGATTTCCAGCACAATAATCACAAGTAACCGCCACACTTTGACGACGCTGAGCTTCAAAAACTTCAAGCATCCTCGAAAGTGTCTCCATCTGTGCTGACAATGCAGAAAGTTTCTTGAGTCTGTCAATCTCCGCTCCCCTTGGTTGAGTCATGTTCGTGTATGGCCATTGATACGCAAAGTCATCCATGGTACCTAAAAAGAGAGAAATATAGGAAGAGAATGAGAAATAAAAACAAAAATAAAAATGTTTAAATTAAGACTAATTTGATTGAAATTAATATTTGTAAATAATTATTAAATTAATTCCCCGGCAGTGGCGCCAAAAACTTGTTGATTGATTTCGCAATCAAGTATACACGGTCAACAAGTAATAAAGTGAAAGTAGAGTATCGTTCCCACGAGAAATTATTTAATAAAAATTACCAAATACTAACTCTTAACCAAATCAATTTTATTTAAACAACCAATAATTGTGATTTCTAGATTTAAGAAAACTAAATTAAACAAAACAAAAAAATTATTCTAAAAGAAAGCAAATAAACAACTAATAATTGATGGAATTCAGATAAATAAGAATTAAGACTCCAATATCCCCAATTATGAATTATAAATAAATTATTCAACTATCCAAATTATTATATCTACTAAATTGTTAACAGGAATTCTCAAATGCCAAAAGCCCTCTCTCGAGTGATCAATTGCCTTCTATTTAACCTAGATTAATTTTGCTATATCTCTATGCAAAATAATTGAATTAAACTAACTACAAACCCAATTCCTCTTATGTTACATGCGGTAAATAGATATTCTCATTCTATTCACAAACCTAATTATTCACTGTGCAAATAACTAAGTCTCATGTCACCAAGCCCAGTTCTAACCCTAGAATTCCTTTCCCAATTCCTTCTAGAGTAACAAGGTAATTATTGATCAGATAATTAATTAATAAGCTCAAAGCAAGATGAACAATTCACTTCAACACAAATAATTAGAATAAATCAAATAACTAATTTATAGCCATAAAAAGTTCAATTGAAATCTTAATAAAAGAGTTAGTTCATAATTAATGAATTAAAACCAAAAATCCACAATTGAATAGACATTAAAAGATAAAAGTATGATAAGAGAAGATAATAGAATCTGTTGTCAGCAAATCTGATGCTCCCCTCTTGCTCTTGCTCTTGATCTTCAATGATCTCCAAGTTGCTTCAATCTCCAAAACTAATAAGAACTAGGGTTAATGTCTAATCTAATGGAGTGTTTAATCTAGTCTACTCTATGTAATCTCCTTATTTTATGCCTTACATCAAGTATTTATAGATTACAAGTCCAATTTTGAGCTTAGGAACAAACCCAATCCAATTTGGAGTCAAAAAGGTGTCAAAATTTGCCCAAAACGCGTCCAGGCTGCACCAAACCCTTCCCCCAGCGCCCCAGCGCTGGGCATGATGCTCAGACACTACCTTATAGCGCCTCGGCACTGGAAATTTCCTTCAAATGGGCGCCCCGGCGCTAGTGCTTTTTTGGAAATTTTCTACTCCGACGTCCTTTGGGAAAATGGCATAACTTCTTCGTCTGAACTCTGATTTTGATGATTCAAGATGTTCCGGAAAGACGAGACGTAGATCTACAACTTTTATTCTTTGAGTTTTTCGAAATAAGGTTCATAGCAATACTCAAATTGGCTCTGAAGTGACTACTATGTAAATGGCAAGCCGAAAACGCGAATCTAGCCACCCCAAACGTCGATCCAAGTAACTTTTGTCCCAATTCCTACAAAATAATGTAAAACATGTATGAATGGACACAAACAGTTAAAAACTATTCTAAAAGACTTGAGAACA
The DNA here is from genome assembly GCA_016801055.1 of Panax notoginseng. Lineage (NCBI taxonomy): Eukaryota > Viridiplantae > Streptophyta > Magnoliopsida > Apiales > Araliaceae > Panax > Panax notoginseng. Next base: position 135,244,787 of record CM029013.1, on the reverse strand, counting down.
ACAATGAATTAAGCCCGAATGTATCCAATTCATGTGTATAAAACTCACTCATCAAATAAACATTTATTTGATGAGTAAAAATAAAATAAACATTTATTTAAATAAACATCTACAGCAGCTCATCGTGGTGTGGTCCCCGAAGCTGTCCAGCGGGAGATAGATGGCTGGTTTTATAACATGGAATCCCAGAATGTGCGCTTATCGGAACGGCAAGACGTGATTTTCAAATTTTTAGTTGACCAATTTGCTGCACAGAATGCACTGACCGTCCAATCACATTCGGGCGTTCAACTTAGCCATTTCCCAACTGCTCCTGTTCTCCCTGTATTTTCCCCTTCCGATCAAGAGATGAGCGAGGATGATGATGCACCACCCGAAGAATAAGCTCGTCAGGGAAGTTCTCTGTTTTATTTTATTATATTTTTCGCATGAGGACATTGCTCTAGATTAGTTTGGGGGTAGTTAAGTTTTATTTTCAAATTTCTAGTTTGTTATTAGTTTGTGGATTTGGATTGTTATTGTTAGTTAATTATTGCATTTAGGATTGCATAATAATTCTGGCGTTTGCTAGTGCGTTTATTCGGGAGCCAATGATGAAATTAGAATTGCATGAACAAGTCTAGTAAGGATTGTTGAGTCAGTGATATGATTTTCTGGACATGATTTGAATCTTTATCTATTTGACACTGATATTATAGGTTAGCACTTTGAAAAACGACCATGTTGGCTATGATAGTTTAAATGGTTAGATAATAGAGTTCTAAAAGATGATTGCTAGTGAAATGAAAAGACAATTTGAATAGCTAGTGAAGACAGAATTTATACATAAACTCGAGTTTGGGGGAAAAATATTTGGAATATATAAGCTTCATCCAAAAAGTGAAAATAAAAATAAAAAAATACGTGGCGTGCTTGTCTAGTTTTGTGGCCTTTGTTACTTGAGCAAGTAAGCCCGAGGGGACTATCTCTACATCTAGCGCCCTAAGGTCTTAATGGCTTGGGAGTCATTGGTCGAAAGCTCATTAAGATAGCATTGAAAAGCCTAAGGGAATAAGACAATGCATAGTCATGAGAGAAAAAAATTAGTAATAATAATAAAGCGGGAAAAGTGCAAAATGCTCCCGTCTGAAAAAAAATATTAAGCATAAGTATTTCATGTTGACCCCTGAATTTTGGTGATTGTTTAATTTCAGTTGAATCTAGTTTATTTGATGAAATCTTGATTAGAATGGTATGAAGCTTTTTATAAACTTTATTATTTTTCAGCGTTTTGCTTTTCATTAGTTAGCATGGTTGATTGAACACACACTCACAATATCAGTAATAACAGATTTGGATTGGTTGATTGTTGGGATATCATTGATCGGTGTTCACATGATGTATTAGCATTTTTTTGTGATTTTTCTGTGGCCTATGGATATACGTGAGCTATTGGATGCTGGAATTACGTTCATTTAGTTAGTGGCACTTGCATGAGTTATCGTTTTTATACTGTTAGTATTGTTTTATGTTTGTTGCTTGAGGACATGCAACGGTTTAAGTTTGGGGGTATTTGATGATTGGGTAATATACCCATAAATCGGATATACTTGGGTTTAAATTATTGTATTTTCGAGTCATTTAGGAATATTTTTACTGTGTTTATGTGTTGTATTGCAGATTCGGGGGCTGAGGAGATAAATTGGGGATTTAAGATAATAAATGACAAAGTTGTAATTTTTCAGAAGATAGCGCCGGGGCGCTGGGAAATGCACTGTCCATAGCGCCGAGGCGCTGAGCCTTGGTTGGTTCTGACGTGGATCGCGCGTGTGAGACAGGCGTGGACAGTACTTTGACTATTAGTTTGACTTTGTTTGAGGAGTTTATGTGGAGTCTATTTGGATTAGGATTTGTGGAATTGGGGGAAGTAAAAAAAAAATATAAATTGATTCTTTTTATTTAATAGGGGCAGATCTGGAGGCTTGATTTTTTGGGGAGATTAACGGAGGAATAGGAGCAGATCTGAAGGCTGGAAAATTGGAGTTCTTCTTCTTCTTTATTCTTTTAAATTGTTAACTCATTAAGGATGATTTATCAATTATTTGTGGTTTCTATTTCCATCATGAGCTAATCCCTTTTATTAAGATTCCAATGGAACCTATTATGGTTATGAGTTGATTATTTAATTTATTCCAATTATTTATGTTGAAGTGAATTGTTCATCTTGCTTTGTGTTTATTGATTAATTATCTGGCCAATAATTAATGTGTTACTCTAGAAGGAATCGAGAGAGGAATTTTAGAGTTAGAACTGGGTAGGATGACATGTGACTTATTTATTTACACAGTGAATAATTAGGTTTGTGAATAGAATGAGAATATCTATTTGCCGCATGTAACATAAAAGGAATTGGGTTTGTAACGAGTTTAATTCAATTGTTTTGCATAGAGATATAACAAAATTAATCTGGGTTAAATAGAAGGCAATTGATCACTCGAGAGAGGGCTTTTGGCATTTGAGAATTCCTGTTAACAATTCATTTAGATATAATAATTGGGATAATTAGATAATTGATTTAATAATCATAATTGGGGAAATTGGAGTCTTAATTATCATTTATTTGCATTCAAATAATTATTGATTTGTTCTTTGTTTTCTTTTAGAATAATTTCTTGCTTTATTAAAATTAATTTTCTTAGTTTTAAAGAATCAAAATTTTCGGTTGTTTAAATAAAATTGAATTGATACAGTGCTAGTAGTTGGAGTTTATTAATTGGAATTCTCTGAGGGATCGACACTCTAATTTATCACTATATTACTTGTTGATCGTGTATACTTGCACGTATTCATTGATTGTGAAATCAATCAACAGTAACAGATATGCAGAAAAATTTTGAGTGTCTACAGATGCCTCTCTTTATCATATTCATGCAATGTAATGGCATGGATAGGATAAAGAATACTGGACAGTTGAAATATAGCAAGATAATGATGATGCAATGTACAGCAGCATGATGCAAATGCATGTGGTTTGTTGGATTGTTCTCCAACATGGTGGGATGATTGCTGGCTCCCCTTGACTTCTACCGGGAACGGGGTGATTCATGACCATTCTGATAAACCATTTGGACGTATGGTCCAAAATGACCACGAACTTCCAGGATGTTGACATTGGGATTGTCACCCAAGCCCTTAATCCTTGATTCAGACCTACACTGAAGATGTATCTCTTATGTACAAGAAATTCTGTGGGGATGCGTTTTGTCTGTGGAGGATGTGTATAACATATTCCATCATCGGTCCTCCCCGATGAGGATGCTTTGTTGGAGTAACCGCCAACAGTCTGTGCTTATCAGGGTTGCCTGACCTTCGCTGAAATGTACATCAACGGATGAAATCCCTGCTGGGAAAATGTCAAGGCTGCTTAACCTTTGTTGATGTGTGTATCAACTGATACAATCATCGGATGGCTTTTGACATGCCGTTGGGTTTACTTGCCAATGACTGAACTGATGTCAAGGTTGCTTGACCTTCGTTGATATGTGCATCAATGGATGCAAATGCGTGATACCCCCGCCGGGTATATGTACTTCAACACATGAAAACGCGTGATGCCCCCGCTGGGGAAACTGCTTGAGAATGCGTGCTGCCCCCGCCGGGGATGTGTATTGTAGAATGCATGATGCCCCCGCTGGGGAATCTGTATTTGGACAGATGACCATATATGATACCCCCATTGGGGACTGTGTACTTCAGAATGCATGATGCCCCCACCGGGGATTGTCGAAAGGATTAGGGTGACGACCCTGAATTGGCTGGACTAGACCTGCGTAAGGTATTACCGAGAGTGACTTGTAACAGCTGAGATCATCGGCATAGTGTACCATGTGTTCGGACGAACACCAATGAGTGATGTATGGACCCACGGTTCGGTCTGACACAACCAGGATTTTAAGCTATTCTGCTCAATCGCGTAGCATTTTTATTCCTAATTTGGCCTTTTTAGCTTTTAGGATCTCCTTTGCAACTTAAATTGGACCTAGCCGGAAGGGTGGGACCCAAGTAGGGGTGCTACAGGTTCACCTGTAGCAGCTGCAAGTGGACCTGTGGCCAACCGTGGATGTCCTTAAATGGACTGATTGCTTTTGCAAGTCATTTTCAAGTCGTGCCGCGAAGGAAATCTGAGAGCTCTTCTTCAGATATGCTGAGTTCAGACGTCTTTCTACAAAATCTATTACCCTACAAGTGTTCTACACTGCCCTGGTAACGTATGCATGTCTTTTTTTCCAGTTTTTATCCGTTGGAAACTGACTTTTTATATGAAATGCGTCTAAACACATAGTAGTGAATATGCATGCTCATATGACTTGATAAAAAATATTCAACATAGTAAATGTTAGTATTAAACCATGGTGAACATAATGATGTAAAAAAAATTGACTTTTGAAATAGTCAATTGGACACCTTTTCTGCTATTTCTTATCCTATCTGAGGACAAATGAGCAAAAGGTAAAAATGCAAAGTAATCATGGTAATTAAACTACCCTTATGGATTGATGACTTTGACATTTAGATGCATATAATATGTATATGACTGTGGGCAGGTGGCCTACTAAATGGCCACCTAGTCACGCCTATGTGCATGTGAATAGTCCTATTTATAAATTGGACTATGACAAAATTTTCAAAAAATGTAGGCATTGAGTAGTCATGCATTTTTAACTATACTGTAGATGTATGTTAAAGTAATTCATGCATGCATGTAGTCATAAAATGCATTTTTGAAAAACAAGCTCTAAGTTAAAAATTACCACACCCTTTCTGAGGTGATTTGGAGACTTTTATCCAGATATTATGGATCCGAATCAGTCGAGTAGTTCCCGTAGGACCACTTCTGGTGTATAGAGGAGGGCTTCTGATGTGCCTCGACTCTGTTCTATTAGACATCCTCGTCGTTTGGTGGAGGCAGTGATACGTCCAGTCCGGGTTGATGTGCCGAACGTCGAGGACGGGGAGAAAGATGTTCCGATTGCGGACCCCGCTCCTGCTGCACGTGTTCCCTGTAGGGATTTTCCAGGTGTTTAGGTGGCGAACCCAGAGCTTCTGGGTGATTTGAGTTGACATCCTTCAGTTTACATGCACGTAAACGAAGTATAAAGTTAGATTTTAATCTTCCTTCTTTCCTATTGATGAGGAGTAAAGGATTTTGATGTCGATCTGCATTTCATGTAGGTTCCCAACTTTACACAACATTGAGGGAATTGGATCAGCATCCACTCCATGTACCAGGCTCTGCATCCTGACTATAGAGCGATTGTGCATGACTTGGGATTTGGGGCATTTTTTCCATCCTTCCTCGCCGTTGTCCCTGGGGTTACCGCAGGGCATTGTCTGAGCGCTGGTTTCACCAGACTCAGTCACTCCATTTACTGGATTGTGAAATGATGATGACGCTGATAGATTGGTAATTTATCACAGGTATATAGTTTGGAGGAGCGTCAGTGCCATGTATGGCGAATATTACCTCGACTGCCGTCAGATCCTTGTTGGGAGTCCCAGCTGAGGTGCTCAAGGGCAGGACTGTGCGTACAGGTCCTTTGAGTATAGATGCTATGAGTGGGCTGTTGAGTGAGCCCATGCCTACAGATGTAAGAGTTAGGGATCGCATTTTTCGGCGATTGTTCCTGATGATCATTAGGGTCTGCTTCATAGTAGATAACTCTTCTACGGTATCATTCGCTTTGATCAACACCACGCGGGAGGTGGACCGTATATGAGACTATGATTGGGGCTCCTACACCTTCGTATACTTCCTCACGGGAATGCACATGCGTTCGCAGGTCTTGACCGAGGCTTGGCTAGGATTTTACCCGTTTCTGCTGGTGAGTATTTCTCTTTTGATTTCCCATGTACAGGTTAAGAGTTTTAACTGACAGCAAATATTTGCCTTTGTATTGATAGTTCTAGGCCTATGAGAGGCTCCCATGCTTGCGTCCTGTGAGTGTGTTAGGATTAGATACCTATCCACGAGGACGACGATGACATCATTCCATACTGGCGAAGGTCCCTGTAGCTGAGGGTTTCACTCATTGCCGCCTACAGCTGGAGTTATTGACAGCTGATATCATCACATGGGTTCCCTATTCTGGGGTGCACTTGGCCATTGGATTCGAGGATGGGTACCCGACTGGTGTCGAGTTCGTGATTTCCACCCGTAGGATTCCTCTCTTTACTGATGGAGGATGAGAGCTCTATTTAGGAGAGTGTGCTATTAGGAGCACCACAGGAGAGATCCGTATACCGATCTTGCCTCCTACTAGGCGTTATTGGCCTGTGTTACAGTCACCCGTCATTGATATCCCATTATTGGGTGTTGACGGTTTTGCACTGTTAGAGGGTCCCTGTACTCAGGAGATATTCCAGCATTGGTGGTCCCCTTGGGAGCTGTCGTTGACACTCCTAAATTAACCTCACTTTTACTTCATAATTTATAATAATTAGCACAGTAGCAAGTAAGGATCGATCCCACAGAGAGTAAAGTTATTTTAGAATTATTCTATTATTTCAACAGAAAATAAAGATGGGGGTTTTTGAAAATTATTTTTAAACTAAGAAAACAAAAATTAATGATTTAACCAAATATGTAAAAACTTCAGTTCTGCAGTTCAGTTTCACCAAGTACAACAATCAATTAATCAAGTTATTATTAATTTTTTTCCTTCAATGAAACTATTAGCCCTAGATAACAATAAGCTCTGCTATCCGAAATTCTCCTTAGATTATCACTGTATGAAACAAGCTCTCTACCAGATTCTAACTAGCATACAACTTAGAACAAGCTCTCTAGATTTAATATGATAGAAGCATTAAGAAATAGAGAATTAGGCTAATCCAAGCAACAAACACATAAGCTCGATTTGTTTAACTTATTTTTTGATAATCTTAGCAATAAACAAAAGCTTGTCCACAATTATTATTACCAAGTTGCTACTTGTGATGAAGACAGATATCAATTACACGTAATATCAATCTTAATCTAGCATATGATAACGATCAAACTAATTCAATTGGCCATATTAAATTAATTAGATCAATTAGCATGCAATCAATGAAAATAGATTATCAGAAGAAATTTCACACAAGAAGGAATAAATAATAATACTCAATTAATCAATTACTTGTAACAAGGATTCACCTCCCTTTAGAACTGAATGAAAAGAACTAGCCTGACATGCTCTTGAGTCTGCACTCCAATAGATGATAGTTGATAATTGAATTAATAAAACCATGACTCTCATCCTATTTATAGTGCTAGACAAAGTCCTAAATCCTATAGGAAGTAGAAATCCGAATCCTAAAGGAATTACAAATTATACTAATTTCCATAAAGAAATATAATTCAATTTGGAAATAAATCTTATTCTAAAAGAAATCCTAATTACAATAGAATTGTAAAAATTAATCTTCTAGAATCCAAAATTCAGATTTGAAATTGGAATTAAATCTCACAATTGCCATGTGCTTAAACTCATTGTCGCGTGAATCTAAATCCATTTATGATTCTAATTGTTGAATCCTTGATTTCCTAGGAATCCCGTAAAGCTCCTCCAATTTATTTCCAAAATCATGAAACTCTTTCAATTGTACCTAAAATAAAAATATAGGAATAATGAGTTTATTTAGGCACAAAATAAATACAAAAGATTAAGTATTAAAGAATAAAACATATTTCATACTTATCACCCCTCGTACCATTGGAGCCCAGACCCGCGCCACTCAGTTCATGGGGGATATGGTTCTAAGATCCGTGATGATGATGGATTGGCTAGCCTTTGTCCGAGATCCGACTTATTTGACACAGATTGATAGTTTGACCCAGCGACTGGACCGAACACATTTCTTTATCCGACATTTGGGCAGAGATCCGGTAGAGGCAGATACTTTTGATCCTTCCAGCTCAGGCACTATCCCCTCAGATGACCCATTTGGCTTTGCCGGCGCAGATCCTCCATTGTATAGGCCTGATATCCCTGTTGATAGAGATCCAGTGACTCAGGAGGAGTTACATTAGGTGGACAAGATTGATGATGTAGATATTGACACCATTGTCTTCTTCAGATGTATATTCTCATTATCTCTTTTGATAGGCCTCTAGTAGATATTGGGTGGCTGTGCCCCATTCTCGCTATATCTTTTCATAGGCATCTGTTAGTAGTAGGGCGTCTGTGCCCCATTTCCCTGTATTTTTTTAGCTGTACAGAGATGATGTATTAGATGATGATATACTTAAGAATGTATGCACAGTTTTTTATTCCCTATATCATATTGCCATCTATTATCTATAATGCATGTATCATGTTATGCATATGTATGTATGTCCAAAGATATTCAGGATTTACCCTTGGATGGCCTACACAAATGTCTTCTTCGATAGTCAGTCGCATAGATCATACCCTAACAGTGTTGATAGCCTCCCGTCTGAGGTCATGGTATGATAGTATGTCACCCCTAGATAAGGTGACTGTGGATCATCTATTACATCATTCTATGACCCTCTTGATGTTTCAAGTTCCCGTAGGATTTGTGGAGGGTATGCTGGAGCATTGGATACCAGAGAGACAGGTTTTTTGGTTCGGTACCCAGGAGTTGACTCCTACATTGGAGGAGTACGAGCGATTAACGGCTTTGCCCTTAGACATACCTTGCGCTCACATGGCTGTCGGAGATATGGGCCGGCAGTTCATGACCCTCACCGGGTTACTGCGTAGAGTAGTAGAGGATGAGATTACATCCGTCCATGTATTATCCCAGCGTTTCCTGATAGATAGGTTTGTCTCATTGGACAACTAAACAAGGTATTCTGGGGATTTCACCACACCAGAGGATCAATGGCATTTGGCCAGAGTAGATGTATTTGTGATGTGCATAGTGGCGTATGTGTACGTGCCACAGTATATGGATGAGCTGGACATCGGTGTTATCATGGTAGTGAGAGCTCTTTGGGAGGGGTCATACCATCGTTCCGATGATATTGGCGTAGACGTTGCGGTTGGCCACGTTTTGCAGCACCTACCCTGCAGGGGTATTTACAGGCAGTTCGGTCATGTTATACGTGTGGTTTATGTCACACTTGAGACCAATTGGCACTTTTCGCTGACACGGGTACTGCTTTACCCATGATATAGCTATGTCTTACTCCTTTTAGCCTTCAGAGTGTACAGATGCTATGTCGTTGTCGGTCTTCTTGACAGGGATTAGAGATTCATTTGGCATCCTGCCGTGCTTAGGGCTCAGCTCACCCTATAGCTTCATTACTCACGTTCCTGGCATGGATTACCTCCTGGCATATATACAAGCTCTCACCAACTCTCTCTCTCTCTCCTAAACCAACGAAATACATTAGTATATCAGTCCTAGAAACAGCCCTAGATCAAACAATAACAGATTGGAGAGCATAGATGAAGAAAGAAGGTATAAACCCTAGCTAGCTTTTGATCTTGTATGCTTAGATAATTTTAGTGTGTAAGTGTTTAGAATCTTGCTAATGGATGTTTTATGAAGATCTATGATGATCTATCATGAATCCATAGCATCAAAGTGCCTTAAAATGATGTTTTTCAAAATCTGTTCTTGAGCAAATTTTGTGGTCTGACAAGAAATGTCAGTGACCACAGATCATTGTTCGTTTACTATTTTTGTTGTTTTAAAGTTGCTATGTGTAGCTTGTAATGTTGTCTTTAAGCTGCAAAAGAAATCAGAGTCATTAGAGGTCTGGATTCGAAGATAGATTCGGTCAAAACCCGTTGACCGGACATGACCGAGTATATTCTGGGTAACCCAGAAAGTTTTTTTTTGTGTCTAACAATTTTTGTGAGGTCTGGATCTGACAGGTTTTAGGTTGTTTGATGTTGTGTTTGTAACCATGTTATAGCTTGTTAGATGTTCTTTCATTCCATGTCTTTAGATCGTGTAAATGATCATCTAGTAGATCGTGGCAGGTGGTCAAAGTAGACCACTCGGTCTGTTTTTGAAGTTTTTGGAAAACCCAGAAACAGTTAGAACGAGCGTTCTGACATAGTTTGACCGTCTGATTCGTGGTGATCTTGTTGATGGTAAACTGATTTATTGATTGATTAATGTGCCTTGACATAAGGAGTACACATGGGAGCTATTAGATTATACGAACCATGACCAGAAGAACATTATAAGAATCGAGTCTCAAAATGGCATGTTGTGACTGTCTGGGTTTCTGGGTTACCCAGAAAACCCAGCAGTGCTCTGACAACGACTTTGGGAGATCTGATCTCCTTGTTGTTTTGTTGTATGTCTGCTATTGTTGATGTTAATTGTAGTATTACATAAACTTTACAATTTCGACTTTCAAGCAAGCCCAGAAACGTATTACACAAAGAATCATAGTTGGTCAAACCATGACCCATGCCAAGTCGGCTGTCAGTGTTCTTGAGCTCAAGAACACCAACAACGACGCTTTTTGTCGCTAAAGCCCTTTAGCGACGATTTATTTAATTTTTGAATTTCTGAATATTCCGAAAATTATTTAAAAATAGAAATAAATTCTAAAAATAGTTTTAAAAATTATTTTAAATTTTGAAAAATAACTTTTATTTATTTGGGACATTTTTCTTTAATAATTATAATTATTTGAATAAAAATGTTATTTAATTTATTTAATTAGTGTGTTAAATAAATTAGAGAAAAATAATTTAATATTATGAAAAATCATTTTAAATAAGAATAATGTATTTAAAAATATTTTGAATTATAAAATATAATTTTCAATATTTTTGGAGAATTCTCATTAATAAATTAATATTAATGATGTTAAATTTATTTAATTATTATATTAAATAAAAGAATTAAAAATGATTTTATTGATTTAAAAATCATTTAAAATTGGGATAAATGTTTTAAAAATATTTTAAGATATAATTAATGACTTTTAATATTTTGATAATAATTTTATTAATATTTAAATATTAATGGTGATGATTTAAAAATGATTTGAATTACTTTAAAAATCATTTAAGTAGGATATTGATGATTTAAAAATATTTTAAGTTATTAATAATAACTTTAATATTTTGACAAGTATAACATTAATATTTTTATATTATTAAATATTAATGATGATAAGATTATTTGATAATTAAATCATTTAAAAATGATTTATGTATTTGAGAAATTATTATAAAATATAATAATTGTTTATAAATTATTAAAAGCTTCTGAAAAATATTATAAATAATATTTGACTTATCTAAAATAATATTGAAGCTTAGAGACCAAGTTTAATTGACAATCAATGTGTTAATTATCGGATAGGGTAACCGGAACACCGAAAATAAACCGAAGTCCAACCAGACCAAACTAGTTAGACTTGTCAAGTGTTTATATAGGTTATAAACACTAATATTGCTATGTGGTAATGTGCCTAGGAGAAGTTTAATTGTAAATTATAGTATTGTGTGTTGTGAATGATTGTGCTAATTGTGAGACTGACATTGTTGATTATAGGTCATACGAACTCAGTTAATTATATTGTGTAGCTGTAATCAACGCGAAAGACAAGTTTTCTAACTCAACCTTGAGTTATATTCATTCAATTATTATAATGGTTAATTATTGCTAATTATACCATGTCCAGGGAATTTATTGTTGATTATTCGCAGTTAGTGCACTATTAATAATTCAAATTGAATTATTAATTCGAAAAATATATATTCGTAGAATTACTGTTGTTGGATATTTATATCTGTAGAAGCTAATATTGACAGTACAGATAATTCCTGTTTATTGTCAAATTATATTGAGAAATGTCTTAGCTAATTATTCTGGCTAGACGACCATTTGTTAGAACTTGATAGATTCGAGAAGAGAATTTAATTGTTATTGATAGATCGATGCCAATTATTTCGGCTAGATCGATAAGTAAATAGAATTTGAAATCACAGTATTTCGTTGTTAAATCAAAATCTTGATTCTGAGACTGAGAAGAACAACATTTTATTTAAAGAGAACAAAAATTTTAAGTCGTATATTCGACCATTGCGCGCGACCTAAGTATTATGCATAATATAGGGTACAAGGAGTTGGCCGACTCTAAGTACTTGGAGAGAGGTATGCTTTAATCTTTATGGTTATCTGATACACCTGCGTGTGTATCAAAATAAATCTTTGATAGATACCCGAGAAAGTAGAAGTTCTAGATCCAATGGATCGCTCAACATAAATCTGGAAAACATTCCACTTTGTTATTGCGTAGAATTGATTCTTGATTATTCAATAGAATATCGTAAAAACTGTGAAAGCGTTGTACTCTTTCATTTTCAAATTATTGCGTTGCCTAGAATAAGAGAAAACTTGTTATTGATTAACGATTTGTTCAGCCATTTCAAAGTACTTTGGTTTCATTCTATCAAAATAGATAGTCTGTTCTTGTTAATTCGTATACATTTATTGTATGTCTTAACTTGCGGGGCAAACTTGTTGCTCACCCTTGCTATAAATAAAACATTTTAGCTAGGAACGAAGAGGCCAGCAGGTCAAAGAAGAACAAAGGCAAAGGCAAGATGCCGGAGTAGTATAATGAACAGTATCATTATTATGTTGTATTGTAAGCCCTTTTTGTTTATCTAAGGGGTATGTTTATAATTTTAAGGTTAGCAAACCTGGGACTTATGTATTAATAACTTATGTTAATGACTTATGTATTACTATTTATATATGAATGGGTAGTTAAATTGTATTATATTATGGATCGTGAACACCAAACTCTGGGGTCAGGTAACCCGGATTTGGGGGTGTCACAGGTTGGTAACAAAGCTGTAGTGACCAAGGTGTCACAAGTTGGTAGAAGAGCTGTAGGTTATAAACCTTAAGTGGGGTGGGGGAAAACCCTAGGATTATAACCATACGCGAGATAGAGAAAACTCATTTAGAGTTCTAAGTGATAGATTGCCGAAGTACATCAATAGTGAGATATGTGGACACATAGTGTGAGAATTTTGTACTGGTGAAGTACTAATTAAGTCATTTAAACTGATTGTAGGAGGTCTGGAGAAGATCAAACGAGTGCAGAGATGCTAGAGGCTGTTACGCCGGTGCCAGAAGCTGAGGTACCAGTGCAAAGCGAATCAGTGGAGAAGGTGGGAGAAGGTGAACCAATGGTCAATCTGGGGGGCGATCATGACGATTATCCTGAGATGTATCTGAGTGGAGATGAGGAGGCAGAGTCTGAGCCAGCTAAGGTAGAGTTAAAGAATAAGGTCAAAGTTGGAGAATAAGATCACGAATCTGCAGAGGTTCAAGAACTCCAGAGCAAAGTGTTTCTCTTGGAGGAACTGTGGAAGACGGAGCAAGCGTTACGCGAAATGATTGAAGAAAGGAACGAGCTCAAGGCGCAGATGGACAGAATGAAGGCTGAAGGTGGTGGATCATCTGAAGGAACCAGCAAGAAGAACAAAAAGAAGAGGAAGAGGGACAACGACATCCCTAATTCTGAAAAGTCAAACCCAAGGAAGAAGCAAGCATGCAACAAGTGTGGGAAGACTCACGCGGGAGAATGCATGATGTGGAAGAACGTGTGCTTTAACTGCAAGCAGGAAGGACATATTTCTCTACATTGTCCTAAGCCAAATTTGAGGAGGTGTTTTTCATGTGGGCAGACGGGTCACGGATTCAGCAAGTGTCCCATCAAGAAGAAGACTGGTGAAGGGAGTGGTCGATAGATAACTTAGATATATGTAATAGTATCTTTTGGGTAGAAGTCTATGATATTAAGTGTTGAAATATCGAGAACGATGTTAAGCATATGTAAATATATATATGTTTGCATGAATGAAATCCTTATTTTCTTTATGAATATAAGATTAAGATTAATTTGTGTGTTCTTAAAACTCATACTTATGGTAAGTTAATGACTCATAATTATATGAAATGTTTTGAACCCCTCAGCAAATGGACGCCAAAGGTCTGACTAGGATAAGTTCATACACTCATATAATTGTAGCAAGTTCCTGAACTCATAAGTGTGATAAGTTTGACGAACTGGTAATAACTATGTGTAAATAGAGAATTGCAACTTTTTGTGTAAAGTTGTGTCGTTAATCCTGGTATGATTTAAAAAGGAATAGTAAATATGTTAAGTACTATATGTACTATGTGCTATATGAATGAATATGCAATTATATGAGAATTATGTGTTGAATTCTTATTGTGTTAAGAATATGTGTAAAGAAAGAGAATTAATATAAGATTTTTATTTAAATCAGATCATGCCGCCTAGACGACATAATTGAAACCAACGAGAAGAACAGTCAGAGAATAACGAAGGGGGTCAAGCGGACCCAATACAGAACTTTGCAGATATGATAGCCGAAGCTATGGAAAATAGGGCTCCAGCAAGAGGAAGAGCGAGAAATCAGCCAGCTGATAGATTGGCTAATTTCAAGGACTTTAAAGCAGTGGGACCGCCAGAATTCAAGGGGACCACAGATCTGATTAAAGCCCAAACTTGGGTAAAGGAGATGGAGAAAGCATTCGTCATTGCACGAGTGGCAGAAGAGCAAATGATGGCTTTTGCAACTTATCTGATGAAGGGAGAAGCTAATTACTGGTGGGAGACTAATCAGGCCAGAGCTGGTACAGCGGTGGTGTTATGGACAAGATTTAAGGAACTGTTCTTTGAGAACTACTTCTCACCGAGTATGCAATCCAGGATGGAAGTCAAATTGTTAGAACTTAAGCAGGAGAACATGTCGGTATCTGAATACGCTGCCAAATTCAACGAGTTGGCAAGATTTGCAGCTCATCAAGTGGACACAGAAGCAAGAAAAGCGAGAAGATTTGAGAATGGGCTGAAGCCGGGGATATTCAATAAGGTATTGATATTGCAGATCAATACGTTCGCAACCTTGATGGAGAAAGCATTAATTGCTAAAGGAGGGAGCGAAGCTGCATCTCGATTTCATCAAGATAAGAAGAAGAAGACAAATGATGGAGGAAGCAGTGGTGGTAGTAACCCGAACAAGAGAAAATGGAGCGAGAATACCCAATCGGGTAATAAGACAGAGGATGGTAGGAAAGGAAGGGAGCTATGTTCGAATTGTGGAAAGAATCATGCAGGTGTTTGTCTAAAGAAGAAGGGAGTTTGTTATAACTGTGGACAAGAGGGGCACATGTCACCCAATTGTCCCAGTCCGAAGAAGATACAAGGTTGTTATGCATGTGGATCAACTGACCATATGGTTTGGAACTGTCCGAAGAAGAATGTGGAGAAGGAAAGTGTTAACAAGGGACCCGGTGGTGGAACCTTGGCAATTCGAGGACCTGCACAACCAAGAAGACCAATAACCCGTACATTCAACATGACGGCGCAGGATGCAGTGACTGCTCAGGAGGTGGTAGCAGGTAACGATTTCACTTAATACTTAAATTACGTGAGTAATATTGCGTCAGATATTCTGTGAACTATTTTCTTTTATAGATTCAAGTCACAGGTTAGAATTTGAAACACAAATTTATATTGTGTTGATAAAATGAATTGATGATACAACTTTAAAATATTGTAGAGAATAAGAAAGCGGTAATTCTGAGGACGGAATCCTTTTAAGGAAGGGTGAATGTGATAACCCGAGATTTCGAATAATCAAAATTTTACTAATAATTTTTTTTAAATTTATTTTGATTATTAATTTTGTGACAAGTATTTGTGATACGAGTCTCGAGAAAGTCAATTTGTATATTGACTAATAAATTTTAGAATAGAGTTGTGCTTAATAGTTTTAGAAATCCTAACCCTAAGTTCGGATAGGAATTCGATAGAAAATATAAATAAAATAATTATATTAATGAGTATGTGTTTGTACCGAAGAGATTTATTGATCAATGATTGATCGGATAAGGTTTAAAATTAATAAACCCTAATAAGGGATTAGAAATCCTAATCTCAGATTTAGAAAATCAATTGTACAGTTGAAAACCCTAATTGACGCCGGAAAACCCTAATTTTGAATCCGGGAATCCTAAAACCCTAATTAGGAAACTCTAATCCTAATTGGGAAGCCTAATGTGTGTATTAAACTTTAATATGATTAGAAAACCTTAATTATATTTTAGTTATTTTAATTTCTATTTTACAAACCTAATTGTAATTTGGAAATTTTATTTTTCTATTAGAAACCCTAATTTATGGGTTGTAAACCCTAATGACCAATTACGACCCTAATTGCTTAATTAACAATTTTAATTAGGAATTATTAACCCTAATTAGCAATATTTAAGTTATGATTAAGAAATTTTAATATAATTAGAAAATTCTAGTTATAATTTAGAAATATTAATTTTCGATTTTTAGAACCTAAATTGGAAATTTTAGAAAATCAAATTGCTAAACCCTAAAGGGTTCAAACCCTAAACCTTAACCCAAACCCTAAACCCTAAGGGTTTGTACATTTGTCAAGATTGCCATTAAAATCAAGTTGCTAAAGACCAAAATGCCCTTTTTGGATATTTTAGTAAGTAACTTGTAAAATTTGACAATACCTTTAGTTGTTCACCTAACCATTTGACTTAGTAACTCTAAAATCTCAGAAATCAGCCTTATTTTGACACATGCCAGCCATTCATTGAATCTAAATGATATATATAGATTAAAGAGAGAAAATTCATGTATTTGCTCATTTTGCATACAAGCTCTCACCAACTCTCTCTCTCTCCTAAACCAACGAAATACAATAGTATATTAGTCCTAGAAACAACCCTAGATCAAACAATAACAGATTGGAGAGCATAGATCAAAGATTTGAAGAAAGAAGGTATAAACCCTAGCTAGCTTTTGATCTTATATGCTTAGATAATTTTCGTGTGTAAGTGTTTAGAATCTTGCTAATGGATGTTTTATGAAGATCTATGATGATCTATCATGAATCCATAGTATCAAAGTGCCTTAAAATGATGTTTTTTAAAATCTATTCTTGAGCAAATTTTGTGGTCTGACAAGAAATGTCAGTGACCACAGATCATTGTTCGTTTACTATTTTTGTTGTTTTAAAGTTGCTATGTGTAGCTTGTAATGTTGTCTTTAAGCTGCAAAAGAAAGCAGAGTCATTAGAGGTCTGGATTCGAAGATAGATTCGGTCAAAACCCGTTGACCGGGCATGACCGAGTATATTTTGGGTAACCCAGAAAGTTTTTTTTTGCGTCTGACAATTTTTGTGAGGTCTGGATCTGACAGGTTTTAGGTTGTTTGATGTTGTGTTTGTAACCATGTTATAGCTTGTTATATGTTCTTTCATTCCATGTCTTTAGATCGTGTAAATGAACATCTAGTAGATCGTGGCAGGTGGTCAAAGTAGACCACTCGGTCTGTTTTTGACGTTTCTGGAAAACCCAGAAACAATTAGAACGAGCGTTCTGACATAGTTTGACTGTCTGATTCGTGGTGATCTTGTTGATGGTAAACTGATTTATTGTTTGATTAATGTGCCTTGACATAAGGAGTACACATGGGAGCTATTAGATTATACGAACCATGACTAGAACATTATAAGAATCGAGTCTCAAAATGGCATGTTGTGACTGTCTGGGTTTCTGGGTTACCCAGAAAACCCAACAGTGCTCTGACAACAACTTTGGGAGATCTAATCTCCTTGTTGTTTTGTTGAATGTCTGCTATTGTTGATGTTAATTGTAGAATTACATAAACTCTACAATTTCGACTTTCAAGCAAGCCCAGAAACGTATTACACAAAGAATCATAGTTGGTCAAACCATGACCCATGTCAAGTCGGCTGTCAGTGTTCTTTAGCTCAAAAACACCAACAACGACGCTTTTTGTCGCTAAAGCCCTTTAGCGACGGTTTATTAATTTTTAAATTTTTGAATATTCCGAAAATTATTTAAAAATAGAAATAAATTCTAAAAATGGTTTTAAAAATCATTTTATTTTCTGAAAAATAACTTTTATTTATTTGGGACATTTTTCTTTAATAATTATAATTATTTGAATAAAAATGTTATTTAATTTATTTAATTAGTGTGTTAAATAAATTAGAGAAAAATGATTTAATTTTATGAAAAATTATTTTAAATAAGAATAATGTATTTAAAAATATTTTGAATTGTAAAATATAATTTTTAATATTTTTGGAGAATTCTCATTAATAAATTAATATTAATGATGTTAAATTTATTTAATTATTATATTAAATAAAGGAATTAAAAATGATTTTATTGATTTAAAAATCATTTAAAATTGGGATAAATGTTTTAAAAATATTTTAAGATATAATTAATGACTTTTAATATTTTGATAATAATTTTATTAATATTTAAATATTAATGGTGATGATTTAAAAATGATTTGAATTACTTTAAAAATCATTTAAGTAGGATATTGATGATTTAAAAATATTTTAAGTTATTAATAATAACTTTAATATTTTGACAAGTATAACATTAATATTTTTATATTATTAAATATTAATGATGATAATATTATTTGATAATTAAATCATTTAAAAATGATTTATGTATTTGAGAAATTATTATAAAATATAATAATTGTTTATAAATTATTAAAAGCTTCTGAAAAATATTATAAATAATATTTGACTTATCTAAAATAATATTGAAGCTTAGAGACCAAGTTTAATTGACAATCAATGTGTTAATTATCGGATAGGGTAACCGGAACACCGAAAATAAACCGAAGTCCAACCAGACCAAACTAGTTAGACTTGTCAAGTGTTTATATAGGTTATAAACACTAATATTGCTATGTGGTAATGTGCCTAGGAGAAGTTTAATTGTAAATTATAGTATTGTGTGTTGTGAATGATTGTGCTAATTGTGAGACTGACATTGTTGATTATAGGTCATACGAACTCAGTTAATTATATTGTGTAGCTGTAATCAACGCGAAAGACAAGTTTTCTAACTCAACCTTGAGTTATATTCATTCAATTATTATAATGGTTAATTATTGCTAATTATACCATGTCCAGGGAATTTATTGTTGATTATTCGCAGTTAGTGCACTATTAATAATTCAAATTGAATTATTAATTCGAAAAATATATATTCGTAGAATTACTGTTGTTGGATATTTATATCTGTAGAAGCTAATATTGACAGTATAGATAATTCCTGTTTATTGTCAAATTATATTGAGAAATATCTTAGCTAATTATTTTGGCTAGACGAACATTTGTTAGAACTTGATAGATTCGAGAAGAGAATTCAATTGTTATTGATAGATCAATGCCAATTATTTCGGCTAGATCGATAAGTAAATAGAATTTGAAATCACAGTATTTCGTTGTTAAATCAAAATCTTGATTCTGAGACTGAGAAGAACAACCTTTTATATAAAGGGAACAAAAATTTTAAGTCGTATATTCGACCATTGCGTGCGACCTAAGTATTATGCATAATATAGGGTACAAGGAGTTGGCCGGCTCTAAGTACTTGCAGAGGGGTATGATTTAATCTTTATGGTTATCTGATACACCTGCGTATGTATCAAAGTAAATCTTTGACAGATACCCGAGAAAGTAGAAGTTCTAGATCCAATGATCGCTCAACATAAATCTGGAAAACATTCCACTTTGTTATTGCGTAGAATTGATTCTTGATTATTCAATAGAATATCGTAGAAACTTTGAAAGCGTTGTACTCTTTCATTATCAAATTATTGCGTTGCCTAGAATAAGAGAAAACTTGTTATTGATTAACGATTTGTTCAGCCATTTCAAAGTTCACCGAACTTTGGTTTCATTCTATCAAAATAGATAGTTTGTTCTTGTTAATTCGTATACATTTATTGTATGTCTTAACTTGCGGGGCAAACTTGTTGCTCACCCTTGCTATAAATAAAACATTTCAGCTAGGAACGAAGAGGCCAGCGGATCAAAGAAGAACAAAGGCAAAGGCAAGATGCCAGAGTAGTATAATGAACAATATCATTATTATGTTGTATTGTAAGCCCTTTATGTTTATATAAAGGGTATGTTTGTAATTTTAAGGTTTGCAAACCTGGGACTTATGTATTAACTACTTATGTTAATGACTTATGTATTCCTATTTATATATGAATGGGTAGTTAAATGGTATTATATTATGGATCATGAACACCAAACTCGGGGGTCAGGTAACCCGAATTTGGGGGTGTCACACCTTGTGGTTGGCGGACATCTTTTGCATGATCTTCTTGATATTTTTGTTAGCCGCTTCAACAACACCATTCATCTTTGGACGGTAGATGACGGAGTTGAGATGTTTGATGTGGAATTTACTGCATAACTCCTCCATCATTTTGTTGTTGAGGTTCTTAGCATTGTCTGACACAATGATCTCTGGTTGTCTATATCGATAAATGACATTATTTCTGACGAAAGCAATGATGACTTCTTTAGTAACCCTGGGGAAGGAGGCTGCTTCCACCCACTTGGTGAAGTTGTCGATCATGGTGAATATAAAGTGATGCCCATTACTGGCTTTGGGCTCGATGGGCTCGATCACGTCCATTCCCCACATTGAGAAGGACCAGGGTGAACTAATATTATGGAGCTCCCTTGGAGGGGCGTGGATAGCATTCCCATGAATCTGTCACTAATAACATCTCCTGACGTGATCTTCACAGTTAGCCTTGAGAGAGAGCTAATAATGCCCTATTCTAAGGATTTTCTTTACAAGTAAAGGGTCGCTCATGTGTGGGCCATATACTCCACCATGGACCTCATCCATGAACCGTTGAGCTTGGTCCTTGTCCAGACATCTGAGGAGACCTAGTCATGCGTCTCTTTTATAGAGTGCATCTCCGCTCAGGTAGAATTTCACAGCAAGTCGATGGATTCGCCTTTTCTCAGTCAGGCTCGCCTCGGCGGGTGTAGATCCATCTTGTAAGTACTCCATGATATGCTGATACCAAGGATGCTGAATAGGAGGTAGCTCATCCGATACTTCTCCAACATAGTTCCTATAGGCTGGTGCCTTTTGCAGGGCAAATGTGATGCTTGGCATGTGTTCCTTGTCAAGTATGTGAATCAAGGAGGCCAAAGTTGCTAGCGCATCTGTAAAGTCATTCCTGTTACAGGGAATATATAGAAAGGAGATCTTTTCGAACTCTGAAGCCATCTGTAAAACTTGCTGATGGTAAGGCAGCAAATGTAGCTCTTTGGTTTGAAAGATTCCCATGGATTATCTGATTACCAACTCTGAATCCTGAAAGACAGTTAACCGCCTGGTGCCCATTGAACGGGCAAGTTTTAGCCCCATGATCCAACCTTCATACTCAGCTGTGTTGTTGGTGCTGACAAACTACAATTTGACGATGATGAGATACTGCTCCCCCGTATCGGATACTAGAACTGCTCCAGCTCCAGAACCTTCCTTGTTTACAGCTCCATCAAAATACATTTTCCATGTATGGCATGTATCGTACTGATGGTGTTGCTGAACTACCATTACCCCTTCGTCGGGGAAGTACGTTTCTAAGGGTTTGAAGTCCCCTAAAGGTGCAGTGGCCAGTTGATCTGTAATTCCTTGTCCTTTAATGGACTTTTGCGTCACGTAGACGATGTCAAATTGTTATAGGATCAACTGCCATCTGGATAACCAACAATTTAACATGGGTTTGCTGAACACGTACTTGAGAGGATCCAATTAGGATATGAGATGGGTTGTGTGACCATGAAGATAATGTTGTAACCTCATGGAAGCCCATGCTAAAGCACAACAAGTCTTCTCAATTAGAGTGTACTTGTGTTCACTACTGCTAAATCTTTTACTGATGTAGTAAATAGCTCGTTCTCGGCCGCTATCGTCTTTCTGTCCCAGCATGCAGCCTATGGCCTTGTCACTTATGGACAGGTACATGAATAGGGGAACAACATCCCTGGGTGGTACCAGAACAGGAGCTTTGACTAGCTACTCTCTGATTATAAGGAAGGCCTTCTGGCACTCATCATTCCATTTCATGGAGGAGTTCTTCCTTAACAGCTTGAAGATGGGCTCACAAGTTGTTGTGAGTTGAGAAATGAACCTGCTAATGAAGTTGATTCTTCCCAAATATCACCGTATTTCCTTCTCTATCTGAGGAATGGGCATTTCTGTAATGGCATGAATTTTGGTGGGATCCAGCTAAATCCCCTTATGGATGACTTGCCTGATTTAACACCAAAGGCGCACTTGGATGGATTCAACTTCAAGTTTTACTTATGTAACTTGTTGAAGAGCTTCCTTAGATGGTCTAAGTGGTCTTCCTCCCTCCAGAACTTGACAATGATGTCATCCACGTAGATCTCTATCTCCTTATGCATTAAATCATGGAAAAGAGCCATCATGGCTCGCTGATAGGTAGCTTCGGCATTGATGAGGTCGAAAGATAACCGTCTGTAGAAAAAAGTTTCCCAATGAGTGATGAAAGTAGTTTTTTCACGATCCTTTTCAGCAACCATGATTTGGTGGTACCCTGCAAAGTAATCCGTAAAGGAGTACATGTCGTATTGAGCAGTATTATCAATGATAATGTGGATAAATGGCCCGGGAAAGCTATCTTTAAGGCAAGCTTTATTCAGATCCCGGTAATCCACGCAAACTCGCACCTTTCCTCCAGGTTTAGGTACGGGAACGATGTTGGATATCCATTCTGGATAGGTGAACACCATGATAATGCCAGCTTGAAATTGTTTCACAATTTCTTCTTTAACCTTTAAACTCCACTCAGGTTTCAATCACCTGAGCTTCTACTGGACTGGCTTGAATCCCTCTTTAATGGGAAGGCGATGAAGGACAATGTCAGTGGATAAACCTACCATGTCTTTATGAGACCATGCAAACACATCCTAGAATTGGGCTAGTAGTGTAACCATGCCATTTCTCTAGCTTGGATTGAGGTCTGAACCAATCTGGATTAACTTAGGGTTTTCTAAGGTTTCGAGATTGAAGGAGGTGGTTTGATCAAGGTTGGGTTTAGGTTTATCTTCGACCCATTCTTTAATTTCCTGAGGTATCTCAATGTCCTCTTGTATTTCCATCAAGTCTGAGTCTAGCTTTTCATCAAAGCTATAATCCTTGTGGAGAAAAGGCACTTTATCAACAAGTATAGCCACATCTAAATTCAGAGTCCTGAAACAAAATATGCTTTCACTTAATATATATGAAACTGTTTAATTATACAAAGTGTTTAGCATGTACGGACAAAACAACTGCTAATACTATACAGAAAAGTAAGCAGTTATTATTATCTACAGGGCAGAAGGAGTTTCTGTCCATTTTAACCTTGTTGACCAATGAAAGGAGCGCTGCTCCAATTGGCAAAGGTGAAGTCCAGGTGGACTGCAGTGATGGAGGGGCTGTCATCGTCCTCCTTCTCCCGAATGATGACCATTATGTCTGGGCAATCATCGTCTAGGGTGTATCTATTTGTATGTTCATCATGGACAATGATGTGTATGTTTGACATCATCAGACCGATATCTTATTTAATTCTCCGTTCCTCTTCTTTATCTTTGGGATCTGGAACAAAGACTTCTTTCTCCTTCACCGGTACCGGTTTAGGAAATAACATGGCCATTACATGGGCCGACACCTTTACCGAAGACTGTACAGGCTCAGGAATAGTAGCTGGAGATAATCGCCATGTGGCTGAAGCTGGAGGAATCTGTTTGTGCTTATGAGGATTCCTGCGACTTGAACTAGCAGTATAGCCTAGTCCGACTGTCCCTATTTGACTGGGACATTAAATTGGGCTCTTGATGCCCTGATTGTCTTTGCCCAACCCTTGTCCAGGTTGATAACCCAATGACATCATTTCTTGAGCGGCCGACATTACTTTGGCAGAAATTTGGGGTATGAGAGGTGGCACCCCCACAGGGTGGTATTGAGTGTTGCTCACCTCCAGGGCATGAAAACTGACCGGCTCAACTTCTGAATTGAAGCTAATGAGTGGCATGTCACCTTGTTTCGGACGTTCTGGCTCAGCGTTGACAGTGACTAGGCTATTATTGATAATGTATTTAAGTTGTTGATGAAGAGTGGAGGGGACGACCCCAGCCATATGAATCCACGGTTTTCCCAATAGCAGGTTGTATCCTGTATCTATTTTGAGAACGTAAAAAGATACGCAAAATGTATGGGGACCAATCTCCACTGGCAGTTCAATCTCTTCGACAGAGTTTCGTCGGGATCTGTCGAAAGCTTTAATAACTATATGGCTGCTTCGGATCCGAGTGAGATTGATGTTCATCTTTACCAGAGTAGCACAAGGACAGATATTCAAAGACGAACCTCCATCTATCAAAACTCCAGCTAACATATATCCGGAGGACAAAATCGTAATGTGCAACGGCTTACAATGACCGGTCCCTTCGGGCTGTATGACATCATCAGTGAAAGATATCACATTGTTGTTAAAAATATGATCAACCAAATATTAAAATTTTTCCACATCCACTGATTTCGGCAAGTAGGCTTCTTCCAAAACCTTCAGTAGAATCTTCCTGTGATCCTCGGAAGAGAAAACCAAGTCCAATATTAAAATTTGATGTGGAGCTTCTCTTAAGCATAAAACCACCTTGGCATCATTATGGCCCATAGTACGGAGGAATGTTTCAATTTTCTCCATGGGAATTTTCCCCTTTGATTTGATGGTAGGGTTCATCACCCGTTGGGGAAGATACAGTGGATTTTCCTTCGACACTGCAGTAGTTGTATGAGAGGTGGATCCTCCAGCTTCTCCATAATTCCATGGAACTTTTTGTAAGCTGATAACAGGATATTGCGATCTGAACGACAAGACAATTGGTTCTGGCGTAGCCACTTTCAAAGGATTGTCAATTCATTTGAGTTAAATTGCTTGTATTGTGAATGGTTTGACAGTCCCATCGGCCTTAGCGGATATAACTGCCACTAGTCCCTTCTATTTAGTAGGACAGGTATTCTCACTCTCAAGTAGCAAAGTATCATCGTCTGCCAGTTGTAGGACACCGTTGTCAATTAGATTCTGAATAAGGTGGCGAAGTGCCTAGCATTCTTCTGTACTGTGACCGCGAGAATGGGAGTGATATTGATATACTCCATCAAAATTGAACCGTCCTGAACGTGGATTTATTGGTGGTAGAAGTGAGGTAATCCTTCCTTCATTGATTAACATCTGAAATATCTCCTCCATAGGTTGACCAAGGTATGTAAATTCCCTTCTATTGGCAAAATCCCGATGGGCTTTGGCATTTGCTATCTTCGTAACTTTGTCCTCCAGTGTTCCATTTTCTGAAGGTGATGATGGAGTATTCATAACAAAAGGGAGGAGACTAGCATGCTCCTGGCTGACTAATTGACATGTTATTTGATGTCGATGGATCACCAGTTCTGCCAATTGCTCAATTTGCTTACATAGGGCTTTCATCTTTCGTTCCATCACAAACTGGAATTTTGGATAATCCTATTTATCAATACCGTCTTTGATGGTCTGGGATGATTCACCATTAAAATTAGAACTATGTCCAACGCTCCAATTAATCATATTGACCTCTTCCTCTTTGTGTTGAGGAAGAGGGTTGTCTTGCACGTGAGGTTGATTTGGCTTTGTGACCACGATCTCACCATTGTCTATTAAATCTTAGACCTTATGTTTCAAGGCCCAACAATCTTGAGTGTCATGTCTAGGCGCCCCGGCATGATAAGCACACTTTCGAGTAGCATTGAAACCCTTCCCATTCGGGTTGGCGGGTGGAAGAAGATGTGTGATTTTCTTATGTGTCGTCAAAAGCTTGAGAATGTTCTAGAGTGAATCCCCCAGGGGTGTGAACACTCGAGGGCGCTTGGCTTCTCCACGCTTAGGCAATCGAGGGTTTGAAGACTGTGCTTAAAAGGGAGTGTAATTTCTCCTTTGGATAGGCATATTCTGACTGCCTTTCTGACCTTGTAGTATCAAGGAAACATCTTCCTCTTTCTTTTTATGGACCCTATGGGGGTTGTTTCCATAATTTCCTGACTGAATGTGCTAAACAACAGCTTTAAGGGCATCTAGGTCTTGAATCTTTCCTGACTTCAATCCCATCTCAGCCATCTCCCCATGTTTAATCATTTTAGAGAATGGTTTCCCAATGCTAGCTAAGACCCTCTCATAGAAAGGATCTTCTTGTATGTCTATGAAGGTTATAACCATTTCCGACTCTGTCATAGGAGGAATAACTTGAGCAACAAGGCGCCTCCACCTTTGAGCATACTCTTTGAAAGACTCATTGGACTGTTTCTTCACCTTGGTAATCTAGTACCAGTCAGGAGCCATCTGAGACTAGAAGCTATATTGAGTGAGGAAGGCATGAGCTAGCTCTTCCCAACTATGGATCCTTGAGTTGTCTAATTTGGTACACCACGAACGGGCTTCTCCAGTCAGACTCTTTTGAAACAGCTGCATTCTGAGCTTCTCGTCCTCTGCATAAGATCCAAGTTCTACAATGAACACCTTCAAATGTGTGTAAGGATCTCCCAAACAGTCATACTTTTCAAAGTCAGGAGTTTTGAACTTCTCTGGATAATGCACACCTTGGAATATACAAAGGTCTGCATATGAGACACTCCCGTGTACTCCAATTCCTTTGAGAGAACGAAGAGTTTCTTCCATATGAAGAACCTTCTTTCTGATATCACCGGTGTCTAGATCTTCTTTAAGATGGGTGGTATTATGAATTTTGTTGGTTGTATCTAACGGCAACTTAGGTACTGTAATGGCTTTATCCAAACCTTGGGTTCCTCCTTGTGCGGAGGATTCAGCATGTACGGGTATCTTTGTACCCTGAGTAGACTGGTATAGTTCTTTAAGCAGAACAACCAAATCTATGGTTTGTTTACTTAATACGTCAAATTCTTTGCGAGAATCTGGATTAAGGTCCGTCTGGTCTGATGATTACATGATTGACTGTAGGCTCGTGGCCTTTTTGGATTTTGAACGGGTAATAGGTCCGATTGTTTCCCTACGAAAGACTTGCATAGTTTAGTCTTAGGGAATGTTTAAATGTTTACATGCTATGTGATGTATCTATTTTACGAATATTATCCTGTAAAATGGATGTTAGTTGTTTGTAATACAGGATATCATGTTAATTTAAATATGCATGTGCACATATTTCTTCATATTTCCCATTACAATGAGATGAATATGGCATGAAATTACAAGTAATTGACTTTACGAGTAATTTGAAATGAGAAAGCATGAAGAGACTTTCCTCCGCGTTTAGTTTATCAGAGGTTAACGTATCTTAGGTTAATCTCGCGGCTTTTTGGCATGAAGGTTCCCAAATCATCGCAATTTACTTGACGGGAAGCTAATCCGGTCTTTCAACTGGAGCGAATTTGGGTGGTGCCTTTCCTGAGCCTCGTTGGAATTAGTCTTCCTACGAGTCCAGTAATCAAACACCGACAGGATAGCCTCCTGGTGGAGGAACCACACAACATACATTCACATACAACGTGTCTCACCGTTTATGAAAATGATGACATGTGCGAAGCACTAATATCACAAGTAGATATAGTGTAAAGCATTAAGTGCAGTAAATATATGCATTCATACACATTCATCATAAATATAAATGCAACATCCACACACAAATACATAACAATTTTGAAAAGATTGTAATAGCGGCTTAAGCCCTCTTACTGGATTCCCCAGCGGAGTCGCCACCTGTCGACGTTGAGATTTTTATTTGTCCCTTTTTTGTTCTTGTTCTTTTGTGTTCTCATGTTAAGTGAGATTTGTTTGAAAAAACAAGTTGTGAAAAGGTCCGACATTTATATGTCGATAATTTGACTGTAAGAGTCGCCAGTTGGTTTTTTAACTGATTGTACCAACACAACCGAGAAAAGGTTTGCACATTGACCAAGTGATGTGACACTGCTAAACGGGTCTGTGAAACAGAGATTCATTAGGGTCCGGGGGCTTGATTATGCGGAGGGAAGGTGTTAGGCACCCCCCAACATCCGTGTTACCACGGTGACCGTCACTTTTCAATAAACTGTTATATGAATGTGTGTGTGTGTATGGGTGAATGTACAGTTATTTGGAAGTAGTGCGAGGCCTCGTTCGCACCTATATACACAGGGTTTGAATTTATGTAAAAATTCAGTTTTAAACAAGATATAACAATGATGTTTTGTAGAAAAGGTTTTCCAAACCCTTATGCTCAATAGTAATTGAGACCTTTTTACACTTCCATTTTTTTAAATGTTTGGTGGATTACTTTTATTGTCGAGATGCGAAGCATCTTTGAGAAAAATAATGTACAAAGCAGTGCCGAATTTCTCATAGGAATGAAAACCATCTGAGGAAATCCCAACACCGTGAATAATTTACAAGCTGCTTACAGCTAAAAATGTTCATCACGGGAACCGAATCTAGATTCAGTAGACTGAATCTGTGATCACATGATTCCTAGGCTCACATGATGCCGCAATTTATATGAAAATTGTAAGCAGTTATATATATAAAAGTTGTAAATATGTGACACCCCCAAAATAGGTATACATCACCCATTCTGAGTTGCCAAAAACATGGTACAGAAACAACTACAACTTTATTAATACAATTGTCGTGCAAAATACGACAACACTTAAATTGTGAGTTTAAAAATACAAATATTGTCTTCTAGACAATATCCACACTCAAATAAGTTCTCATTACAATTATTGATACACTATTTTACAAAATAGTGAGGACCGCTAAACAACTGTTTAGAATCATCATTCCACACCCCGACCACTTCCCGCTATATTCTCGCTTCCTGAGAAGAAAAATAGAACAAAAAGGAAAAAGGGTGAGCTCAACTAGCCCAGTAAAGAATATTATGACTAAGATAATATAGAACAAATTATCGTTAGTCCTCAATAGGAAAAAATCTAATAGAATAACTAGACAACAAGTTTCAGATGAATATTCGCAGCGAACATAACAATTCATTAGAAGAGTTAAGTAGAGAATGAAATCTACTATCTTCTATGAATTTAAAAGTTCATAATTAATATTTTATCCCTGTAACATCAATCAATATACATCTTGAATCAAATATATTTATCTTTGCACTACATGCCAAAGATATTCATTTGTATCACCAGTTGGTCATGTTCATCTAAACACCTGTTCATCTTTGCACTACGGGCCAAAGATAGTCATCAGTTAAGCATGCATCTTTGCATTACAGGCCAAAGATATTTAGTAATATCATCATTTAGGACTGAGAATGATGAAAATATTTTAAAGAAAAAGAATCCAGTGAGATAAAAGAATAAATATTAGGGATTCGTACTTCAGCTTATCCATGTTCAAAAACACCCCATAATATACTATAGTGGAGTAAAATTCAAGAATAAAGATCAAAATATGGATACAATCAAAGATAGTAACAAAAATAGACATCTGAGACAAAGAAGAGAAAATTTTATTTTTTCGGTGAATAGTGTCGTATTCGTGAATAGTTTCGTATACGTGAATAGTAATCCCGACACAAAAAGGTAGAAATTCCATAATAAAATTTATATCAATATTTTGGCATAATGATATTGGAAGAAATAATATCATTTATAAAAAAAATAACATCCCTTACCTCGAAAGGACAGTACTTCTGACTGGAGTATCGGATATAGTGCTGAAGGAAACTTGCACCGTATAGCAACACTCAAAGTATCAAAATACTCACAAAAATACTCTCGATAATATAGAGAGAGAAAACTTCAGTTTCTAGTGTGATTTTCAATTCTAACCTAAGCACCCTATTTATAGGAATATGCTTAGAACAACAAAGCAGAAAATTTAATAAAATAATAGTATTATTAAAAATTTTCACGCCCACCTCTTGAACTCTGAATTCAGCATGTCTAAAACACATGTGGGGCTCACCCAATTGCAAAAAACGTTTTTCTTAAAATAAATTTTTTAAACTCCAAAAATCAATTATTTCGGAATTTCAATAATTCATAATAAATAACACTTTTATCAGAAAAATTCAAATCTTATGTCCATTCCAAAGAAAATTTAATTCTCTACAACTTTATAAGTCTAAGTATTTCCAAATTCCAATCAGAAATTGACCGAAATTCACATACGGACGATTTTACATGCTATAATCAAATTTCAGTCAAAAATTGGGGCCCACCAACATGTTTTGTGACGCCCCCAAAATTAGGTATACATCACCCATCTTGGGTCGTCAGATACATGGTACAAAACATAAATACAACTTACTAATATAGCTGTCGTGTACAATACGACAAAACATAATTGTGAGTTTGAATATAATTATTGTCTACTAGAGACTATACAAACTCAAAAGGAGTCCTCATTATAATTATTGTCACACTATTTAATAGAATAGTGAGGACTACTAATACTATCATCTGGTCCATCACTCCGTTCCCCGACTCGTCCCAGCTATATTCTCATTTCCTGAAGAGAACAGTGAAAGAAAGGGTGAGCTCAACTAGCCCAGTAAGAAATATTATGACTAAGATAATGTAGAATAAATTATAATTAGCCTTCAACAGTGTTAAACTGATAAAATATAATGAACATCAAGTTTAACTGCAGCGGAACAAGCAATCCATTAAAAGAGTCAAGTAGAGAATAAAATCTACTATCTTCTATGATTTAAAAGGTTTTTCAACACTGTTATCGCTGGAACTCAGCTTAATAAAATAATCCATGTCATCGAATCACCCCTGCACTACGGCTAAGGATATTCGTGTATTCATTAATGGTCATGATCATGCCAACAACTGTCCATCAATGCACTACGGACCAATGAGGACTTTTACCACATTATTTGTAACATTACGGTCATGATTATGCCAAATAATCCCTGGTTATAATCATACCAAGTCCATCTATGCATTACATGCCATAGATGACTTTCAACATTTCATAAACATGAGGATAATGACAATGATATAAGAATTCAATAAAACAAGTTCAAGAATTAACTTATCCAAGAATTAACAACGTCCAAATTGTCAACATGATACTGCTTTGTGGAGTAAAATTCAAGAATGCTTAGAAGAATATTTTCATGAAAAGATACTAGATGAACCGCAATTATCAAGGATATTCCACTAATTTCATGGAGTATAGAAGTTAAAACTTAACCAACTGAGTATAATAAAGAATGGAATAACAAAAGAAATCACCCGGCATGCGATAGACCGCACAGACAGGTTATTCCAACAGAATAATAAATAATGGAACCAGGTCCGGCGTAAATACACAGATAGAATATTTCGACAGAATAATAAATAATGGAACCAGGTCCGGCGTAAACGCACAGACAGGATATTTCGACAGAATAATAAATAATGGAACCAAGTCCGGCGTAAACGCACAGATAGGATGTTCCAACAGAATAATAACAAGACGGAACCAGGTCCGGTGTAAAACACACAAACAGGATGTTCCAACAGAATAACAGAAGAATGTCACCAAGTATAGGGTAGACTGCGTATACAGGTTATTCCAACAGAATAATAAGAAATGGAATAACAACAGTTCTCTTCATGAATAAGAAAGAATAACACCCCTTACCGTTTTAAAGAATAACTGAAATAAGGAAGTAGTTAAGTAGCAGAATACTTTTCTTCTCTCTCTCTCTATAGTTTCTCTCTCTAGAGTTCAGTGAATTCGTAAGAAATAATGAATGAATGAGCTGCTATTTATAGAAAAATAGAATGCATAGTAATTAATCCATGAACGGTCCAGATTGATTACTTTAATCTGACGGTCCATATTTAAAGAAAAATCTTTTAAATAAAATATAATATACTCTATTTATAGAATAACTTTAATAAAGTATTTTATTTTATATAAAAAGATGTTTCTGTTTTATTACGTTAATAATACGAATAAAACAAAACTTCATTATCGCTAAATAATTCATATTATTAACTGACAATAATTGAATCAAACTGAGTGACTTCACACATAAACATTAATCAATACCGTGTGCTACTATGCAACCACACGTATTACTGTACTTTTACTACCGAGTAGTTCAACAGTATCAATGGTAAAACTTTCCTCGTTATTTTTAATAAAATATTTTTGTCGTTTTCTCAATCCGATAATAATTCCGTTGTGGGGTCCACCAATGATTGTGCCGTTGTACGAATATTCCCTGCTAAAATGAATATTCCCCGACCAATCGAATATTATATAATAACTTGCGTACTTTGCAAAATTTATAAATATTACCCACAACTATAACATTATATCAAATTAATTCCATAATATTCAAAAATGATATTTATAGAAAATTCATCTTTATTTATAAAAATTGGGGTCTTACAACCTCCCCTTCTTATGAAATTTTGCCCTCGAAATTAGGGTACGTACCTGGTATGTCGAAGAGGTAAGGATACCTTGATTTCATTTCAGATTCTAACTCTCAAGTCATTTCCTCAACATCGTGGTTTCTCCACAAAACTTTGACTTGAGGTATAACCTTGGAGCGTAGAATATGTTCCTTCTTATCCAAGATTTGAACATGAACTTCTTCATACGTCAAATCTTCTGCTATTTCGTCCGGTTCTAACTCAATAATGTGGTTCGGGTCTTCCACATATTTATGTAACATGAATATGTGAAAAACGTTATGAACACGAGACATACTTGGCAGTAAAGCGAGTCTATAAGCCACAGTTCCTACCCGATCGAGGATTAAAAATAGACCGATGAATCGAGGATTGAGCTTTCCTCTCTTTCCAAATCTCGTAACTCCTTTCCATGGAGCAACACGTAAGAACACATGATCTCCTATATCAAATTTCACGTCCTTTCGATGAAGATCATCACAACTCTTTTGTCGATCTTGTGAGGTTTTTATACGTTGTCGGATCGTTTGAATCTTTTCTGTAGTCATACGTACCAACTCTGGTCCCAACAACGTTGCTTCACCCACCTCATCCCAGCATACTGGAGAATGACATTTTTTTCCATACAATGCTTCGAATGGAGCCATGCCAATACTTGCTTGATAACTGTTGTTATAGGAAAACTCCACCAATGGTAAGAACTTGTCCCAACTTTCCTTGAAGTCAATGACACAGAGTCTTAATAAATCTTCTAGAGTTTGAATAGTCCTCTCTGATTGTCCGTCCGTCTGAGGATAATATGCTGAACTATATCGTAAATTCGCGCCCATAGCTTTTTGTAAACTAACCCAAAATCGTGAAGTGAATCTTGGGTCTCGATCAAAAACTATGGATACTGGCATACCATGCAGCCTTACAATCTCGTTTATGTACATACAAGCAAGACGTTCAAGTGTATAAGTTTCTCGTATCGGTAAGAAATGAGCAGACTTGGTCAGTCTATCAACAATGACCCAAATCGCATCTATACCTTGAGAAACCTTAGGAAAACCGGTAACGAAATCCATGGTAATGTGCTCCGACTTCCATTCTGGAATTTCAAGTGGTTGCAATGGACCTTTTGGTACTTGATGCTCCGCTTTGACTCGTTGACAAGTTAGACACCTTGAGATAAACAGCGCTATCTCTCTCTTCATATTGCTCCACCAAAATGTATGATGAAGATCATGATACATTTTGGTACTTCCAGGATGGATTGCAAACGGTGTGTTGTGCGCCTCCATCACGATTTCATACTTTAAATCAGGGTTGTTAGGAACACAAAGTCTGGAGTTGACTTGAAGTATTCCTTCTTCATCGATTCTTGCTTCCGGCATAGCACCTTCTTGCACTTTCTTCCTCATACGCATCAGCTCCAGGTCTGTAGCTTGAGCAGCTTTAACTTTATCGATTAAAGTTGGTTCTACTCGTATATTCGCCATCATCACATAGGTCCCTGAAGTCTTTAACTCTATCTCCATCCTTTGCAAGTCACACAAAATGGGCCTTTGTGTTGACAATATCGCACTCGTACTTGCATATGATCTTCTACTCAATGCATCAGCTACCACGTTCGCTTTTCCAGGATGGTATTGAATCGTATGATCATAATCTTTCAACAGTTCAAGCCAACGTCGTTGCATGTTGAGTTCCTTTTGAGTGAAGAAATATTTGAGGTTTTTATGATCCGTAAAGATCTCCACCTTCTCCCCATACAAGTAATGCCTCCAAATTTTAAGTGCAAAGACAACAACTGCCAACTTTAGATCATAAGTAGGATAATTTCTCTCGTATTCCTTGAGTTGTCTTGATGCATAGGCTATGACTTTTCCATGTTGCATGAGAACGCATCCCAACCCTTTGCTCGAAGCATCACTGTAGATGACAAATCCCTCCGAGCCAGATGGTATTGTTAGAACAGGTGCTGAAATGAGTCTCCTCTTGAGTTCTTGAAAACTCTTCTCACATTCTTCACTCCAACCGAACTTTGTATCTTTCCGAGTCAGCTGAGTTAATGGAGTAGCGATTCAAGAAAATCCTTTCATGAATCTCCGATAATAACTAGCTAAATCAAGAAAGCTACGTACTTCGGTCACTGATTTAGGTTGCTCCCAGCTTTGAATAGCTTCAATCTTTGCCGGGTCAACCGATATTCCACGACTTGATACTACGTGCCTAAGGAATGCTACCTCCTCCAGCCATAACTGGCATTTCTTCAACTTGGCATAAAGCTTGTATTCACGAAGCTTTTGGAGTACCAGCCTCAAGTGTTGCTTATGATCTTCACGACTTTTGGAATAAACAAGGATGTCATCAATAAAGACGACCACAAAGTGATCCAAATATTCTTTGAATACCCGATTCATCATATCCATGAAGGCAGCAGGAGCATTAGTCAATCCAAAGAACATGACTAGGAATTCATAATACCCGTACCGAGTTCTGAAAGCCGTCTTTAGAATATCCTCAGTTCTAACCTTCAGCTGATGATATTCAGAACGAAGATCGATCTTTAAAAAGAATTGTGCTCCTTGCAACTGGTCAAACAGGTCATCAATACGTGGCAATGGGTGTGACGCCCCCAAAATTAGGTATACATCACCCATCTTGGGTCGCCAGATACATGGTACAGAATTCAAATACAACTTACTAATACAACTGTCATGTACAATACGACAAAACATAATTGTGAGTTTGAATCCAAATATTGTCTACTAGAGAGTATCCATACTCAAAAGGAGTCCTCATTATAATTATTACCACACTATTTCATAGAATAATGAGGACTACTAATGCTATCCTCTGGACCATCACTCCGTTCTCTGACTCGTCCAAGCTATATTCTCATTTCCTGAAGAGAATAATGAAAGAAAGGGTGAGCTCAACTAGCCCAGTAAGAAATATTATGACTAAGATAATGTAGAATAAATTATCATTAGCCTTCAACAGTGTTAAACTGATAAAATATAATGAACATCAAGTTCAATTACAGCGGAACAAGCAATCCATTAAAAGAGTCAAGTAGAGAATAAAATCTACTATCTTTTATGATTTAAAAGGTTTTTCAACACTGTTATCGCTGAGACTCAGCTTAATAAAATAATCCACATCATCGAATCACCCCTGCACTACGGCCAAGGATATTCTTTAGTATCATGACCACAATTATCCATGCACTACGGGCCAAGAATATTTGTGTACTCATTAATGGTCATGATCATGCCAACAACTGTCCATCAATGCACTACGGCCAATGAGGAATTTTACCACATCATTTGTAACATTACGGTCATGATTATACCGAATAATCCCTGGTCATAATCATACCAAGTTCATCTATGCACTACAGGCCACAGATGACTTTCAACATTTTATAAACATGAGGATGATGACAATGATATAAGAATTCAATAAAACAAGTTCAAGAATTAATTTATCCAAGAATTAACAACGTCCAAATTGTCAACATGATACTGCTTTGTGGAGTAAAATTTAAGAATGCTTAGAAGAATATTTTCATGAAAAGATACTGGATGAACCGCAATTATCAAGGATATTTCACTAATTTCATGGAGTATAGAAGTTAAAAC
This sequence comes from Panax notoginseng, assembly GCA_016801055.1. Classification (NCBI taxonomy): domain Eukaryota; kingdom Viridiplantae; phylum Streptophyta; class Magnoliopsida; order Apiales; family Araliaceae; genus Panax; species Panax notoginseng. Next base: position 135,208,809 of record CM029013.1, on the reverse strand, counting down.
TTAACCAACTGAGTATAATAAAGAATGGAATAACAAAAGAAATCACCATGCATGCGATATACCGCACAAACAGGTTATTCCAACAGAATAATAAATAATGGAACCAGGTCCGGCGTAAACGCACAGACATGATATTCCGACAGAATAATAAATAATGAAACCAGGTCCGGTATAAAACACACAGACATGATATTCTGATAGAATAATAAATAATGGAACCATGTCCGATGTAAAATACACAGACAGGATGTTCCAACCGAATAATAACAAGACGGTACCAGGTCCGGTGTAAATCACACAGACAGGATGTTCCAACAGAATAATAATAAAAATGGAACCAGGTCCGGTATAAAACACACAGACAGGATGTTCCAACAGAATAATAGAAGAATGTCACCAAGTATAGGGTAGACCGCGTATACAGATTATTCCAACAGAATAATAAGAAATGGAATAATAACAGTTCTCTTCATGAATAAGAAAGAATAACACCCCTTACCGTTTTAAAGAAGAACTGAAATAAGGAAGTAGTTAAATAGCAGAATACTTTTCTTCTCTCTCTATAGTTTCTCTCTCTAGAGTTCAGTGAATTCGTAAGAAATAATGAAGGAATGAGCTGCTATTTATAGAAAAATAGAATGCATAGTAACTAATCCAGGAACGGTCCAGATTGATTACTTTAATCTGACGGTCCATATTTAAAGAAGAATCTTTTAAATAAAATATAATATATTCTATTTATAGAATAACTTTAATAAAGTATTCTGTTTTATATAAAAAGATGTTTCTGTTTTATTACGTTAATAATACGAATAAAACAAAACTTCATTATCGCTAAATAATTCATATTATTAACTGACAATAACTGAATCAAACTGAGTGACTTCTCACATAAGCATTAATAATCAATACCGTGTGCTACTATGCAACCACACATGTTACTGTACTTTTACTACCGAGTAGTTCAACAGTATCAATGGTAAAGCTTCCGCCGTTATTTTTAATAAAATATTTTTATTTTTTTTAATCCGACAATAATTTCGTTGTGGGGTCCACCAATGATTGTGCCGTTGTACAAATATTTTCTGTTAAAACGAATAATCCCCGACCAATCAAATATTATATAACAACTTGCATACTTTGCAAAATTTATAAATATTACCCACATCTATAACATTATATCAAATTAACTCCATAATATTCAAAAATGATATTTATAGAAAGTTAATCTCTATTTATAAAAGTTGGGGTCTTACAACGGGTACCTGTTTTGATGGTGACATGATTCAACTCCCGATAATCAATACAAAGTCGCATACTTCCATCTTTCTTCTTCACGAATAGCACAGGAGCACCCCAAGGAGAAGTACTAGGACGAATAAAGCCAATGTCTAACAATTCCTGTAGTTGGATCTTTAACTCCTGAAGTTCAATAGGAGCCATTCGATATGGGGCTTTGGAAATGGGTTTTGTACCGGGTTCAAGGTCGATACAAAATTCAATTTCACGCTCTGGGGGTAGGCCAGGAAGTTCTTCAGAGAATACGTCAGGAAATTTATTAACAATAGAAATATCATTCAAAATTGACGTATTTTTGTTTAGATCCGTGACATGAGCTAAGAAAGCTTGACATCCGTTTTTTAATAAACGAATAGCTTTATGGCTTGAGATGACAACGATTGATTTTAATGGTTTGATTGCTTGAATTCGCATAATAGGTTGATTAGGAATATGAAAGCTAACAACCTTACGAAAACAATAAATTTTTGTATGATGAGTAGTTAACCAATCAATCCCTAGAATCACGTCAAATGTAAGTATTTTTAATAAAATAAGATCGACAGGTAATGTGTGGGTACCAACTTGAACCAAACAAGACTTATAAACCGTGGATGTAATGAAGGTTTCTCCCAATGGAGTTTTAAAAGATAAGTCAAAGTCTGATTTCTCCGAAGTCAAATTTAATCGATGAGCGCAAGTAGGAGAAATAAAAGAATGGGTAGAACCGGTATCAAATAAAGTATAGACTTCGTTAGAGTTTATGATAAGCTTACCCGTGATGATCTCATTCGGGTTCCTTACTTTCTGGGAGGTCACAACAAACGCTCTCCCTTGCACTACCGGTTTTGACTTTTCTGAGACGGCCTTTGGTGTCTCCATCTTGGCTGAACTTGTTTTTGGTAAACAACAAAATCGAGCTAAATGACATTCTCTTCCACAATTATAACATGATTTAGACGGCATCGCACAGTTTGGACTGATGTTCCCCTCCCCTCCACATTTGAAACATATGATAGGTGGTCGTTCTCCTTCCTTAACAACGGGTGCTGGTGCTGACGTCTTTCCATCATTGTTGAATCTCCTCTTCTTGAAATGACCATTCTTATTATTTTGGCCCTGATTACCACCGAAGTGGTTATCATTTCTAGCCTGTTGATTCCCTCCACGCTTGTTGTCACCGCTTCGATGACTGCTCTCACTGGTATTATCATTTTGTCGACTGCTCTCTTTTGGTTGCGTTGACTCGTTATCGCGCTCGACTAACTGAGCCCTATTCACAACATCTGAATACAAACACAGTTTATGAGAAATAAGATGTTGACGTATCTCAGGTTTCAAACCTCGCAAAAATATTTGCGTCATTCGCTCTTCATTATCCACCAAGTGGGACACAAACCGGGACAACTCAGCAAATTTAGTCTCATACTGCGACACGATCATATTATTCTGCTCCAATTTGATGAACTCCACCTCCTTCATGTGACGAACACTTTCGAAAAAGTATTTATCATTGAATAGCTCTTGGAACTTCTCCCAAGACATCTTTAGTGCGGCAGGTTGAGTATGCTTAATCGATTCCCACCAGTAATCTGCCTCTCCTCACAACATAAAGGCGGCAAAGGGAACCTTTTGCTCCTCGGAGCATCCCAAGACATCAAATATCTTGATGATCTGCTTTATCCATGTTTCCGCTATAAGTGGTTTTGGCTCTCCCTTAAACTTCGGTGGTCCCAGCTCCTTGAACTGTTTAGCGGTGACCGTCCGAGAGTTTTCAGTGTTTCCACCTATATTTTGGACAGGAGCCGATCTCGCCTGCTGTTGCATGAACTGCATAAAGCTTCTAAACATTCCATCATTCATCATCTGGCCAGTGTTGTTGTTTGCATGAGGATTGTCACCTTCCTGATGCACATTATCCCGATTATTGATATGTAGTGAATCAACAGTCGCATGTGCTCCATTGCTATTCTCAACATTCTCAGATGCCATTTTCAGATACTGCCACAAAAAAAAGTTAATTAATATGTCATATATTATCCTTACATTATGACCGACCAATTAAATACCATGCAAATAAACTTAGGTAGGTCATACTAGCGAAGGAATTCCCCGTCTCTCCCCTCCTAGTTCTATTCTCACATCTTAGCCAGGGATCATATCCCTAAGCTTTGATACCAACTGTGACGCCCCCAAAATTAGGTATACATCACCCATCTTGGGTCGTCAGATACATGGTACAGAATACAAATACAACTTACTAATACAACTGTCGTGTACAATACGACAAAACATAACTGTTAGTTTGAATACAATTATTGTCTACTAGAGACTATACAAACTCAAAAGGAGTCCTCATTACAATTATTGTCACACTATTTAATAGAATAGTGAGGACTACTAATACTATCATCTGGTCCATCACTCCGTTCCCCGACTCGTCCCAGCTATATTCTCATTTCCTGAAGAGAACAGTGAAAGAAAGGGTGAGCTCAACTAGCCCAGTAAGAAATATTATGACTAAGATAATGCAGAATAAATTATCATTAGCCTTCAACAGTGTTAAACATATAAAATATAACGAACATCAAGTTTAACTGCAGCGGAACAAGCAATCCATTAAAAGAGTCAAGTAGAGAATAAAATCTACAATCTTCTATGATTTAAAAGGTTTTTCAACACTGTTATCGCTGGGACTCAGTTTAATAAAATAATCTACGTCATCGAATCACCCCTGCACTACGGCCAAGGATATTCGTGTATTCATTAATGGTCATGATCATGCCAACAACTGTCTATCAATACACTACGGGCCAATGAGGACTTTTACCACATCATTTGTAACATTACGATCATGATTACACCAAATAATCCCTGGTTATAATCATACCAAGTCCATCTATGCATTTCATGCCATAGATGACTTTCAACATTTTATAAACATGAGGATGATGACAATGATATAAGAATTCAATAAAACAAGTTCAAGAATTAATTTATCCAAGAATTAACAACGTCCAAATTGTCAACATGATACTGCTTTGTGGAGTAAAATTCAAGAATGCTTAGAAGAATATTTTCATGAAAAGATACTGGATGAACCACAATTACCAAGGATATTCCACTAATTTCATGGAGTATAGAAGTTAAAACTTAACCAACTGAGTATAATAAAGAATGGAATAACAAAAGAAATCACCCGGCATGCGATAGACCGCACAGACAGGTTATTCCAACAGAATAATAAATAATGGAACCAGGTCCGGCGTAAACGCACAGACAGGATATTCCGACAGAATAATCAATAATGGAAATTCCGACAGAATAATAAATAATGGAACCAGGTCCGGCGTAAACGTACAGATAGGATATTCCGACAGAATAATAAATAATAGAACTAGGTCCGGCGTAAACACACAGACAGGATGTTCCAACAGAATAATAACAAGACGGAACCAGGTCCGGTGTAAAACACACAGACAGAATGTTCTAACAGAATAACAGAAGAATGTCACCAAGTATAGGGTAGACCGCGTATACAGGTTATTCCAACAGAATAATAAGAAATGAAATAACAACAGTTCTCTTCATGAATAAGAAAGAATAACACCCCTTACCGTTTTAAAAAAAAACTGAAATAAGAAAATAGTTAAGTAGCAGAATACTTTTCTTTTCTCTCTCTATAGTTTCTCTCTCTAGAGTTCAGTGAATTCGTAAGAAATAATGAAGGAATGAGCTGCTATTTATAGAAAAATAGAATTCATAGTAACTAATCCATGAACGGTCCAGATTGATTACTTTAATCTGACGGTCCAAATTTAAAGAAAAATATTTTAAATAAAATATAATATATTCTATTTATAGAATAACTTTAAAAAAGTATTCTGTTTTATATAAAAAGATGTTTCTGTTTTATTACGTTAATAATACGAATAAAACAAAACTTTATTATCGCTAAATAATTCATATTATTAACTGACAATAATTGAATCAAACTGAGTGACTTCTCACATAAGTATTAATAATCAATACCGTGTGCTACTATGCAACCACACGTATTACTGTACTTTTACTACCGAGTAGTTCAACAGTATCAATGGTAAAACTTTCGCCGTTATTTTTAGTAAAATATTTTTGTCGTTTTCTCAATCCGACAATAATTCCGTTGTGGGGTCCACCAATGATTGTGCCGTTGTACGAATATTCCCTACTAAAACGAATATTCCCCGACCAATCGAATATTATATAACAACTTGCGTACTTTGCAAAATTTATAAATATTACCCACAACTATAATATTATATCAAATTAACTCCATAATATTCAAAAATGATATTTATAGAAAATTCATCTTTATTTATAAAAATTGGGGTCTTACATGTTTAACATGTTGTTAGCATTTATTGCAAAAAAATACCCTTCCTCCTCATTTATTCATATATCACGCATTCATCGTAAAAATATCACCATTATTATAATATTAAAATATAATAATATATTTAAATGAATTATTTTATCAAAAAAAATAAAATATCAATTTTTAACAATTGTCATTTTTCTAAAAATTCCTTCATTTATATCCACATAAATAAATATTTTCCTTATCATATAAATCAATAATTAATTATTCACAAATAATATTCCCAGGAAAGAGAGGGCTTTCCGATAAAAATTTCTCCTTACTGGCGCGCAATTAGGTGACCAAACCTCTCCTCAGACAGAATTTCCTTAGACATTGCCAATAATGCTATCTAATAATATTATTCAAATAATATGAATTATTGATCTGATAATGAAAAATACTGTGCAGTGACAATTATTGAAACAACAATAATATAAAATATCAACGTAGCAATTATTGAATCAATAAAATAAAATATTGAATAGTAATTACTGTAATAATTATTGAGTAGTGACTTCTTACGTAAGAATCAATAATTGGTGCAATACCGTGTGCTACTGTGTAACACCACGTATTACTGTGTTTTAACCACTGGGTATTCCAACAGTGTTAACGGTAACAACTACGCCGTTATTTATAAAAAAAACTCATACTTGTCGTTTTCTTCATCCAATCACTTTCTGTTATGGGGCCCACACAGGGCTGCGCTGTAGTACGAATATTCCCCGACAGTAAGAATATTTCACGACCAAACGAATATTCCCCGACAATAATGAATATTTTATAATGACTTGCTTAATTAAGATATTTGCACATTTTACCCATAACTTATCACATAATCAAATCAACCCTTACTATTTCAAAATAATAAATAAAAGAAATTCAATTTCATTTATAAAAAGTTGGGGTCTTACAACCTCCCCTCATGAAATTTCGTCCTCAAAATTGACGTACGTACCTGGTATTTCGAAAAGGTGAGGGTACCTCGCTTTCATTTTCATTTCTAACTCCAAGGTCATTTCCTCAATAGCATGGTTCCTCCATAAAACTTTGACTTGTGGTATAACCTTTGTGTATAGGACATGCTCCTTCCTATCCAAGATCTTGACAGGTACTTCCTCGTACGTTAAGTCTTCGGCTATCTCGTCTGGTTCTAACTCAATAATGTGGTTTGGGTCTTTCACATAATTACGAAGCAAAGATATGTGAAAAATATTATGAACACGAGACATGCTTGGAGGTAACGCAAGTCTATAGGCCACATTTTTTACTCGGTCAAGAATCTGAAATGGACCAATAAATCGTGGATTGAGCTTTTCTCTCTTTCCAAATCTTGTAACTCTCTTCCATGGAGCAACACGCAATAATACATGATCCCCAATATTAAATTCCACGTCCTTTCGATGAAGATTCGTATAACTCTTTTGTCGATCATGTTCCATTTGTATACGTTGTCGAATTATTTGGATCTTTTCTGTAGTTATACGTACCAACTCTGGTCCCAATAATGTTGCTTCACCCACCTCATCCCAACATACTAGAGAGCGACACTTTTGTCCATATAATGCTTCGAATGGAGCCATACCTATACTTGTCTGATAACTGTTGTTGTATGGAAATTCCACCAATGATAAATACTTATCCCAACTCCCTTTGAAGTCTAGGACACAGAGTCTTAATAGATCTTCAAGAGTTTGAATAGTCCTCTCTGATTGTCCGTCCGTTTGAGGATGGTATGCCGAACTGAATCGTAAATCCGTGCCCATAGCTTTCTGCAAGCTAACCCAAAATTGTGAACTAAATCTTGGGTTACGATCAGAAACTATGGATACTGGCATGCCATGCAACCTCACAATCTCATTCACGTACATATGAGCAAGACGTTCAAGGAAATAAGTCTCCCGTATTAGCAAGAAATGAGCAGACTTAGTTAATCTATCAATAATAACCCAAATCATATCTATGCCTTGAGAGACCTTGGGAAGACCCATAACGAAATCTATAGTAACGTGTTCCCACTTTCATTTTGGAATCTCAAGTGGTTGCAATGGACCCTTTTGCACTTGATGCTCCGCCTTTACACGTTGACAAATTAAACACCTCGAGATAAACTTCGCGATTTCTCTCTTCATATTGCTCCACCAAAATGTATGTCGAAGATCACGATACATTTTGGTACTTCCAGGATGGATTGCAAATGGTGTATTGTGTGCCTCCATCATGATTTTATGCTTCAAGTCAGAATTGTTAGGAACGCAAAGTCTGGAGTTGACTCGAAGTATTCCTTCTTCATCGATTCTTACTTCTAGAATAGCACCTTCGTGCACTTTCTTCTTCATACGCATCAACTCTAGGTCTGTGGCTTGAGCAACTTTAATTTTATCGATTAAAGTTGGTTCTATGCGTATACTTGACATCATTGCATGGGTCCCCAGAGTCTTGAATTCTATCTTCATCTTTTGTAAATCACACAAAATGGGCCTTTGTGTTGACAACATCGCACTCGTTCCCGCATATGATCTTCTACTCAATGCATCAGCTACCATGTTTGCTTTTTCAGGATGGTATTGAATGGTATGGTCATAATCTTTCAATAGCTCGAGCCAACGTCGTTGCCGCATATTGAATTCTTTTTGGGTGAATAAATATTTAAGACTTTTATGATCCAAATATATTTCCACTTTCTCCCCATATAAATAGTGCCTCAAGATTTTCAACGCGAAAACGACTGCTGCCAACTCTAGATCATGAGTAGGGTAATTCCTTTCATTTCTTTGAGTTGTCGCGAGGTATAGGTTATGACCTTCCCATGTTGCATGAGAACACATCCTAACCCTTTGCCTGAAGCATCGCTGTAGCTAACAAATCCATCCGAACCAGATGGTATTGTCAGAACAGGTGCCGAAATGAGTCTCCTCATAAGCTCTTGAAAATTCTTCTCACATTCCTCACTCCATACGAATTTTGTGTCCTTTCGAGTCAGTTGAGTTAACGGAGTAGCGATTCGAAAAAATCCTTCCATGAATCTCCGATAATAACCAGCTAAACCCAGAAAGTTACGTACTTCGGTCACCGACTTCGGTTGCTCCCAACTTTGTATTGCTTCAATCTTCACCAGGTCAACAGATACTTTATGTTTTGACACCACGTGCCCAAGGAATGCTACTTCCTCAAGCCAAAACTCACATTTCTTCGACTTGGCATGTAGCTTGTTTTCACGAAGCCTTTGAAGTACCAGCTTCAAATGGTGCTCATGATCTTTATGGCTTTTGGAATAGATGAGGATGTCATCAATAAAGACAACAACTAACTGATCTAAATATTTCTTGAATACTCGGCTCATCATATCCATGAAAGCCGTAGGAACCCTAGTCAATCCAAAAGACATGACTACGAATTCATAATGCCCATACCGAGTTCTAAAGGCAGTCTTCGAAATATCCTCAGTTTTAATCTTCAGCTGATGATATCCAGAACGGTTATCGATCTTTGAAAAAAATTGTGCTCTTTGTAACTGGTCAAATAGGTCATCAATACGAGGTAGCAGATACCTATTCTTGATGGTGTCATGGTTCAATTCCCGGTAGTCAATACAAAGTCGCATACTTTCATCCTTCTTCTTTACAAATAAAATAGGAGCACCCCAAGGAGATGTACTAGGACGAATGAAACCAATGTCCAACAACTCCTGTAATTGGACCTTTAACTCCTAAAGTTCAATAGGAGCCATTCGATATGGGGTTTTAGAAATAGACTTTGTACCAGGTTCAAGGTCAATAAAGAATTTAACTTCACGTTCTGGGGGTAAACCGGGAAGTTCTTCAGGAAATTCTCTAACAACAGAAATATTATTCAAATCTGACGTGTTTTTGTTCAAGTCCATGACATGGGCTAAGAAAGCATGACATCCATTTTTTAATAAACGAATGGCTTTATAGTTTGATATGACAGTGATTGACTTTAGTGGTTTGGTTGCTTGAATTCGCATAACAGGTTGATTAGGAATATGAAAACTAACAACCTTACGAAAATAATCAATTTTGGCATGATGAGTAGTTAACCAATCAATCCCTAAAATCACATCAAAAGCAAATATCTTTAAAGAGATAAGATCAACAGGTAATGTGATGGTTCCAACTTGGATCAAACAAGATTTATAAACAGTGGATGTAATGAATGTTTCTCCTAACGGAGTCTCCATAGATAAGTCAAAGTCTAATTTCTCCAGAGTCAAGTTTAAACGTTGAGCACAAGTAGGAAAGATAAATGAATGGGTAGAATCGGTATCTAGTAAGGTATAAACTTCGTAAGAATTTATGATTAGCTTACCCGTAATCACCTCGTTCGGGTTCTTCGCATTTTGTCCAGTCACGACAAACGCTCTTCCAGGAACCACTGATTTTGCCTTGTCTGGGACAACCTTTTGAATCACCATCCCTGCTGGACTTGGTTTCACTATAGTGCAATCCCGATCGATATGTCCTTCCTTTTCATAATTATAACATACCTTGAACTGTTATGGACAGTTTGGGCTGATGTGTCCCTCTTTTCCACATTTATAGCATACGACCGGTGGTCGTTCTCCTCCCTTAGAAACAGTTGATACTGGTGTTGACGTCTTCACATTATCATTATTGAATCTCCTCTTTTTAAAATTTCCACTTGACTCGCCTCTCCTATTATCATGGCCACAATTACCACCAGAGTGGTTACCACTTCTGTCTGAATTTTTTCCTTCCCGTTGGTTATTATTACTCCGATGACTGCTGTCGCCGGTATGACCCTGGTTGTGGTCCCTCAGTTGAATATACTCATTATCTCGCTCTAATAATTGAGCCCTGTTGACAACATCTGAATATATAGAAAATTTATGAGAAATGAGATATTGACATATGTCGGGTTTCAAACCTCTCAGAAATATCCAAGTCATACGTTCCTCATTCTCCACCAAATGAGGTGCAAACCTAGATAACTCCGCGAACTTAGCCTCATACTGGGACACAGTCATGTTTTTCTGTTCAAGTCTGATAAACTCTACCTCCTTCATATGACAGATACTTTTAGGAAAGTACTTATCATTGAACAATTTTTGAAACGCTTCCCAAGACATATAGAGTGCGGCTGGCTGGGTACGCTTCACAAATTCTCACCAGTAATCTGCCTCACCATGGTACATAAAGGTGGCGAATGGAACCTTCTGTTTCTTCGTGCATCCCAAGACATCGAATATCTTGGTAATTTACTTGACCCACATTTTCGCCTTAATTGGGTCCGGCTTTCCCCAGAATTCTGGTGGTCCCAACTCTTTGAACTGCTTGGCTGTGACAGACTGTGCGTTGCTATCATTTCCACCTGTATTTTGTATACGAGTCTCCCTCATCTGATTTTGCATGAACTGCAAAAAGCTTCTAAACAACCCATCGTTCATCTTCTGCTCAGTGGTGATGTTTATAGGAGGAACATTATCATCCCATTGCACGTTCTCCTGGTTGGTGATTAAAGGTGTTTTCACGGTCTCATTCACTCCATCATTAATATTTTCAGCTGTCATTTTTAAATACTGCCACAAAACAAGGGTTAATTAAATAAGTTAACATATCACATAATATCCCTATATTATGACCGACCAACAAATAAGCTTAGGTAGGACACACTAGTGAAGGATTTACTCGTCTCTCCCCTCCTAGTTCTATTCTCCGATCCGATAATTGGAAACACTGTGCAGTGATAATTATTGAAACAACAATAATATAAAATATCAGCGTAGTAATTATTGAATCAAGAAAATAAAATATTGAACAGTAATTACTATAACAATTATTGAGTAGTGACTTCTTACGTAAGAATCAATAATTGGTGCAATACCGTGTGCTACTGTGTAACACCACGTATTACCGTGTTTTAACCACCGGGTATTCCAATAGTGTTAACGGTAACAATTAAGCCATTATTTATAAAACTTAAACTTATAGTTTTCTTCATCCAATCGCTTTCTGTTATGGGGCCCACATAAGGCTGCGCCGTCGTACGAATATTCTCCGATAGTAAGAATATTCTACGACCAAATGAATATTCTCCGACAACAATGAATATTTTATAACCACTTGCTTAATTAAGATATTTGTGCATTACTTACCACATTAATCAAATCAACCCTTACTATTTCAAAATAATAAATAGAGGAAATTCAATTTCATTTATAAAAAGTTGGGGTCTTACAAAATATATATATACAAACTTGATCAACCGCCACGAAGCACCTCCATGGGAGATCAAAAATATAAATATATAAAAGCGGTATATATATATATATATATATATATATATATATATATATATATATATATATATATAGAAACATGATCAACCACCACGAAGCACCTCCATGGGGGATCAAAAATGTATATAAAGCTATAAAAGCGATCAACTGCCGTGAAGTAAACCCCAGGCTGGACGAAATATAAAGAAAGCAGTAAAAACGATCAACTGCCATGAAGTAAACTTCAGGCAGGATGAAATGTATATATATATATATATATATATATATATATATATATATATATATATATATATATATATATATATATATATATATAAAGCAGTAAATGCACCGGATGTAACATCCAGGCTCATCGAACAGAATTCAACAACAGTTTATATATATAAGTATATATATAGAAAAGAAGTAAACGCACCGAATGTATAATCCAGGCTCATCGAACAGAGTTCGACACACAATTCATATATATATATATATATATATATATATATATATATATATATATATATATATATATATACGAAAGCAAATAAACGCTCCAGACGTAAGTCTAGGCTCAATCGAGGCATAACTCGATAATGTTAGTCCATATATAAATATATGTATATACAAACTGAAATGAAACCACGGACCGAAGTCCGGGCATACACACACAACACGACTCTCAACGTGAAGAATGGTGTGTGCAAAGATGAAGAGAAAGACTTTAAAGTGTGTAAGAAGGCTTACAGTGGACTGCCAAAAAAGACTTCAATAACTTGAAAGGGATTAACACTTTGTGGGTCCTGTCGTCTCGAAGTACGTGCACGCATGTAATATAATGTCTGCTCGAACTTTCAAAATTTTAATCTGGGCAACCGATCAAGGTGTATAAGACCTTTTTCGACATACTATTCTTGAGAGCTACACAATGACATGGGATTAGAGGTTGTACGAATTCAGGAAGATGGGACCATGTCCTATCTCTTCAAGCTTTAAATTCTATCCGGTGTGCTATCTTGTGCAGTAGTCACTCAGGATTGGCGCTCCTTGGTTCTTGTAGGACATTGTTGTGTAGAATGTATGTTTGTTATTGTTGAGACTACGCGATTGTGGCATTAGGATGGCAAAATAATGGTCCTGCCCTTCACCGGGGTTATCTCCGGTTTGAACTGTGTTAGTGGTCGTTGCTCAGAGTTATCGCTGAGATTGGACTGCTGCAGGTGTTGACCGTCCTCAATGTTTTATTTGAGATGTGCCTGACTTCCTGGGGTTAACTCCGGGCTTGTGGAATGACAGCCTCGGGGATTTTGCCTAGTGTTCTGAAGTTGTTTGCATGGATTTGAAACAAGCATTTCCGGAGTCATCTCCGGAACTGCAACTGCATGCCTCGGGATTATCTCTGAGGTTGACGATGTCTTTCCCGATGTTGTTTCCAGGACTGAGACTCAGTATCTCGGGGTTATCTCCAAGATGACACGGTCTTCTCCAGTGTGATTTTCGGTATCTGAACTGCAGTCCTCGGGGTTATCTCCGAGGTTGAAATTGAAAACTCCCAGTGTTGCTTTTGGGGTTGAGATTAAAACTTCCGATGGTATCTGGGTCTGAGCTGGATGTCTCGGGGTTATCTCCCAGATGGTAATACTGAGTATCCCAGGGTTATCTCTGGGATTGAACTGAGCTGTCTTCCAAGGTTATCTCTGACAGACGATTCTGCCCTCTTGCAATGTTAGTAATAGATATGCAAAAAAATTTTGAGTGTCTACAGTTGGTTATTACGTTTAATTTTTCTTGGTTTTTTCTACTTAACGCATCTACCACTATATTAGCTTTTCCGGGATGATATAAGATTTCACAGTCAAAATCCTTTATCAGTTATAGCCATCTTCTCCACCTTAAGTTTAATTCCTTTTGTGTAAAAATATATTTCAGACTTTTGTGATCTGTATATATTTCACACTTCTCCCCGTATAAGTAATGCCTCCAAATTTTCAGGGTAAAAACTACAACGGCTAACTCTAGGTCATGAGTAGGATACCTCTTCTCATAATCTTTGAGTTATTTTGAAGCATAAGTAATCACTTTCGTATGTTGCATTAAAACACACCCTAAACCTTTGTGTGACGCATCACTAAATACTACAAGGCCTCTTGTATCATCTGGTAAGGACAACACTGGATCCATGCTCAGTTGCTTCTTTAACTCTTGGAAGCTTTCTTCACATTTATCTGTCCAGACGTATTTCACCGTCTTTCGAGTTAAATTGGTTAGTGGGGTTGCTATTTTTGAAAAGTCTTCTATGAAACGTCGATAATAACTCGCTAAACCGATAAAATTTCTTACTTCTGTTGGAGTTGTTGGTTGCTCCCAATTCATAACCGTTTCGATCTTAGTTGGATCTACTAAAATTCCATTCTTGTCAATTACATGACCTAAAAATTAAACTATTCTTAATTAGAATTCACACTTGGAAAACTTTGTGTAAAGTTGTTCCTTTCATAATATCTCCAATACGATTCTCAAGTGTTCAGCATTTTCTTCCCGTGTTTTTGAGTATACCAGAATATCGTCGATAAACACTACAACGAATTTGTCTAAGCATGGTTTAAGCACTCGATTCATCAAGTCCATAAATGCTGCTAGTACATTTGTCAAACCAAAGGACATCACAAGAAACTCATAATGTCTATAACGTGTTCTAAACGCTGTCTTCGGTACATCTTCTTTTCTTACCTTTAATTGATGATAACCTGTTCGTAGGTCAAATTTTGAAAAGTGTTCAGCCTCTTTTAATTGGTCAAACAAATCATCAATTCTTGGTAAAGGATACTTATTTTTTATGGTTAACTTATTTAATTCTCTATAGTCAATACATAACCTCCTGGTTCCATCCTTCTTCTTTACAAACAATATCGGTGCTCCCCAAGGTGAAACACTGGGTTGTATGTACTTCTTGTCTAGGAGTTCTTGTAATTGTACTAATAACTCTTTTAGTTCTACATGTTTCATCCTGTATGGTGCCTTAGAAACTGGCGCCATACCCGGTGAAAGGTCGATAACAAACTCGATTTCCCTATCTGGAGGAAGACCTAGTAAGTGATCTGGAAATACATCGGGAAATTCCTTAACTATAGGTATTTGATCTAGTTTTACTCCTTCCTTTCGAGTATCAACTATGTAAGCCAAATAACATGCACAACCCCTTCTAAGTAATCTTTCTGCCTGAGTTATGGTCAAACATAGAGATTGCTTAGGTGAACAACCTCCGTTGAACACTACCTTTGACTTCGACGCAGTCAATAGGTTTATACGTTTTTGATGATAATCGATCATCGCATTATGATTAACTAACCAATCCATCCCTAGGATTACATCGAATTCCCCTAACTTTATTGGAATAAGGTTCACCAGAAATTTGTGCCCCTTTATATCCACACTGCAATCCCTATATATAGTTTTAACATGAATCTTCTCGTTATTTGCAATTTCTACGCAAAATGGTATGTCTAAATCTTCACATAGCATATTCAAATTTTTAGAAAAGCTATTAGACACAAAAGATCAAGTAGCACCAAGGTCGAATAACACATATACATTTAAAGTGTTGATAGGGATGATATCTGTCACCACTTCCGGTGAAGCAACATTATCCCTCACCGACATATTAAACATTCTGGTGGTCGGTCGACTCTGAGCTCCAACTGCAGCTACTGTTGACCTATTATTATTATTTTTTGGTACTCTATTTCCCACTTCTCCTTGGCTCTTGGGTTTGGGACAGTTCTTTGCTATGTGATCCGATGAACCACAGTTGAAACATTTATTTTTATTAGGGATATGACACTGTGGAGAATAGTGTCCCTCCTGACCACAATTAAAACATTTATTTCTAAGACATACACCTTTATGTCTTCTCCCACATTAGGACAATGTTCAATCTTGTTATTTTTGTTATTATTATTAAAATTGTTGTTATTATTATTTACCTTTTTCCCAAAGCTATTAGAAAAAGTAGTATTCCATTTCCTCTTATTATTAAACCCACCTGAACTGGGTTCTATCTTAGATGACCCTCATTTTGACTCTTTTTATCTTTGTAAAATTTAATGAGGTTTTCATTTTCATTCTCAGCAATGAAAGCTTTCTCGAGTATTTCAGGGAAAATCTTTATTTGGAAGATAAATATTTTACTACGTATTTGAGGTTTCAAACCATCTTGATATCTCCAAGTCTTTCTAGGTTCAGTATCAACTTGATATAGAGCAAACCTGGACAGTTCGTTAAACTTGGCTGTATACATACAGTAAGTTCTCATTGCTTTAATTATAAGAATCGTACTTCTATACGACCCTTCAGACATTAGAAAAAATAGTTTTCAAAGAACAGCTCATTGAATCTATCCCATTACATAACTTTAGTTTCTACACGACCCCTAGTAGAATCCCACTAGTAATTTGCCTCTCCTTTTAGGAAAAAGGTTGCAAAAATTATCTTTTGATTGTCATTAACATTGGTTACGAAGAAAAAATTTTCTATCTCGGTAATCTAAATTTATGCATCTATAGGTTCAAATGTACGTTTAAACTCAAGTGGACCTACTAGTTTAAAGTCCTTAAATGGTGTGGTTTGAGTTGTAGGTCTATTTTGTACAGCACCTAACAAAAGTTCTACTATTGGGTAGGATTAACATCATTATCCATCTCTGGTTGAGGTCTTCTGGTTGGTGGCATGATTCTAGTAAAACAAATATAAACATCCACAATAAGAATCTTGTTTAAAAATAAACATACTTTTTTTTGTTCATATTTCACAGTAGTACAGAACAGAACCATCTAGTGGTTTTACACATAATAGTACTAGCTACAATATAAACAACAAATGCTATTTTATTTATACTAGTACAGAGCACTTAGATTTCTATACTATAATCAAGAAATCATTAACTTCATCATAGGAATCCTGAATCATATGGCATACCACATATCTGTCTATCAGATAAGCAATCTTCTTCTCCTCCAGTGGATATCAAACCACTCGACACTACAAATCATTGAATACATTCCGAGTTATTAAAACAGACTTGGTTAACCTCAACTGTATTTCCCTCCTGTCACTTTGTGCATGGTGCAGTAGTACTTTCAGTCGATTATAAGTTCCCCTTTCATGCTCCAGCATACCCTTGGCTAAATGTGCTCTAAACTTCATTTGATCATTCTCACTCTCAAATTTTTGTACTAGTGATGCCATTGCCTCTTCATGGTCTTCAATCCTCATCAATTGTCCAGCTGTAGGATCCTCCTTTTCCTCAGCGTCTAACAATTATTGATCATGAAGTAAATCTTCCTCTTCTGCATCACTATCTTCAACTGACTTAATTCTTGGTAGATTATTTACTATCGGCATTTCCTCAGCATCAGAGTTGGCCATCCTAGAAAAAGAACTTCTTTATTATTTATATTACAAATTTTTTACACAGAACATAAGGTTTTTAATGTGTAATTTATTATTTTTACGGACTCGAAGACTATATACTAAGATACATCTTCCTTAGATCTATAACCTAATGCTCTGATACCAAACTTGTGATGCCCCCAAATCTATACTCCCACGGTATCCGATCTGGTCTTCACAATTAGTCAATTAATATAACACATCCAAATCTATACACCCACGATATCTGATTTAATGCTTATATCTAATTGAACTACTATACATATGTAACAAGATACAATTCCCATAGATCCAAGGTTCACAGTATCCCATAACAGATAATAATTCAATATAGAACTATTGCTGTGTTTGAATACCCTTACTTGGATGTATAGACTATATCTACGAATGGTATCTATATATCCGAAATCCAGAGTACTAGTAATAACATGAACAATCCATTTTACTAATTTCTTCACTCAGATGTATAGTCTACATTTTGCGGATTACCCTATCGTATCGGTAGTGTACCTATCTATCTGAAATTCAGAGTATCGACAATAACATGAACAGTCCATATTGCCAATACCCTCACTCAGATATATAGTTCCCAAGGATCTCAAAATAAATAAAAAGTTCTGTTTACATCTATTTATGTAAATGAAACACGATTGCAAAAATAAAGGATGATATTATATAATATATATAATGGTTTAATTATATGATTCTTCATAAAAAAATTATTATTACAAAAGTATTACATTCAGCTAGACAGTAATTTAAACTAATCTCAACATGGTCGCTTTCCATTGTTTGTTCTAGATGTGCCAAGGTTACTATCTAATATTGTAAAGGGAATGGTTTGCAAGAATGAGCTATGACATGCTCAGCAGGTTTTATATTTATAACATAATATAGGATTTGAAGAAGTATAACAACTCAAAACTTTACTCAACTGAGGGTTGTTTACCATTTCTGGAATTTTTATATTTCAACCATTTATGGACTTTTTTTTATTTCTGTCAGTCACAAAGACTTAAAAATCTTGTCCAGATGTGAGATAGGGGATCAACCTACTCAACATCCTAGGAGTATGTATATCATCCTAATCGTGCCCACGTGCACTAAGTGTCAGATATACTGGCACACAATTTTTCCCTTCTGGGATTTACAACTCAGTATAGGATGTCTTACCAAAGTAATTTGGTTTGACACACCAGTTTATGCTCAATAAGCAATAACATATGAATAAATATTTCATTTCTTAGTTATGCTGAAGCTATATCGATAACTTTTCAATAATTGGCAATCAAGTTAGGTTTGGTATAACATATCAAAAGCAAATCAAGATAGGAATCTTGTGCAACGAATAAGCAGGGTTCGAGAGCTTGCATAAGTAATAAGTTTGGGTTTAGTAAACTTGCAAAAGTAATTAAGGTTAGGGAACTTGCCTGGGCGAAGAACGATTAAGCAACGCTACTCGATTCGTTTATAAACACCTAAGACGTTCAAACATATATGTTTAACACATTATTATTGATCACAATACTTAAATACACAAACTATTTATGTTCGATTTAAGTTTGATATGATTTCTGTGTCCTAAGATTTTACTGGATAATTAATAAGCTAATATTTTGGTTAAACTTTAGTTATAAGCTTTATTATATTTTTAGATAATTTGTATATCCTTTATAATAATTCCCGGAATCTTATAATAATTTTTAGATATTTATTTATCCATTAAATAATTTTTAAATCATTTATTTCTATTTTTAAATAATTACTATTTACTTAGAAAATTAATAAAAACTTTGTTATTATTTTTAAATAATTTATAACCATTTAATATGATTTTTAAATTATTAATATCATTTTTAAATAATTATTTATTATTTATAAATGATTATTCTAATTAAATTATTAATAACTTAATTATTAACAATATTTAAATAAATAAAATATTTATTGAATTTATGTAAAAATATTAAAAGTTAATTATTATAACTTAAAATATTTTTTAAAACTATTTTTATAATTATTTATTAATTATTTCTAATTTTATTTATTTATTTATTAAATTTATATTTACTGTCTGTCGCTAAAGCCCTATAGCGACAGAAAGTGTTGCTATAGGTGTTGTTCATTTTATGGGGACAGTTTGATTGTGGCTTAAAGGTAATTTTGACATTAGCTTATTCTTTATTGATGATGATTCTGGGTTTGTAAGTGTATAGGTGTTATAGTATTCATGTAATAGTACAAAATCTTACAAATTTCAGGCTTTTACCTACATATAACAAGAAGTTATAGAGGCTCAAAGTCACTGTCAGAGTTGTTCTTGGGTTTTTGGGTAACTCAGAACAGTGGTCATGGTTGGTCAACGATATTGCGGCTTCTATATCTTTCAATCCGTGCGATAGATGTATGTTTTAATTGTTGTAATATGTAGCCTATATATCAAGGTACATATATGTTACACTGGTTTGTACAAAGTAATGTTCTAAGGTTTTGATTTATGTTGGTCAAAGTACAGCCAGAGGCTGTTCTTGATGCTCATCAGTTTTTTGGGTTTTCTAGAAAACACAGTCATGCTCGTTCAATGATATTTGACCATTAATTCTAGTAATCCTAGGAATTAATTAAGAGTTTGAGTGTTATAGATTTATAGTAGGTATATCTAGGTATCATTTCATAACACTTAGACATCCTAACAATAAACAGAAAGCAATTTAAAGGTTGGTCAAAGTAGCCGGCTCAACTTGTTCTTGAGATTTCTGGGTAACCCAGAAATCAGAACTTCGTGGTCGGTCAACCACTTTTGACCACTTATATCTTTCAATATATGAATCCAATAGACCTATTTTCTCTTCCATATTACTGACCTCATGTAATACTACAACTAGCATACAATTAACAGACCTAGATATTAACTTACAAGGATCTATAGGCTCTGACATTCGACTGTTAGACCTATTTTTCCAGAATTTCCAATTTTCTTAAAACATCATTTTGATGCATCTAGATGTTATGTAAACATGTTCTATCAACTTAGCATACTTACTAACATGTTATTACACATATCTAAACCACAAATTAAACACATCATTAAAGATCTAGGTTGAAATTAGGGTTTGCACATTTTCTTGCTTGATTTTGATTTCTGGCTTTTGATTCTGTTCTTGCTATCACCAAGGCTTGTTTAGGTATGTTATATGAGTGTATATGCTTAGAAATTTCATGGGATTGAATTGAATTAGGGCTGTTATTTATAGAATTGTCAAGCTAGGGTTTTTGGTCATTTTTTCACCTTCTTGCTACAAAGATCTAATGGTTGATACTTGTGCTGCTTGGGAGTTGCAACCATGTCATGTGCAGTCGTGGGACTTGATTTGATGAGTAATAACCTACTGGTGAGCTAGTTCGTCATAATTATTATCTTAATTATGCCCTAATCCTCTTTAATCTTGATTAGGGTTTTGGTTTTTATGATTAGGGTTACTTGATAATGTTTATTAACACCTAATTGAAGTTTAATAATCACGATTAGGGTTTAGGATAACCTAACTAGGGTTTAATTTAACCAATTAGAGTTAGGGTTTCACAATTAGGGTTAGGATTTATAAATCTAGGGTTAGGGTTTCCTGATTTCGTTATTAGGGTTCCTAACTTAGATTTTTACACAAATCCTAACAAGCACAACAAAACGTTTTGTCAGTGTAAGCACGACAAAGTAGCTTGTCAAAATACATATACCGAAAAGTCCTTTTTCTGAAGAAAATTTTTAAGCACGACGTGTCAAGCATGTCAATTTTCGGACAAAAAATTTATTTAACTAAATTGTATAACATAGTATATAATAACACAATACACTTTTAGAACGGAGAGATTTTATTTAATAATACTGAATTTACATAACCGAGTCTTATTAGGGTTTTGGGGTTTCATAGGCTCTGAGCCTTCTTAGATTTAGACCGGGTAGTGGGACCAATCTTTTCCTACAATAAAAGTATGTATGTTAATTTATATATATATATATATATATATATATATATATATATATATATATATATATATATATATATATATTAACAGGATGCATGCTATGCAATGTGTCTTTTTTTGAGGTTTTTTTAATGTTTTCCTACAAAACAGCTGTTAGTTATTTTTGCTTACAAGATAACATGATATGATTTAATATCTGTACAATAATCTCATTGACAGGGAATGTAAATTATATTCACATTTTCTTTTCATTTCTTTTTTTACTAAATTTAAATTGTATTAAAATAAAGGAAATTACAAATGTTATTGGAAAACCCCAATCAGAAGTAACCTATGATGTCATGACTATATAAAATTGTAGGCCCGTAGCCTAACAACGCTAAAAAGTTACCTGTCATATCAGTCTATTACAAAAAGTGATCAAACCAAAGTATCCTTTACAGAAGTACATAGCTAAACCAAAGAATCCAATACAAAAGTACATAGAGGCCATCATCATAAGGCAGTTTAGTTCCAGCAGCTAAGGAGCCCAACAGAAGAATTGCAACAATAGTCCTTCTATCATTTAACAATCAACCAGCCAAAATGCATCACATTAGCATAACAACCCTGCTGAATACAACACATCAGCATAACTTATGCACGAGACTTTTGTACGAGCAGAAACCATCAAACCCAAAATACAGCTGGCGTGAGACCCATGCAGCCCAAAACCAGAAGCATCTGCAACAGCAGCTGCTCCTCAGCATAATAGAGCCAAACCAGCCCAGCCCGTCCCAAAACCAGAAGCATAACAGCAGCAGCTGCTCCTAGCATAATAGAGCCAAACCAGCCGAAGAGCCCCAAGACATCAGACATCAATAACAAGATCCATTTCCATGGCCTATCATAACCAACCGAAGAGCATGAGATGCCCCTTAACACCAACTGCCTTTGCAACAAATGCCCTTAGCAACAACTTTGCTAAAAAGACTACCCTTAGCAGAAACCACTGGCCAACTGTAGCTTAGAAGCAAACCATCTGTCATAGGAAGTCCCCAACCTCATAGAACGCCAGCAAAAATAGACTCCTACCAAGACCAAGTTAGGCATCCCAGCAGCCTACAAATCCCACAAACCGTATGCCCATAGAAACGTAGCCCACATTTTTGTTTGTTTATAGTAGGAACCAAAAATAGACATTTATAAAGCCATACCCCGGAGATATAGTATGGTCATCTAAGGACAGTTCTAGAGATGACCATGCTATAAACAATAAGTGGAGCAAACCTACTAACTAATAACCAGATTATAGTTATAATTTACATAAGCCAGTTACAATAAAATTGACTATGGATTGTGGCTTTAACAAAAGGTTTAAATTTGGACAACCTAGATTTGATGAGATTTATAACTTCTAAAGCCAAATATCTTCCAGGAATACAAGTACCCTTAAAGATTTTGTTATTTTTAGCTTCCCAAACTTTATAAGTTGAAACCGCTAAAGTGAGCCTGAATATGTATTTAGTTAGCTTCCAGCCAGTATAATTTAGAACAGAATTAATTAGATCATCCCAAATCAGAGGCATATGTTGCCATTCACCAAGATGGAGCGCTTCTTTTATAATCAATGAGGAATACTGACAAGTGAAGATTAAGTGTTCAAACGATTTAGGGTGATTCTGACAAAGAGAGAAAATGGCAGACCTGTTTGAGAGATAGTGGTAAGTAATGTCGTATATGGGTAGTTTTCGTTACAGAACAAGCCATAAGATGAAGGAGTAACGAGGCACATATAGTGGGTGCTAAAGTAGATTGTGCCATGCGACCTGTGGTCTATGTTCCCGAATGGATTTACAAATTAATGTGGCTTTTATGGTATCGAGATTTGCATAATTCAAGAGAATGGAGTCATCAATGTTAGGAGGAATTAGAATGTCTTGAATCTGCCGGCTAAATATTATCATCTCATGATGGAAACTTTGGGGAAGGTGTTGGCCGATTTCGCAATCGATAAAACACGCAAAAGCATACGCGGTCCACAAGTAATATAAGATAAGTAGAGTGTCGTACCCACGAGGACGAAGTGTTAAGTGTAAGTCAAATACTAATGTAAGTTCTATACTATCTTATCAAAACAAGTGATTAGAGATGGTGTGTTAAACTATGTGATTAAAACTATGGGAAATAAGAGAAGTAGTTGTACTAGGAAGTCAAGTTAAGATTATAATTCCCCAAATGCGTCGCCTAATCTCTTAACTCTCCACATTATAAATGAATCAAGGAATGGTCAACCGAGAACAGTAACTACACATAAGCTTCTGTCGAAGGTCAAACACACATCCCTAGCTAGATGAATCACAATATTTCTATTGGTGAAAATAACTAGACTAGGGTCATTAAGCTTAGTCTCAAGGCTACACAAGGCAAATAGAGATATGTCTATCCTATTAAGCAGTTTATGCACACATTCCCATAGGCATGGTCATAACATGTGTTGTTGTATTTAAAGGCTAGATATTAATATTAATTTTTCAATACCCATTAATATCAATATCAATTTCTCTATCAAGCAATCAATCAATAAGTAAGAAATACAACAACCCATTCCAAACTGATTCATTAATATAAATAAGAGAGAAAGTTGATTAAGCTAAACAATATGTTACATTGCAATCCTAAAAATGGAATTAGTTCATAACCATGGTGCTAATACACATTTTTAAAGCATTCAACAAGCTCATTAATACACAAATAAATAAAAGATTTGGAATAAGAAAACTCCTGTTGTGAAGTTTTCTGTCTCCAACTCTTCTCCTCTCCGTGTAATGTCTGAGTTGTGAAGGACACGATGCACTTTTCTTCCTTGAAGCACCGCTTCTTTCTCTTCTAGAACTAATTAATACTGGAATAAAACTAATGTATGCTCTATCTCTCTATGTCATAACTCTGATGGCGGCTATCCATCTTAATATCCTCTTCTCCTCTACTCTAGATCATTAAAAGCAATTTATTGTCTGGACACCAGAGGTGGCGCTGCGGCGCGGAGAATGAACTAGTGGGTGGCGCTGCGGTGCCATGTAGGCTTTAAAACACCGGAGGTGGCGCTGCAGCGCCAGCTTACAAAGGGGTTGTGCCGCTATAGCGCAAGGTGACGTCAGCATGCAATCCTTCCTCGCGCTGCGGCGCCTAGCAGAAGCTTGATGATGGCGCTGCTGTGAAACATGACTATTTTGTCCCCTATAAGCTGGAAATGACCTAATCAGCCATGCATCATATATATTAAGCTTAATAACAACAAAATATACATATATAAGCTAAACAAATAACGAAAAATAGGTAGTGTCTTAAGCTTCAGAGGATCTGATTCGTGATATAAATTCCACTAATCAAATACCCCCAAACTTAAGCTTTTGCTTGTCCTCAAGCAAACTATCTGACATCTACACCTACATTACTGTATGACGCAAATGGAAACTACTCCTATAGAATATTATCATGGCTTCTAAGCGCAATTATAGAACCACTCTGAGAATAAGACAAACACCGACATGAATGAGCGCTTAATATCAAATTTGTAAGTATGAGACTGTACTCGATCCATTCTATGTGTGTGTGTGCGAGCCAATCATCCTAACTAACCATAGCCCAAATTAAGATCACACAGTTGATTGTGATAACCAATAAGCTTACTCTGTAACTCACACAATCAACAAGCATTAAGAACAAGACGCAAATATAAGAAAGGATCAAATGATTCTAGTATTGAAGTAAAATCTGACTCAAACATTACTTAATTACCTTAGGCTAAACAGAGCATACCCATTAACAAGTTTTTGATCAGTGACTCCCAAGCCAGATGACTATAGGGCACTAAGTGTAGAACAACCCTATGAATCTAATAACTCGAGCAGCAAAGGCCCCGTAATCAACTCAAGTTAAAAAAATCTTTACTAAATCCAATGATTATTAGGCAAGTGCATTTTATGCTCCAACTCGTACATGTCTGCGTTTATGGGCGAGTGCGTTTTACTCTCCATCTCGACCCACCGCAAGACTAGCTTTTTTTTTAAATGCGTTTATGGACGAGTGCGTTTTACGCTCCATCTCGACCCACCACAAGACCAGTCTAACCACAACATAATTAAAACCAACAACATTAAAACATAGTCTGGGGCTATACAGCCCAAAAGAAACCATAATTAAACCAGTCTAACCACAACATAATTAAATCCAACAACATTAAAACATAGTCTGGGGCTATACAGCCCAAAAGAAACTATAATTAAACTAGTCTAACCCCATCATAATTAAAACCAACAATATTAAAACATAGTCTGGGGTTATACAGCCCAAAAGAAACTCACACCGTCACAGATTAAACAAAAAAGCAATTCATATATAGCTAAAATTTAAAGGAATCTCCCCTAAGCTTGCAATTTTCCAATGTCCTCAATGGCCTCTGTGCAGCAGCATCAATCATCCGCATCAACACCATCATCATCACCCGCTGGCTCCTCCTCGTGATCCTTCTCTCTGGGCGGAAATGGCGGTGGATAAGGGGAAAAATTTGGAGGTTCTAGGAATTAAAAGGGCATAGACTCTGCGTCATCTCCTCTTTCAGGCATATCATAGCCATCATATCGTCGTCTGTCTTGTCATCTGGCCTTAGCCCTCTTTCAGGCACCAAACTCCGTTGTAAAATTTTTTGGGTATAGCGTTTCCAGGCTTCCTCACTTGGGAATTTTACAGCATCCAAATGGAAAGGAAGGGTTCTGGATGCCGGTGAAGGAGGGGGACCTATACTAGTGCGAGGACGCTTTGAACCCATGAGTATGTTAGGTTTGTAATATTCATGAACGCAATCAAATTGCACAAATAAGCGGAAACGTGTAAAAATTAGAGTTTTAAATTTTACAAACTATATACCTGGATCATCCTTTATGCATATTTATTAATTAAACTAAAAGATAAAGAACAAGAATTATACCTTTGAAGATCCGAGCTTCCTCAGGTACAAGTTTACCTCCAAATTCCTTTCGCGTTCAACTTAAATCCACCAGGTTTTGGTTCCTTCCTTTGATCAACGTTAGCCACCCAAGTGTTTGACATCTAGAGGTGATCCACTAAGGAAGAAAAAATATTCAAGAAGAAGGGTGGATGACTAAACCCTAGTTTTCTATCTCTATAGAAAAAGAACGTACTCTCCAACTCTTGAAAATGCGTCTATTGTGAAAAAGTCAAGAACAACTCTACACCCATAATAAGACTCCTCTTATTTATAGATGTTGGCGACCCTCCTTAACAATTAAGGAATTGGGCTTTATTTTAATTAATTAAACTCCTTTAATTAATTATGCTCCTAATCTTATTAAGAATAATTAATTAAACTTTTAATTAATTAGGCTCTTAATCTTATTAAGAATAAATGAGAGTACTTTTATTAATTAATTCCCAAACTCCTTTAGGAATTAAATAATAATAATAGTAATAATAATAATAAGACTCCTCTTATTAATTTATATTTAACATTTTTAAAATATTAAATAATAAATATTAAGCTATTTAATTTATTCTATCACCATATATTAAATTAAATATACTTAACTTATTATTACGATTATGCCATTAACTTCTTAAATAATTATTCTTCTTTTTATGGTGTGACCCTTTAGGTTCTCCATATTAAATCGGCTGTGAATAAATCAATTAGAACAATTCTAATCTTATTTAAATAAATAAATTAAACTATTAATTTATTTAAATAAATAATATTTATTCTACAATAGGGATAAGCCTCCGTAGCGATCAACTACTTTCTAGATAATACAGATTTCAACATTAATCATAAAAGAACCTTTGAGTAAATAGTTACCGTACAATTCAATCCTTCCACCATACAATGTCCCAATTAAATATAAGACATTTAATTACTGTCAAGTCTTATTTTATTTAATTATATATATTTCGATCCTTAAATGCACAACTCCAAATAATACAAATTAGAAACTTCTTTCTAATTTCATTCTGCCTTGGCCAAGGACTACCGGGTTGTCATTTATCGAATCACATAGGACATTTCTCTTCTTTTACTAGAAGTGGTAGATTCTTTATTGATCATATATTATCTCCATGTACAACTTATTATACCCAAGCATACCCTTTGATATACCCTAAAGGTCTTAAGGAATAAGTCAAAGTATAACTCATCATACACAAGATACTATGATGATCTCAAGTCCAAGGATCACTTGTACTACTATCACTACAGAAATTCCTATTGACAGGTAAGTAAAACTCCATTATGTATTCCTTAGTGAGTCATGTTCAGTGAACTTATTCTCTAATAAGCACCTACATACTTACTTTAGTGTCTCCACACAAATGATCATGAGATCAACCATCCTCATCCAATGAGCAACCAACATATGTACCAATCTATCCAGATTCACTAATCCCCAATTTAGTATTCCAATGATTGGGAACTATTTTAGTTTTAAGCTTTCTAAGAATTTAGATATCATTAGAATGATCATCATCATTATTCTAAAAGCATTGCTTAAAACTATGGGTTTATCACATATTATAAAACAACATCATGTAGATAATTAAAAGCCTTTAACAAATTAATATTTTTTATTAATAAATGAATAAAATTGTTACAAAGTATATGCTTTATCATCAAACATGATTGGCTTGTGTGTATACTACTTTCAATCTCCCACTTGCACTAAAGTCAATCGCTATGGTATCTTATACCCTTCTTCTCTAAGTGACGATTATCCTGCTGTTAGATAAGCTTTAGTTAATGGATATGTAATGTTGTTCTTGAGAGTCCACTATCTCTATAGTGATTTCCCATCTTTCAATAATTCTCATAATTAAATGAAAGTGCCACAACACATGTTTAGATCCAAGATGAGACTTAGGAACTATTCCTAGTTCTGTAATGAACTTTTCATCCAAACAATCAACTTGCAGCTTCATTTATAGCTATATACTTTGTCTTTATCACTAAACCAGCAACTCTTTGCTGTTTGGAACCTTTCCAATTCACTGCACCATTGTTCAAGGTAACCCTTTACCTTAAAGTAGATTTTCTGTCGTCTTGGTCTGTCTGAAAAACTTGAGTCTGTTAAGCCCTCTAGTTTTAATTTAGACCCACTATAAATTTTAATCACATCCTTAGTACCAGTTAAGTACTTTAAGATATTTTTCACTGACTCATAGTGAACTTCTCCAGAATATGACTGATCAACATCAGGTCTCGTATATTTCATTGCATACATGATTGTCACTCATGCAATCTCTCTTTTCAGGAGTCTATGGGGACTATTAAGAGAGATACACTCCATGTCTCATCAACATGAGACATTTCTTGGAGTTTGTCATGCTAAACGACTTTAGCATCAAATGAATATACGTTCCTTGGGTTAAGTCGAGCAGCCTCTTAAATCTATCTATATAGATTTGTATTCCTAATTAAGATACTCTTCCCGAATCATTCATGGAGGAATGTTTAGACAACTTTATCTTTACTGATTGTAGCATTGGTATGTCATTCCTTATCCGTAATATATCAACATATAATACTAGGATTGTCACGACTCTCCCACTGACCTTTTTGCTCACACTAGGTTCATTCTTATTTTTGATAAAATCAAACTCTTTTGATTGTCTCATTAAAACTAATGTTTCATATTTGAGAAGCTTGCTTCAATCTATTTCTTTGAGTGTCTACAACTCTTACCTCATCGTATGTAACTGGATCATTATCTTCTATGATGTGTACCTCATCATCATCATCTATGATGAATCTATATCTCCTAGGTATCTTCGGTACTATTCTAGATTTATGATTCGGTTGTGGTATAATAGGTCTATCTACATGTTCCTCTTATTTGACTTATAGTATTTTGTGGTTTTTGAACTCTTCAAGATCTATTATCCTCCCATTACCCCTTTTAATGATAAACACCTTTATCTTAGAAGGTAACGTGTTTCGTAATAAACACATTTTACTAAGTAGGATTATATAACATATACCCTAAACTTACTTTAGGATGTCCCACAAATTGATATTTGTCAAATCTTGTCCCAAGCTTATCCTTTGAAACCTTTTTCACATAAGTTGGACAACCCCTTATCTTAACATACTTAAGATTAGGAATCCTCCATGTCCATAAGTTTTATGGAGTCTTGGGACCGGATTTTGAGGTTACCTTTTTCGTAGATATTCAGCCATTTTTAGGGCATTATCCTAGAAGGATACTGGAATGTCGGTAAAATTATTATGGACCACACCATATCCAACAAGGTATAATTTTTTCTTTCAGATACATCAATCAATTATTGCGTATCAGGAGGTGTCCTTTGTGAGAAAACCATTTGAGATGATCTAGAAACTTATTGCACAAGTATTTATTCCTTGATCCAATCAAAGAATCTTAATACTTTGCCAATTTGTTTCATTTATGAATTCTTTGAACCTTTTAAATAATTCACAATTGTATTTCAGCAAATACACACGTTCAACCTTTTGAACGATCATCTCCTTTTCTTATACTAGTTTGTTCAATTTGTAAATTTATTTTCACGCAAGTCAAGTATACAAAATCCATTAAGTTATATTTCAGTTCTATACAAAACATTATTATTATAAATAGAACAACAATTATTTTTAAATATAATACCAAAGATTTCATTGTCTAACACCAAAATGGAAATAATGTTTCTTACAAGAACTGGAATACAATAACAACTTATTAACTTAATAGACTTACCCGTAGGCAATGCTAAACTATAAGTTCATATGGCTAATGTAGCAACCTTTACTTCATTTTCCACACATAGAATTACTTATCTTTGTTTAGCTTTCTACTTCTGCTTGGTCCCTTCATAAATCTATATTTATGATAACCAAATTCGGTATCCAATACCCAAGTAGAACCTTGACTTAAAGAAAAATGTATTTTAAATCATGAACAAAATTGTATTTGTAACCGAAACTTCACTAAGCTTCTTCTGGTTAGCTCTACAAGATGCTTTTCGCAGTTTCTTTCCAGTGTCCAGGCTTATTGTAGTGGAAGCAAACTCCTTTGCTATCCGTATCAGTTTTGTTCTTATTATCCTTTGTTTTTGCCTTTCTATTTACCTTCTTTGAATCGTTCTTCTTTTCAGAAGATCCTTTGGCCCCTACCAGTAAGATATGGTCTTTCTTGGTTGGAAAGTGACTCTCAACATTTTTCAACATGTTAAGCAAATCAGCGAGGCTGATATCAAGCTTGTTCATATGAAAAATTCACAACAATTGTGAAAGGAGTTCGGGAGTGAGTGCAAGATCAAATCTTGGCTCAACTATCCATCCATGACAAAATCCGTTGTCCTAATTGATTATATTAAGGACTTTGTCTGTACTGTAGTGTCGTTGGTCATTCTAGATCGGAAGAGCTCCTTAGATTTTTGATATCTATTAGTCCTACTTTCATCACCATCAACTACTTGACGTACATGAGTATAGTTGGAGCATCCATAGTTTCATGCTGATGCTAAAGCTTGTTACTCATGGATGCGAGCATGATGCATTGAGCCAACTGTACATCATCTTGACACTTTCTAAAAGTAACAATCTCTTCCTCAGAGGCATTGTCTGCAACCATTGCAGGGATATGCGTATTAAGGACATAAGATAGCTTTTCAGCCGTGAAAACTTTTCAGAATTTCCTTAACCAATCCAATTAATACGGTCCGATTAAATAACATCTAATATGCTTCGCAGTGATAGTAATTTAGATATTGTAAAATTCTGTAAATAAATTTGTAACAATATTTTAGCATACATTCTTTTATTAATTACCAAAATAAATTAGGTCTTATTTTAAATTGGTATCTCCCACTATTTTCTTCAAACTATATTACCCTCAATATATATAGTTCGACAATATCTAATTAAAGATATGCTAGTGAGAATAAGGATCTCGTTTCAAATGTATATAGCCTTGTGTGTGCACAACAAATTATATATAAATAAATAGGTAGACAACTCTTGTCAATTACATTAACTATGCAACTCCTTGTATTTTGCCTCTTAGATCATAATAGTTAAGTGTGTGCACATCCGAACTAAAATGATCTAAGTTAAGTCAGACCCAGCATTTCCATATAAGTGAAGAGAAAACTACAGCCCTTGTGTGTGCACAATAAAACAGTAATGTTCAATTCCTTATAAACATCTTATGTAATAAAAATAACATCTTAAATATTTAATACTTGCCTTGTGTGTGCACAACAAACTCATATTAAATATTCAATACTCTATTTTTTCTATCATGCTAAAAGGCGACGTTCGATATTCCAAATATCTTTGAACGTTATAACTTAATATAAAATATTTAAGGGGTTTGTTATTAATTAATTTGTCTCATCTTGTTTAGCGCGTATGCACACACACACACACACACACACACACACACACACACACACACACATATATATATATATATATATATGTATATATAATACGCGTTAGATTAATGAACATGCGAAGCATGTTTACATGATATATAATATATATAGTATAAGCATGCACATATAGAATACTATATTCTACCTGGATTGATTATGGACTTTTATTCTAGTTTGGTTCACTAGAGCCACCAAGTGAACCAAAAGGTCAAACCCTATGAGTGCAAAAATTAATATTTAAATATAACTATTACATTTAAACACAAGCTCCATTACAAACGGGTCTTCACGCGCTCCTAGCTCCTTGATCTTTAATTCTTCAAAATTAATTCTAACTATTCCTATTACAAAACTATTTAAAATTAATAGAAACCTTGATCAGCAGTCAAGGGGAAGTACATAGGAGGGAGATAGAATTTATATTAAGAAAAAATTAGAGAAGATGAGATACGCATACCCCATTTAATAAAATTCATACATTCATGCATCCAACTAAAATAAAATCCAACCACATTGGTCAATAGTTCACAATCAATCCCATTTATTATCATACACATCACCATATGCATCAATAAATAACATTCATCTCATGAATAATAAACATTTAATATATATATATATATATATATATATATATATATATATATATATATATATATATATATTGATATCATTTAATGGGCAAATTTAGTTTGTATAAAATCTAATTTTGAATCAAAATAAACTCCTTTATTTTAATCCAAATTTAAATCAAAATAAACCTCTTTTATTTTAATTTATCTAATTTTGAATAAAATAAACTATTTTATTTTAATCAAAATCTTTAATCAAAATAAACTCCTTTATTTTAATTAATTATGGAATCCAATTCTAAGTAAAAAAAAAAACTCTTTTATTAAAGGAAACACGAATTCTCTTTCCTATTCACAAATAAACTCTTTATTTTGAATAATATGAAATCTTATTTCATATCCAAATAAAGTACTTTATTTAAGGAAATTAGGATTCTCTTTCCTATTCACAAATAAACTCTTTTATTTTGAATAATATGAAATCTTATTTCATATCTAAATAAACTCCTTTATTTAAGGAAACATGGAATTCTATTTCAACTCCAATTAGTTATCATGGAATCCAATTCTAGCTCTAATTAGTTAGCATGAAATTCAATTTTAAAATTAAAATAAAACCTTTTATTTTAAGATTAAAATAAACCTTTTATTTTAATAATAAAATTATTAAGAATATTATATATATATATATATATATATATATATATATATGTATGTATGTATGTATGTATGTATTCGTATGGTTATTATAAATATAATATTACTAATCAATATATGATTACTAATCCTGCATGTTAACAAATAATCAATATATATTACTAACCTATATATATTGCAAAAGGTATCCTGTAATCCATTTCATGATTACGTTTTGTGAAGCAACAGGAAAACAGGATAATATACGCGGATATATATATATATATATATATATATATATATATATATATATATATATATATATATATATATATATATATATATATATAATCAGAATCCTTTTGCACGTGATTAAGATATCAGCGAATTCACGTTTTTTTTATTAAATAAATTTTATACAACAAATTGTGCCCAATTAAATTATTCTAAACACATATCAACATACATACCAAATTAAAACAATTAATAATTCGCATAAAGGTTTAGCTCTGATGCCACTGTTAGGTTTGTAATATTCATGAACGCAATCAAATTGCACAAATAAGCGGAAACATGTAAAAATCAGAGTTTTAAATTTTACAAACCATATACCCGGGTCATCCTTTATGCACAATTATTAATTAAACGAAAAGATAAAGAACAAGAATCATACCCTTGAAGATCCAAGCTTCCTCAAGTACAAGTTCACCTCCAAATCCCTTTCGCGTTCAACTTGAATCCACCGGGTTTGGTTTCTTCCTTTGACCAACGTTAGCCACGCAAGTGTTTGGCCTCTAGAGGTGATCCACCAAGGAAGAAGAAATATTCAAGAAGAAGGGTGGTTGGCTAAACCCTAGTTTTTTATCTCTATAGAAAAAGAACGTACTCTCTAACTCTTGGATTTGCGTCTGTTGTGAAAAAATCAACAACAACTCTACACCCATAATAATACTCCTCTTATTTATAGATGTAGGCATCCTTCCTTAACAATTAAGGAATTGGGCTTTATTTTAATTAATTAAACTCCTTTAATTAATTAGGCTCCTAATTTTATTATGAATAATTAATTAAACTTTTAATTAATTAGGCTCCTAATCTTATTAGGATTAAATGAGAGTACTTTTATTAATTAATTCCCAAACTCTTTTAGGAATTAAATAATAATAATAGTAATAATAATAAGACTCTTCTTATTAATTTATATTTAATATTTTCAAAATATTAAATAATAGATATTAAGCTAATTAATTTATTCTGTCACCATAGATTAAATTAAATATACTTAACTTATTATTACGATTATGCCATTAACTTCTTAAATAATTATTCCTCCTTTTATGGTGTGACCCTTTAGGTTCTCCATATTAAACCAGTTGTGAATAAATCAATTAGAACAATTCTAATATTATTTAAATAAATAAATTAAACTATTAATTTATTTAAATAAATAATATTTATTCTACAATAGGGATAAGCCTCCTTAGCGATCAACGACTTTTCAGATAATATAGGTTTCAATATTAATCATAAAAGAACCTTTGAGTAAATAGTTACCGTACAATTCAATCCTTTCACCATACAATGTCTCAATTAAATATAAGACATGGAATTACTGTCAAGTCTTATTTTA
Source organism: Panax notoginseng (assembly GCA_016801055.1). Classification (NCBI taxonomy): domain Eukaryota; kingdom Viridiplantae; phylum Streptophyta; class Magnoliopsida; order Apiales; family Araliaceae; genus Panax; species Panax notoginseng. Next base: position 135,174,154 of record CM029013.1, on the reverse strand, counting down.
TTTAATTATATATATTTCGATTCTTAAATGAACAACTCCAAATAATATAAATTAGAAACTCCTTTCTAATTTCATTCTGCCTTGTTCAAGGACTATCGGGTTGCCATTTATCGAATCACATTGGATATTTCTCTTCTTTTACTAGAAGTGGTATATTTTTATTGATCATATATTATCTCCATGTATAACTTATTATACCCAAGCATACCCTTTGATATACCCTAAGGGTCTTAAGGAATAAGTCAAAGTATAACTCATCATACACAAGATACTATAATGATCTCAAGTCCAAGGATCACTTGTACTACTATCACTACAGGAATTTCTATTGACAGGTAAGTAAAACTCCATTAGGTATTCCTTAGCGAGTCACATTCAGTGAACTTATTCTCTAATAAGCACCTACATACTTGCTTTAGTGTCTCCACACAAATGATCATGAGATCAATCATCCTCATCCAATGAGCAACCAACATATGTACTAATCTATCCGGATTCACTAATCCCCAATTTAGTAATCTAACGATTGAAAACTATTTTAGTTTTAAGCTTTCTAAGAATTTAGATCTCATTAGAATGATCATCATCATTATTCTAAAAGCATTGATTAAAACTATAGGTTTATCACATATTATAAAACAACATCATGTAGATAATTAAAAGCCTTTAATAAATTAATACTTTTTATTAATAAATGAATAAAATTATTACAAAGTATATAATTTATCATCAAACATGATTGACTTGTGTGCATACTACTTTCAGAGTAGTTATGAACGAAAATCTAAAGGCACAAACACTTGCTCTCTCTAAAATTTCTCAAATCCAAAATACGAACCCAAAAGTATAACACATAAATCGCTTACCTCGTGCTGCTTTTAAAGAGATAGGCGTCGGAGAGGCAGCAACGATCAAGAGAGTAACTGCACGACGGTTGGATTTTCAAACGGTTGGAAAACTAAAGGGCGCGACGATTAAATTGCCAAACGGTCACAAGAAGGAAACTGAAGAGAGAAGGAGATGCATCTGCGAGGAGTAACTGCTATGTGAGGAAAAGAGAAGGAGTAACAGCTATATGTGAAGAAATAAGAAGTAACCAGAGAAAATGAACTGACATGTTGCTATTAAAATTGAAATCTCACCGGCGGCGCTATGGCGCGATGTATGGTGCTGCAGCGCTATCTCAAATCCAACTTGGCGCTGCGGCGCGATTATTCGGCGCTGCGACGTGACTTTGCGGAATGCCCCAGTTTGATTCGGCGCTACAACATGGAAGGTAGTGAATAGTCTGGAGCTGCAACATAAAAATATAATGTGTATCAGCCCGTGGAGGTACTGCGGCGCGAAACTCAGTATGTAACTCGGCACTACAGTGCAAGTTTCTAGTGTCTGACAACTAGTAGTGGCGCTGCGGTGCGAACGATAGTGCAGTGGATGGCGCCGCGACGTGAGTTTGCAGTATGTCCAATTGACCAATGGCAATGCGGCCGAAAGAATGGCGCAGTGGCTCAAATATGGCGTTGTGGCGCGAATAGAGGGCGCTGTGGCTCAGATTTACAGTGGCTACACCTTTCCTTGGTGCTGCAGCGCGAAAGGCAATACTTACACTGGCGCTGCAGTGCGGCTTCTGCACTTCAGATACTTATCTACAATCCTACATAGGCCTAGGCCAAGTCCATATTAGTGAAACAACACAAAAATAGGCAAAACTGTAATAATACATTCTAACAAATATAAGCCTTTAAACACATACTACTAACATACTAACACGCACTATACAGAAGCTAGCAAATATACTAAGAAATACAAAGTGCAACTAATGATAACTAAAGAAAACAAAAATGAATGAAAACAAAAGGCAAATGCTTGATACTGAGATGGGGTTGCCTCCCTATCAAGAGCTTGATTTAGAGTCGTCGGCTTGACTTATACCATGCCTTACACCGGGTCTCCCAGGGTAATAGAGGTGTTTTGCCGGTTGACTTTGCTGCCCTAATAGTGTTTCAAGCGCTGTCCATTAACTTTGAATGTTGTGCCTGAGTGAAGGTCTTCGACCTCAATAGCCCCATAAGGATACACTTTAGCAATTGTGAACGGCCCTGACCAGCAGAACTTCAACTTCCCTGGGAATAATTTCAGTCGAGACTTGAAAAGAAGCACCTTCTGGCCCTGTTCGAAATTCCTTTTGACGATTTTCTTGTCTTGCCACCGCTTCATCTTTTCCTTATACAACTTAGCGCTTTCATACAATTGCAGATGAAACTCGTCTGATTCATTGAGTTGTAATAGTCTTTGTTCACCAGTTGCATCAAGATTAAAATTGAGCTTTTGGATAGCCCAATATGCGTTGTGCTCCTACTCCAGAGGAAGATGACAAGCCTTGCCATAAACAAGCCTATATGGAGACATTTCGATAGGCATTTTATAAGCAGTGCGGTATGCCCACAAGGCATCATCAAGCTTCTTTGACCAGTCCTTCCGATTAGGGTTAACAATCTCCTCCAAGATACGCTTGACCTCTCGATTAGATATCTCCGCTTGGCCACTTGTCTGCGGATGATAAGCAGTGGCTATTTTATGGGTCACCCCATACTTAGCAAGAAGAGTTTCAAAATATTTGTTGAAAAAATGCGACCCTTCATAACTGATTATTGCCCAAGGAGTGCCGAAACGAGTGAAAATATTTTTCTTTAAGAAATTAAGCACCACCTTCACATCATTAGTAGGCAAGGCAACTGCTTCAACCCATTTGGAGACATAATCAACCGCAACAAGAATATAGAGATTGTTGTAGGAAGACAGAAATGGACCCATGAAGTCAATACCCCAAACATCAAACAACTTTACTTCAAGGATATTCTACAGAGGAAATTCATGCCTTTCTGAGATGGTTCCTACCCTTTGACATCTATCGCAGTGCGACACATATATGTGCACATCTTTGAACAGGGTAGGCCAGTAAAATCCAGATTGGAGTACTTTAGCAGCAGTTCTTTGGCCCTCAAAATGTCCTCCATAATTTGAGGAATGGCAATGATGGAGCACACCTTCGATTTCCACCTCTAGCAAACATCTTCACAGAATCTGATATGAACACTCTTGAATAAGAAGGGCTCATCCCACAAGTATTATTTTGCATCATTTAGGAATTTCTTCCTCTGTTGATAGCTTAAGTTAGGAGGAAGCACTTGACAAGCGATAAAATTGGCAAAGTCCACATACCAAGGGGCTTTGCTTTGGACGACAAAAAGTTGTTCATCCGGAAAGAAATCATTGATGTCTTTGTCTGTATCTCCCGAATGAGGAGGGTTTTCCAACCTCGACAAGTGATCCGCTACCTGCTTTTCTGTCCCCTTTTTATCGCAGATCTCTAGATCGAACTCCTGGAGAAGAAGGACCCACCTTATCATCCTAGGCTTTACATCTTTCTTCTCTATCAGATATTTGATGGATGAATGGTCTGTGTACACGATCACTTTTGTTCCAATGAGATAGGAACATAATTGGTCAAAAGCATAAATCACTGCTAGCAGCTCCTTCTCAGTTGTGGTGTAATTTAACTGAGCATCAGTTAATGTTTTGCTGGCATAGTAGATCGTGTGGAACACTTTCTCCCTTCTCTGTCCCAACACTGCCCCAATTGCAAAATCGCCGACGTCGCACATAAGCTCAAATGGGAAAGTCCAGTTAGGAGCTACCATAATAGGAGCCGAAATGAGTTTTCCTTCAATAGATCAAATGCTCTGAGGCAGGCTTCATCAAACTGAAAAGACATGTCCTTTTCTAATAGTGAACATAGCGGTTTGGTTAACTTTGAGAAGTCCTGGATAAACCGCCTATAGAATCCTGCATGTCCAAGAAAAATCCTCACCCCTTCAATTGATGTAGGCGGTGGTAGACTATTGATGACATCAATTTTAGCCTTGTCTACCTCATACCGCTATCAGATGCTATGTGGCCTAGAATAATACCCTCCTTAACCATGAAGTGGCATTTCTCCCAATTCAATACAAGATTTTTTTCAACACGTCTATAGAGAACGACATTCAAATTCACCAGACAAATATGAAATGAGCTCCCAAATACAGAAAAATCGTCCATGAAGACCTCGAGGGTCTTTTCAACCATGTCAGAGAAGATGGACATCATGCAACGTTGGAATGTTGCTGGAGCGTTACACAGCCCAAAGGACATTTTTTGGAAGGCAAAGGTCCCATAAGGGCATGTGAAGGTTATTTTCTCATGATCTTCGGGAGCAATAGAAATTTGATTATATCCATAATATTTGACGCCCCCAAATTCGGGTCCATTCGAACCACGAATCCGGTCCGCCACGATTCTACTATCGTCAAACTATTTATATTTTTCATTCATAACTTAATAAATATAACTTTACTTATTACAATTTAGAATATAAATTCATTCCATTTTCAGGATCTGCACCATGACCCCCAAACTTTTATAAGTTCTAATCTTGGTCATTTTCTATTCCTGTATCACATCACATTCGATATTATAAAAACACGAAATAATTTAACCTTTTTCAATCTCCTTTGAAAAATAAATCTTTTATTGATATCTTAACTTGAATCAATTACATATCCTTGAATCAAATTATGCTACGATTCCTTCTATTCGAATTACTGTATAAATATTTACATCTCAATTTGAATTTCTCTATGAATCACATAGCACAACTTAACATGTATTACACATTATAAACTACTATCATGTACATCTACTAGAACCTAAACATGGCTCAAGAGCATCTAGTTAAATAATAAATCAATCTCCTTCGATACCATTGAACTTTATCAATCAAATAGCAAATAACCTTTACCATGTATCCTTAACTTGTAAAAGTGGTTATTTGCAAGGGTGAGCTCGACAACCCAACAAATCTAACAGTTTTCATGCAACACATAGAATATAATAGCATATTCAGTTCATGCATTCATAATCAATTAATATTTACTACGCATGTTACTTCACACATAACAGACATAGAGATTTACTAACATAAGCATATCATCAAAGATCAACTTTCACATTTCATACATATCTCATATGTATTTCACATGTATACATCAACATTTGCATAGCATAATATAGCTCAACTAACAGTTATCGAATTCATATAACAAATAAGAACTAAAAGACTTGCCTGATTCGTAGTTTATGAACTACGACTTAACTGCTTAAAGCTTATCTGCACTTCGTGTATTCCTACGCAGTTATATAATCATAGATTCATATCCATTAGTCATACATTCATACAGTCTCAATGTAATAACAATGTTACATTGTTTCATAACTAGGTTTGTGAAACCTACATTTCACTTTCTCATCATACTCTTAGAATAGCTAGGTCCGCATAGGTATGCGTTAACCATTTGGACATGACATCAGCATCCGTATATATCTATCAGATACTTGACTCGCTACGTGATCTACATATTTAAAACTCATATAGGTAAGTTCAAACGTATACATAAACATCTAACTTAGTCGTAACTTCATACAACATCACCTATACTATATATTCATAGCACAATTCAGTTTGTAAGACATTATAAATTCAAACAACATATCCTTGCTTAATATCAGGAAAGTATTCCTTTGGACTTAACTTTTAAAAATCATAATTAACATTCATCTCTATCACATAGCATGCTTCTTAACACATTTCATAGAATATTGGTCATATATTACAAGTTAAAGTAATCATATATGCATGCTTTAAACATCATATCAAAAACAGAATCAATCTGTGACTGCAGGATGGCGTAGCTGCGCCCTGTCCAGGCTTAGGGACGGCGCAGCTGCACTGTCCCCTGGCCAGACCAAGACTGAGCTTTGCACTTCCTATTTTCAGTCTATACTTTAATACACTTAGACACTTACACTTAACATGCATACACGCTAGAGGTCTTTACATACTTGTATGACCACCTCAAGTTCAACCTTATATGTTAGAGACTTTAGTTTAGGATTTCCACCAATCAAAACCAAATAGGGTTATGAAATCACTAGGTATACTAATTAGCCTTATGTTCTCAAAAAGAGGTCACATAATCTTTACTACACATGCTTGTACATATTCATATCTTTTACTCACAGTTAGCATTGTTTAACACTTTAAAACATGCTTTACCTTCATACTTGGTTTACTTCCATTATGTTTAACATATAAGATATATGTTTAGTGACATAATGAAACATAACATGGCATCTCGAGCCTTTAAAATCTAAATACTAATATAATGCAACCTAAGTTTAAGAATATGTTCGAGGTTGCCCTTGAAATCATTTTTCATGAATGATGCAATATAACACATATAAATCATATCTAGGGATACTATAGACATAACATGACTTATAAATCCTTTAGAATCTAGATATCCATGTGATGCAACTATATTTTGAAAATATGTTCAAGTTTTCTTTTGAAACCGCTTTAAACTTGAACAATGTCATTCAACACATACAAGACAACTTAAAGGCTCTATTCATATGTAGTCAAGTCATGTTAACATGCTAGTAAGGTCAGAATATAATGCTTGTAGTAGTCATGCATGTTAGCTCACTATACTAAACTTTTTCTTGAATGCTTCATTAACACAAATCCTAATAAAGCGGTCATGAATAAAGGAACTATAAATCATATGTCATGCTCATTTATGTGTGAAATCAGTCATGTGTGTAGACTATAAAGCTCAAATCTGCAGAACATGATCTTTAACAATGTTTTTTTTCAAAACTTAAAGTCCTTTCTAAAGATCTTATACCAATTCATGCTAATCTTAGTAAAACATGCTCACATTAGGTTATTATACTTATATATACATGTTACACATGCTTGCATGCTAGTTTAAGTCATAACAATTAATTATCACTTAGTAGGCTTTAAAACAGAAGTCAAAACTGAACTCAGAGCCTGGCGCAGCTGCGCTGCGCTTCAGTGTTAATCCGGCGCTGCTGCGCCATGTCTGGTTCGAGCCAGTAACAGTCTGCTTCGATAGAACTTCAGCCCAACCACAAAAATTACTCATGAATTAGATTCTAACTAGTCATATATCAATTTAAACGTGCTTATATGGTTATATAACAACTATTTAAACATTACCCAACCCTTTTAACATATAACTCCATCAAATCAAGAATTTGAAATTCAAGAATGGAAATTTTGACATAACCAACAATGAAGAACAAGAAGAATTTTTATACCTCTTTGAAGCTTAATTGAATTATTAAACACACTGATTATACTCCTTCAATTGCTCAGCAACTTAAAACTCTCAGACTTAGAATTTAGCAGACAAATTTCTCTGCAACTAAGAAATGAAGAAGGAGGGGCTATATATAGAGAACTCACTGTCCAGACATTGTTCTTACACCATGGTTTGATTCCTAGGAAAATGGAAGAGAATAATGGACAAGAAGGAGTTGGTGGAAAGGTTCCAACCACTCCCTTCAACCCACACCCTTGGCCATCATTACCATCATTGAGCTTAAGCAAATAGAGGGGTAGGCCAATGGCCTATTCACGCCTGAAAATAAATTGGGACTATGAATACGGGACAAGAGCAATTCTCAACAATAAGCTTGGTTTGGTTCCTTTAAATTTCCAAAATGTCATTTTAATGTATAATTATTACCATATTAGGAAATTTAGGAATTATTTAGGTACTCACCTCATAATATCCATTTACATTAAATACCCGTAATTAGAGTAACACAGTTAGGTATTCTTGTTCAGGTATTTCCATAATTATATTTTACTACTCACAAACACATCATCACATTATTTAATATTAATGTTTATTCAAACATTTAATTTCCTTCCCAGCTTCTAGAATACACAGATATTTAATCATTTCTGCATTAAAATCACTTATGATTTTATTGTACTACTTGATACCTTATATCATTAGTCCTAATTAAACGTTACACTTCAAGTATTCTTATGCCGTAGGCATTATATATTACTACTGCTCACGTTTTCCATATTACTCATAGTAATATTATCTAATGATTATACCGACACTAATATTTTAATTGGGATAAATATCATTTAATTAGGCACTTTCAACCCACACCATAATTAATTAATATTAATCATTTCTTTTCAATAATTATTATGCATTTCTCTAATTAATAGAATATAATATTCTATAATATCGCTTAATTAACTAATATTTAATGCAGGTTAATTAATTAACTCTTATTTAACTATCATTTAAGATTTTTATTATCCTTATGACTCCTTAATACCCATTTCTTAAACTTTAAATTCCAAAAACTAATTTTACAAAACCGGCGCAGCTGCTGTAGCATCCCCAAATCCCGGTCCTAATCACCAAGGATCTGGTATACTATTTCTACAACTATTGCGGAAGATATAAACATAAATTGTTTATACATTAAACTTTTTCACATCATTCCCAAGGTCTACAACCTTAACTTAATACATACCTTCAATAACTTAAAGGTTTACAATGTTATTTTCGTCAGAAAATTTAATAGATCTAACTGCAACATAATTTAATCTTGCACTTTGACTTCGCTTCTGTCTTTACTCAAGCTTTCATCTTAATCTGAAAATTTTATCATGATATAGCAAGGGTGAGCATCAAATTTTCCCAGCAAGTTTAAATTCAATAAAGATATATCATGATTGAAAGAATTGAACAATAAGCTAGCTAACTTTCAACAATATAAACATTGTGAAAGAGCATGAACAAATTTTCTTAGCTGAACGACCAAGTCAATAAAAATGAATGGTCAAGCATAAACATGAACAGATTAACTGAACCAAATGGTAATGAAGGTGATCAGCCATTCATACCTGATGAACATTTATAATTTGCACAACGTGCGAATCAATAATCAATATAGACGTGAATAATCAACAACAATTATTCATTAACATGCTTTGAACATACAACTCAAGTTTGAGTTAAGGAAAAACTTGCCTGATTCGTTGACTACTGCTACGCAGTTTAAGTTAACTTCTTTTGGTAAGACCTTTTTGTTCACAAGCTCTCCTTCTTCTTCTTCCATGGATGGCTATGGAGTTTTGATGACTTATCAAAAACTTCCCTTCCCCTCCTCCATGGCTGCCGAACCACTTCTTTCTCTCTCTCTCTAGTTGGTTTTTATGTTGGCTAAATGGAAGGGATGAAAGAGAAAGAAACAAGATAACTTGTTATTAGATTAGATATTTGTTTGTTAAAAAAATCTATAGATATATTTTGTATATCTAATCTATATCTTCCAATATCTCTACTATCCTTATCTCTTTCCTTAATCATTATTACATAGATATATGGAATCTTAGTGTGCAAAGTGACTCCTTAAAATGAATGCCACCTAGCTTGAGTTGGTAATTATCTTTTGCCACATGTGTGGTGCTTAAAGTGATGATGTGCATGCACATCTTCCTCTCCTTTTCTCCTTCATCAAATCCGGCCAAGTGGCCTTTATCTTGTCCAAGTTTTGCTTGATTTTTATTACTCCACTAAGTATAACAAATGTCTAAAATGTCCCTCTCCCACTTGGGCTAAAAGTTGGGCCATTCTTTTAATTCTTTTGGCTACTAACTTTAATTCTTTGGGCCATAACAAATAACATCATCCATTACTTGTCCCACCCATAATAATTTGGGCTTCTTAATTTATTGATTGGGCTAACACTTGGGCCACCATAATTAATCTCTTTGGACTTCTAGATTAATTTCTTGGGCCATGGAAATAAATTAGGTCCAATACTTTTAATATTATCTCTCCCACATGTTCCTTAACAATTGGCTCGCTTGAGCTTAAAACTTAATTCCTTTGGCTTTTCCAAATAAAATATTTGGACTTCCTAGCTAAAATGTTTGGGCCATAAAATTATTATGATCCATTACACTAAATTTCATCTTACCCTACTCATTTCATTAGGGTTTCTATGTACTCAATTTAAATATAAATTCTTACCCAAGTACATTTAATTTCCTTAACCCAATTAGACTTACATTAATTAGGTTATAAAATTAATTAACCGAGATGTATAAAATAAATCTCTTAAAATTAGTATATATTTTATATATCATAATTCTCTCATCCCATAACCCTTAAGTTATTTAATTCTTCATTCCTAATATATAATTAGGATCATACTAATTTCTTTTATTTGCCATCACATAATATTCTTATTCACTTACTCACATAATCATTAAATAAATTATGTCATGCTCCACAATTCTCTTAGATTAGGTCACTAGTATATATTTAATTACAAGGACCACCAAATAACAATAACTATTTAGGTTATTTAATTCTCATACTTAATTAAATAACTTATTCAAGTTATACAATTCATATTGTATACTTAAATTTAATTTTCTCCTCCTCTCCATAAATTATTTTCAAACAATTTATTTATATATTAAATATATAATTTAATATATTCAATCATTTATTCAAATATGAATTTAATTTACTAACTACTTGATACCAATATACATATTTGCATATTGAATCTCCTCTCATATTTTAGCTTTACATCATTTGGTATAATATTAAATATTATATCATTATTCATATAACATCTTTCACTTCTCACACTAATTTTGACTTTTCTCCATAAAAAGTCAATTGTTGACTTTGAACAAAAGTCAACCTTTACACACTTTGTGTTTACTGCCCACTTTGACTAATCTTAACGTTCCGGACGCAGCCGAGCAGTCCATGCTTCAAAATTCTATCTCTAACTCAAATTTTGAGTTTTAAATTACTCCCTTCTTATTGTTAATCGTATTAACTAACGACTTTATACTTATTCAAATTCTTATTTGCCAGTCAAGGCCAACGTTCAAGCTATGTTAATTACTAACATAGTTTTATCTTGATCCTTATATCATTAACTTAATTCATCAATCCTCTTGCTAAAATATATATAGCACCTTACTAAGTATATATATTTCTATACATATACTCATCTTCGTTTAACCTTATAACATCTCTTCACGTGAAATCTTATCTCCTTAATAAAATTTTCCATATGTACTTATATAACATTTCTTAGACTATTCAGTTCATATGGAATTTACAGGTATCGTAATACCTTATTCACGATATTTCTTCAAGTACATATTAATTCATTTCTAGGGTTTTGGAATTTTGTAACTCATATTTCTTTATTCTCATTCAATTAAGAAACCATATAGGTTATTCTTAAAAATTTTGAAATCCTTAAAATTCCTTCACAGAAATGTCAATTCCATACAATTATTTTCTGTCTAGGTTAATCTTATAACCTTTAATCCATCATTTTAGGATTTTAATAATTATCTAAATTCTCGGGTTGTCACATTCACCCCTTCTTCTAAGAATTTCGTCCCCGAAATTAAAGCATACTAGTCTCTGCTTATTCTCTTTATCAAAACTAGGTTTTTATCTTAACCTTTACAATTTCCTCCTTTGAGGATTTCTCATCTATTATCACATTTCACCATAACTACTCACTAGGAGTTTACATCTTCTAAACATTCAGCAAAACTAGGTTGTCATAATAACATTTACTCAATCATCTTAGATTCTACTCGTACTCAACGAGTTCACACTATTTATATCCATAATCACATACTACCCCAACATTACTCTGAGGAGTTTAAAATATTTTCATATCTGTCTGAGGGATCATAAAATCATAAACTTTGAGGTTTAGGGTATTTCTACCTACTACCTCTTTCAATTAAGAAAGAAAGGTACTCTACCTCTGAAATATTTTATATTTGGTATGTTTACAATCACAAAGAAGGTAAACTACCGATGCGGGTACTTTAGATGATCAGTCTGTTGTACCTTAGTAATCGAAACGACTATATGCGTTCTTAGATTGGAATATTTTATCCCATTAGTATATCCCCATTTTTAGGGTAATTCACCTCAGACTCATCATAAGATTCCGCACCAAAACAATTTGGTTTGGCATAAGCTTTCAAAGAATACTTTGAATTTCATAAACATTTGTCTAGCTGAATCAAATAGCTTAGACGCATATCAATCATTCAAATTTCAATCGAAACATTGCTGGCCAAATTCAGTTGGCAATAATTTATCTTTAAAATTCTTAAAAATCATTTTGACGTCGTGATACCGCACTGTATTTACAGTCCGTTTGAGGATTCCGTCATTGCGTGACTTTGTCATACTACATCATTCCATAGTGGGCTGACGATCTTTAGATCACATACCACACTAGGTAATTCTGCATTGATAACTCCATCATTTTTATCATCTCTGCACCAGGTTGCATGATGCATTAATGATATAAAAATACATTTTGATAATTCAAATTATTTTCGTCTAGCCGAATCAATTGGCCTAGACTCTTCTTTAAACTGTTCAAAAACCTTTGAAAATCATCTTTGGTGTCATCATGCCACAACATGTAACGATGTGTTAGTGGCCCGAAGTCCACACCTACACACTTGTCACCATGTGTCGAGGATAACAAAAATTCATTTTATTTCGAAAGGCACATCAGTGTGAATTTAGCTTGATGTCAAAAATGTCGAAGTCTAGCATAGCTAGAAGATTTGGAATACCTATGATTCCACCATCAACTTCAATTTCTCTACTGATCTATTTCTTAATAAATCTATCTATTTCTATCATCTTCAATTCTCCAATCTCAACATAACTATACCAGTTCGTCAAACTTACCACACATTATGAGTTCAGGAACTTTCCATAATCATATGAGTTTAAGAACTTGTCCTAGTCAGACCTTTGGCGTCCATTCGCTGAGGGGTTCATAAACATTTCATATAATTATGAGTCACGAACGTACCATAAGTATGAGTTTTAAGAACTCGTACTTAACCTTATATTCTCTACCTATTCGTTATACACATGAGAAAAGAATCACCTTATACACATGCATATAGCAAATAGCGCGACATTAGGTTCCAATGATTATCAATACCAGAAACTAAGTGGTTGTCAAATCAAACTCGGCCACTAATCAATATAGGAAGCTAAGCGAACAATTCCCCGCCCATACAAAGAATCGGTCAACCTAACCACTATATCGACCAGGAAGCTAAGTGATTCTAAAACCAAGTACAAATTCCCTACCCATACAAGGAATCATACAACTCAGTTGCTGACTTGAGTCCTCAATTGAAATCCCACACCATTCTAACTTTCTCTTTTCTTAATACGAATTTTCTTTAATCCGCATCTTAACATTTGCCACTCTTTTCTGAGTTTACATTGTACCATTTCATAGTACATTCTCTTTATAGCGTCAAGCTATATCATACCAATTACTTAACATATCATATGTTATTCAACGATTTAATCTGATCACGTCGTGATCTTATTTCGTAATCATTTCACCTTATACTTACGATCGTTTTATTTTACGATTTTCTTATTATTCTCTTTAATCATATTATATTATAATTTTATTAACACTTCTCATCTTATAGACATAGTCTATTTATTATCACTTTTCATCTTCATTATTGGAGTCAGATAACTCCAGATTCTTATCCTTATAGCTCTTCAAGATTCTTCTTTGAATCTTAATTATCTTTCTCTTTACTTAATAATGAATTTCCAAAAATTCATCTCTTATCGCTTAAACTCTATTCGAGTTTATTACTTATCATCTCTCCGCGGTTATATCCTAAGGTACACCTACCTAAGGTTTATAACCTACAGCTCTGATACCAACTGTAGCATCCCCAAATCCCGGTCCTAATCACCAAGGATCTGGTATACTATTTCTACAACTATTGCGGAAGATATAAACATAAATTGTTTATACATTAAACTTTTTCACATCATTCCCAAGGTCTACAACCTTAACTTAATACATACCTTCAATAACTTAAAGGTTTACAATGTTATTTTCGTCAGAAAATTTAATAGATCTAACTGCAACATAATTTAATCTTGCACTTTGACTTCGCTTCTGTCTTTACTCAAGCTTTCATCTTAATCTAAAAATTTTATCATGATATGTGACGCCCCCAAAATAGGTATACAACACCCATTCTGAGTCGCCAAAATACATGGTACAGAAACAACTACATCTTTATTATTACAACACAAGAACTGTGAGTTTAAATACAAATATTATCATTTAGACAATATCCACACTCAAATAAGTCCTCATTACAATTATTGAAACATTATTTCACAAAAATGGTGAGGACTACTAAAATAACTTCTAGAACCATCATTCCATACACCGACTAGTACTCGCTACATTCTCGCCTCCTGAGAAAAATGGAACAAAAAGGAAAAGGGTGAGCTCAACTAGCCCAGTAAAGAACATTATGACTAAGATAATACAGAACAAATTATCGTTAGTCTTCAACGGAAAAAAAAAATCTAATAGAATACAATAGACAACAAGTTTTAAATCAATAACTGCAGCGGAAACAGCAAACCATTAGAAGAGTCAAGTAGAGAATGAGTTCTACTATCTTCTAAGATTTAAAAGTCCATCATCAATATTTTATCCCTGTAACAATAATCAATAACCATCTTTAATCAAATATTCATCTTTGCACTACAGGCCAAAGATATTCACTTGTATCACTGGTCGGTCATGTTCATCTCAACACCTGTTCATCTTTGCACTACGGCCAAAGATATTCATTAGTTAATCATTCATCTTTGCACTACGGGCCAAAGATATTCAGTATCATTTAGGACTGAGGATGATGAAAAATATCTTAAAGAAAACGAATCCAGTGAAACAAAATAACAATATTACGGATTCGTATTTCGATTTATCCATGTCCAAAAATACCTTATAATTATTTTTAGTGAAGTAGAATTCAAGAATGATCAAAACATGGATACAATCAAAGCTAGTACCCAGAACAGATATTTTGGACGAAAAGAAGAAAATTTTATTTTTCGGTGAATAGTAACTCGTGAATAGTAACTCGTGAATAGTAACCCCGACGTGAAAAGTTCCAAATTTGATAAAAATTTCCAACCAATATTTCGGCATAATGATATTGAAGAAATAATATCATTTTCGAATAAAATAACATCCCTTACCTCAAAATAATCGTACTTCTGACTGAATTTCGGGTATAGTGCTGACAGAAACTCGCACCGTATAGCAACACTCAAAGTATACTCACAAGAATACGCTCGATAATATAGAGAGAGAAAGAGAGAAAACTTTGTTTCTGGTATGATTTTCAATTCTAACTTAGCCCTCTATTTATAGGAAAATGCTAGAACGCCAAAGGAGACTAAAATAATAAAATATTAATATTTCAAACAACAATTCTACGTATGCTATCAATGACCAAGACCAACCCCTCAATGCTGAAAATTTCAGCAGCCCATGTGTTGCACCAACCAAAAGTGGGTCCCCCCATAAATTTAATAAAAATCATTTTATTTTTCAAAACTTTAATAATTCATAGAAAATAGACCGTTTATCAGAAAAATACGAATTTTATGTCCATTCTGACTGAAATCGAATTCTCTACAACTTTGTAGCTTTAAGTTTTTTCAAATTCCAAACCAAAAATATCCGAAATCCACAAACGGATGATTTTTAATACCTCCACATCGACAAAATACTGATAAAACACCTCAGCTTTAATTCTTTCATTTTTATCCACATAAAAATAAATATATCCATCATTTATATCCACATAAAATAAATATTTCTTTATCATATGAATCAATAATTAATTATTCACAAATAATATTACAGAATCACATTTATGACAACCAGGCCGTTCCCAGGAAAGAGGGGGCTTTCCAATAAGGATTTCTCCTTACTGGCGCGCAATTAGATGACCAAACCTCTCCTTAGACAGAACTTTCTAGACATTGCCAATAATGTTATATAATAATATTATTCAAATAATATGAATTATTGATCTGATAATGGGAAATACTGTGTAGTGACAATTATTGAAACAACAGTAATATAAAATATCAACGCAGCAATTATTAAATCAATAAAATAAAATACTGAACAGTAATTACTGTAACCATTATTGAGTAGTGCCTTCTTACGTAAGAATCAATAATTGGTGCAATCAGTGTGCTACTGTGTAACAACGCGTAACACTGAGTTTTAACCACCGGGTATTCCAACAGTATTAACGGTAACAACTACGCCGTTATTAATAAACAACATATACTTGTCGTTTTCTTCATCCAATCGCTTTCCGTTATGGGGCCCACAAAAGACTGCGCCGTCGTACGAATATTCCCCGACAGGAAGAATATTCCACGACCAAACGAATATTCCCCGACAACAATGAATATTTTATAACCACCTGCTTATTTGAAATATTTGCGCATTTTACCCATAACTAACCTCATTAATCAATTTAACACTTACTATTTCAAAATAATAAATAGAGGAAATTTAAATTTTATTTATTAATAATTTGGGGTCTTACAACCTCCCCTCCTTATGAAATTTCGTCCTCGAAATTGATGTACGTACCTGGTGTTTCGAAAAGATGAGGATACCTCGCTTTCATTTCCGTTTCTAACTCCCAGGTCATTTCCTCAATAGCATGGTTTCTCCACAAAACTTTAACTTGTGGTATGACCTTCGTGCGTAGGACATGCTCCTTTCTATCCAAGATTTTGACAGGTACCTCTTCGTATGTTAAGTCTTCAGCTATCTCGTCCGGTTCTAACTCAATAACGTGGTCTGGGTCTTTCACATATTTACGTAACACAGATATATGAAAAACATTATGAACACGAGACATACTTGGAGGTAACGCGAGTCTATAAGCCACATTTCCTATTCGGTCAAGAATCTGAAATGGACCAATAAATCGTGGATTGAGCTTTCCTCTCTTTCCAAATCTTGTAACTCCTTTCCATGGAGCCACACGCAACAATACATGATCCCCAATGTCAAATTCCACGTCCTTTCGATGAAGATCCGCATAACTCTTTTGTCGATCCTGTGCCGTTTGTATACGTTGTCGAATCGTTTGGATCTTCTCTGTAGTCATGCGTACCAACTCTGGTCCCAACAACGTTGCTTCACCCACCTCGTCCCAGCATACTGGAGAGCGACACTTTCGTCCATATAATGCTTCAAATGGGGCCACACCTATACTTGCCTGATAACTGTTATTGTAAGAGAATTCCACCAATGGTAGGTACTTATCCCAACTCCCTTTGAAATCTAGGACACAAAGTCTTAATAGATCTTCAAGAGTTTGAATAGTCCTCTCTGATTGTCCGTCCGTTTGAGGATGGTATGCCGAACTAAATCGTAAATCTGTACCCATAGCTTTTTGCAAGCTAACCCAAAATCTTGAAGTGAATCTTGGGTCACGATCCGAAACTATGGATACTGGCATGCCATGCAGTCTCACAATCTCATCTACGTATATACGAGCAAGACGTTCAAGGGAATAAGTCTCCCGTATCGGCAAGAAATGAGCAGACTTGGTTAATCTATCAACAATAACCCAAATAGCATTTATGCCTTGAGAAACCGTGGGAAGACCCGTAACGAAATCCATGGTAATGTGTTCCCACTTCCATTTCGGAATCTCAAGTGATTGCAATGGACCCTTTGGCACTTGATGTTCCGCCTTTACACGTTGACAAGTTAAACACCTCGAGATAAATTTTGCAATCTCTCTCTTCATATTATTCCACCAAAATGTATGTCGAAGATCACGATACATTTTGGTACTTCCAGGATGGATTGCAAATGGTGTATTGTGTGCTTCCATCATGATCTTGTACTTCAAATCAGAATCGTTAGGAACACAAAGTCTGGAGTGGACTCGAAGTATTCCTTCTTCATCGATTCTTGCTTCTGGAATAGAACCTTCTTGCACTTTCTTCTTCATATGCATCAACTCTATGTCCGTAGCTTGAGCAGCTTTAACTTTATCGATTAAAGTCGGTTCTACTCGTATATTTGATATCATCATGTGGGTACTTGGAGCCTTCATCTCTATCTCCATCCTTTGCAAGTCATACAAAATGGGCCTTTGTGTTAACAACATTACACTCGTACCTGCATATGATCTTCTACTCAATGCGTCAGCTACTACGTTTGCTTTTCCAGGATGATATTGGATGGTATGATCGTAATCTTTTAACAGCTCGAGCCAACGTCGCTGCCGCATGTTGAGTTCTTTTTGGGTGAAGAAATATTTGAGGCTTTTATGATCTGTATAGATCTCCACTTTCTCCCCATACAGGTAGTGTCTCCAGATCTTCAACGCGAAAACTACTGCTGCCAACTCCAAATCATGAGTAGGATAATTCCTCTCATATTCTTTGAGTTGTCGCGAGGCATAGGCTATGACTTTCCCATGTTGCATGAGAACACATCCTAACCCTTTGCTTGAAGCATCACTGTAGATAACAAATCCATCCGAACCAGATGGTATTGTCAGAACAGGTGCCGAAATGAGTCTCCTCTTAAGCTCTTGAAAACTCTTCTCGCATTCCTCGCTCCATACGAATTTGACATCTTTCCGAGTCAGCTGAGTTAATGGGGTAGCGATTCGAGAAAACCCTTCCACGAATCTTCGATAATAACCAGCTAAACCTAGAAAGCTACGTACTTCGGTCACCGTCTTTGGTTGCTCCCAACTTTGTATTGCTTCAATCTTCGCCGGGTCAACAGATACTCCATGTTTTGACACCACGTGCCCAAGGAATGCTACTTCCTCAAGCCAGAACTCGCATTTCTTCAGCTTGGCATATAACTTATTTTCACGCAGCCTTTGGAGTACCAGCTTCAAATGATGCTCATGATCTTCACGGCTTTTGGAATATATGAGGATGTCATCAATAAAGACAACAACGAACTGATCCAAATAATCCTTGAATACCCGGTTCATCATATCCATGAAAGCCGCAGGAGCATTAGTCAATCCAAAAGACATGACTAGGAATTCATAATGCCCATACCGAGTTCTGAAGGCAGTCTTTGGAATATCCTCAGTTTTAACCTTCAGCTGATGATATCCAGAACGAAGATCGATCTTTGAAAAGAATTGTGCTCCTTGTAACTGGTCAAACAGGTCATCAATACGAGGTAGCGGATACCTATTCTTAATAGTGACATGGTTTAATTCCCGGTAATCAATACAAAGTCGCATACTCCCGTCTTTCTTCTTTACAAATAAAACAGGAGCACCCCAAGGAGATGTACTAGGACGAATGAAACCGATGTCCAACAACTCTTGTAGTTGGACCTTTAACTCCTGAAGTTCAATAGGAGCCATTCGATATGGGGTTTTAGAAATGGGCTTTGTACCAGGTTCAAGATCAATAAAGAATTCAATTTCTCGTTCCGGGGGTAGACCGGGAAGTTCTTCAGGAAATACGTCAGGAAAGTCAATAACAACAGGAATATTATTCAAATTTGACGTGTCTTTATTCAAATCCATAACATGGGCTAAGAAAGCTTGACATCCGTTTTTTAATAAACGAATGGCTTTATGGCTTGATATAACAGTGATTGATTTTAATGGTTTAGTTGTTTGAATTCGTACAACAGGTTGGTTAGGAATATGAAAACTAACAACCTTACGAAAACAATCAATTTTAGCATGATGAGTGGTTAACCAATCAATTCCTAAAATCACATCAAAAGCAAGTATCTTTAAAGAGATAAGATCAATAGGTAATGTGATTGTGCCAACTTGGATCATGCAAGATTTATAAACTGTAGATGTAACAAAGGTTTCACCTAACGGAGTTTCAACAGATAAGTCAAAGTCCAATTTTTCCGGAGTCAAGTTTAAACGTTGAGCACAAGCAGGAGAGATAAAAGAATGGGTAGAACCGGTATCTAGTAAGGTATAAACTTCGCAAGAATTCAAGATTAGCTTACCCGTAATCACCTCGTTCGGGTTCCTCACGTTTTGGCCAGTTACGACAAACGCTCTTCCAGGAACTGCTGATTTCGCCTTATCCGGGACAGCCCTTGGAATCACCACTCCCGCTGAACTTGATTTCGCTATAGTACAATCTCGAGCGATGTGGCCTTCCTTCCCACAGTTGTAACACACCTTGGATTGTTGTGGACAGTTTGGGCTGATATGTCCCTCTTTCCCGCATTTGTAACATCTAACTGGCGGTCGTTCTCCTCCCCTAAAATTTGTTGTTGGTGCTGCTGCTGATGTCTTCCCGTCATTGTTGAATCTCCTCTTTCTGAAATTTCCACTTGACTCACCTCTCCTATTATCATGGCCACGATGACTACCCGAGTGGTTACCGCCTTTGTTCGTATTTTTCCCCCCTCGTTGGTTATCATCGCTCTGATGATTGCTATCACCGGTATGACCCTGGTTGTGGTCCCTCGGTTGAGTATACTCATTATCTCTCTCTAATAATTGGGCCCTGTTGACAACGTCTGAATACAGAGAAAATTTATGAGAGATAAGGTATTGACGAATCTCAGGTTTTAAACCTCTCAGAAACATCCGCGTCATACGTTCCTCATTTTCTACCAAATGAGGTGCAAACCTGGATAACTCTGCAAACTTCGCCTCGTACTGGGACACCGTCATGTTGTTTTGTTCCAGTCTGATAAACTCCACCTCTTTCATATGGCGAATACTTTCAGGGAAGTACTTGTCATTAAACAGTTTCTGAAACGTTTCCCAGGACATATTGAGTGCGTCAGGCTGGGTACGCTTCACAGACTCCCACCAGTAGTCTGCCTCACCGCGGAACATAAAGGTAGCGAATGGAACCTTCTGCTCCTCCGTGCATCCCAAGACATCGAATATCTTGGTAATTTGCTTGACCCATGTTTCCGCCATGATCGGATCCGGCTTTCCCTTAAATTCTGGTGGTCCCAACTCCTTGAACTGCTTGGCTGTGACAGACCGCGTGTTGTCATTATTTCCACCCGTATTTTGTACACGAGTCTCCCTCGTCTGCTTTTGCATGAACTGCAAAAAGCTCCTAAACATTCCATCGTTCATCGTTTGCTCGATAGTGTTGTTTACAGGAGGAATATTGCCTTCCTGTTGCACGTTCTCCTGGTTTGTGACTAAAGGTTGTTCCACAGTCTCATACACTCCATTGTTAACGTTCTCAGCAGCCATTCTTAAATACTGCCATAAAACAAAGGTTAATTAAATAAATTAACAAATCACATAATACCCCTATATTATGACTGACCAATAAGTAAGCTTAGGTAGGACACACTAGCGAAGGATTTATTCGTCTCTCCCCTCCTAGTTCTATTCTCCGATCTCCGCCAGAGATCATATCCCTAAGCTCTGATACCAACTGTGACGCCCCCAAAATAGGTATACAACACCCATTCTGAGTCGCCAAAATACATGGTACAGAAACAACTACATCTTTATTATTACAACACAAGAACTGTGAGTTTAAATACAAATATTATCATTTAGACAATATCCACACTCAAATAAGTCCTCATTACAATTATTGAAACATTATTTCACAAAAATGGTGAGGACTACTAAAATAACTTCTAGAACCATCATTCCATACACCGACTAGTACTCGCTACATTCTCGCCTCCTGAGAAAAATGGAACAAAAAGGAAAAGGGTGAGCTCAACTAGCCCAGTAAAGAACATTATGACTAAGATAATACAGAACAAATTATCGTTAGTCTTCAACGGAAAAAAAAAATCTAATAGAATACAATAGACAACAAGTTTTAAATCAATAACTGCAGCGGAAACAGCAAACCATTAGAAGAGTCAAGTAGAGAATGAGTTCTACTATCTTCTAAGATTTAAAAGTCCATCATCAATATTTTATCCCTGTAACAATAATCAATAACCATCTTTAATCAAATATTCATCTTTGCACTACAGGCCAAAGATATTCACTTGTATCACTGGTCGGTCATGTTCATCTCAACACCTGTTCATCTTTGCACTACGGCCAAAGATATTCATTAGTTAATCATTCATCTTTGCACTACGGGCCAAAGATATTCAGTATCATTTAGGACTGAGGATGATGAAAAATATCTTAAAGAAAACGAATCCAGTGAAACAAAATAACAATATTACGGATTCGTATTTCGATTTATCCATGTCCAAAAATACCTTATAATTATTTTTAGTGAAGTAGAATTCAAGAATGATCAAAACATGGATACAATCAAAGCTAGTACCCAGAACAGATATTTTGGACGAAAAGAAGAAAATTTTATTTTTCGGTGAATAGTAACTCGTGAATAGTAACTCGTGAATAGTAACCCCGACGTGAAAAGTTCCAAATTTGATAAAAATTTCCAACCAATATTTCGGCATAATGATATTGAAGAAATAATATCATTTTCGAATAAAATAACATCCCTTACCTCAAAATAATCGTACTTCTGACTGAATTTCGGGTATAGTGCTGACAGAAACTCGCACCGTATAGCAACACTCAAAGTATACTCACAAGAATACGCTCGATAATATAGAGAGAGAAAGAGAGAAAACTTTGTTTCTGGTATGATTTTCAATTCTAACTTAGCCCTCTATTTATAGGAAAATGCTAGAACGCCAAAGGAGACTAAAATAATAAAATATTAATATTTCAAACAACAATTCTACGTATGCTATCAATGACCAAGACCAACCCCTCAATGCTGAAAATTTCAGCAGCCCATGTGTTGCACCAACCAAAAGTGGGTCCCCCCATAAATTTAATAAAAATCATTTTATTTTTCAAAACTTTAATAATTCATAGAAAATAGACCGTTTATCAGAAAAATACGAATTTTATGTCCATTCTGACTGAAATCGAATTCTCTACAACTTTGTAGCTTTAAGTTTTTTCAAATTCCAAACCAAAAATATCCGAAATCCACAAACGGATGATTTTTAATACCTCCACATCGACAAAATACTGATAAAACACCTCAGCTTTAATTCTTTCATTTTTATCCACATAAAAATAAATATATCCATCATTTATATCCACATAAAATAAATATTTCTTTATCATATGAATCAATAATTAATTATTCACAAATAATATTACAGAATCACATTTATGACAACCAGGCCGTTCCCAGGAAAGAGGGGGCTTTCCAATAAGGATTTCTCCTTACTGGCGCGCAATTAGATGACCAAACCTCTCCTTAGACAGAACTTTCTAGACATTGCCAATAATGTTATATAATAATATTATTCAAATAATATGAATTATTGATCTGATAATGGGAAATACTGTGTAGTGACAATTATTGAAACAACAGTAATATAAAATATCAACGCAGCAATTATTAAATCAATAAAATAAAATACTGAACAGTAATTACTGTAACCATTATTGAGTAGTGCCTTCTTACGTAAGAATCAATAATTGGTGCAATCAGTGTGCTACTGTGTAACAACGCGTAACACTGAGTTTTAACCACCGGGTATTCCAACAGTATTAACGGTAACAACTACGCCGTTATTAATAAACAACATATACTTGTCGTTTTCTTCATCCAATCGCTTTCCGTTATGGGGCCCACAAAAGACTGCGCCGTCGTACGAATATTCCCCGACAGGAAGAATATTCCACGACCAAACGAATATTCCCCGACAACAATGAATATTTTATAACCACCTGCTTATTTGAAATATTTGCGCATTTTACCCATAACTAACCTCATTAATCAATTTAACACTTACTATTTCAAAATAATAAATAGAGGAAATTTAAATTTTATTTATTAATAATTTGGGGTCTTACATGATATAGCAAGGGTGAGCATCAAATTTGCCCAGCAAGTTTAAATTCAATAAAGATATATCATGATTGAAAGAATTGAACAATAAGCTAGCTAACTTTCAACAATATAAACATTGTGAAAGAGCATGAACAAATTTTCTTAGCTGAACGACCAAGTCAATAAAAATGAATGGTCAAGCATAAACATGAACAGATTAACTGAACCAAATGGTAATGAAGGTGATCAGCCATTCATACCTGATCAGCGTGCGCACGTTGTGCAAATTATAAATGTTCATCAGGTATGAATGGCTGATCACCTTCATTACCATTTGGTTCAGTTAATCTGTTCATGTTTATGCTTGACCATTCATTTTTATTGACTTGGTCGTTCAGCTAAGAAAATTTGTTCATGCTCTTTCACAATGTTTATATTGTTGAAAGTTAGCTAGCTTATTGTTCAATTCTTTCAATCATGATATATCTTTATTGAATTTAAACTTGCTGGGCAAATTTGATGCTCACCCTTGCTATATCATGATAAAATTTTCAGATTAAGATGAAAGCTTGAGTAAAGACAGAAGCGAAGTCAAAGTGAAAGATTAAATTATGTTGCAGTTAGATCTATTAAATTTTCTGACGAAAATAACATTGTAAACCTTTAAGTTATTGAAGGTATGTATTAAGTTAAGGTTGTAGACCTTGGGAATGATGTGAAAAAGTTTAATGTATAAACAATTTATGTTTATATCTTCCGCAATAGTTGTAGAAATAGTATACCAGATCCTTGGTGATTAGGACTGGGATTTGGGGATGCTACAGCTGCGCTGGTTGATAAGTGGGTTTTATACCTACTTATTGGATATCAATTCACGAGAACTATGCCCATCTCGAATACATTTTAGTGTGTTTTTAGTTGCATTTTGTGTTATTTTGCATTGCATATACTGAGAACTCCTTTGGTGTAAAAGTGCAGGAAATGGCAAAGCTCGATGTGAGTAGGTGGCAATGAGACTAACGGAAGCATGACACAAGGAACAAGTGAACAAAAGAAACTGAGCATTGATGGACAAAGAGGCAAGAGTAGCATGTCAATGAATCAGTAGCAGCATGACAAGGAAGCACCAAAAGTAGAAAACAAGATTGCAGAGTGCAGGAGCCGCGCGACTGTGCGGCTGTATAAGCTGGAACAAGCGCGCCCACGCCATTAACCGGACAGAGCTGATTTTGCACACGCGCGCCCGCACCTGTTTAGTATGGGGATCGCGCGCGGCTGCGCGCGTCATCGACTGCAGTTGTTGACTTTATTTTTAAATTCAAAATTTAAAGCGTAACTGAGAGAGGGTTCTATGAGGGCTTATAAATAAAACGTATTATCAATATGTAAGATATTCCACCCCTTTGGGGATCACGTAGCTAGTATTGCTTTCTTCTCTTTAATTTCCATATTAGATTAGAGTAGTAATTTCTAGAGTTGATTAGATCAAAGACTTGAAGCAATTGGAAAGCATTAAAGATTCCATCTTGGATCATGAGAACAGATTTGCACTACAATTCTCTACTCTTATTTTCTCATTGATTCATAATTGTATCTTACGATGTTTATTCTATATGTAGATGATAGATTGGATTCAACTACGATCTAAACTCTATTCTGAGATTGCAATGGATTCTATGAATTAGTTATTTCTGATATATTTCGTTATTAGCCTTATTGATTGCTATGGGATTGTCTAATTAAATTCCTGCTTATTTACTTAGTTGATTGGCCATCAATTACTGTGATAATCCATATGAACTTGAGAGACGCAGTATGGGTTTAGATCTGATCTTATTAGCATGTGATTATATGTTCTACAATTCATTGGGATGTATGATTCGTGCTTAGGATAGACATATACCGAAGCAGCACTCGTAGTCATTTAAGAACTTAGGTTTAAACCCTAATTATTTATAAATCACATAGACATATAGTGGTTTAGGTAATGTGGGTGTTCACGTGTATTCTATCAATTATGGATTATATGTGGTATGAGTATGGTACATTGAGATATGGCTGTATTTTACTTTCGTGTTCTCGACTAGCAATTCAGTGCAAGAAATTTGGCTTAACATGAAGTTTGTGGATTTGAATGAATCAATAGATGAAATTGTAATCTCAGGTCTTCATTATCTAGTCTTATTCTAGGGGTAGTTAGTCTTATTTAATTTTATAGTTTTAATATAAAATATTAAATCATTCTTTTAAATAAGACTGAAATGGTTATAGGTGTTGAGTAAAATCAATACGCACAAAACACGCAAGTGTACGTGGTCAACAAGTAATATAGTAATGAATAAAGTATCGTTCCCACGAGGACAAAATACCAAGAATCTTAACTTCACAATTATCAATTTTATATTAACCCTAATTTTATTAAACTAATCAATTCAATGGTTTTCAAAGTAAATAATTAAAAGTAACTAAATTAATGAATAATTAAATTATCACAAAAACAATCGCCAATAACGAAATCCGAAAATTTTCAAACAATTAATGGAAAATTAGACTTATGATTTCACCCTAAGCCTCACTCTGATTTTCAAACCTTTATTCCAACTCAACTCAATATTCCAATTTATTAATCAAGAACACGAACGTAGTAAGAGCCATCTCTCGATGCACTAATACCATATTAACATCAATCCACAATTAAGATAGAAATCTGTTAAACACCTAATTTAACCAACTCACTATATCTCTATGTGAACTGCAATCAAAAAGGTTGAAGCTTAAGCTCTCTATACGATTACATGAGATGTCAAGCGTATCTCTACCTTAACAATAATCACAAATATGCTATCGACATAATTTATGACACATGCTATATTAACTAGGTCTAGATTTGAATCTCCTCTCTCGATTCCTTTCAAATCCACAAAGAACTGTTGATCACGCAATTCATAAATTCACGCACAAATTAACATAGATAAACTGAAAATATCTTATTGAATTAGAAATCAAAGTTATAGAATCATCGTTACGCTCAAAGATCCATCACAAGTCTAATAAATAAATTAGTTCATAACGAATGAATTAAAAACTGAATAATTTGTTGAAAACATCATCCCAATTACAAACAAATGAAAGAGAAGAAGAATTATAGAAAAACCCCTTCACGTAGCCTCGATTTGCAACTATCGTGACAATCTCTGAAAATTACTCCTCTAATGCTCGCTCTTCAATTCCTTGAATTCGCGCTGAAAATCTTGCCTTTGTGTTATAGGATTGTTGTTTTTTCTAAGTGGTAGCCAGCTCTCTTGACTTCTGGACGAATTTTCCTTTTATTAGAGTCCAAAACGCACCAGCCAAGCCCACAAACCACGCCCTAGTAGAAGTCGAAACAGAACAGGACAGTTCAGGAAACAGGACCCCCGCCCCGGCGGGGGGGTATAGTGTAAAACAAGCCCGCCCTTTATAAAATAGTTTCAAACAGATCCAAGAATCGATTCATAACAGTAATTATATCACAGTTCTAATAATCTATACTATATTGGTTAGCTTGTTCACAATCTCATCATTGGCCAGAATAACCTGTAGAATGCGACACCATTGGACATATGCAAATTTTTTTTTTTTAAAATATATGAAAACAATGCAAACTCCTAACTAATATGCAAAATAAAATTTATAAAACATCAAGCATGCAACTAAACAAATATAACTCCCCCAAACTTAAATAAGACAATGCCCTCATTGGATAAAAATATAAGGCAAGAGGACGTCCCTGAAACTGTTTAAGTCTGAGGCGGTGGTTGGTGCGCATCCTCATCAGAATCACTAGGAGAAAATCGAGGTAATGGACCAGGTTGTTGATATGGCAATTGAGCCGCCGGGTTGAAACTTTGGGGTGTTGTATTCAATGAGGCGAAAGATGCGTTCACGGCATCAAACATGTGATCTTGGCGCATCGCCAATCGCCGCATTTCCCGACGTGTCACCCTATGCTGTGCAGTCATTTGGTGCTGTAACTCAAGGAACTGAGTACTAAAAAATGCCTCAGGCTGCGGATCCTGCTCAATTCCTTGACCACCCATTGTGTCATCCTCATCCTCCGAAGTATCTTCAGCTTCCGCCTCATCCTCCGAAGCTGATGGAAACATAAATCCTAAACCTCTAGGATGCGATTCGCCACCGGGCCATATTGAGTACCACGCTATCATTCGAGTATCTAAGAGCTACAGCGGCATCAGAGTAGGTTCATCATTGGACCAACACACTCTGGCTTGATGACACAACCCACATATAAGAGATGGGTGTGGTAAGTCGCCAGAAAAGTTTCCCCAGAGACATCGTCGAATAGAAAAACCGATAATTGCCCCGATGTCGATGAGGAAGTCTTGCACGATGGCATACAGGAGAAGTTCCTTTTCCTTGGTCACATCCGAGGTGTGCGTGGATGGTAACAATTTAGCACAGAGGAAGGCATAGCAGATTTTTTCGTACTGACTTAAGTCCTTGCTGTGAAACACTGTGCCTCCCTTTCTACCCTTTATCCAAGTAGTACCTGGCTTAGTCATGTTTTGAATAACCTCCTCAAAGTCGGGGTCGAAATCCCATATATAGGCATACTGGCACTGGTGGGGCACCCTCAGCTGATAATATGTATTGATTACATCAGCAATGAATGGGACCATGCGACCCCGCACGAAGGCCTTGAATGGTGCCTTGTCCTCGGCGTTCGCATAGAATTCCTTGACGACATTCACAACGGCGGGCTCGGGCTCCGCCGTTAACTGTAACCACCCTTGCTGATAAATTTGTTGCATCATCTCCCCATCATTCCCCTCGGGAGCCAGCCCCCGCTCCGGTGTAAGAGCCTTGGTAACCATATAGTCTTACCGGTCGGCGGCGGCGGCACTTCTGAATTTTCGGCGGTCATAAATTCATGTCGGTGGAGCGGAACTTGAACTCGCCCCCCGTTGGCGTTTGGGTGCTGGTTGAGAAGCTATTGCGTGTTAGCAGTGAACTCTTGCTAGTAACCACTTCCTCTCCCGAAAACTTGTTTCAGTCAATCTGTCAAACACTTGGCGTGCACAGCTCGTTCGGATCTCCCCAAACTTAGATTATTTCTATGGACTGTCAGGAGAGAGAAGATAAAAGCTTGATGTTAATGCTATGTAACTTACCCTTAAGTGTGTGTAGCCCAATTGCTTGAAGAATTCGGGTGTAATGGAATTGGTATATTGGAAATAGGAGTTAGGGTTTATATAGAGTGATATAGGGTGGAGAAGGTGGTGAATGTGATTGACTTAGTGTGGAGGATGTGGGGTAGAAAGTGGGTAGAATGATTTAGGTGGTGGCAGTAGGTTAGGATCGTGGGTTATGGTGAGGAAAGAAAAAACTGAAGTAGCAATAGTTGTTAAGTGAGGGGAAAGTGGCTGGGGCGTGCGGTTTTAAAGTACTTGTCTGCCCAAAAATCAGGACCCCCTCCCCGGCGGGGGGTGCTCGGCCAAACAGGCCCGCCCCGGCGGGCTAGTCCCCTGCTAAAATTTTTGGTCCAAAATTTTGGAGATGAAAAATTTTCCAATTTCCCTCCATTGCGTAGGCCTTGTTGCTCTGAGTCGTGTTTGACCTCTCCTGAAACCAAAAACAAGCAATACGTTAAATTAATGATGACTTGGAGTTTTGATAGATTTTTAGTATTTTTCAGAGAATTTTTGCAAACTTAATAATTGACAAGTCCTAACTACTACTTCATAACTATATCTTAACAAATTAAATGTGAAATATGAAATATAAAGAAATATTAGATTGCCTCCCAATTAGCGCTTGATTTTAAGTAGTTCAGCCTGACTACTCCCTGTTTTACTGAGTATCGGCGAGGATGATGTTGTCGGCGTCCCAATTCGACTCGCCACCCCAGTAGTGTTTTATCCGTTGACCATTGACTTTGAACATTTCTAGCGGATTGCGACTGTAGAGTTCAATGGCGCCATGAGGAAATACTCGTTTTATAGTAAACGGTCCCGACCATCTTGACCTAAGCTTTCCGGGGAACAAACGCAGCCGCGAATTGAATAAGAGGACTGCTTGACCCGGCTCGAATGTTCGTTGCACAATTTTCTGGTCGTGCCATTTTTTAACTTTTTCTTTGTAAAGCTTGGCATTCTCGTAAGCTTGGAGGCGGAATTCACCGAGCTCATTAAGTTGGAGTAGCCTTTTTTCTCCCACTGCGGCTTGATCGAAATTCAATTTCTGTATTGCCCAATAAGCCTTGTGCTGTAGCTCTACCGGTAAGTGACATGCGTTTCCGTACAAGAGTTGATAAGGTGACATCCCGATTGGTGTTTTGTATGCAGTCCGGTACGCCCATAATGTGTCGTCCAATCGAAGTGACCAATATTTTCGACTCGGATTTACGACTTTCTCCAGAATTTTCTTAACTTCTCTGTTCGATACCTCGGCTTGCCCATTAGTTTGAGGGTGATACGCTGTAGCCACTTTGTGATTGACCCCATACTTAGCCAAAAGAGCTGTAAACGACTTATTGCAGAAGTGACTTCCTTCATCACTAATTATTGCTCTTGGCGTGCCAAACCTCGTGAAAATATTTTTCTGTAGAAACTTGAGGACCACCTTGGCATCATTAGATGACAATGCTGCAGCTTCAACCAATTTAGATACGTAATCCACCGCGAGCAGAATATACTGATTGCTCAAAGACGACGGAAATGATCCCATGAAATCGATGCCCCATACATCAAAGATTTCCACTTCCAGAATTGTTTGTAGGGGCATCTCATTTCGTTTCGATATATTTCCCACCCTTTGGCATCTATCACATGTTTTCACAAATTGGTGGGCGTCTTTGAACAACGTAGGCCAATAAAACTTGGATTGAAGAACTTTCACTGCAGTGCGCTCAATTCCGTAATGTCCACCGTACGCCGATGAATGCCATTCTTGTAGTATGGTGTGGATTTCACTGTATGGAATACATCATCGTATCATCTTATCGGCGCATTGTTTAAACAGATACGACTCATCCCACATGTACCACTTGCTGTCGTGAAGAAACTTCTTTTTCTGTTGTCGTGTGAGATCTGGGGGAAGAATCTTTCTTACCACATAATTCACGAAGTCTACATACCACGAAAATTCTGCATGCATCCCAAATAACCGCTCATCCAGGAATGTCTCATTAATCACGCCTCTATCTTCATTCGTTTTCTCCGGATTTTCCAGTCTTGATAAATGGTCGGCAACTTGATTCTTCGTCCCCTTTCTATCTTTAATTTCTAAATCAAACTCTTGAAGTAGGAGAATCCATCAGATAAGGCTGGCTTAACGTCTTTTTTCACTATTAAGTACCGAATCGCCGAGTGGTCTGTGTAGACTATTACCTTAGTTCCGATCAAATATGCCCGGAATTTGTCGAACGCGTATACTACTGTAAGCAATTCCTTTTCCGTAGTAGTGTAGTTCATTTGAGTTTCAGTTAGTGTTTTGCTTGCATAGTATATGGCGTGAAACACCTTGTCTCGTCTTTGGCCCAAAACAGCCCCAACCGCATAGTCGCTTGCATCACACATGAGTTCGAATGGCATTTTCTAGTCTGGTGCGATTATCACGGGGCCTGTAGTTAACTTCTTCTTCAATAATTCAAACGCAGATTTGCATTCCGCAGTAAAGCTAAAAGTCGCATCCTTCTCTAAAAGACTGCATAGAGGTTTTGCAATCTTAGAGAAGTCCTTTAT
Organism: Panax notoginseng; assembly: GCA_016801055.1. NCBI lineage: Eukaryota > Viridiplantae > Streptophyta > Magnoliopsida > Apiales > Araliaceae > Panax > Panax notoginseng. Next base: position 135,142,719 of record CM029013.1, on the reverse strand, counting down.
GAACCTCTGGTAGAATCTAGCATGCCCCAGAAAACTACGACTACCCTTAACTGAGCTCGGTGGAGGTAGTTTCTCGATCGTGTCCAACTTTGCCTTGTCTACCTCCAATCCTTGAGCCGACACCTTATGTCCCAATATTATGCCCTCTTCAACCATGAAGTGGCATTTTTCCCAATTTAGTATGAGGTTGGTGTCCTTACAACGCTGCAATACCATGACCAGATTCTCTAAGCAAGTGTCAAAAGTGCTTCCATAGACCGAGAAATCGTCCATGAATACTTCAACGTTTTTCTCCACCATGTCCGAAAAAATAGCCATCATACACCGCTGGAAAGTTGCCGGTGCATTACACAGTCCGAATGACATCCTCCTGAAAGCAAAGATGCCGTAGGGGCAAGTGAATGTTGTCTTTTCTTGATCCTCAGGAGCGATAGCAATCTGATTATATCCCGAATATCCATCTAATAAGAAGTAAAACTCATGTCCCGCTAACCTGTCTAACATTTGATCGATAAAAGGTAGGGGGAAATGGTCCTTCCGGGTTACCTTATTCAATCTCCTATAATCAATGCACACCCTCCAACCTGTTACTGTCCTTGTTGGAATTAACTCATTATCCTCATTCTGAATTACTGTCATTCCCCCTTTCTTCAGTACACAATGAATCGGACTTACCCATTGACTGTCAGAAATTGGATATATGACTCCGGCATCCAATAATTTCAGAATTTCCTTCTTGACCACTTCCTTCATGATTGGGTTAAGTCGACGTTGATGCTCCACCGATGGGCTTGCATTACCCTCCATCAGAATCTTGTGCATGCAAAATGACGGGCTAATGCCTTTTATATCCGCAATCGTCCATCCAATTGCTGATTTGTGATCCCGAAGCACCCTCAACAACTTTTCTACCGGCAATTCGTTAAGTGCAGTAGAAATAATTACCGATAAAGAATTTAAATTGCCTAAATACGCATACCTAAGATGTTTAGGGAGTGGCTTAAGTTCCAATGTCGGTGGCTCCTCCAATGATGGTTTTAATTTTTCTGCAACTGTATCCTCGGTGTGTAGAGGTTCAACCGGTGCTCTGAATCGGCTAACTCGCGGTAATGAGTCTAGCATCTGTAATAAGTCCACAAATTCCGGGTCGTCTTTTTCCTCATCCCCAAGTAAAGTTGTTTCTAACGGATTATTGCTTAAACTCTTGCTCATTTCTTCGCTGGTAATCTGCTCAATTAAGTCCATTCGATTACACTCTTCCTCGTCCGTAGGATATTTCATGGCCTTAAACACATTGAATTTTACTTCTTGATCTTGGACCCTCATTGTAAGTTCTCCTTTTTGCACGTCTATGAGTGTCCTTCCTGTGGCCAAGAAAGGTCTTCCTAGGATGATCGGGATGTTCTTATCTTCCTCAAAATCCAGTATGATAAAGTTCGCAGGAAATATAAACTTATCCACTTTTACCAAAATGTCCTCTACAATGCCTCTCGGATATGTGACTGACCTATCCGCCAACTGAAATGAAATATTCGTAGGCTTTGGCGCGGGCAAACCCAATTCTGAATATACTGATAATGGCATCAGATTTATGCCTGCTCCCAAATCACATAGGCATTTGTTGAATGACATCTTCCCGATCGTGCACGGGATAGTAAAGCTTCCCGGGTCTTTAAGTTTAGGTGGAAGCTTTTTCTGTAACACTGCACTGCACTCCTCTGTCAGTGCCACTGTTTCGAAGTCTTCCCATTTCTTCTTCCTTAACAGAATTCCCTTCATAAACTTCGCGTAACTCGATATTTGCTCTAGGGCCTCTGTAAATGGAATGTTAATTTGGAGTTTCTTGAACACATCTAAAAATTTCGCGAACTGCTTATCGGACTTCTGTTTTTGGACTCTCTACTGAAATGGCGGTGGAGGATGAACAATCGGCTTACTGTTTAGCTTTGGTTCCTCTGATTTGTTCCCCTCTACTGCATTACTATCGTCGGCTTTTTCCTCTGATGTTGCTGAATTTTCCGCACTAATCCCACCGAGGTGTTTTCCGCTTCTCAACATAACTGCCTGACATTGCTCATGATTACCCTTCGAATTTCTTTCGGTGTCGCTAGGTAATGTTCCTTGTGGTCTACTATTCAATGCCAATGCAATTTGCCCTATCTGATTCTCTATATTCTTGATAGCAATAGCTTGATTCTTCAAAGCCAAATCGGTGCTAGTTCTGTACCTTACCCAGGATTCCTCATCATCGGATTTCCTGTCCTGCTGTTGAATCTGTTGTGGATGACTATGAAATCCAGGGGGATATGATGGTCGTGGAGCTTGATTTTGCTAATTATTGCTCCACGAGAGGTTTGGGTGGTTCCTATTCCCCTGGTTGTAGGTATTTTGGTATGTATTTTGTGGATTTCTGTTGTAGTTGCCTATGTACTGAACGGATGCTGGATTTATTGCACACTACTCTGTCAGATGATCCCCCGCACATAATTCGCATACTGCCATAACCTGCTGAACTTGTTGAGTTTGAGCCCCTGCTAACGTCTTCATCGTCTAATTCATCTTATCAAACTTCACGGATAGTGCAGAAATGGTTGCGTGTATAGATGTTACTCCATCTATTTCCAAGATCCCAGCTGCCTTTGCCTGTGTCATTCTTGATGTGGGCCACTGGTAGTTATTTACCGACATTGTTTCTATCAAATTGTAAGCATCCTCATAACTCTTAGCCAAGAATGCACCCCTCGATGCCGCATCAATACTTGCTCTGATATTTCCATGTAGCCTGTTATAGAAGGTGTTCATTTGTAGCCACTTAGGCAAACCATGATGTGGGCACTTCCTGAGTAATTCTTTGTATCTCTCCCATGACTCATATAGTGACTCTCCACTCTGTTGCTCAAACAATGTGATGTCACTTCTCATTTTTGCAGTCTTTGCCGGTGGGAAAAATTTGGCAAGAAATTTTTGAGCCAAATCCTCCCACGTAGTGATCGAACCCGGCGGTAAAGAGTGTAACCAACTCTTCGCCTTGTCCCGTAAGGTAAATGGGAACAAGCGAAGTCTTACTGCCTCGTCCGACACCCCATTGTACTTGAGCATGTAGCACATTTCCAGAAAACTGAGCAAGTGCTCATTTGGATCGTCGTGTGCCATTCGCCCAAACTGACATGAATTCTGCATCATCTGAATAGTCCTAGGCTTTATTTCAAAAGTGTTCGCAACAATTGCAGGCCTAGTAATGCTTGACTACAGATTAGTCACCTTAGGTGTGGAAAAATCCCTCAACGCTTTCTGGTCTTCGGCAGCCATCGTTCATTCCTTATCAGAATTTTCAAATTCGGTTCTTGTTTCTTCAATCCACTTACTCAACTTTTGAAAGCGTCTGTCAATGTCGTCCTCAAAAGCTAGCAAGTCTGGATGTTTAGACCGTGTTTGCATAAACCGATGTCGAAAACCTGAAATAGAGAAAACAAAAATAAAAAAAAATGTTTAAGTAAAAACAGGACTAATTAAACTGATATTGTAAAAACAAATATTAAAATCTCGGCTAAATTGTCCCTGGCAACGATGCCAAAAACTTGTTGAGTAAAATCAATACGCACAAAACACGCAAGTGTATGTGATCAATAAGTAATATAGTAATGAATAAAGTATCGTTCCCACGAGGACAAAATACCAAGAATCTTAACTTCAATATTATCAATTTTATATTAACCCTAATTTTATTAAACTAATCAATTCAATGGTTTTCAAAGTAACTAATTAAAAGCAACTAAATTAATGAATAATTAAATTATCACAAAAACAATCACCAATAACGAAATCCAGAATTTTTCAAACAATTAATGGAAAATTAGACTTATGATTTCACCCTAAGCCTCACTCTGATTTTAAAACCTTTATTCCAACTAAACTCAATATTCCAGTTTATTAATCAAGAACACGAACGTAGTAAGAGCCACCTCTCGATGCACTAATACCATATTAACATCAATCCACAATTAAGATAGAAATCCGTTAAACACCTAATTTAACCAACTCACTATATCTCTATGTGAACTGCAATCAAAAAGGTTGAAGCTTAAGCTCTCTATACGATTACATGAGATGTCAAGCGTATCTCTACCTTAACAATAATCACAAATATGCTATCGACATAATTTATGACACATGCTATATTAACTAGGTCTAGATTTGAATCTCCTCTCTTGATTACTTTTAAATCCACAAAGAACTGTTGATCAGGCAATTCATAAATTCACGCACAAATTAACATAGATAAACTAAAAATATCTTATTGAATTAGAAATCAAAGTTATAGAATCATCGTTACGCTCAAAGATCCATCACAAGTCTAATAAATAAATTAGTTCATAATGAATGAATTAAAAACTGAATAATTTGTTGAAAAAATCATCCCAATTACAAACAAATGAAAGAGAAGAAGAATTATAGAAAAACCCCTTCACGTAGCCTCGATTTGCAACTATCGTGACAATCTCTAAAAATTACTCCTCTAATGCTCGCTCTTCAATTCCTTGAATTCACGCTTAAAATCTTGCCTTTGTGTTATAGGATTGTTGTTTTTTCTAAGTGGTAGCCAGCTCTCTTGACTTCTGGACGAATTTTCCTTTTATTAGAGTCCAAAACGCACCAGCCAAGCCCACAAACCGCGCCCTAGCAGAAGTCGAAATAGAACAGGACAGTTCAGGAAACAGGACCCCCGCCCCGGCGGGGGGTATAGTGTAAAACAAGCCCGCCCTGGCGGGCTAGTGCACTGACTTCAAAAATCCTTATGTTCCAATTTTTTTCACTTTTGCTCTAAAAGGACGCCTCTTCACACCAATTGCATCTATGACCACCCTACACATAAAATAATATGAAACAAGTAAAAACGAACACAAAATATGAAAATAAATACTAATTTAAACTTGAAATGAATATCGATTCGTGTATATAAAATCCACTTATCAATAGGCTAATGCTTGGTGAACTTTATTAGTTAATTCTTCGTGGGAACGATACTTTACTTACTCTTTATTACTTATTGACCGTGTATACTTGCACTCATATATTGATCGGTAAAACGACCAACAAGTTTTTGGCACCGTTGCCGGGAAATTTGCTTAATAAATTTTTGCCAACATTAATTTTAATCAAATTAGTCTTAATTTAAATATTTTTTTATTCTAATTATCTTCTTATATTTCTCTCTTTTTAGGTATCATGGGTGACTTTGCTTATCAATGGCCTTATGCAAATATGACTCAATTAAGGAACATAAGAACTGAAGGACTCAATGTATTTTCTACATTGTCAGCACAAATGGAAACACTTTCGGAGAGGTTGGATGATATTGCAGCCCAACATACTCGAGAGATAGCAATTACATGTGAATATTATGCTGGCGAGCATCCGAGTTACCTGTGCAACATCAGTGTTGGACAAGTACAGTTTGGGGGTGATTACCTCAACAACTATGTTTATCCCAATTATCATCAAGGTTGGGGGTTTCACCCAGATTATGAATGAAATTGTAACTTTCAAGACCAAGACTACGTTCGAAGTCCAACATATCCATTGGATTTCTCATATCCACCTCACTTGCAACAAGAAGAAAATTCAAGGTTGAAGGAATTCATGTCAAAAAGCATAGCAGACCATGAGGAGATGATGATGAGTCAGGAGTTATCAAGCCAAAATCTTAACAGACAGACGGAACAACTCATTAACTCCTCAGTGAATGGTCCACAATACATAGATTTTGAAACTGAACAAAAAAAATTCAAGATTGGAGGATTTGTGGTTCAAATTTGTAGCATCAACTGAGGAGAAGATGATTGAGCAAGAAAGGTCAATTCAAAATCTTTAGAATCAGATGGATCAAATGTACGAAGCCTTGACCAATCGCCCTCCAAACAATTGGTGCTATGACATGGACGATGAAACTGATGGACAGCCAGAAGTGTGCATGCCATTGAATGAACTTAAAGGAGTGGACATTGAGGAGACAACTGAGGGTGTGGAAAATGAAGAACATGAGCTGACTTGTATAATACCCCAAGTGCCTTCTCAGTTAGAGTTAAAAAATCCAGTAACCTTTGCACACCCATGTCCCCTTAGTAGTCACATCCAAAGTAAAAATTTCTACGATTATGATGCCTCTTACAAACCATGGTGGGATAAGGAAGAGATAATAGAAGAAGAAAGTCTGTTGTATCTTTCATGCCGCAATGCAAAAATCTATTCATAGATACAACGGAAGAAGCACCTGGCTATGTAATAAAAATGGAGAAATCATGTATAGGAAATAAGCTAGGTGACTTCAATCAGAAGACTCTCATGATGGGGAACCTACAAAAGCACATAGCGATTCTAATGGATGGAGGGTTCCTCGCCTATCGAGAGGACTTGGATAGCGGTCAAGAATAGAGTCCAGCTAACGGACTATAAACCGAGCGCTAGATTACTGCTTATTTACTTAGTTGATTAGCCATCAATTATAGTGATAATCCATATGAACTTGAGAGACGCTGTATGGGTTTAGATATGATCTTATTAGCGTGTGATTGTATGTTCTACAATTCATTGGGATGTATGATTCGTGCTTAGGATAAACATATACCGAAGCACCGCTCGTAATCATTTGAGAACTTAGGCTTAAACCTTAATTATTTATAAATCACATAGACATATAGTGGTTTAGGTAATGTGGGTGTTCACGTGTATTCTATCAATTGTGGATTATATGTGATATAAGTATGGTACATTGAGATATGGCTGTATTTTACTATCGTGTTCTCGACTAGCAATTCAGTGCAAGAAATTTGGCATAACATGAAGTTTGTGGATTTGAATGAATCAATAGATGAAATTGTAATCTCAGGTCTTCATTATTTAGTCTTACTCTAGGGGTAGTTAGTATTATTTAATTTCATAGTTTTAATATAAAATATTAAATCATTCGTTTAAATAAGACTGAAATGGTTATGGGCTAATACTTGGTGAATTTTATTAGTTAATTCTCCGTGGGAACGATACTTTACTTAATCTTTATTACTTGTTGACCGTGTATACTTGCACGCATATATTGATCGGTTAAATGACCAACAAGTTTTTGGCGCCGTTGCTGGGGAATTAGCTTAATAAATTGTTGCCAACGTTAATTTCAATCAAATTGGTCTTAATTTAAATATTTTTTTTAATTATCTTCTTATATTTCTCTCTTTTTAGGTATCATGGGTGACTTTGCTTATCAATGGCCTTATGCAAATATGACTCAACTAAGGAATGCAAGAACTGAAGGACTCAATGTATTTTCTACATTGTCAGCACAAATGGCAACACTTTCGGAGAGGTTGGATGATATTGCAGCCCAACATACTCAAGAGATAGCAGTTACATGTGAATATTATGCTGGCAAGCATCCGAGTTATCAGTGCAACATCAGTGTTGGACAAGTACAGTTTGGGGGTGATTAGCTCAACAACTATTTTTATCCCAGTTATCATCAAGGTTGGGGGTATCACCCAGATTATGAATGGAATTGTAACTATCAAGACCAATACTACGTTCCAAGTGCAATATATCCATTGGATTTCTCAGATCCACCTCCAATGCAACAAGAAGAAAATTCAAAGTTGAAGGAATTCATGTCAAAAAGCATAGCAGACCATGAGGAGATGATGATGAGTCAGGAGTTATCAAGCCAAAATCTTAACAGATAGATGGAACAACTCATTAACTCCTCAGTGAATGGTCCACAATACATGGATTTCGAAACTGAACAAGAAAATTCAAGATTGGAGGATTTGTGGTTCAAATTTGTAGCATCAACTAAGGAGAAGATGATTGAGCAAGAAATGTCAATTCAAAATCTTCAGAATAAGATGGATCAAATGTTCGAAGCCTTGACCAATCGCCTTCCAAATAATTGGTGCTATGACATGGACGATGAAACTGATGGAGAGCCAGAAGTGTACATGCCACTGAATGAACTTAAAGGAGTGGACATTGAGGAGACAACTGAGGGTATGGAAAATGAAGAACATGAGCTGACTTGTATAATACCCCAAGTGCCTTCTCAGTTAGAGTTGAAAAATCCAATGACCTTTGCACACCCATTTCCCCTTGGTAGTCACATCCAAAGTAAGAATTTCTACGATTATGAGGCCTCTTACAAACCATGGTGGGCTAAGGAAGAGATAATAGAAGAAGAAAAGTCTGTTATATCTTTCATACCGCAATGTAAAAATCTATTCACAGATACAACGGAAGAAGCACCTGGCTATGTAATAAAAATGGAGAAATCATGTATAGGAAATAAGCTAGGTGACTTCAATCAGAAGACTTTCATGATGGGGAACCTAAAAAAGCACATAGCGGTTCTAATGGATGTAGGGTTCCTCGTCTATCGTAGAGGAATTGGATAACGGTCAAGAATAGAATCTAGCTAACGGACTATAAACCGAGGGCTAGATTCCTGCTTATTTACTTTGTTGATTGACCATCAATTACTGTGATAATCCATATGAACTTGAGAGATGCAGTATGAGTTTAGATCTGATCTTATTAGCGCATGATTGTATGTTCTACAATTCATTGGAATTTATGATTCGTGCTTAGGATAGACATATACCGAAGCACCGCTCGTAGTCATTTGAGAACTTAGGCTTAAACCCTAATTATTTGTAAATCACATAGACATATAGTGGTTTAGGTAATGTGGGTGTTCACGTGTATTCTATCAATTATGGATTATATGTGATATGAGTATGGTACATTGAGATGTGGCTGCATTTTACTTTCATGTTCTCGACTAGCAATCTAGTGCAAGAAATTTGGCTTAACATGAAGTTTGTGGATTTGAATGAATCAATAGATGAAATTGTAATCTCAGGTCTTCATTATCTAGTCTTATTCTAGGAGTAGTTAGTATTATTTAATTTCATAGTTTTAATATAAAATAATAAATTATTCGTTTAAATAAGACTGAAATTGTTATGGGCTAATGCTTGGTGAACTTTATTAGTTAATTCTCAGTGGGAACGGTACTTTACTTAATCTTTATTACCTGTTGACCGTGTATACTTGCACGCATACATTGATCAGTAAAACGACTAACAAGTTTTTGGCGCCGTTGCCGGGGAATTAGCTTAATAAATTGTTGCCAACGTTAATTTCAATCAAATTGGTCTAAATTTAAAGATTTTTTTTTGTTTTAATTAGCTTCTTATATTTCTCTCTTTTTAGGTTCATGGGTGACTTTGCTTATCAATGGCCTTATGCAAATATGACTCAACTAAGGAACACAAGAACTGAATGACTCAATGTATTTTCTACATTGTCATCACAAATGGCAAAACTTTCGGAGAGGTTGGATGATATTGCAGCCCAACATACTCGAGAGATAACAGTTACATGTGAATATTGTGCTGGCGAGCATCCGAGTTATCAGTGCAACATCAGTGTTGGACAAGTACAGTTTTGGGGTGATTACCTCAACAACTATGTTTATTTCAGTTATCATCAAGGTTGGGGGTATCACCCAGATTATGAATGGAATTATAACTATCAAGACCAAGACTACGTTCCAAGTCCAACATATCCATTGGATTTCTCATATTCACCTCCAATGCAACAAGAAGAAAATTCAAGGTTGAAGGAATTCATGTTAAAAAGCATAGCAGACCATGAGGAGATGATGATGAGTCAGGAGTTATCAAGCCAAAATCTTAACAGACAGATGGAACAACTCATTAACTCCTCAATGAATGGTCCACAATACATGGATTTCGAAACTGAACAAGAAAATTCAAGATTGGAGGATTTGTGGTTCAAATTTGTAGCATCAACTGAGGAGAAGACGATTGAGTAAGAAAGGTCAATTCAAAATCTTTAGAATCAGATGGATCAAATGTTTGAAGCCTTAACTAATGCCCTCCAAACAATTGGTGCTATGACATGGACGATGAAACCGATGGACAGCCAGAAGTGTGCATGCCATTGAATGAACTTAAAGGAGTGGACATTGAGGAGACAACTGAGGGTATGGAAAATAAAGAACATGACCTGACTTGTATAATACCCCAAGTACCTTCTTAATTAGAGTTGAAAAATCCGGTGACCTTTTCACACCAATGTCCCCTTAGTAGTCACATCCAAAGTAAGAATTTCTACGATTATGAGGCCTTTTACAAACCATGGTGGGCTAAGGAAGAGATAATAGAAGAAGAAAAGTCTGTTATATCTTTCATGCCGCAATGCAAAAATCTATTCATAGATATAATGGAAGAAGCACCTGGCTATGTAATAAAAATGGAGAAATCATGTATACGAAATAAGCTAGGTGACTTCAATCAGAAGACTCTCATGATGGGGAACCTACAAAAGCACATAGCGGATCTAATGGATGGAGGGTTCCTCGCCTATCGTAGAGGAATTGGATAGTGGTCAAGAATAGAGTCCAGCTAACGGACTATAAACCAAGTGCTAGATTACTGCTTATTTACTTAGTTGATTGGCCATCAATTACTGTGAGAATCCATATGAACTTGAGAGACGCAGTATGGGTTTAGATCTGATTTTATTAGCGTGTGATTGTATGTTCTACAATTTATTGGGATGTATGATTCGTGCTTAGGATTGACATATACCAAAGCACCGCTCGTAGTCATTTGAGAACTTAGGCTTAAACCCTAATTATTTGTAAATCACATAGACATATAGTGGTTTAGGTAATGTGGGTGTTCACGTGTATTTTATCAATTATAGATTATATGTGATATGAGTATGGTACACTGAGATATGGTTGTATTTTACTTTCTTGTTGTCGACTAGCAATCTAGTGCAATAAATTTGGCTTAACATGGAGTTTGTGGATTGGAATGAATCAATAGTTGAAATTATAATCTCATGTCTTCATTATCTAGTCTTATTCTAGGGGTAGTTAGTATTATTTAATTTCATTATTTTAATATAAAATATTAAATCATTCATTTAAATAAGACTGAAATGGTTATGGGCTAATGCTTGGTGAACTTTATTAGTTAATTCTTCGTGGGAACGATACTTTACTTACTCTTTATTACTTGTTGACCGTGTATACTTGCACACATATATTGATCGGTAAAACGACCAACAAGTTATTGGCGCCGTTGCTGGGGAATTAGCTTAATAAATTTTTGCCAACATTAATTTCAATCAAATTGGTCTTAAATTTTTTTTAATTATCGTCTTATATTTCTCTCTTTTTAGGTATCAGGGTGACTTTGCTTATCAATGGCCTTATGCAAATATGACTAAACTAAGGAACACAAGAACTGAAGGACTCAATGTATTTTCTACATTGTCAGCACAAATGGCAACACTTTCGGGGAGGTTGGATGATATTGCAGCCCAACATACTCGAGAGATAGCAGTTACATGTGAATATTATGCTGGCGAGCATCCGAGTTATCAGTGCAACATCAGTGTTGGAAAAAATACAGTTTGGGGGTGATTACCTCAACAACTATGTTTATCCCAGTTATCATCAAGGTTGGGGGTATCACCCAGATTATGAATCGAATTGTAATTATCAAGACCAAGACTACGTTCTAAGTCCAACATATCCATTGGATTTCTCATATTCACCTCCAATGCAACAAAAAGAAAATTCAAGGTTGAAGGAATTCATGTCAAAAAGCATTGCAGACCATGAGGAGATGATGATGAGTCAGGAGTTATCAAGCCAAAATCTTAACAAACAGATGGAACAACTCATTAAATCCTCAATGAATGGTCCACAATACATGGATTTCAAAACTGAACAAGAAAATTCAAGATTGGAGTATTTGTGGTTCAAATTTGTAGCATCAACTAAGGAGAAGATGATTGAGCAAGAAATGTCAATTCAAAATCCTCAGAATCAGATGGATCACATGTTCGAAGCCTTGACCAATCGCCCTCCAAACAATTGGTGCTATGACATGGATGATGAAACTGATGGAGAGGCAGAAGTGCACATGTCACTAAATGAACTTAAAGGAGTGGACATTGAGGAGACAACTGAGGGTATGGAAAATGAAGAACAAGAGCTGACTTGTATAATACCTCAACTGCCTTCCCAATTAGAGTTGAAAAATCCAGTGACCTTTGCACACCCATGTCCCCTTGGTAGTCACATCCAAAGTAACAATTTCTACGATTATGAGGCCTCTTACAAACCATGGTGGGCTAAGGAAGTGATAATAGAAGAAGAAAAGTCTGTTGTATCTTTCATGCCGCAATGCAAAAATCTATTCACAGATACAACGGAAGAAGCACCTGGCTATGTAATAAAAATGGAGAAATCATGTATAGAAAATAAGCTAGGTGACTTCAATCAGAAGACTCTCATGATGGGGAACCTATAAAAGCACATAGCGATTCTAATGGAGGAGGGTTCCTCGCCTATCGTAGAGGAATTGGATAGCGGTCAAGAATATGGTATAGCTAACGGACTATAAACCGAGCGCTAGATTCTTACTTATTTGCTTTGTTGATTGGCCATCAATTACTGTGATAATCCATATGAACTTGAGAGACGCAGTATGGGTTTAGATATGATCTTATTAGTGTGTGATTGTATGTTCTACAATTCATTGGGTTGTATGATTCGTGCTTAGGATAGACATATGCCGAAGCACCGCTCGTAGTCATTTGAGAACTTAGGCTTAAACCCTAATTATTTGTAAATCACATACACATATAGTGGTTTAGGTAATGTGGGTGTTCACATGTATTCTATTAATTATGGATTATATGTGATATGAGTATGGTACATTGAGATATGGCTGTATTTTACTTTCGTGTTCTCGACTAGCAATTCAATGCAAGAAATTTGGCTTAACATGAAGTTTGTGGATTTGAATGAATCAATAGATAAAATTGTAATCTCAGGTCTTCATTATCTAGTCTTATTTTAGGGGTAGTTAGTATTATTTAATTTTATAGTTTTAATATAAAAGATTAAATCATTCGTTTAAATAAGACTGAAATGGTTATGGGCTAATGCTTGGTGAACTTTATTAGTTAATTCTCCGTGAGAACGATACTTTACTTACTCTTTATTACTTGTTGACCGTGTATATGTAAGGCCCCCAAATCCGGGTACTTGAAACCCGAACTCGGTGCTTTACGATACCATTTCTATGAGCGGAATAATACTAATAATAATAACAATAATATAAAAGTCAAACTTAATTTACATAATTATCAGAGTATAGCTCTCAAGTATGTAACCTTTAATACATTCATTACAACCTATGATAGATAATTAATATCATTGTCTTACTAAGGATAAACTATTACATAAAATAACACCAACTTATCCTGCAACCTTCCCTTTCCCTTTGTTCTTAGCCAAGCTCTCTGGTCGTTCATACTTAGCTGAAAACATTTAAATTAAGCAACGATGAGCATTTGAGTGCCCAACAAATAATAGCAACTATATATATGTATATATAAGCTGAAAGAATTTAAATATTTTCTTTATACTACCCTTCTACAACGAATTTCAATAGTTGTGAAGTAATCTGTACCAATAATAATAACATAAAACTCTCTTTTAAAATTTTGAAACTACATATTGACTATAATTGGGGTTATGGTGACATGCTATGAACATTATTTTCATTTTCAAAAAGGTTAAACAGAAATTCATCTGTAAACCGTCATAACTTACGGGCACGGAGGTGATCAGCCCGTTATGCCCTGCATTGATCAATACTACGTGCAAGAACGAGGATATCGTTCACTCTGTCCACCTGGGGTGCATAAAAAGTTTTCCCGTGTAGGGATGTTCATACTTGTCTGGGTTCCAAATTAAAGGTTTTTATCTTGTTCAACAATAATCTATAATTCAACATAAATATATATATATATATATATATATATATATATATATATATATATATATATATATATATATATATATATATATACAGGTAATTAACAAGGTATATCAACATGTGATTAAATACAATGATTATTTAAGTGGGGACACTTGTATAACCATTTATAGAAATTAACGAACAGAATATATATATCTGAATTATCATATACTAACGTGTTGATAATCAATGAGTATATATAATATAGGGTTAATAATCTGTACAATAATAATATAATTTAAAAATATTCTTACTCATGCCCATTGCATAAAAAAAATGCAAAGGTAACATACTTGCCTGATGCTCTGCTTATAGTTCACAATTTAGTTTTACCGTTTATAGCATGACCTATCATTAATCAGATCATTCGTTCGATTAGAACAATATACTATAACACATAACACTACTTATTACAGTCAGCACATACCCTAATCACATTGGCACATATGTTTAATAACCATTGAATCACAAATAATCACTTATCTAATCACATTATCTAAGTCTAGATCAATTTTTGAAATATGTCGATGTACCGACAATTTTATCGGGTAATTATTGAGTCTAAGACTCTGTCCTGTAACTTAGTATCAGTCATATTATTTTTAAATGACTTATAATAATTTTGAAACATTTATTATGATTTATCATGAATTTTCAAACATCGGAATCATTTTTAAATGATTTAAATATTAAACAATTCTATTATCATTAATAGTTAATTAATATTAAACTATTAATGAAATTATTTCCAAAATGTTAAAGTTATGTATAATAACTTAAAATACTTTTAAAGTATTAATATTACCCTTAAATGATTTTTAAAATATTTAGAATTATTTTTAAATAATTGTCATTAATATTAAAGTATTAATGTATTAATTATCAAAATATTAAAAGTCATTTAATTATAACTTAAAATATTTTTAATTCATTTATATCCCTTTTAAATTATTTTTAAATTAATAAAACTATTTTAAAACTATTTATTTAATATAATTATTAAATAAATTTAATATCATTAATAATTATTAATATTATGTTATTAATGAAATTATTCTTTAAATATTAAAAGTTATATTTTATAACTTAAAATATCTTTAAACACTTTATTTCCACTTAAAATGATTATTATAATATAAAAATCATTTTTAATCTAAATTATTTAATATAATTATTAAATAACTTTAATATCATTAATAATAATTAATTAATGAAATTTATCTTTAAATATTAAAAGTTATATTTTATAACTTAAAATATTTTTAAATACCTTATTATTATTTAAAATGATTTTTAATATAATAAAATTATTTTTAATTAATTTATTTAATTCATTTAGTGAATAACCTAACTATCATTAATAATAATTTATTAATGAAATTTATCACAAAATATTAAAAGTCATTAAAAATAACTTAAAATATTTTATTATATCATAATATAATTTTAAATAATTTTTCAAGTATTAAAATTATTTTTAACTAATTTATTTAATAATATAATTTAATAAATTAAATATCTTTAATATTCCAAAAATATTAAATATTTATGAAATATATTTAAAATAATTAAAAACTAATTTTCAGAATTTAAAATAATTTTTAATAATTTATTTTGTATTTTTAATAATTAAAAACTATTTTTTTCTATTTATTAATTAATTTTCGGAAAATAATATGCTGTTTGTCGCTAAAGGCCACCTATAGCGACAGAACCGTCGCTATAGGTGTTCTTCATGTTATTGGCCAAATCTAGAACTTCAAGTCAGTGATCAAGTGGCCTAGTTTGACCGTGATTTATGATCATGCCAAGTTGTTTCTGGACTATCTATTGCTCATAGATTATAGAACTAATGTAGTACTACACGATACAGCAACAATCATAACCATATAATACATAACAAAGCAGATATGATCGTCCGAAGTGGCTGTCAGAGCTGTTCTTCATTTCTGGGTTTCCCAGAAATGAAGAACAGTGCGTGAGGCCTACTTTGGGCTTCCACAACTTGCAATACATGTAATGTTTTTGTGATATGAACATTTCAGTGTGTAACCAACATGTATGACAAGAGATCTATCACATAAAAGTATGACAATAACAACACAATCAACATGTATGCTCCGGTCAAACCATGCCAGTCGACATGTTCATATGTTTTCTGGGTTACCCAGAAAACAGAGAACATGACCGACTTATCTGGTTTGACCGTCCACTACGATTACTAAGTTTAATTATTAGGAAATGTTAAGGCATACATATGTAGTATAACCTACATACTACAACTTAGATACATAAACATTATCAGAACACCAATACACTGACAGATCAGGACGGCCAAAGATGTTGTCAGGCCGGTTCTGGGCTGTTTCTGGGTTACCCAGAAACGCATGGTCGTGGCCGGTCAACCGCGTTTGACCTTGAATATCTTTCTATCTAGACCAGATCTAAGTCTGATTCTTGTTCCAGATTAAAGACTACATAACAGACTACCAGTATAAACCATCAAAACACAAAAAGTATAAATAGGCTGAGATTTAAAGCCTCTGACATTTGATGTCAGACCATAAAATAAATTTTTTCCAGATTTTGCAAATCTTCAAATTCGAGCCTCTAGATGTTATGGATCTAACATCTAGCAACCCGGATCATCATTAGACACCTTATCTAACATGTTTAACACAAAAAAAAAAAACAACATCAAACATGAAATCATGGACAGATTTTTCTAGGGTTGGTTTATACCTTCTTGATCGATTTTGATTTCTATGCTTCTGATTTGTTAGGGATGGACGTGGGGCTTGTTTCTTGACTGAAAAACTAAAAGAATTTCGGAGGTGTGGGACTTGAGATAAAAGGTTTGAGTGTAGTGCACAAAATGAGCAAAATGTACACTTTTTCTCTCTCCACTTCTATTTATACTAGTCTAGATGCATGTAATGGCTGGTATTGAGGCTGATGGCTGGCAATTTTGAGCATGTGGAGTTGTTGGGTTTGGTCACCAACTCCCACACTTGTCAAGCTATGTAATTTACATACTAAATAAAATCTAACTAGGGGTATTTTAGTCTTTTCGCATAGAATTTTAATGACATTATTGTAATCCTTACAAACCCTTAGGGTTTAACCCTTAGGGTTTAACCCTAAGGTTTAACACAAACCAAATGTAGGATTTAGCAACTAGGGTTTGCACAAAAAAATAAAGTTAAATAAAAATTAAATAACTTTTAGTTTCTAAAATTTTGAAATTTGGGTTTTCTAATTATGATTAATTTTCTAATTACTTTATACAGGAACATTAGGTTTAGATCATATGATTATCATTAACCTTGCGAAAATAGCAATTAGGGTTTTAAATTGGAAATTAGGGTTTCTAGAAATTAACAAATCTAAATGTTAATTAGGGTTGACCTAATTAATATAATCATTATATAATACACATCATAAAACATATAACACCGCTATATAACAGTCTTAAAGTCACAATTGATTTTCAAATTAGGATTTTTCACAATAAAATTAGGGTTTTGAAATTAAACACCATAATTGACCAATCATCATCAATACGTACATACAATACATATTTATAGCACTGAAAAATTAAAATATAATTAATATTATATTATTATTCTCATACCTTGACAATAATCCAAAATTAGGGTTTGGATTCCATATCTGATTTATTCTTCATATTTAACCTTAATAATTAAGGTAAAATAATTCACTTAATAACTTGTACTAAAATTCATATAATAAAATAATTATAATAATTATTCTAAAAAGCATTTCATATATTATTTAAATAATATATGCTTATATTTTCATAGAAAATAATTAATAAAAACATTTCCATTATAAAATTAATTATTATAAAAATATACTTTTTACTAATCAATAATTCTAAAATAAATTTTCTTGTAAACATTTATGTAATAAATATATTTTTATTTACCACATAAATACATATATACATAATCTTGTACAAATCCTCATCCTTAATATATAAAAAAAAATTTATACGCAAAATTTCTTAATTATTTATTTAGAAAATATTGGGTTGTTACAGTATACTTGCACGCATATATTGATCGGTAAAACGACCAACAAGTTTTTGGCGCCGTTGCTGGGGAATTAGCTTAATAAATTTTTTGCCAACATTAATTTCAATAAAATTGGTCTTAATTTATTTTTATTTTTTTTGTTTTAATTATCTTCTTATATTTCTCTCTTTTTAGGTATCAGGGTGACTTTGCTTATCAATGGCCTTATGCAAATATGACTCAACTAAGGAACACAAGAACTGAAGGACTCAATGTATTTTCTATATTGTCAGCACAAATGGCAACACTTTCGGAGAGGTTGGATGATATTGCAGCCCAACATACTCGAGAGATAACAGTTACATGTGAATATTATGCTGGCGAGCATCCGAGTTATCAGTGCAACATCAGTGTTGGACAAGTACAGTTTGGAGGTGATTACCTCAATAACTATGTTTATCCCAGTTATCATCAAGGTTGGGGGTATCACCCAGATTATGAATGGAATTGTAACTATCAAGACCAAGACTACGTTCCAAGTCCAACATATCCATTGGATTTCTCATATCCACCTCCAATGCAACAAAAAGAAAATTCAAGCTTGAAGGAATTCATGTCAAAAAGCATAGCAGACCATGAGGAGATGATGATGAGTCAGGAGTTATCAAGCCAAAATCTTAACAGACAGATGGAACAACTCATTAACTCCTCAATGAATGGTCCACAATACATGGATTTCGAAACTGAACAAGAAAATTTAAGATTGGAGGATTTGTGGTTCAAATTTGTAGCATCAACTGAGGAGAAGATGATTGAGCAAGAAAGGTCAATTCAAAATCTTTAGAATCAGATGGATCAAATGTTCGAAGCCTTGACCAATCGCCCTCCAAACAATTGGTGCTATGACATGGACGATGAAACTGATGGAGAGCCAGAAGTGTACATGTCACTGAATGAACTTAAAGGAGTGGACATTGAGGAGACAACTGAGGGTATGGAAAATGAAGAACAAGAGCTGACTTGTATAATACCTCAACTGCCTTCCCAGTTAGAGTTGAAAAATCCAGTGACCTTTGCACACCCATGTCCCCTTGGTAGTCACATCCAAAGTAATAATTTCTACGATTATGAGGCCTCTTACAAACCATAGTGGGCTAAGGAAGAGATAATAGAAGAAGAAAAGTCAATTGTATCTTTCATGCCGCAATGCAAAAATCTATTCACAGATACAACGGAAGAAGCACCTGGCTATGTAATAAAAATGGAGAAATCATGTATTGGAAATAAGCTAGGTGACTTCAATCAGAAGACTCTCATGACGGGGAACCTTCAAAAGCACATAGCGGTTCTAATGGATGGAGGGTTCCTCGCCTGTCGTAGAGGAATTAGATAGCGGTCAAGAATAGAGTTCAGCTAACGGACTATAAATCGAGCGCTAGATTCCTGCTTATTTACTTTGTTGATTGGCCATCAATTACTGTGACAATCCATATGAACTTGAGAGACGCAGTATGGCTTTAGATATGATCTTATTAGCATGTGATTGTATGTTCTACAATTCATTAGGATGTATGATTCGTGCTTAGGATAGACATATACCGAAGCACCGGTCGTAGTCATTTGAGAACTTAGGCTTAAACCCTAATTATTTGTAAATCACATAGACATATAGTGGTTTAGGTAATGTGGGTGTTCACGTGTATTCTATCAATTGTGGATTATATGTTATATGTGTATGGTACATTGAGATATGACTGTATTTTACTTTCGTGTTCTCGACTAGCAATCTAGTGCAAGAAATTTGGCTTAACATAAAGTTTGTGGATTTGAATGAATCAATAGATAAAATTGTAATCTCAGGTCTTCATTATCTAGTTTTATTCTAGGGGTAGTTAGTATTATTTAATTTCATAGTTTTAATATAAAATATTAAATCATTCGTTTAAATAATATTGAAATGGTTATGGGCTAATGCTTGGTGAACTTTATTAGTTAAATTCCGTGAGAACGGTACTTTACTTACACTTTATTACTTGTCTACCGTGTATACTTGCACGCATATATTGATCGGTAAAACGACCAACACTGGTCATAGGCTTGGTAATGGCGCCGCTGCGCCATACCAAAATCAGAGGTAGATAAGTTCTGCACCAGCAGAAATGAAACCTATGCTTCTAAATACTTTACACACCCTCCTTAAGCGTTAACTTGTCTAATCATAAATCCTCTCTTTGGGTTCACACCATCGGTTACTATTTTCCTTAACAACTTAAGGATCACACTTCGAGTTTTAAAACTCTATTTCCCTTATTAGTTTAACCAACTATACATATGCTTTACGGTTTTATACAACCAATAACACAAAACTCGAATGTAACGCCTACATACATTCTTTTCATCTTCGCTTCTTGCCATGTATTGAATTATGTAATAATTCTCTAACCACTTCAAAGGTATATCGGTTACCTACTCTCGTCAATGACGTACATATATACCAGTCTAAACCTAGCACGCGTCGAGCCTTTAATAGTATTCAATATAGTACACTGAGTGGTTTCCCACAAACAACCAACAAATTAGTTTTCATCTCTTCTACACTATTTTCACAGTGAGTTAGATAGGTTACTAATCCGTATATACATCCGCTCTTTGAAGGAATCATTTAGCCCAGCTCCTATACATGCACAATTAAAGAGTACGGTTGCACTACCTTAGACTTGATACTTACTCGTACGAATACTCAAGAAATTAGTGATTATCAAAGATATTTAATGTCACCAACTTACTACGATAAAAAATTTCACATAATAAATTGATAAATTTCTATCCATCTTCTTTACTAATCCATCTCTATAATTTATAATAAATATATAATAATAATATATATTCATTAAACACAATATTACATATTACATAGCTCATATTACCCTATGTAACACAATAACACACACCTCGTAACATATATATATATATATATATATATATATATATATATATATATATATACTCGTTCGAACCCATCTCATGCTTTAAGAATTTTATTTACTAAATTCTTATTTTAATATTTTTTGAAAATTCGGGTTCTTATAGAATAACCATCAAGTAGACAATAAAATTCATGCCCAGCAAGTCTGTCTAGCATCTGATCAATGAATGGTAGAGGGAAATGATCCTTACAGGTGGACTTGTTCAACTTTCTGTAGTCCATACATACCCTCTAGCCAGTCACCATTCTGGTTGGAATCAACTCGTTATTCTCATTTGCTACTACCGTCATGCCACCCTTTTTTGGCACACACTGAATGGGACTGACCCAAGAACTGTCTAAGATGGGGTAGATAATGCCCGCATCTAGCAATTTAATAATCTCTTTCCTGACCACCTCTTTCATTATTGGGTTCAACCGCCTCTGATGTTCAATGGTCGGCTTGGATCCTTCCTCTAGTAGAATTTTGTGCATACAAAGAGATTGACTGATCCCTTTAATGTCTGAAATCGACCACCCCATGGCCGTTTTATATTGTTTAAGCAATAACAGTAGTTTCTCTTCTTGGCATTCATCTAAAGATGTAGATATTATAATAGGCAAAGTGGATGATTCCTCTAAGTATGCATACCTCAGATGATTTGGCAAGGGCTTTAAATTGAGGACAAGAGGTTCTATGATCGATGGCTGGGCCTTTGAAGTGGATGCTTCTTGATCATTCAGAGACTCAAACTGTCTTTGGAACTGTTTAGATCTCTAGGGTGCATCCAGCCACTTGGCATATTCAACATGAGTGGGCTCTTCCATAGTACTGACACTTGTCAGCGTAGCTTCTAAAGGGTCTGTCATGCATGTTTCTGAGAATACTTCCCTGACTGTATTATCAATCACTTTAATCTGAAAGTAGTCTTCAGGGGTGTTCAGATATTTCATTGACCTGAACACATTGAAGGTTACATTTTGATCCTGTACTCACATAGTCAGCTTCCCTTTCTGCACATCTATAAGGGTCCACCCAGTTACTAAGAATGGTCTACCCAATATTATCAGGACCTCCCTGTCTTCCTCAAAGTCCAGAACAATAAAGTTTATAGGGAAGATGAACTTGTCCACCTTGACAAGCACATCCTCCACTATCCCCTTCGGGTAAGTAAGAAATCTATTCGCCAATTGCAAGGTAACACTGGTTGGTTTGGCTTTATTTAGTCCCAACTTCTTATATATAAACAGTGGCATCAAGTTAATGCTAGCCCCTATATCACACAAGGCCTTGCCAATGAATTGATCCCCGATGGTGCATGGAATTGTGAAACTTCTAGGATCTTTTAGCTTCGGCGAAAGCTTGTTTTGCAAGATGGCACTACATTCCTCTGTCAGAGTCACTGTTTAATAGTCCCCCATTTTTCTCTTCTTAGACAATATGTCTTTCATAAATTTAATGTAGCTCGACATTTGCTCCAACGCCTCTGCAAACGGGATGTTTATGTGAAGCTTCTTAAACACCTCTAAGAACTTAGAGAACTGCTTATCAAGCTTTTATTTCTACAGGCACTGAGGAATGGCAATTATGGGATAGGAGGACTGGCTTTAATCACTGTAAGGGTTGGTGTAGTAGGATTATCTAGCACATTTTCCTCACCCCAAGACTTATCATCTTTCTGCTCCACAACAGGTTCCTCTACAGTCACATCTTCTTGCACTATAGAGCTCTCCCCACCATTTTCATTTATAGTTCCCCCACTCCAGAGTGTAACTGCTTTGCATTGTTCCTTGCCATCCCGTTTCGGATTGACATTAGTGTCACTCGGCAATGTTCCTTGTGGACGACTGTTCAAAGTAGAGGCCAACTATCCCATTTGGACTTCAAGGTTCCGGATGGAAGCTTCTTGATTATTGCTCCTTGTTTCATTTTGGGCAATATATCGTGACAGGAGATCTTCCAAACTCGATTTTCTTTCCTGTTGAGGCGGTGGTTGGTAAGAACTCTGCGGTGGTTGGTAGTACTGAGTCTGAGAACTCTATGGCTGTTGGTTGTACTGATTTTGAGCTTAAAAACCCAAAAGGTTTGAGAAATTAGGCTTGGTGGTCGAAGGTTGTGCTTGATTGCTATTAGTGTTGCCCCAAGAGAAATTTGGATGATTCTTCAAGCCCGGGTAGTAATGAGTGGGGAGATTTGCATTCTGCTGCCACCCGTAGTTAGAAACAAATTGAACTAACACAAGGCTTATGGCACACTGATATGTTGGGTGGCTCCCTTGACATAATTCACACGACACTGCGACACTCTGAACATTCTGCACAGCTTGCACTCCCATAGTGTCGAGTCTTTTTGTTAGCGCTGCAACCTGAGCCGCTATTTGTGTGACTGAGTCAATCTCATATACCCCTGCAGCTCTTTTAGGGGCTTACCTATCATTTGGCCATTGATAATTATTGGCCACCATTGTTTCCACTAATTCATACCCTTCTGCGTGATGCTTAGACATGAAGGTCCCTCTAGAAGCGGCATCTATACTCGAACGAGTAGATCCGGAAAACCCATTATAAAATGTCTGGATGGGAAGCCATTCTGGCAGTCTATGGTGGGGGTATTTTCCCAAAAGATCCTTGAATCGATCCCATGAGTCGTACAAAGACTCTGATTTAAACTGGATAAAGGAGGTAATTTCGTGCCTGAGCCTGGCGGTTTTAGCGGGCGGAAAGAACTTCGCCATGAACTTTTGAGCCAAGTCAGCTCATGTGGTAATGGAGCCTGACATAAGTAAATGTAGCCAGCTCTTGGCCTTGTCCCTCAAGGTGAATGGAAACAATCGGAGTCTGATTGCATCATCAGACACTCCGTTGCACTTAAACGTATCGCAGATCTCCAAGAAGTTTATCAAGTGGTCATTCAGGTCATCATTTGGTAATCCCCCAAACTAAATATTGGAGCACATTTAGATGGTGCCCGGCTTGATCTCGAAATTGTTTGCTTGGATTGCGGGTCTGAGAATGCTCGCTTGCAAATCTGCGATATGAGGCATAGCATACTCCCTTAAAGATTTCTGAAGTTCCTCAGCCATTATAACAGGAGTAGGTATGTCCCAATATTTTTCTCTCTACAGTCGTCTGTACGTTCTATCAACCTCAGAATCGAGAGGTATTATATTCCGACCCCTTCGAGGTGGCATAAACAGTGAAGACTACCTGAAAAGAGAGTTAAACAGATATATCGGTTTAAATTAAGATCGTATTGACTTAGTGTTAATATTGATAAATAAATAATACTAAGTTCCCAAAAGCGGCGCCAAAAACTTGTTGGCTGATTTCGCAATCGATAAAACGCCCGCAAGTATACGCGGTCCACAAGTAATATAAGATAAGTAGAGTGTCGTACCCACAAGGATGAAGTGTTAAGTGCAAGTCAAATACTAATGTAAGTTCTATACTATCTTATCTAAACAAGTGATTAGAGATGGTGTGTTAAACTATGTGATTAAAACTAAGGGAAATAAGATAATTAGTTGTACTAGGAAATCAAGTTAGGATTACAATTCCCCTAATGCGTCGCCTAATCTCCTAACTCTACACATTACAAACGAATCAAGGAATGGTCAACCAAGAACAGTAACTACACATACGCTTCTATCAAAGGTCAAATGCACATCCCTAGCTAGATGAATCACAATATTTCTATTGGTGAAAATAACTAGACTAGGGTCATTAAGCTTAGTCTCAAGGCTACACAAGGAAAATATAGATATGTCTATCCTATTAAGCAGTTTATGCACAAATTCCCATAGTCATGGTCATCATAGGTGTTGTTGTATTTAAAAGCTAGATATTAATATCCATTTTTCAATACCTATTAATATCAATATCAATTTCTCTGTCAAGTAATTAATCAATAAGTAAGAAATACAACAACACATTCCAAACTGATTCATTAATATAAATAAGAGAGAAAGTTGATTAAGCTAAACAATAGGTTACATTGCAATCCTAAAAATGGAATTAGTTCATAACCATGGTGCTAATACACATTTTTAAAGCATTCAACAAGCTCATTAATACACAAATAAATAAAAGATTTGGAATAAGAAAACTCCTATTGTAAAGTTTTCTGTCTCCAACTCTTCTCTTCTCCGTGTAATATCTGAGCTGTGAAGGACACGATGCACTTTTCTTCCTTGAAGCATCGCTTCTTTCTCTTCTAGAACTAATTAATATTGTAATAAAACTATTCTATGCTCTATCTCTGTGTGTCATAACTCTGATGGCGGCTATCTGTCTTAATATCCTCTTCTTCTCTGCCTTAGGTCATTAAAAGCAATTTACTGTCTAGACACCGGAGGTGACGCTACGGCGCGGAGAATGAACTAGTGGGTGGCACTGCGGCACCACGAAGGCTTTAAAACACCAGAGCTGGCACTAAAGCGCCAGCTTACAAAGGGGCTGTGCCGCTGCAGAGCCAGGTAACATCAACATGCAATCCTTCCTCGCGCTGCGGCGCCAGAGGGTGAAACATGACTATTTTGCCCCCTATAAGCTGGAAATGACCTAATCAGCCCTGCATCATACAGATTAAGCATAATAACAACAATATATATATATAAGCTAAACAAATAACGAAAAACAGGCAGCGTCTTAAGCTTCAGAGGATCTGATTCGTGATATAAACACCACTCATCAGAAGGACCCATGAAGAATTTTGCAAAATGGCACTGACCTTAGCAGTGAGGGGCAGGCCAGAGGAGGAGATCAAGGTAGGTGACGGAATGAATGGGTGCCATGTGTCAAACTATAAATTAATCCTAGAACCATAGCCTACATGGTATATGATGAATTAGAAAGCTGTTGGCCGAAGCTTAAGGATTTGTTTCCAAATCCAAGAGCAGTTTGCTGGAATTGGAACCTACCCGAAATTCCTCATCTTTAGGACATAAATTTTAACCCAATTTGCCCAGGTTGAAGAGGATTGAAATTTGATATTGTTTGTAAGATGGATAAGTATTAGAGCTTTGTTCCAGTCGAACAAATTTATGATACCTAAGCCACCTTCCGCAGTAGGAAAGGATAAGGAATGCCACACAACTTTGGCTCCATGCTTAGCAAGAGAAGGTCCTTTCCAAAGAAATTGACATAAAATGGATTGAATGGCACACATGGCTACCTTTGGAAGAATAAAATGTTTACTTCAGTATGATTGGATGGAAAATAGGATAATCCTAATCTGTTGTAGGCGGGCATAATATGAAAGGGCAATAGCTGTCTATGATGTAACCTTTTGAGTAATTCTGTGTATGAGGGGGTGCAATCCTTGAAAGAAAATTTGGAAGAGATAAGTGGCACACCTAGAAATTTGATGGGCAAGGAACATGTAGTAAATCCTAGGATGGATAAAAAAAATTGAGAAGTAGCTTGGTCTGTGCTGGCCAAAAAGCATTGACTCTTGTGAGTATTGGGGATAAGTCCAAAGTATAGAGAACAAGAATTTATACAAGATTTGATGA
This sequence comes from Panax notoginseng, assembly GCA_016801055.1. Lineage (NCBI taxonomy): Eukaryota > Viridiplantae > Streptophyta > Magnoliopsida > Apiales > Araliaceae > Panax > Panax notoginseng. The sequence continues at coordinate 135,116,291 of CM029013.1, read as the reverse complement.
CGCTGATCGATTCAAGGCTAGCTTGGCAAAAGACTAAAATGTCATCCACAAAACAAAGATGAGTGATGTCAGTTTGCATTGTACGCCAGTTGTACTTAAAACCTGTTTGCAATGTGTCCCATTTTAGTTTCATGGACAGGACATGCATTACTAAGATGAACAAATAAGGTGAAAAGGATCACCTTGACGTAAGCCTCATGCTCCTTTAAAATAGCCAGTAAGGGTACCATTTACCTTAATAGAGAACATAGTTGTTGTAATATAAGCACTGATCCAGTTTATGAAGGAGGGAGGAAATTTTATAGGTGTAGGATTTCAAACAGAAAATCCCAATTAACAGTGTCAAACGCCATTCTGAGATCAATTTTGATGGCACAACGAGGTGGCCCATTAGATATATGATAATTTCGAAAAAGTTCCTAGGTAATCAATATGTTGCCACTAATATTTCTCCCCTTGATGAAAGCAGCTTGGGCTTGATCAATAGGAAAGGGAAGAACAGATTTAATGCTGTTTGAGAATCTTTGATATGCACTTCTAGATGGTATTACAACATGATATTGGCCTAAAATTGGCCATGGAGGAGGGGTTCCTTGATTTAGGAATGAGAGTAATCGCTGTTGAATTAATCCCCTTAGGCATACAACAAGTGGAGAAGAAAAACTTAACTGCACAAAGGAAGTCAGAGCCAACAATATTTCCACAGTGAAGAAAGAAATTTAAATTGAATCCATCTGGCCCATGACTCTTATTCCGCTTCATAGATTTCAGGACAACAAAAATTTCATCATCAGAAATGGGAACTGTGAGTGAGTCAGCTTGGGGTAGACTTATCTGCTTAGTGTAGAAAGTCTCATGGTCCAAAATTCTAAGAGATGCCTCAGGCAAAGTAGGACATAATAGATTTTGGAAATAATCCACTACTGCTAGCTCAACAGCTTCTTGACAATGCACCAGATTCCTAGTAGAGTCCTCAATCGAGAGGATTTTGTTTTGGTTCCACCTACCTTCACAACATTGGACAAAAAATTTATGTTCTTGTCACCCTAGCAAGCCAAGATGCTCGAGATTTTTGCTGAATTAGGTTCTCCTCAAGGTCAAGAGCAGTCCATAAAGATTGCAATGCACATTTTTCTTGATCAATAAGAGCAGGGTCCAGAGGGTTAACATGCATAAGTGATTGAGTATGATGAAGAGATTCAGTGGAAATTTTAACAGAGGTGGATAAGTTCTTATTGTTTCGATTGAGAAGGATAAAAGATTTCTTTGTAGATTTGAGCTTCTAAGAAAATATTGTGAAATGATTACTAGCCACATGATGATTCCAGGCAGTGGAGACACAATCCCTGAATCCATCCAGAAGGAGCATGAAATTGAAGAATTAAAACGGCTTCTTGAAGTGATTTGTCTTACAGTTAAGATTCAGTAGAACTGGGGAATGATCCGAAAGACCCCTAGGACCATAATGAACCTGAGCACCAGGAAGGTTCAAAAACCACTCACCATTGCCCGTTGCTCTATCAAGCTTCCGATGAATTGGTCTAACAGTTTGACTGTTCCACCAAGTGAAGAAAGGACCAATTCATCTAATGTCATCAATACCAAAAAGTTCAGTACACTCCTTAAATTCCTCCATACCAGTATTCCAGAGACTTTCAGTTCTATCAGATTCAATTGGGTCATTTATTTCATTAAAATCACCCATAAGGCACCATCAATTAGGAGAATTAAAAGAGTTAAGATCACTCCATAATTGCCTTCTTTCTGAGACAGAATTAAGACAATAAATAATAGAAAGTAAAAAAGGATTAGTATTACTATTGAGAAATTGAAGTTTACAATGGATAACTTGGGAGAAAACAAGAAGGATATCAACCTCTCAGAGAAGAGGTTTCCAACCAACCTAGATTCATCCATTACAGTGATGATCATAATTAAAAACCCATTCCCAGTTCCTACAAATGGCATGAGCAATTCTAGGAGCATTATGCTCTTTAACTATGGTTTTAATTAGCCCAACAAAAGAGATAACATTTGTAGAAATAAACTGTCTAGCATAAGCCTGCTTTGGCTTTTTTTTAACCCTCTTACATTATATATAGCTAAAATAAAAACAATTATAGGGGGATAGACCTCTACGACCTTTGTTCATTCTCTTGGAATCCTTATTTTTTTCCTTTCCAACCTTAGCTTTCTGTTTCAAGTCGCGTCCATCTTTTTCATTAACAACTCTAATCTTGTCTACAATGGGATTATAGGCTATAGGTGACTCATTATCAGAGAGAAGTTGGGGCATCCCGATAGCAACAATAGGTAAGAAGGAGTTTGAAGTCGTGTGAGTTGGGCTAGCCAAATGAGCAGATGCAATTTTTGCTCCCTTAGAGACTAATGTCCAAAATAAATCTTTGAGAGAAGAGTCTAATACAGGATTAGGAAGAGCATTACTAACATAATTAGAAGTGGTTAACTTTGAGGCAGTAGCCATATCTTCTTCAATAATCGAAACATTTGACTTAGTTGAAGTATTAGCTTTAGGGATCCATTTGAAAGAGGATTTTGGGCACTTTGAAGGAGAGTGACCAAAGACTTTGCAAGCAGGACATGAAGGAGGCCTACCCTGATATTCGACATCAACCAAAACAATAATGTCTTTAGAAATATCTTCATTAAAAACTACCACATTTATTGAAAAAGGAAAGGAGAAATTAGCATCCAGTTCAACACAAACTCTGCCAAAAAGTTATAGGGTTTAGCTTTGATGTCATATCATCCGCATAGAGAGGTTTGCCAATACTGCTAGCAATATAGCTGATGCCTTCAGCATTCCAATAAGAATAGGGAATATTGCTCAATATCACCCAGATAGGAATTTTGGAGTATTCAAATTTGGTAAAGTTGACCCCAGCCTTCCAAGGTTGAAGAATCATGACTTTAGAAGAAAAGTGCCATGGATCGGTTTTTCTTTTCTTTTTCTTTACATTTACAAGGAATCGTAATTTCATTGAATCAAAATTTACATAAAATTGAAAGGGAAAGGCATGAAGAGACTCCCCTTCACATTTGGTTTATCAGAGGCTGACCTATCTTAGGATACTCTCGCTATTTTTCGGCATGAAGGTTCCCAGATCATCGCAATTTACTAGATGAGAAGTTAACCCGATCTTTCAATTGGAGCGGATCTGAGTGACCCCTTCCTGAGCCTCGCAGGATTAGTCTCTTTTGAGTCTAGTAATCAAATGTTGACGGGTTCGCCTCCTGGTGGAGGTATCACACAATATACATTCACATACAATGCATATCACTGTATGAAATAATGACATTGTGCGAGGCACTAATATAAAGTGATAAATCATTTATTTACATTCATTCCATATAAAGACAACATCCACACACAAGTAAATAAAAAGGGAATTTGAAAAGTTTAAAAAGTGGTTTAAGCCCTCTACTATCCCCAACAGAGTCGCCACCTATCGACGTTGGGTAAAATTTTGCTTGAATTCCTCTTTTAAATATTTCTTACCCTTTTATGTTTTCTACATGGTTCAAATCTTGTTTAAAGGGTGAAATTGACAAAAGAGTTAGGCATAAAATGTCAATGATTTGAGAAGATTTAATTTGGATGATTGGGCCAATTAACCAGAGTCGCTAGTTGGTATGAGTTTAAATGGTTGTACCAACTCAAAATAAATTTTGGCAAAGGTTTGTTTGTAATATAGCCCAAATGTGACTCTATTTAATTGGTTTGGAATCCGAGATTCATGGAGTTCGGGGGCTTGCTTAAGCAAGGGGAAGGTGATAGGCACCCCCTGACTTCTGTGAAACACGGTTATCGCATCTTTTCAATTTCCTAAGCATGTGTGTGTATGTGTGGATGTGATACAAATAAATGTACTTGTAATGCTTTGTTTGAAAGTAGTGTTACGCCTTTTTTTCTCCTATATACAAATGGTTTGATTCATAAAATAAATTTTTAGCAATGAAAATAAAGTTGAAGTTTTGAAAAGCAATTTTCAAACCCATATGCTCACATAGTAATTGAGGCCTTTGATACTTCTATTTTATTCCATATTTGGCTTGTTTTGATTTTATTCTCGAGATGTGAAACATCTTCTACAAAATAATATATATACAAGTATCGAGCCCTTTATGGGCATGAAAGCCATCGAAGTGACCCGAGCACCAAAAACCATAATTTGATCATGTCAGGGCCTTAAATCTGTATCCCTGCTTTAAGGCCCAGGGTTACAATTACAAGAGGCTGTAAGCTATCTATACATCTCAAATATGTCCATCATGGAAATCGGATCTAGATCCATAGATTTAATCATAGATCCCATGATTCCTAGGCTCACATGATATCATCGAGAAGCTTGTACAACATATATTGAAATAAACTGTAGAATAGAATCTAGACGTCGCAAAACAAAGGATTCATCAGTTAAATCCTTCCATGCGCATAGCCAAGCTTCTCGTTTCCTCTAGATACAGATCTAGGGTCGTGTAGTCACTTAATATTAATATAACTAGTAAGAAAACTAGATTTAAATAAATCTAGTCCACATATTTAAATATTACAACTTTACATTGAATGAACAGTTAAAACTGATATTTAATCACACTAAAGAATTAACATATATATATATATATATATATATATATATATATAGATATAAATATATATGTGACAATATATATATTAAAGCAGAAATATATTAAAGCGGGAAAAGCCACATATTTACAATCCAGGCCTAAATAACTCGTATATATATATATATATATATATATATATATATATATATATATATATATATATATAAAGTAAGTACAAGTTTCAGATATGAAAGGATCTTACAGTGTGTAGCGAGGAGGGCTTTAGACTACTTTTGAAGCTTGAAAAATCAGTTTCCACCGGTTAAAACATGATATGTTGTAATATATGTATAAAAGTGTTTACAAAGAAGAATATCGAAGTTTAGAACACTATCGGAATGGTTAAGAGTTGAAATGGGCGGAATTCCCTCTTTTTTTTAAATGGCTAATGGGGGGTCTATTTATAGACCAAATCAGCTGCGGGACAACCCGCGACAACCATGCATCTACCTACGACTAACCTAGGTGTGCCCGGCCCCGTGGGTCCGTTTGTCTCAAAGTACGTGCACTCTGATCAACGCATTGTGTGCTCGAACCTTCATAACTTTCAATCTGGGATTCCGATGGAGGCGTGCTATACCTTTCTGAAAATCCCTTTTCGAAAGCTACACAATGACATGGGATTTGAGCTTTTCTGAATCCAGGAAGATGGGTCCTTGACCAGATCTTTGAGTCTTCGCAGTCTGTTCGTTGAGTTGTCTTGTGATGTTTTTCACTCGGGATTGACGTTATGGTTCTGCATAACCTTCATGGAAATGATTTGACTTGATTTGATGTCGAGTTGGTAAAATTACTCTTTTTCTCTCCCAGGTTAGTTTTGGGATTTTTTTTTGCTAAATTTAGATTGAAATAAAAGAAAGAATAAGTACAAAGTACAAGGGTCAAAACCCCAAGCATTATACCATAGCCATCATAGGACATGCCCTGTGATGGCAGTAGTAAACCAAAGCTAGACACTAACAAACAAGGAATCAACAAAGAACAAAGCAACAACAATAAACAACCTAAAAATTGGCTTGATACTAGATAATACAAACCGCATCAAACCAAACCTGTAGCAAACCAAACAACATGACAATAATAGGCAGAAGACATCATCAAACAATATGAAAACAATAGCCAACTGCCAAAGACATAATAGCTCAACCGCCCTACACATCACAACACAGTAACTGCATACCCAGAGCAGACCCAAAACCAGGTGTAGTAGAACCACTGTGTTTCAACTGTAGCTTCTCAAGAAACTACAGCAGCAGTAGCATCTGTAGCAGCCAGGAGAACCGAGCACTCATCCCAGCAGCACCACAGCAACACAACAACTGCAGCACAACAACACAGTAGCACCGAGCAGCTATTGACCAGACAGACCCCAGCAGTAACTGACCAGGTAACCCGCCTAGCCCCGCAGTTGATCCATCCAGCTAGACCAGCCTGCAGTAAACCAGCAGTCGGACCCCATAACAGCAGTCGAACCCCAAACAACAGTCTATCCCAAACTTGAATAGACCCAACTAATCAGCAAAAGCACAACCAACCAAAAAAAATAAATAAACCATGCGTACAAACCATGCAACTACGAGAACCAGCAGTTGCCTAACAGCTACACACACAGTAAACCCATCTACAGCAGCAGACATGACCCAATCAGCAAACTAAAGCAACTCCAGCAGACTGTAGATAACTAATAGTAACAGCAGACAAGTCCCAACCAGCAAACATAACCCATCTACAACATCAGCCACTCGCTAAAAAGCAACAAACTGCAGACAGCTCCAGCGCCAGATCCAGCAGAAGAGAGAGGCCCATTCATTTAGCAGAGCATAGCAACAAAGGAGAATGCTCCCTAACCCCTACCTGCAATAATCAGACCTAGGCAATTTCCCTCCCCCACCCAACAGAAGGAAGGAGAGAAGAGGATAATCATTTACAAAACTTACATCACTTACAAAACTTACAACACTTACAAAACTTACAAATCAAGATGTTGATAACATAACCTGGACTTAATTTTTTGAAACCTAACATTAGTATGGAGACCACACTTAAGCAAATGGATAATATCTAGGATAATGATTCGGGCTGGAATAGCAACTTTAGTAAAAATCCTAGCATTCCATTCTTGCCAGATTCTATAGACCACAACAGTAAATCCAAAATGCAAAAGATTATGATGAAAATTAGGGAAGGAATGGCTAGTAATAAACTCAGTGATGGAAGTCCAACTACGACTGAACCCACGTCAACCACAGCGTCTAAGAACTGCAACTAGAATCTGAAATGAATAACTACAGTAGAAAAATAGATGATGGAAAGTTTCCCTATCGTTGGAGCATAGAACACATAAAGGGTCAACCTCAAGGTCAAACTGTATAAGTTTATCAAGCGTCTGCAGTCCTTTATGGAACGCAAGCCACAGAAAGAAAGAATGCAGAGGTGGCACAATCTTATGTCACACTAAACTATGCCACCCTACAGTCAAAACCTACCCGACGAATGGAACGCCAGATAGTAGAAGCTTTAACTTCCTTAGCCATAATCCCATCCCAAAGAAGCCCGTCCTGATAATTCGAATCACAGTTCCTAGGGAGACCAAAAGAGGACCAAAACACAATGACATTATTATGATTGGAATTAGGAAGATTCCATCTAGAGTTATGAATGATACTACAAACAGAAGCATTAGGCCCAAGTCCAGAGTTGACAATCAGGGAAGAGTGCACAGAGAAAGGCAAAGGGTTTTGCCCAAGCCATGGATCAAACCATAGACTCGTGTTAGCACCATTGCCAATACTAAAAGATATATGTCTACAAGCTAGTTCCTTTAATTGAAGCACTTTGCTCCAGATTTAAGAGCAATCATTAGGGATATGGGTAATCCAAAAATAGTTATGTTTAAGCTGAACTGCACGAACCCAAGTAGCCCAGATAGAATTAGAATAAGGAGTAATAACTTTCCAAAGATGCATCATGATCAAAGATTTGTTCCAATATTCAAGATTCTTAATAGTAAGACTCCCTTCGCTAAAAGGAAGAGAGATTTTGTTCTAAGCAACTTTGGAACCATATTTCTGTAGTGAAGGACCCTTCCATAGAAATCTGGACAATGTAGATTGAAGATCTTTTATAGCAACAACAGGAAGAATAAAGTGGGCAGACCAATAAGCTTGTATGGCAAAAATAACATATTTGATTAATTGAAGTCTGCTAGTATAAGATAAAAATTTATTGGTCCATGAACTTATTCTAGATTTAACCTTTTCGAGGAGGGGCTGACAATCTGCAAGACTTAATTTGGAGGTTATCAAGGGAACTCCCAAGAACTTTATAGGAAAGATCCCTAATTGGAACCACAATGTCGAGATAATGGAATCGGCTATTTCAGGGGGAACATGTGATAAGAAGCACATACTTTTTGATGAATTAGTGTGTAAGCCCTTATAGGATGAAAACTTCTCAAGACACTGCTTAACAATCATAACAGAAGCAAGGTCTTCGTGGCTAAAAATAATAAGATCGTCCGCGAAGCATAAACGAGTAAGAGATATGGGAGCAGCTTTCTAGTGAAACCGAAATGAAGGATTCTTAGAGGCCTTCGAGAGCATGAGAGAAAGAACTTCCATAACAATGATAAAAATATAAGGTGACAAGGGATCCCTGTAATGACCGTGAATTTTAAACTCCTTATTAAATAAATATGTGATTTAATTTTCAATGAGTTAGTTTTGTGAGTCTATTTAAATCTTATGTGGTTATGTAAAATTATGAAATGACTAAAGGGAGTCACTAATAGTTTATTTAAATTAGTGGACTAACCCTAAAGACTTTAATATCAAAGAATTGATAGGATTATTAATAATTAAATATTCAATTTAATTGAATATATTGGCAAGATTTGATCATATTGAGTAATTAAATTGATTCGCATTGGAGTAATATGAATTAAGAAGTGTGGGAGTTGAAACTGGCTTGAAGTTAAACTAGTTTGGCACTGCTAGAGACCGGCGCAGCTGCGCCCTCCCAGCAGTACAAACCGGCGCAGCTGCGCCAGTGATCAGTCTGAACCAGTTAGTTTCTTCTGTGGAAATTAAATGAAACACTTTGTTGTATATGTGACATTAATAAATCATATTGATAAAGGTACATTATGTTAATATAAAGTATCAAGTAGTACAAGAAATCCCATGTGATCTTTAATACATAAGTAATTAAAATAGCTGTGTAATTTAGAAACTAGGAAAGGAATTAGATGTTTAAATAAACATTAATATTAAATAATGTGATTATGTGTTTATGAGAGTAGTAAAAAATAATTATGAGGGATACCCGGACAATAATACCTCACTGCGTTATTTTATTATATGTATATAATGTACATGGATTATATGATGTGGGTGTATAACTAATCCTTAATTCCCTAATATGGTAACAATTGTACATTAATATTACATTATGGGGATTAAAAGAACCAAACCAAGCCTTAGAATAACAAATGCTGAGATTTTGCTCTTGTCCCAAATTGAGTGGCACAAAGGTACAATGAACAGTGGCACAGAACTAGGTTACGAAATTTTCAATGGCTATTGATTGCTAGGCCAATGGCTATAGAAATGGTTGGTATTGGGTTGTTGAACCACACCTTATTAATCAATGTTTCCTACTAATACACCATGATTTCAACCTCAGTACAATTTGTTTGCCCAGTCCAAGTTTCCTTATAAATAGCAAACCATTTTCAGTGTTTATGTTGCTTTGTTTTAGTTCTTGAAACTCTAATAACTTGATAGTGAGTGAGTTGTGATCCAAAGAAGAGGTTAGCAAATTCAGAAGGAGGAAACTAAGTTTATTAAGCTCCAAGAGGTATAAAATCTCAACTTTTGTTCTTAGTTGGGTTTGTCAAATTCTTAGAAATTACTTGAAGTTCTCTGTTAATCAATGCGAATTAGCATGCCATAATGTGTTTATGAAGTATGTTTACATGTATGAACCCTTAAATGGTGGATTGGAACATGCTTAATCTGAAAAGAATTATGTTGGGTAAGGCTCTGCAAAACAAAGTTTGTTTTTACTTTTGGTCCCGACATGGCCCAGCTGCGCCCTATTTGTACTAGGGTGCAGCGCAGCTGTGCCAGGTCTGCACCAGACCTTTTGTTTTCTGTTTCATTTCTGTTCGTGCTAACTTATTGGTACCTTGTTAGAGCAAGCTTGTAAACTATTTTGGCACACACATATAAGCACATGCATGTAGTATGATCAAGTATAACAATGTTAGTACACATGATTGACACCGGCCTTATGGTATTGAAATGAAATTATAGTTTCAAAAGTGAACTTTGTCACAAACACATCATGTGAGCATTCTGAGTTCATGAACATGATAATATGGTTTATATTGACATGAAATGCAAGTCTAAAGTGAATTAGACACACTAGCATACATGATTGAAAGTTAAGACTTTTTAAAAGTGAACTTGACCAAGACGTTTATCTTATAGGTTCTGACCATTTGAGTATGTCTATGTGGCTTTAATATATGTTTCAAATGCATAAGAGTTATATGTCGAGATGCCTTGTCTATACTAAGTTGACTTAGTGTAAATTTCAAATAAAGTTAGAATGTGAAAGCTAATGTCATCAAGTAATACGCAAATTATGTTATGACCACGCAAGCATGTATGTATATTAAAGTATAAGTGTAATTGATGTGTTAGAGTTGGATAGAAACAGGAAGTGCAAAGCTCAACCCTGGTCTGGCCAGGGGATAGCGCAGCTGTGCCGTCCCTAAGCCTAGACAGGGCGCAGCTGTGCCATCCTGCTGTCAAGAATAGTTTCTATTTTTGATCTGAAGTTCAGGGCATGCTTATATGATTACTTTAGTTTGTATTATATAACCAATATATTATGTAATGTGTTAAGAAGCATGCTAGGTGATAGAGAAAAATGTTAATGGGAAATTATGACTTTCAAATGTTGAGTCTGAAATAAGTTTTGCAAGCTATAAATCAATGGTTTAAATTGAAGTGCTATGTGTTCAAGCCTGTAATAATATATAGAAACTAGATAATCTAAAGTCATTAAATCTAAGACATGATTAGATTGACTTACGTGAATTATGAGATATACCTATGTGATGATTTGATTCTTGTGAGTATAAATTCATATTAATTTCCACATACTAATTGGAAAGACCGACTTGTTAATGTTAGGTCGTTTCAACGCAAGTTAATTAAAGCTATAATTAAATTGTAGTTGAGTAAACAGGCAAGTCTCCGAACTTCACTCTTTGGTAGTGCAAGTTCCTTAATTCTTACTCTTTTACTTGAGCAAGTATCTGAAACTCTCTCTTATATTGAGCAAGTTTCTGAACTTCACTATTTGTTTGTATAAGTTCCTTAATTCTTGCTCTTTTACTTGAACAAGTATCCGAACACTATTTTTATTGTGTTGCAAGTTCTCTACCTTACACACCTTTGAATATTGTGCAAGTTGCTAAACTTCACTTATTTCTGTGAAAGTTTTCTATCCTTCTCATATTGTATTGAGTAGGTTATTGTTGAATTAAAAGTTATTCATTTGAGCTTGAACTTTATTTCCAAGCTTGTTATTAAGTGGTTTAATTACCTTACAATTATTCCACATCGATATTATTGATATTCACACTAAGTGCACTTGAGTTCGTACAGTCTTGGACTTGTACATCATTTAAAGTTCTATAATTCTTGAACTGTGTCAGTTAGAGTCTGAACCTTTGTTCTGTCAGACAAGTGTATAAATTTATAAAAGCTATCCAAACCAATTGATGGTAAGAATTCTTAGACTGAAAGAACACCCCTTTTATGAAAGGGGAGTACCCCAGGTATCTAATATAAGATACAAAGAGAAGATTTAAATGTTATGCATATGCATGGTGTACGTGAGGTTGATCCCCTCAAGTACTTATTCTGTAGCCAGTAATCAAATGGTCAATCAGCTATTGATTCCATTGGAGTTTTATAGTTCAAAGTCTACTTGACTATCAGTTATTCTAAAAGCAATCATTAGCTTTGCTTCTAATATTCACATTGTTGAATCCTTCAAATATTCATATTGTTGAATTCATTGTCAGATATTTTCCATTCCTCATGATATATCGTTGTTGTTGTATTTAAACTTGCGGATCAAACTTGTTGTTCATCCTTGCTATATCATGAATTATATTGTAGTTAAGCCCGAGACCTCAGGGAAGGAAAGGAAAGATGTAAGGTAGTTGCAAGGAGCAGACTTTACCTTATGCCTAGTTTAAATTATTGTTATGTAATATGAAACCTAATGATTATTTTAGGGTATATTTGTAAGATTGTATTAAGGTTATCGAATCTTGGGACTAGTAACACCTTTTGAATGAACGACGTACGTTTAATATATTCTACATTTTAGTCATAGTAAGTTGTTTAGAGGTGGATGTTTATATTTTATCGTGACGGATCAGGGTCAGAGGACCCGATTTTGGGGGTGTCACAGGTTGGTATCAAAACCTAGGTTATAAACGTTATGAATGCGAAACCTAGGTTATAACCTTAGTAGAAAACTCAAGTAGAGTATGTAAGTGATGGGTTGAGGAAATTCATCGAGTTTTTTTTTGTGATATTGAAGTTGTTTATTTAAATCAAATATGATTGATAAACGTCTTAAACTTCTTAATGCTAACATGGATAACATATCAGAAAATGCCTAATAGTTTTCTTCCTTTCCTCAGGACATGCCGCCTAGGAGACTACCGCGAAACCAGAGGGAGGAAAGATCCATTAACAATAGTGGAGGGGAAAATGTCGATCCAATGCAGAACTTCGTTAACCTATTAATTGAAGCAATGCAAAACAGACCCCCGCCAGCAGCAGGGCAGCCATGACATCATATGGCTAGCTTTAAGGACTTTAAATTGGTAGGACCACTAGAGTTCCAAGGAACCTTAGACCCAATTGAAGCCCGCGCATGGATAGAAGAGATGGAGAAGGTGTTTGAGGTCGCACGAGTGGCTGAAGCACAGAAGAGGAGTTTTGCCACTTTCATGATGAAGGGCAAAGCTAACTATTAGTGGAAAGCCAATAAGGGACGAACGGACGAAGGAGTTATTCGTTGGGATAGATTTAAGGAGCTTCCACCAATAAGGGACGAACGGATGAAGGAGTTATTCCTTGGGACAGATTTAAGGAGCTATTCCTCGAGAATTACATTTCGAAGAATACGCAACAGGATAAGGAAGTTAAGTTTCTGGAACTGAAGTAAGGTAGTATGTCTGTCGCAGAGTATGCGACAAAATTTAACGAGTTGGCCCAATTCGCTTCACATCAGGTTGACAAGGAGGCCAGGAAGGCAAGAAGGTTTGAATTAGGACTGAAACCATGGGTGCAGAAAGTAGTGACTGTATTAAAGATTAAGACTTACTTTGATCTATTAAAAAGGGCTATCATTGCCGAAGGAGGCAATGAAGCCATCGCTCGATTCAAACAAGAAAAGAAGATCGGTCAGGAAGGGCAGAAACGGGGAAGTAGCAGAGGCAGCAACCCCAACAAGCGTAAATGGACGGAGAGCCAATCCTCTGGAGGTAATAAGTCCCGGGGGGGGGGGGAAGCCAAGAAAAGTATGAAGTGCAACAACTGTGGGAGGAATCACTTGGGGGAATGCATGAAGGGAAAGAGTATTTGTTATCGTTGTGGATAACCTGGGCATATGGCTCCTCAGTGTCTGAATAAGTAGAAGGGAGGATGTTTATCGTGTGGAGCCATAAACCATTAAATCAAGGACTGCCTAAAGAGAAAGGGTGATGCAGCTAGCGACAATCGTAATAACAACAACAATGGGCTGAACATTGGAGGGCCAGCCAGTCAAGCCAACAGACCAACGGCACGAACGTTCAACATGACCATACAAGATGCGGTGGAGTCCAAAAACATAGTGTCAGGTATCATTTCGATCAATGATATAGATGCATACGTGTTATTTGATTCAGGTGCTAAACAATTAGACTTACCCCGTGAGAGATTAGAACACCCTATGAATGTAGAACTAGCGAACAAGGAAATTATCCCCGTAGAATACATTCATAGGAATTATTATACAGAATTATAAGGATTTAAGCTCAAAGTGGATTTAATACCGATTCGTTTGGGGGAGTTCGATGTAATCCTTGGAATGGATTGGTTATCGGTTCACGGAGCAGTTATAGATTATAAGAAGAAGTGTGTACACCTTAAGACTTTGAATAAGTCGAAGGTGGTATTTTATAGTAGTAAATTGCCGAGACAATCTCATTGTCTGACGATGGTGTAAGTCCAGAGATTGCTTAGGAAGGGTTATATAGGTTATTTGGCTCATGTGGTTGATACTCGATGAGTCAAGGGTGAGCTGAGTCAGATACCTATTGCAAGGGATTTCATTGATGTCTTTCTAGACGAGATTTTGGGATTGCCACCGGATAGAGAGATTGAGTTTATTATTAATTTGGCACTAGGGACATCACCGATATACAAAGCGCTATATCATATGGCACCGATAGAGATGAAAGAACTGTGGCTCAATTACAAGAGTTCTTAGATAAGGGATACATTCGACTGAGCATATCATCGTGGGGAGCACCAGTCTTATTCGCAAAGAAGAAAGATGGGTCACTAAGACTTTGTATCGACAACCGAGAGTTGAACAAAGTCACCATTAAGAACAAGTACTCGTTGCCCAGGATAGACGATTTATTTGATCAGTTGAAGGGGACGAAGTACTTTTCATAGATCGATTTGAGGACCGATTATCACCAACTAAAAGTGAGGTCGGAGGACATTCCAAAGACGACATTCAGAATAAGGTATGGACAGTTTGAGTTCCTGGTAATGTCATTCGGATTGACGAATACACCAGCAACATTTTATGAATTTGATGAACAGAGTGTTCAAACAGTATTTGGATAAGTTTATAGTCGTATTCATCGATGACATTCTAGTGTATTCAGAGACAGAGGAAGAACACGCCGAGCATCTTCGGATAGTGTTGGAAACATTAAGGTGGGAGAAGATGTATGCAAAATTCTCTAAGTGTGAGTTTTGGTTATAGAGAGTGCAATTTTTGGGGCACGTTATCGACAAGGATGGTGTTTCGGTGGATCAAACGAAGGTAGAAGAAATTATTTAATTGGGAACAGCCAAAGACGCCGACAGAAATCAGGAGTTTCTTAGGATTGGCAGGATACTATCAAAGATTTATTTAGGATTTTTTGAAATTAGCATTACCCTTGACCAATCTTACCAGAAATACAATTAAGTTCGTTTAGATGGAGAAGTGTGAAGAAAGTTTCTTAGAATTTAAGAAGAGGCTTAGTCAAGCACCTGTGTTGACCTTACCAGACAACACGAGAGGGTTTATAGTGTACAGTGATGTGTCACACAAAGGTCTTGGTTGTGTACTGATGCAAAATTGTTGGGTCATTGCGTACGCTTCACGTCAGCTGAAAGATTATGAGAAGGGATATCTGACTCATGACCTAGAGTTAGCAGTGGTAGTTTTTGCCTTGAAGATTTGGAGGCATTATTTGTATGGCGAGAAGTGTGAGATATGTACGGATCACCAGAGTCTGAAGTATATCTTCACGCAGAATATGAGGCAACGTCGATGGTTAGAATTGATCAAAGATTATGATTGTGAGATTCTGTACCATCTAGGCAAAGCAAATGTAGTGGCAGATGCCTTGAGTAGAAAGGACAGAGAAAAGTTATTGAAGTTGACCATTCAAGAAGAATTGGTGAAAGATTTCAAATGACTAGACTTGGAGATTAAGTATCCGATGGAGACCAACGAACGATTATTTACAGTAACAGTGAGCTCAACTTTATTGGATAAGGTTAAAGAGGCACAATAGAAGGACGAAGATTGCAATAACATCAAAAATTGATTGAGTGAAGGTGATGAATTGAAATTTAAGATTGATAGCACTGGGCTGCTAAGATTTGACGAACGAATTTGGGTACCGTTAGTACCAGAACTGAGAGAAGATATCTTGCAAGAAGAGTACAGTACAAGGTATTCGATACACCCAAGAAGCACGAAGATGTACCAAGATTTGCGTCACCACTTCTGGTGGCTAAACATGAAGAGAGAGGTTGCGGAATGCGTAAGTAGATGTCTAACTTGTCAGAGAGTCAAGGCAGAGCACCAACGACCAAACGAGTTATTACAACCATTAGAGATTCTAGAATGAAAATGGGAGCACATCACAATGGACTTTGTGGTGGGACTTCTGGTAACGTAGAAAGGGCACAACGCCATATGGGTGATTGTAGATCGTCTTACTAAGTCAGCTCACTTTTTACCGATTAAGATTAAGTATAGTTTAGACCAGCTAGCCAATTTTTATGTCAAAGAAATTATCTCGAGGCATAGGGTGCCAGTATCTATTGTATCAGATAAAGATCCGCGATTCATGTCAAATTTCTGGAAGAGTCTTCAAGAAAGAATATGACACAACAACGAATGAGTATCGCGTATCATCCACAGATCGATGGGCAAAGCGAGAGAACAATTTAAACACTTGAAGACATGCTCTGAGCTTGTGTGATGGACTTCAAGGGTAGTTGGGAGGATCACCTTCCATTAGTAGAATTCGCATATAACAATAGTTATCACACTAGTATTGGAATGCCGCCGTATGAAGCACTATATGGGAAGAAATGTAGAATGCCCTTTGTGACACCCCCAAATCCGGGTTACCTGACTCCCGAGTTTGGTGTTCACGATTCACAATATAATACCATTTAACAACCCATTCATATATAAATAGGAATACATAAGTCATTAACATATGTTGTTAATACATAAGTCCCAAGTTCTCTAACCTTAACATTACAAAACATACCCCTTAGATATACAAAAAGAGTTTATAATATAACATAATAATAATAATATTCATTATACTACTCCAGTATTTTGCCTTTGCCTTTGTTCTTCTTTTACCCGCTGGCCTCTTCGTTCTTAGCTAAAATATTTTTTTTAGCAAGGGTGAGCAACAAGTTTGCCCTGCAAGTTAAGGCATACAGTAAAGGTATAGAAATAAATATCAAGTCTTCTCACATTCTCCGGAACAATAATTTGATAATGAAAGAGTACAACGCTTTCAAGGTTTTCTACGATATTCAAATGAATAATCAAGAATTAATTCTACGAAATAGCAAAGTGGAATGTTTTCCAGATTTATCCTGAGCGATCCATTAGATCTTGAACTTCTCTTCTCGAGTAACTATCAAATATTGGACTTTGATATACCCGGGAGTATCAGATAACCATAAAGATTAAATTATACCCTCTGCAAATACTTATAGCCGGCCAACTCCTTGTACCCTATATTATTTATAATACTTAGGTCGCGCGCAATGGTCGAATATACGAATTAACATATTCCCTTTATATAAAAGGTTGTTCTTCTCAGTCTCAGAATCAAGATTTTTATTTAACAACGAAATACTGTGATTTCAATTTCTAATTACTTCTCGATCTAGCCGAAATAATTGGCATCAATCTGTCAATAATAATTGAATTCTTTTCTCGAACCTATCAAGTTCTAACAAATGTTTGTCTAGCCAGAATGATTAGCTAAGACATTTCTCATCATAATTTGACAATAAACATGAATTATCTGTACTGTCAATTCTATCTTCTACGGATATGAATATCCAACAACAGTTACTCTACAAATGTATATTTTTCTAAATTAATAATTCAATTTAAATTATTAAACATGCACTAACTGCGAATAATCAACAATAAATTTCCTGGACATGGTATAATTAGCAATAATTAACCACTATAATATTCGAATGAATATAACTCAAGGTTGAGTTAGGAAATTTACCTTCTTCGCTGATTACTGCTACACAATATAATTAATTGCGTTCGTAAGACCTATAATCAACAATGTCGGTTTCACAACACAATCATTTATAACACGTAGCACTGTATTCTACAGTCAAACTTCTCCTAGACATATTACCACATAGCCACATCAGTGTTTATAACCTATATAAACACTTATCAAGTATAACTATTTCGGTCTATTCTTGGTGTTCTGGTCACCCTATCCAACAACTAGCATAGTTATTGTCAATTAAACTTGGTCTCTAAGCTTCAATATTATTTTAGATAAGTCAAATATCGTTTATAATATTTTTCGGAAGCTTTTAATAATTAATAAACAATTATTATAGTTTATAATAATTTTTAAAACACTTAAATCATTTTTAAATGATTTAATTATTAAATAATTTTATTATCATTAATATTTAATAATATAAAAATATCAATGTTATACTTGTCAAAAAATTAAAGTTATTGTTAATAACTTGAAATATTTTTAAATCATCAATATTCTACTTAAATGATTTTTAAAGTAATTATAATTATTTTTAAATCATCACCATTAATATTTAAATTTTAATGTAATTATTATCAAAATATTAAAAGTCATTAATTATAACTTAAAATATTTTTAAAACATTTTTCTCCTTTTTAAATGATTTTTAAATCAATAAAAATCATTTTTAATTCATTTATTTAATATAAATCTAATATCATTAATATTAATTTATTAATGAGAATTCTCCAAAAATATTAAAAATAATATTTTATAATCCCAAATATTTTCTACACTTTATTCTTATTTAAAATGATTTTTAAATCCATAAAATCATTTTTATCTTATTTATTTAATTTAATAATTAAATAATTCTAATATAATTAATATTAATTTATTAATAAAAATTCTCCAAAAATATTAAAAGTTACATTTTATAACTCAAAATATTTTTAAATACATTATTCTAATTTAAAATGATTTTTCATAATATTAAATCATTTTTCTCTAATATATTTAATACACTAAGTAAATAAATTAAATACCTTTAATATTTAAATAATTAGAAATATTAAAGAAAAATATTTCAATTGGACAAAAATTATTTTTCATAATTTAAAATAATTTTTAAAACCATTTTTCATAATTTTTATAATTTATTTCTATTTTTTAATTAATTTTTTGGAAAATCAGAAATTAGAAAATAATAAAACCGTCGCTAAAGACCTTTAGCGACGCAAAGCGTCGCTGTTGGTGTTCTTGAACTCAAGAACACTGACAGCTTCGCGTTCAAGGTGCTCGGTTTGACTGCCTGTAAATCTCAATCCCTGCATGTTCTGTGCAATATTTAACTTTAATCTTGTAGTGTTTATGCAACACTACAAGAATCAACCATAATCAAGATTATATCACATAACACCATCAAGATTCAAGCCCTCAAAGTCACTGTCAGAAGGTTTCTGGGTTTTCCAGAAACCTAGACAGTTCGACTGGTCATCTTGTAGATCGATTATAAACATGTTCTGGTCATTAGTTAAGTGGTTTCTTGGTTCAAAGTTGTAGTCCATATGTCAAGGAACATTACTATAACAATAGATAAGTCCAACAACAACAAATTCATAAGTTATGACTCAGTCAAAGCTTGTCAGAAAGTTCATGCATACCGTTTCTGGGTTTTCCAGAAACTTAGAACCGTGATCGTTAGGCCTAGTTTGACCACTTATAACACTCGATCAGTTAATGTTTTAAAAGATCTTAAGGCATGTATCTACAGTCCATACAACATGCTACATATTGACTATAAAAACATCAACAAACAACATCAACACCGACCGATCTAAGAGTTTGAATATCACGTCAGACCCTATTTTTAAATTTCTGGGTTGTCCAGATTTTGACTGGTCATGCCCGGTCAACGGGTTTTGACCGGGAATAACTCGAAATCAAGACATCAAATGTCTGTGATGTCACTTCCAGATCAAAGACGACATAACAAGCTACCATTAAAAACTTTAAAACAACAAATATCATAAACGAGAAAAGATCTGTGGCCACTGACATTTCTTGTCAGACCACTTTTCAAGCTCAAGAACAATTTTTGAAAAACACCTTTTTAAAGCCATTTGATGCTATGAATCCATCATGGATCATCATAGATCAACTAAAAACAACTTCTAACACTGATTTAAACACCTAATCACAAAATTTTTCTTAGCATACAAGATCTAGGTTGAGATATGGTTTATACCTTTCTATCCAAATCTTTGATCCTTGCCTTTACAATCTGATCTAGGTGATCAAGGGGCTTTATTTGGGACTGGGTAATCTTGTGAATGTCAGATATAAAGAGAGAAAGAGAGAGAGTTGTGGGAGTGTTGTTTATCAAATGGCTAAATACATGCATTTTCTCTCTCTTTAAATCTATATATAATGTGATATAATGTTGCAAGACCTGATGTGCTGTCAATTGGAGGCTGTTTTGCTGAGATTTTCATGCCCCAAAGTCAAGAGAGTTGGTCAACAACTTAGGGTTTAACCCTTAGGGTTTAACCTAAGGTTCTAACCCTTAGGTTTTATAAACCCCAAATTCTAGAATTTTCTAATTAGGGTTTCTAAAAAGAAAAATTAAGATTTCTAAAATAAAATTAGGGTTTTAAATAGAAATTAATATTTCTAAAGTATAATTAGGGTTTCTTAATTATATTAACATTTACTATACACATTAGGCTCGCTAATTAAGATTAAGGTTTCCTAATTAGGGTTTAGGCTTCTCGGATTTTAAAATTAGGGTTTCCTGGCATACAATTAGGATTTCTAACTACGTGCTAGGGTTTCTAATCTTGAGATTAAGATTTCTAATCCCTTATTAGGGTTTATTAATTACAACCCTTATCCGATCAATCATTGATCAAAAATTCTATACGGTACAAATACATACATATTAATATAATAATTTTAATTATATTTTCTATCGAATCCATACCCGTAACTAGGGTTAGGGTTTTTATTCTCTGTTAAGCACAACTCTACTCTTAATTTATTAGCCAATACACAAATTGACCTTCTCGAGACTCGTATCACAAATACTTGTCACAAAATTTATAATCAATATTAATATTAATAAAAAAAATTATTCGTAAAATTTTGAATATTCGAGATCCCGGATTATCACATTCACCCCTCCTTAAAAGGATTCCGTCCTCAGAATCACCACTTTCTTATTCTCTACAATCTTCTAAAGTTGTATCATCAATTCATTTCTATCAACACACTATTAATTTGTGTTTCAAATTCTAACATGTGACTTGGATCTATACAAGAAAACAGTTCACAGAAAAATCTAACTCATAATTCTTGCATAATTTAAGTTCTAAATGAAATTGTTACCTGCTACCTCCTCTTGAGTAGCCACTGGATTCTGCACCGTCATGTTGAATGTAAGGGCTGTTGGTCTTCCTGGCGGTGCAGGTCCTCGAATTGCCAAGGTTCCGCTACCTGGTCCCTTGTTGCCACTTTCCTTCTTCGTATTTCTCTTCAGACATTTCTGAACCATATGATCAGTCGATCCGCACGCAAAACAACCTTAAATTTTCTTCGGACTGGGGCAATTGGGTGACATGTGTCCCTCTTGCCCACAGTTGTAGCGAACTCCCTTCTTCTTCAGGCATTTTCCAGCATGGTTCTTCCCACAATTCGAACATGGCTCCCTTCCTTTCCTATTATCTTCTGTTTTATTACCCGACTGGGTATTCTCACTCCATTTCCTCTTATTCGGATTACTACCACCACTGCTTCCTCCATCGCTTGTCTTTTTCTTCTTCTCTTGATGAAATCGAGATGCAGCTTCGCTCCCTCCTTCAGTAATTAATGCTTTCTCCATCAAAGCCGCGAACGTATTGATCTACAATACTACTACCTTGTTGAATATCCCCAGCTTCAGTCCGTTCTCAAATCTTCTCGCCTTTCTCGCCTCTGTATCCACCTGATGAGGTGCAAATCTAGCCAACTCGTTAAATTTGGCAGCGTATTCAGAAACAGACATATTCTCTTACTTTAGTTCTAGAAACTTGACTTCCATTCGAGCTTGAATACTCGTTGAAAAGTAATTCTCAAAGAATAACTCTTTAAATCTGGTCCAAGTCACCACAGCTGTACCCGCTCTCGCTTGGTTAGTCTCCCACCAGTAATTGGCTTCTCCCTTCATTAGGTACGTTGCAAATGCTGTCTTTTGCTCTTCTGCCACTCTGGCGATAATGAATGCTTTCTCAATCTCCTTCACCCATATTTGGGCTTCAATCAGATCTGTGGTTCCTTTGAATTCAGGCGGTTCTACCACTTTAAAGTCTTTAAAATTTGCCAATCTTTCAGCTGCTGATTCCTTGCTCTTCCTCTTATAGCTGGAGCTCTATTCTCCATAGCTTGAGCTAACATATCCGCAAAGTTTTGCATTGGGTCAGCTTGATCTCTTTCGTTATTCACTGACTGTTCTTCTCGTTGGTTTCATTTCTATCGTCTAGGCGGCATGATCTGATTTAAATAAAAATCTTACATTAATTCTCTTGCTCTGTACAAATTCTTAACACAATAAGAATTCAATACATAATTCTCATATATAAACGAATATTTATTCAAATAATTCACAGCACATTTAGTACTTAACACATATTACTATCCCTTTTTAAATCATATCAGGATTTAACAACACAACATTACACAAAAAGTTGTAATTCTCCATTCACACATAGTTATTACCAGTTCGTCAAACTTACCACACTTATGAGTTCAGAAACTTGTCACAATTATATGAGTGGATGAACTTATCCTAGTCAGACCTTTGGCGTCCATTCGCTGAGGGGTTCAGAACATTTCATATAATCATGAGTCATTAACTTACCATAAGTATGAGTTTTAAGAACACACAAATTAATCTTAATCTTATACTCATATAGAAAATAAAGATTTCATTCATAAAACTTATATATTTACATATGTTTAAACATCATTCTCGATATTACAACACTTAATATCAAAAGCTTCTACCAAAAGATACTAACGGTCAAACTTAAGCTATCTACCGACCACTCCCTTCACCAGTCTTCTTCTTGTTGGGACACTTGTTGAATCTGTGACCCGTTCTCCCATATGAGAAACACTTCCTCATATTCGGCTTAGGACAATGCAAAGAAATATGTCCTTCCTGCTTACAGTTGGAACAGATATTCTTCCACATCATGCATTCTCCCACGTGAGTCTTCCCACACTTGTTGCAAGCTTGCCTCTTCTTCGGGTTTGAATCTTCTGAGTTGTCACTGACTTTTTTCTTCTTTCTCTTAGCCTTGCCCTTCTTGCTGGTTCCTTCAGACGACCCACCACCTTCAATCTTTATCCTTTCCACCTGCTCCTTCAGCTCGTCCCGTTCTGCAGTTATTTCGCGTAACACTCGCTCAGTCTTCCACAACTCCTCTAAAAGAAATACTTTACTTCGGAGTTCTTAGACTTCTGCAGATAGCTGATCTTGTTCTCCAACTTTGATCTTATTCTTTAACTCTAACTTAGCTTCTTTAGACTCCGCCTCCTCATCAGTACTCAGATACATCTCGGGATAATCATCATGATCACTCTCGAGATTGACCACATGTTCATCTTTTCCTACTTCTTCAACTGACTCACTCTATGCTGGCACCTCAGCTACTGGCACTGGTGCGACAGCCGCTGGCATCTTCGCACTCATTTGATCTTCTCCAGAAATCCTACAATCAGTTTAAATAACTTGATTAGTACTTCACCAGTACAAAATTCTCACACTATGTGTCCACATATCTCTTTATTGATGTACTTAAGCAATCCATCACTTAGAACTCTAAATGAGTTTTCTGTATCTCGCGTATGGTTATAATCCTAGGGTTTTCCCCACCCCACTTAAGATTTATAACCTAGAGCTCCGATACCAACCCGTTACACCCCCAAATCCGGGTTAGCTGAGCCTCGAGTTTGGTGTTCACGATCCACAATATAATACCATTTAACTACCCATTCATATATAAATAGGAATGCATAAGTCCCAAGTTCTCTAACCTTAACATTACAAACATACCCCTTAGATATACAAAAAGAGTTTACAATACAACATAATAATAATATTCATTATACTACTCCAGCATTTTGCCTTTGCCTTTGTTCTTCTTTTACCCACTGGCCTCTTCGCTCTTAGCTGAAATATTTTATTTAGCAAGGGTGAGCAACAAGTTTGACCCGCAAGTTAAGACATACAGTAAAGGTATAAAAATAAATATCAAGTCTTCTCACATTCTCCGCAACAATAATCTGATAATGAAAGAGTACAACGCTTTCAAGGTTTTCTATGATATTCAAATGAATAATCAAGAATTAATTCTACGAAATAGCAAAGTGGAATGTTTTCCAGATTTATGCTGAGCGATCCGTTGGATCTTGAACTTCTCTTCTCGAGTAACTATCAAAGATTGAACTTTGATATACCCAGGTGTATCCGATAACCATAAAGAATAAATTATACCCCTCTGCAAGTACTTAGAGCCGGCAAACTCCTTGTACCCTATATTATGCATAATACTTAGGCCACACGCAATGGTCGAATATACGACTTAAAATATTCCCTTTATATAAAAGGTTGTTCTTCTCAGTCTCAGAATCAGGATTTTTATTTAACAACGAAATACTGTGATTTCAATTTCTAATTACTTCTCGATCTAGCCGAAATAATTGGCATCGATCTGTCAATAATAATTGAATTCTTTTCTCGAACCTATCAAGTTCTAACAAATGTTTGTCTAGCCAAAATGATTAGCTAAGACATTTCTCAACATAATTCGACAATAAATAGGAATTATCTGTACTGTCAATTTTATCTTCTATGGATATGATTAACCAACAATAGTTATTCTATAAATGTATATTTTCTGAATCAATAATTCAATTTGAATTATTAAACATGCTCTAACTGCGAATAATCAATAATAAATTTCCTGGACATGGTATAATTAGCAATAATTAACCACTATAATATTCGAATGAATATAGCTCAAGGTCGAGTTAGGAAACTTGCCTTCTTCGCTGATTACTGCTACACAATATAATTAACTGCGTTCGTAAGACCTATAATCAACAATGTCGGTCTCACAATTAGCACAATCATTTACAACACGTAATACTGTATTCTATAGTCAAACTTCTCCTAGACACATTACCACATAGCCACATCAGTGTTTATAACCTATATAAACACTTATCAAGTATAACTTTTTCGGTCTGGTTGGACTTCGGTTCATTCTCGGTGTTCTGGTCACCCTATCCGACAACTAACATAGTTATTGTGACGCCCCCAAAAATAGGTATACATCACCCATCTTGAGTCGCTAGATACATGGTACAAAATACAAATACAAACTAATTATACAACAGTCGTGTAAAATACGAAAAAATATATGTTGTGAGTTTTAATACAAATATTGTCTTCTAGACAATATCCACACCCAATGGAGTACTCATTACATTTATTGTCACACTATTTAATAGAATAGTGAGGACTACAAAAACTATCATCTAGTCCATCACTCCGTTCCCCGACTCGTCCCAGTAATATTCTTATTTCCTGAAGAGAACAGTGAAAGAAAGGGTGAGCTCAACTAGCCTAGTAAGAAATATTATGACTAAGATAATGCAGAATAAATTATCATTAGTCTTCAACAATGTTAAACTGATAAAATACAATAGACATCAAGTTTAACTGCAGCGGAACAAGTAATTCATTAAAAGAGTCAAGTAGAGAATAAAATCTACTATCTTTTATGATTTAAAAGGTTTTTCATCACTTTTATAGTTGGGACTCAGCTTAATAAATAATCCACATCATCCCTGCACTACTGCCAAGGATATTCATTAGTATCACGACCACAAATTATCCATACACTACGGGCCAAGGATATTCGTGTATTCATCAATGGTCATGATCATGCCAACAACTGTCCATCAATGCACTACGGACCAATGAGGACTTTTACCACATTATTTGTAATATTACGGTCATGATTATACCGAATAATCCCTGGTCATAATCATACCAAGTCCATCTATGCACTACAGGCCACAGATGACTTTCAACAAATATAAACATAAGGATGATGACAATGATGTAAGAATTCAATAAAACAAGTTCAAGAATTAATTTATTCAGGAACTAATAATGTCCAAATTGTCAACATGATACTTCTTTGTAGAGTAAGATTCAAGAATGCTCAGAAGAATATTTCCATGAAAAGATACTGGATGAAGCGCAAATATCAAGGATATTCCACTAATTTCACGGAGTATAGAAGTCAAAACTTTAACCAACTGAGTATAATAAAGAATGAAATAACAAAAGAAATCATCATGCATGCGGTACTTCGCATAGACAGGTTATTCCAACAGAATAATAATAACGGAACCAGGTCAGGCGAAATTCGCACCGACAGGATGTTCCAACAGAATAATAAAGAATGGAATAACAACAAAAATCATTATGCATGCGGTACTTCGCATAGACAGGTTATTCCAACAGAATACTAAATAACGGAACCAGATTAGGCGTAATACGCACCGACAGGATGTTCCAACAGAATAATAAAGATGGAACCGGGTCCGGTGTAAAATACACAGACAGGATATTCCAACAGAATAATAAAGAATGGAATAACAGAAGAATTTCACCAAGTATAGGGTAACCCGCGTATACAGGTTATTCCAACAGAATAATAAATAATGAAATAACAGAAGAATTTCACCGAGTATAGGGTAGCCAGCGTATACAGGTTATTCCAACAGAATAATAAAGAATGGAATAACAGAAGTTCTCTTTATGAATACAAAAGAAATAATACCCCTTACCGTAAAAGAAACTTGATATCGGAGTAGTGAAGTAGAAGAATACTTTTCTTCTCTCTCTCTCTATAATTTCTCTCTCTAGAGTTTCAGTGAATTCATTAGAAAATAATGAAGGAATGAGCTTTTATTTATAGAAAAATGGACTGCATAGTAACTAACTCATGAACGGTCTATATTGATTTACTTTAATCTGACGGTCCATATTTAAAGCAAAATCTTTTAAATAAAATATAATATTTTCTATTTATAATCTAATAAAACGAATAACTTTATAAAAGATTTGACTATGCAAATACTATGCAGGCACTATGCAAATACTGTGCATAATAAAATATAATATATTCTAATTATTGTCTAATAAAATAGATAACTTTATAAAAGTATTCTGTTTTATATAAAAAGATTTTACTATTAGCCTAATAAAATGAATAACTTTATAAAAGTATTCTGTTTTATATAAAAAGCTTTTACGTTTTATTACATTAATAATAGCAATAAAACAAAACTGAGTGACTTATCACGTAAGCATCAATAATCAATACCGTGTGCTATTATGCAACCACGCGTATTACTGTACTTTTACTACCGAGTAGTTCAACAGTATTAATGGTAAAACTTTCGCCGTTATTTTCAATAAAATATTTTTGTCGTTTTCTCAATCCGAAAATAATTCTGTTGTGGGGTCCACCAATGATTGTGTCGTCGTACGAATATTTACTGTTAAAACGAATATTCTCCGACCAATAGAATATTATATAACAACTTGCGTACTTTATAAAATTTATAAATACTAACAACAACTATAACATTATCTCAAATTCACACCATAATATTTAATAAATATTTTGAAAAAAATTAAATCTTTATTCATAAAATATGGGGTTTCACAATCTCCCCTCCTTATGAAATTTCGCCCTCGAAATTTACGTACGTACCTAGTATGCCGAACAGATGAGGACACTTCGTCAGATTCTAACTCTTGAGGTAAAACCTTTGTGTGTGGAATATATTCCAGGATTTTAACAGGTACATCTTCATACGTTAAATTATTCGCTATCTCGTTCGGTTCTTAATCAATAATGTGGTTCGGGTCGTCCACATATTTACGTAACATCAATACGTAAAAAACGTTATGAACACGCGACATACTTGGCGATAAAACGAGTCTATAAGCCATAGTTCCTACTCGATCGAGGATTTCAAATGTGCCAATTAAATCGAGGGTTGAGATTTCAGCAACTCTTCCTATTTAAAATAACGCCCTCTTGAACCTTCTTCTTCATGTTCATCAGCTTTGGGTGCGTAGCTTGAGCGACTTTAACTTTATCGATTAAAGTTGATTCTACTCGTATATTTGTTATCTTCACGTGGGTTCGTATATTCGCACTCGTATACGCATACGATCTTCTACTCAATGCGTCAGCTACCACGTTTGTTTTTCCACAATGGTATTGAATGGTACGATCGTAATCTTCAACAACTCGAGTCAACGTCTTTGGCGCATGTTACGTTCATTTTAGTTGAAGAAATATTTTAGGGTTTAAGAAATGGGTTTTGTACTAGGGTCAATACAAAATTCAATTTCACGCTCTAAGGATAGGCTAAGAAGTCTTCAAGAATACGTCAGGAAATTTATTAACAATAGAAATATCATTCAAAATTGTGACTCTCATCCAAGACTTGGATAGTATGTCACATTGATACCTATCAACTTGCCATCTTCATTCACGATGTCGCCTACATAAAGTCTGGCTTCGGTGCATTCCACACAAGGAAGTCACCAGATAAAGGCTCAGGGCTCTTTACTTATGGCTTGATATGACAATGATTGACTTTAGTGGTTTGGTTACTTTGAATTCGTATAACAGATTGGTTAGGAGTATGAAAGCTAACAACCTTACAAAAAAACATGATGAGTAGTTAACCAATCGATTTCTAAAATCACATCAAAGGCAAGTATTTTCAAAGAGATACGATCGACAAGTAACGTGAAAGTGTTGATTTGAATCAAATAATATTTATAAATAGTGGAGGTAACGAAGGTTTCTCCCAATGAAATTTCAACAGATAAATCAAAGTCTTACTTCTCCAAAGTTAAGTTCAAACATTGAACACAACTAGGTGAAATAAAAGAGTGAGTAGAACCGGTATCTAAAACGGTATAGACTTCAAAAGAGATTATGACTAGCATACCTGTGATAATTTTATTCAGGTTCCTCGTCACGAAAAAAAAACGCTATCTCTTAAACTACCAGTTTTGGCTTGTCTGGGACATCCTTTGACATCACTATCCCAGCTGGACTTGACTTCACCATACGACAAAATCGAGCTAGGTGACCTTCTCTTCCGTAATTAAAACACGCTTTAGATTGCTGCGTACAGTTTGGACGGATGTGTCCATCCTGTCCGCATTTGAAACATACGACCGGTGGTCGTTCTTCTTCCTTTAAAACGGGTGCTGGTGCCGACGTCTTCACGTCATTGTTGAATCTTCTCTTCTTGAAATGTCCATTCTTATTATTTTAGCCATGATTACCGCCGAAGTAGTTACCATTTCTGGCATGTTGATTCTCTCCATGCTTATTGTCACCTCTTTGATGACTGTTATCACCGGTATTATCATTTTGTCAGCTGTTCTCTTTTGGTTGGGTTGACTCGTTATCGCGCTCCAATAACTGAGCCCTATTAACAACATTTGAATACAAACACAGTTTATGAGAGATAAGATATTGACGTATCTCAGGTTTCAAACCTCTTAGAAATATTCGCGTCATTCTCTCCTTATTATCAACTAAATGGGACACAAATCAGGACAACTCGACAAACTTGGCATCGTACTGCGACACGGTCATGTTGTTTTGCTCTAACTTGATAAATTCCACCTTCTTAATGTGACGAATACTTTCGGGAAAGTACTTGTCATTGAACATCTCTTGGAACTTCTCCCAAGACATCTTGAGTGCGTCAGGCTGGGTACGTTTTACAGATTCCCACCAGTAATCTGTCTCTTCACGCAACATAAAGGTGGCAAACGAAACCTTTTGCTCCTCTGAGTATCCCAAGATATCAAATATCTTGGTGATCTACTTTAACCATGTCTCTGCCTTAAGTGGTTCTGGCTTTCCCAAAAACTCCGGTGGTCCCAGCTCCTTGAACTGCTTAGCGGTGACCAACTGTGGGTTGCCATTATTTTTACCTGCATTATGAACAGGAACCGCCTTCGCCTGATATTGCATGAATTCTGAAAAACTCCTAAACGTACCGTCGTTTGTCAATTGATCAGTGTTGTTGTTTGCAGGAGGATTATCGCCATCCTGTTGTACATTGTCCTGATTATTGATCTGTGGAGACTCAACGGTCTCCTGTGCTCCATTGCTTATCTCAACATTTTTAGATGCTATTTTCAAATACTGCCATAAAACAAGGGTTGATTAACATATCACATATTATCTCTATACTTTGACCGACCAATTAAATACCAAATAAACTTAGGTAGGTTATACTAGCGAAGGAATTCCCTGTCTCTCCCTTCCTAGTTCTTGTCTCACATCTCAGCCAGGGATCATATCCCTAAGCTCTGATACCAACTGTGACGCCCCCAAAAATAGGTATACATCACCCATCTTAGGTCGCCAGATACATGGTACAGAATATAAATATAAACTAATTATACAATAGTCGTGTAAAATACGACAAAACATATGTTGTGAGTTTTAATACAAATATTGTCACCTAGACAATATCCACACTCAATGGAGTACTCATTATATTTATTGTCACACTATTTAACAGAATAGTGAGGACTACTAAAACTATCATCTGGTCCATCACTCCATTTTTCGACTCGTCCCAGCTATATTCTCATTTCCTGAAGAGAACAGTGAAAGAAAGGGTGAGCTCAACTAGCCCAGTAAGAAATATTATGACTAAGATAATGCAGAATAAATTATCATTAGTCTTCAACATTGTTAAACTGATAAAAAACAATAGACATCAATTTTAACTACAGCGGAACAAGTAATTCATTAAAAGAGTCAAGTAGAGAATAAAATCTACTATCTTTTATGATTTAAAAGGTTTTTCATCACTTTTATAGTTGGGACTCAGCTTAATAAATAATCCACATCATGCCTGTACTACGACCAATGATATTCATTAGTATCATAACCATAAATTATCCATGCACTACGGGCGAAGGATATTCGTGTATTCATCAATGGTCATGATCATGCCAACAACTGTCCATCAATGCACTACGGGCCAATGAGGACTTTTACCACATCATTTATAACATTACGGTCATGATTATACCGAATAATCCCTGTTCATAATCATACCAAATCCATCTATGCACTAGAGGCCACAAATGACTGTCAACAAATATAAACATAAGGATGATGACAATGATGTAAAAATTTAATAAAACAAGTTCAAGAATTAATTTATTCAGGAACTAATAACGTCCAAATTGTTAACATGATACTTATTTGTAGAGTAAGATTTAATAATGCTCAGAAGAATATTTCCATGAAAAGATACTGGATGAAGCACAAATATCAAGGATATTCCACTAATTTCATGGAGTATAGAAGTCAAAACTTTAACCAACTAAGTATAATAAAAAATGGAATAACAAAAGAAATCACCATGCATGCGGTACTTCGCATAGACAGGTTATTCCAACAGAATAATAATAACGGAACCAGGTCAGGCGAAATTTGCACCGACAAAATGTTCCAACAAAATAATAAAGAATGGAATAACAACATAAATCACCATGCATGCGGTACTTCGCATAGACAGGTTATTCCAACAGAATACTAAATAACGGAACCAGGTCAGGCGTAATACGCACCGACAGGATGTTTCAACAGAATAATAAAGACGGAACCAGGTCCGACGTAAAACGCACAGACAGGATATTCCAACAGAATAATAAAGAATGGAATAACAGAAGAATTTCACCAAGTAAAGGGTAACCCGCGTATACAGGTTATTCCAACAGAATAATAAAGAATGGAATAACAGAAGAATTTCACCAAGTATAGGGTAGCCCGCGTATACAAGTTATTCCAACAGAATAATAAAGAATGGAATAACAGAAGTTCTCTTTATGAATACAAAAGAAATAATACCCCTTACCATAAAAGAAACTTGATATCAGAGTAGTGAAGTAGTAGAATATTTTTTTTTCTCTCTCTATAATTTCTCTCTCTCTAGAGTTTCAGTGAATTCGTAAGAAAATAATAAAGGAATGAGCTTCTATTTATAGAAAAATAGACTGCATAGTAACTAACTCATGAACGATCTAGATTGATTTACTTTAATCTGACGGTCCATATTTAAAGTAAAATCTTTTAAATAAAATATAATATATTCTATTTATAATCTACTAAAACGAATAACTTTATAAAAGATTTTACTATGTAAACACTATGCAAATACTATGCATAATAAAATATAATATATTCTAATTATTGTCTAATAAAACAGATAATTTTATAAAAGTATTCTGTTTTATATAATATTTTTTTACTATTTACCTAATAAAAAGAATAACTTTATAAAAGTATTCTGTTTTATATAAAAAGCTTTTCTGTTTTATTAAATTAATAATACCAATAAAACAAAACTGAGTGACTTATCACGTAAGCATCAATAATCAATACCGTGTGCTATTATGTAACCACGCGTATTACTGTACTTTTACTACAGAGTAGTTCAACTGTATTAATGGTAAAACTTCTGCCGTTATTTTCAATAAAATATTTTTGTCGTTTTCTCAATCCGACAATAATTCTGTTGTGGGGTCCACCAATGATTGTGTCGTCGTACGAATATTCCCTGTGAAAACGAATATTCTCCGACCAATCGAATATTATATATCAACTTGCGTACTTTGCAAAATTTATAAATACTACCCACAGTTATAATATTATCTCAAATTCACACCATAATATTTAAAAAATATTTTGAAAAAAATTAAATCTTTATTCATAAAATATGGGGTTTCACAGTTATTTTCAATTAAACTTGATCTCTAAACTTCAATATTATTTTAGATAAGTCAAATATCGTTTATAATATTTTTCGGAAGCTTTTAATAATTAATAAACAATTATTATAGTTTATAATAAATTTTCAAACACTTAAATCATTTTTAAGTGATTTAATTATTAAATAATCTTATTATCATTAATATTTAATAATATAAAAATATTAATGTCATATTTGTGAAAATATTAAAGTTATTGTTAATAACTTAAAATATTTTTAAATCATCAATATGCTGCTTACATGATTTTTAAAGTAATTATAATCATTTTTAAATCATCACTATTAATATTTAAATATTAATCTAATTATTATCAAAATATTAAAAGTCATTAATTATAACTTAAAATATTTTTAAAACATTTTTCTCATTTTTAAATGATTTTTAAATCAATAAAAATCATTTTTAATTCATTTATTTAATATAAATCTAATATCATTAATATTAATTTATTAATGAGAATTCTCCAAAAATATTAAAAATATAATTTTATAATCCCAAATATTTTCTAACACTTTATTTTTATTTAAAATAATTTTAAATCAATAAAATCATTTTTATCCTATTTATTTAATTTAATAATTAAATAAATCTAATATCATTAATATTAATTTATAAATCAAAATTCTCCAAAAATATTAAGAGTTACATTTTATAACTCAAAATATTTTTAAATACATTATTCTTATTTAAAATATTTTTTCATAATATTAAATCATTTTTCTTTAATTTATTTAATACACTAAGTAAATAAATTAAATACCTTTAATATTTAAATAATTTTAAGTATTAAAGAAAAATATTTCAATTGGTCAAAAATTATTTTTCATAATTTAAAATAATTTTTATAATTTATTTCTAATTTTTAAATAATTTTTTGGAAAATCAAAAATTAGAAAATAATAAAACCGTCGCTAAAGACCTTTAGCGACACAAAGCGTCGCTGTTGGTGTTCTTTAGCTCAAGAACACTGACAGCTTCGCGTTAAAGGTGCTCGGTTTGACTGCCTGCAAATCTCAATCCCTGCATGTTCTATGCAATATTTAATTTTGATCTTGTAGTGTTTATGCAACACTACAAGAATCAACCACAATCAAGATTATATCACATAACACCATCAAGATTCAAGCCCTCAAAGTCATTGTCAGAAGGTTAATGGGATTTCCAGAAACCCAGACAGTTCGACTGGTCATCTTGTAGATCGATTATAAACATGTTCTGGTCATTAGTTAAGTGGTCTCTTGGTTCAAAGTTGTAGTCCGTATGTCAAGGAACATTACTATAACAATAGATAAGTCCAACAACAACAGATTTATAAGTTGTGACTCAGTCAAAGCTTGTCAGAAAGTTCGTGCATACCGTTTCTGGGTTTTCCAGAAACTTAGAACCGTGATCGTCAGGCCTAGTTTGACCACTTATAAGACTCGATCAGTTAATGTTTTGAAGGATCTTAAGGCATGGATCTACAGTCCATACAACAGGCTACATATTGACTATAAAAACATCAACAAACAACATCAACACCGACCGATCTAAGAGTTTGAATATCATGTCAGACCCTGTTTTTAAATTTCTGGGTTGCCCAGATTTTGACTGGTCATGCCCGGTCAACGGGTTTTGACCAGGAATAACTCGAAATCAAGACATCAAATGTCTGTGATGTCACTTCCAGATCAAAGACAACATAACAAGCTACCATTAAAAACTTTAAAACAACAAATATCATAAACGAGAAAAGATCTGTGGCCACTGACATTTCTTGTCAGACCACTTTTCAAGCTCAAGAACAATTTTTGAAAAACACCTTTTTAAAGCCATTTGATGCTATGGATCCATCATGGATCATCATAGATCAACTAAAAACAACTTCTAACACTGATTTAAACACCTAATCACAAAATTTTTCTTAGCATACAAGATCTAGGTTGAGATATAGTTTATACCTTTTTATCCAAATCTTCTATCCGTGCCTTTACAATCTGATCTAGGTGATCAAGGGGCTTTATTTGGGACTGGGTAATCTTGTGAATTTCGGATATGAAGATAGAGAGAGAGAGTTGTGGGAGTGTTTTTTATCAAATGGCTAAATACATGCATTTTCTCTCTCTTTAAATCTATATATAATGTGATATAATGTTGCTAGATCTAATGTTCTGTCAATTGGAGGCTGTTTTGCTGAGATTTTCATGTCCCAAAGTCAAGAGAGTTGGTCAACAGCTAAAGGTTTAGCAATTTATACAAGTAATCTCATTAAAAATGTAAAAAGGGTAATTTTGTAATTTGGAAAATAATTTTAATGGCATTATGGGCAATTACTCAAACCCTTAGGTTTTACAAATCCCAAATTCTAGAATTTTCTAATTAGGGTTTCTAAAAAAAAATTAAGATTTCTAAAATAAAATTAGGGTTTTAAATAGAAATTAATACTTCTAAAGTATAATTAGGGTTTCCTAATTATATTAACATTTACTATACACGTTAGGCTCGCTAATTAAGATTAGGGTTTCCTAATTAGGGTTTAGGATTCTTAGATTTTAAAATTAGGGTTTCTAATTGCGTGCTAGGGTTTCTAATCTTGAGATTAAGGTTTCTAATCCCTTATTAGGGTTTATTAATTACAACTCTTATCCGATCAATCATTGATCAAAAATTATATACGGTACAAATACATACATATTAATATAATAATTTTAATTATATTTTCTATCGAATCCATACCTGTAACTAGGGTTAGGGTTTCTATTCTCCGTTAAGCATAAGTCTACTCTTAATTTATTAGCCAATACACAAATTGACCTTCTTGAGACTCGTATCACAGATACTTGTCTCAAAATTGATAATCAATATTAATATTAATAAAAACAAATTATTCGTAAAATTTTGAATATTCGAAATCCCGAGTTATCACACCCTTATGCTGGGACGAAGTTGGAGAACGTCAACTATTAGTCCCGGAGTTGGTACAACAGACGATAGAAATCATCAAGGAGATAAGAGCCCGACTAGTAGCAGCTCAAGATCGCCAGAAGAAGTATGCGGACTTGCGTCGCAAGGAGAAAGATTTTGAATTAGGAAGTTATTCATTTCTGAAAGTATCTCCCTGGAAAGGGAAGATTCATTTTGGGAAGAAAGGCAAGTTGAGCCCTAGGTTCATAGGACCGTTCAAGATTCTGAGGCAAGTCGATGAAGTAGCGTACAAGGTAGCGTTACCTCCTGAACTTGAGCACATTCACAACGTGTTTCATGTGTCAGTATTGCGGCCGTATAAACCAGACTACAAGCACGTTATCTCCTACGAACCAATCCAACTCGAGAAAGACTTATCGTACAAGGAAGTTCCTGTCCAGATACTAGATAGGAAGGAACAGAAGCTGAGGAATAAAATCATCCATTCCGTTAAGATTCTCTGGATGAATCATGCAGTCGAAGAAGCTACGTGGGAACTAGAAGAGAAAATGAGAGCGAATTATCCATTTTTATTTGAGTAACCTTATTTTTACAATTCCAAGGACGGAATTTTTATAAGGGGGGAGGGATGTAATGAACATGAATTTTAAACTCCTTATTAAATAAATATATGATTTAATTTTTAATGAGTTAGTTTTATGAGTCTATTTAAACCTTATGTGGTTATGTGAAATTATGAAATGACTAAAGGGAGTCACTAATAATTTATTTAAATTAGTGGACTAACCCTAAAGACATAATATCAAAGAATTGATAGGATTATTAATAATTAAATATTCAATTTATTTGAATATAGTGGCAAGATTTGATCATATTGAGTAATTAAATTGATTCGTATTGGAATAATACGAATTAAGAAGTGTGGGAGTTGAAATTGGCTTGAAGTTAAACCAGTTTTGCACTGCAAGGGACCGGCGCAGTTGCGCCCTCCCAACAGTACAAACTGGCGCACTGGCGCGCCAGTGATCAGTCTGAACCAGTTAGTTTCTTCTTGTGGAAATGAAATGGAACACTTTGTTATATATATGACATTAATAAATCATATGGATAAAGGTACATTATGTTAATATAAAGTATCAAGTAGTACAAGAAATCCCATCTGATCTTTAATATAGAAGTAATTAAAATAGCTGTGTAATTTAGAAACTGGGAAAGGAATTAGATGTTTAAATAAACATTAACATTAAATAATGTTATTATGTGTTTGTGAGAGTAATAAAAAATAATTATGAGGGATACCTGGACAATAATACTTCACTGCGTTATTTTATTGCGTGTATTTATTGTACATGGATTATATGATGTGGGTATATAACTAATCCTTAATTCCCTAATATGGTAACAATTGTACATTAATATTACATTATGGGGATTAAAAGAACCAAACCAAGCCTTAGAATAACAAATGCTGAGATTTTGGTCTTGTCCCAAATTGAGTGGCACAAAGGTACAATGAACAGTGGCATAGAACTAGGTTACAAAATTTTCAATGGCTATTGATTGCTAGGCCAATGGCTATAGAAATGGTTGGTATTGGATTGTTAAACCACACCTTATTAACCAATTTTTCCTATTAATACACCATGATTTCAACCTCAGTACAATGTGTTTGCCCAGTCCAAGTTTCCTTATAAATAACAAACCATTTTCAGTGTTTATGTTTCTTTGTTTTAGTTCTTGAAACTCTAATAACTTGATACTGAGTGAGTTGTGATCCAAAGAAGAGGTTAGGAAATTCAGAAGGAGGAAACTAAGTTTATTAAGCTCCAAGAGGTATAAAATCTCAACTTTTGTTCTTAGTTGGGTTTGTCAAATTCTTAGAAATTACTTGAAGTTCTCTGTTAATCAATGTGAATTAGCATGCCATAATGTGTTTATAAAGTATGTTTACATGTATGAACCCTTAAATGGTGGATTGGAACATGTTTAATCTGAAAAGAATCATGTTGGGTAAGGCTCTGCAAAACAAAGTTTGTTTCTGCTTTTGGTCCCGACATGGCCCAGCTGCGCCCTATTTGTACTAGGGTGCAGCGCAGCTGTGTCAGGTCTGCACCAGACCTTTTGTTTTCTGTTTCATTACTGTTAGTGCTAACTTATTGGTACCTTGTTAGAGCAAGCTTGTAAACTATTTTGGCAGACATATATAAGCACATGCATGTAGTATGATTAAGTATAACAATGTCAGTACACATGATTGACACCACCCTTATGGTTTTGAAATGAAATTATAGTTTCAAAAGTGAACTTTGTCACGAACACATCATGTGAGCATTCTAAGTTTATGAACATGATATTATAGTTTATATTGACATGAAATGCGAGCCTAAAGTGAATTAGACACACTAGCATACATGATTGAAAGTTAAGACTTTTTAAAAGTTAACTTGACCAAGACGTTTATCTTATAGGTTCTGACCATTTGAGTATGTTTATGTGGCTTTAATATATGTTTCAAATGCATAAGAGTTATATGTCGAGATGCCTTGTCTATACTAAGTTGACTTAGTGTAAATTTCAAAGAAAGTTAGAATGTGAAAGCTAATTGTTAGTTCCCAGTAGGCACAATATAGATCTAGAAGGAGGGGTTGAATAGATCCTTTTTAATTTCAAATACTTTTCTTGTTTATTTTGTATTGCTAATGAATTAGCATATGACAAATATAAGAATCTTTTCAAGCATAGTAGAATAAGTAAAAGATCCCCTTCATTGATATATTCATAATTATACATACATTATTCTTAAAGTTAGTTCGGTTGTAAGCAGTTAAAACATACATAGCAGTTATAGCAGTTAAAGTACATAATGTGAATGACATAAAGTAAAAGACACAAGGAGTTTCAAGTGGTTCAGAGACTCAAGCTCCTAATTCACTCATCTACTTTCAACTAGCAGGATTTCCACTAAGGAAGGGCATCACCCTGAATCACTAAGATTCCTTCAAGGCTAGCAGCCTTGGGACTTTAGTTCACTAAGAACTCTTCAAGGCCAGCAGCCTTAGAACTTCTCTAGTTCCCTAGGAACTCTTCCAGCCCAGTAGGCTTGGAACTTCATTTAGTCCCTCCGGACAAGGACCCCTCAGGCCCTGGCTTCTCGTTGTTGAGTTGTTTGTTTGTTTGTTGGAGTTGGTGCTGATATGCTAAGATGTCTGTATGGTCTGAACATCTTCTGTATTTAGCAGCTTGGCGTGATCATCCTTGAAGTACAGTTGAGTGTTGCATGACGCTCAGTTTCTTCAGTTACTCAACCACTTCTTATGATCCCTTGATGAACTGCCTTGAAGATTATTCTTCTTGATACTTGATGGCTGCACATGATGAGTTTCTAAGATGACTGTAAGCTCTTTTACTAGGTACTTAGAAACATTCTCATGCTTGCCACCGTGATGGCGTTGGTGATCTTTTTTCTTGATACTTGATGCCTTCTCATGATGGACTTGCTAAGATGACTGTAGGCTCTTCTCTCTGGTACTTAGAGTATTCCCATGATGGACATCAAGATGACATTGATGCTCTTCTTTCTCTATGCAGTTCAGAACACTCTTTTGGTAGTAGAACTTTCACTTCTACATTATAGAACTCTCAATTCTACTTCTTTCTGGTTTGCCTCTAAGTGTTCTTGGTGGATCGTAGAGTGAGCCTTCAAACCTTCATTGGTCACTTACTATTTACGTTGGTTAGATCAGTTCACCATCTGTCCAAACTCAGTAACTCCAGCAGCCCTTGATCTTTGAAGCTCTAGCTGATTTATACCCCTTCCCAATCTTTCCGTTGCAAAGTAGCCGTTGCAAGCTCTTCAAATTGCTTCACAGATCTCGAGTTGTTTGGTGCAGACTGCAGATGTGACATGACATGACTTTCTGACACTGCAGTCTACTGTTTTACCTACCCCATCAGAGATGTCACTTTAATGTCTTGGGCAGGTAGACGACTTTATTTCCTCCTTCTGATTTCTCGATCAGAGGTTGTCCTTTTGTATTGATATTCTCAATGAGCTCTTGTTCAAATATCACTCTTCAAATTGAATCATTGCCAATGCTTCAATCTTCAGATGACCGAACTCTACGATTCTGATGTATGCCATCTTGGACATGATCGTAACGTTTTGTTGAATGTTGCTTATTGACTGGTAGAGTTAACACTATGATCCTGATGACTGTGTAGTGCTTCAACGCTTTTGTTTGCCTCAACTGCTCTCAGATACTGATGGATTGACTCCTTTCTTTGACCCCTTCTGAATAGCAAGACACTTCAGATTTGTGGCGTGTCCAACACACTTTCTCCTTGTGATCTCCCGTTCATTTATCATCAATGGACTGACCCAATGCTTAATCACTTTAGCCTGATTCTTCAGAGGCTGACCAGTATCTCTGTGTACACTCCATCAGTTCCTTCTTTGTTCGGCAAACACTACGATCCTGGTGGCTTCCAAGATCGTTGTCTTCTATATACTTAACAACTACTACACTTGCTGACTTTCCTTAGTCAGTTACTGAAGTCTTCTTCTGATCAACTTGTGGAAGACTTCATTTTGAAAGGCTTCCCAACTTAATCTGAATGCTTATTGGGTTGATGCTTAGATCTTCAATTTACTTGCATGACATTCATTGAGTGTTCTCTGGTTTTCTTCAGGTTGGATGTAGCATTGCAGCTTAGACCAGAGGTGTAAGACCCCAACTTATTATAAATAAAATCACATTTTCTCTAATTATTATTTTGAATAATAGGGTGTTAATTTGATATAATGCGTTGGTTATGGGTGAAATGTGCAAATTTTGCAAAATAAGCAAGTGGTTATAAAATATTTATTTTGTCGGGAAATATTCGTTTGGTCGAGGAATATTCTTGCTGTCGGGGAATATTCGTACGACGACGCAGTCATTTATGGGCCTCATAACAGAAAATAGTCGGATGAATAAAACGACAAGTTTGAGTTTTTATAAATAACGGCGTAGTAGTTACCGTTAACACTGTTGGAATACCCGGTGGTTAAAATACAGTAATACGCGTGGGTGCACAGTAGCGCACGGTATTTCATAGTATTGTTGAATTATTGATCCTTACGTAAGAAGCTCAATAATTGTTATAGTAATTACTGTTCAATATTTTATTTTATTTGTTCAATAATTGCTGCGTTGATATTTTATATTATTGTTATTTCAATAATTGTCACTGCACAATATCTCTATCATCAAATCAATAATTTATATTATTTGAATAATATTATTAGATAGCATTATTGGTAATGTCTAGAAAGTTCTGTCGAGAAGAG
Source organism: Panax notoginseng (assembly GCA_016801055.1). Classification (NCBI taxonomy): domain Eukaryota; kingdom Viridiplantae; phylum Streptophyta; class Magnoliopsida; order Apiales; family Araliaceae; genus Panax; species Panax notoginseng. Next base: position 135,075,584 of record CM029013.1, on the reverse strand, counting down.
GTTAGATAATCTAATTGTGCGCCAATAGGGAGAAATGTTTATTCGAAAATCCTCTCTTTCTTAGGAACAGCCTGGTTGTCATAATTGTGATTCTGTAATATTATTTGAAAATAATTAATTATTGATTTATATGATAAGAAAATATTTATTTAATGTGGATATAAATGATAGAATTATTTATGTGGTTATAAATGAAGGAATTAGTGTTGAGAGGTTTTATCAGTATTTTGTCAGAATGGAGGTTTTAAAAATCAAAACAGTGTTTTTAAAGCTCTATTACATGAGTTATAATTTTAATCCGACCGTTGGATCGTTGTGATTTTTGGATATGTTATACATGTATAAGTTGAGTATATGTCCACAAATTTTGAACATTTAAAAATTAACGTATGATTTGTTATGAATTTTATGAGGTATTGAAAATCATCCGTTTGTGGATTTCGGATATTTTCGGTTTGGAATTTTTAAAAATTTAAAGCTACAAAGTTGTAGAGAATTCGATTTCGTGTGGAATGGACATGAGATTCGAATTTTTCTAATAAAATGACTATTTTATATGAATTATTGAAGTTGTTGATTATTTAAAATATTTTGGAAATTTTTAGAATTGGTGGGCCCCACTTTTAGTTGGTGAGAAATGTGCTGAAATTTTATTTCAAATGTGGTGGATGGCAATAGTAGCAGGTAAAGCCATCAGGTTACAGGTCAGGTCTGCTTCGGCATGTTAGCATTTTCCTATAAATAGGGTGCCGAGTTAGAATTGAAAATTACACCAGAAACATAAGATTTCTCTCTTTCTCTCTCTACATTATAGAGCGTATTTTGTGAGTATTTAGATACTTTGAGAGTTGCTATTTAGTGCAAGTTTCATTCAGCGTCATATCCGATATTTCGGTCAGAAATACTGTATTTTGAGGTAAGGGATGTTATTTTTTCGTAAATGATATTATTTCTTTCAATATCATTATGTCAGAATATTGGTCTGAACTTTTCATCAAATTTAGAACTTTTGGGTCGGGGTTACTATTCACGTATACGGCACTATTTTCGAATACAACACTATTCACTAAAAAATAAAATTTTCTCTTCTTTATCCCACATGTCTATTATGGTTACTATCTTTGATTGTATCCATATTTTTATCGCCATTCTTGAATTTTCTCCATTATGTTTTATTATAGAGTATTTTTAAACTTGAATTGTTTAAAGTACGAATATCTAAACTTTGTCCTTTTATTGTACTGGATTCGTTCTCTAAAATATTTTTCATCATCTTCAGTCATTAATGGTGATACTTGATGAATATCTTTGGCCTGTAGTACAAAGATGAATGATTACCTGATGAATATCTTTGGCCCGTAGTGAAAAGATGAACAGGTGTTGAAATGAACATGACCAACTGGTGATACAAATGAATATCTTTGGCCCGTAGTGCAAAGATGAATATTTGATTCAAGATGTATATTGATTGATGTTACAGGGATAAAACATTGATGATGAAGTTTTAAATTCATAGATGATAGTAGATTTCATTCTCTACTTAACTCTTTTAAGGAATTATTGTTTTTGCTACAGTTATTGATCTAAAACTTATTGTCTATTATATTCTATCAGATTTTTCCCTGTTGAGGACTAATGATAAATTGTTGTATATTATCTCAGTCATAATATTATTTACTGGCCTAGTTGAGCTCACCCTTTTCCTTTTTGTTCCATTTTTCTTCTTAGGAGGTGAGAATATAGCAGAAACTAGCCGGGGTATGGGGTGATGGTTCTAGAAAGTTATTTTAGCAGTCCTCACTATTTTTGTAAAATAGTATATCAATAATTATAATGAGGACTCCTTCTGAGTTTTAATACTGTCTATTAGATAATATTTGTCTTTAAACTCACAGTTTATGTGTAGTCGTATTTTGCATGACAATTGTATTAATGAAGTTGTTGTTGTTTCTGTACTATGTATTTGGCGACTCAGAATGGGTGGTGTATACCTATTTTGGGGGCGTCACAGTTGGTATCAGAGCTTAGGGATATGGTATCTAGTGGAGATCGGAGAATAGAACTAGGAGGGGAGAGACGAGTAAATCCTTCGCTAGTGTGTCCTACCTAAGCTTATTTGTTGATCCGTTATAATATAGGGATATTATGTGATATGTTAATTTGTTTAATTAACCCTTATTTTATGGCAGTATTTAAGAATGGCAGCTGAGAACGTTAACAATGGAGTATATGAGACCGTGAAACAACCTTCAATCACCAACCTAGAGAACGTGTAACAGGAAGACAATATTCCTCCTGTAAACAACACTCCTGAGCAAACGATGAATTATACGATGTTTAGAAGCTTTTTACAGTTCATACAAAATCAGGCGAGGGAGACTCGTGTACAAAATACGGGTGGAAATGATAGCAACGCGCGGTTTGTCACAACCAAGCAGTTTAAGGAGTTAGGACCACCAGATTTCTGGGAAAAGCCGGATTCGATTAAGGCGGAAACATGGGTTAAACAAATTGCCAAGATATTCGATGTCTTGGGATGCACGGAAGAACAGAAGGTTCCATTCGTCACCTTTATGTTTCGTGGTGAGGCAGATTACTTGTGAGAATCTGTGAAGCGTACCCAGCCAGCCGCACTCAACATGTCTTGGGAAAGATTTCAGAAACTGTTCAATGACAAGTACTTTCCTAAAAGTATTTGTCATATGAAGGAGGTAGAGTTTATTAGACTGAAACAAAATAACATGACGGTGTCCCAGTACGAGGCGAAGTTCGCAGAGTTATCCAGGTTTGCACCTCATTTGGTTGAGAATGAGGAACGAATGACACGGATGTTTCTGAGAGGTTTAAAACCTGAGATTCAGCAATATCTTATCTCTCATAAATTTTCTTTATATTCAGATGTTATAAACAAGGCTCAATTATTAGAGCGAGATAATGAGTATGTTCAACCGAGGGACCAGAACCAGGGTCATACCGGTGACAGCAGTCATCGGAGCGATGATAACTTGCGCGGAGGGAGAAATACGGACAAAAGCGATAACCACTCGGGTGGTAATCGTGGCCATGATAATAGGAGAGCTGAGCCAAGTGGAAATTTTAAAAATAGGAGATTCAACGATGATGGGAAGACGTCGGCAGCAGCACCAGCACCAACAACAAATTCTAGGGGAGGAGAACGACCACCAGTTAGATGCTACAGATGTGGAGAGGAGGGACACATAAGTCCAAACTGTTCACAGCCTTCCAAGGTATGTTTTAGTTGTGGAAAAGACGGTCACATAGCTCGATTTTGTCCTGTAGCGAAATCAAGTCCAGTAGGGACGGTGGCACCAAAGGCGGATACGGACAAAACAAAGTCATCGGTTTCTGGAAGAGCGTTTGTCGTGACTGTCAAAAACGCGAGGAACCCAAACGAAGGTATCACGGGTTAGTTAATTATAAATTTTTACGAAGTCTATACCGTGTTAGATATCGGTTCTACCAATTCTTTTATCTCTCCTGCTTGTGCTCAACTTTTAAACTTGACTCCGAAGAAATTATACTTTGACTTATCTGTGGAGACTCCGCTAGGAGAAACTTTTATTACCTCCACTGTGTATAAATCTTGCTTGATCCAAGTGGGCACAATCACATTACCTGTCGATCTTATTTCTTTGAAAATACTTGTATTTGATGTGATTTTAGGGATTGATTTGTTAACTATTCATCATGCCAAAATTGATTGTTTTCGTAAGGTTGTTAGTTTTTATATTCCTAACAAACCTGTTATGCAAATTCAAGCTACCAAACCACTAAAATCAATCACTGTCATATCAAGCCATAAAGCTATTCGTTTATTAAAAAACGGATGTTAAGCTTTCTTAGCCCATGTCACGGACTTGAACAAAAATACGTCAGATTTGAATAATATTTCTATTGTTAGTGAATTTCCTGGCGTATTTCCTGAGGAAATTCCTGGTCTACCCCCAGAACCTGAAGTTGAATTCTTTATTAACCTTGAACCTGGTACAAAGCCCATTTCTAAAACCCCATATCGAATGGCTCCTATTAAACTTCAGGAGTTAAAAGTCCAACTACATAAATTATTAGATATCAGTTTCATTCGTCCTAGTACATCTCCCTGGGGTGCTCATGTTTTATTCATAAAGAAGAAAGACGGGAGTATGCGACTTTGTATCGACTATAGGGAATTGAACCATGTCACCATCAAGAATAGGTATCGACTACCTCACATTGATGACATGTTCGACCAGTTGCAAGGAGCACAATTCTTTTCAAAGATCGATCTTCGTTCTGGATATCATCAACTGAAGATTAAAACTGAGGATATTCTGAAGACTGCCTTCAGAACTCAGTACGGGCATTATGAATTCTCAGTCATGTCTTTTGGATTGACTTAATGCTCCTGCTGCTTTCATGGTTATGATGAACCGTGTATTCAAAGAATATTTGGATCAGTTCGTTGTTGTCTTTATTGATGACATCCTCATCTATTCCAAAAGTCGTGAAGATCATGAGCACCATTTGAAGCTGGTACTCCAAAGGCTTCACGATAACAAGCTATATGCCAAGCTAAAGAAATGCGAGTTCTAGCTTGAAGAAGTAGCATTCCTTGGGCACGTGGTGTCAAAACATGGAGTATCTATTGACCCGACGAAGATTGAAGCCATACAAAGTTGGGAGTAACTGAAGTTGGTGACCGAAGTACGCAGTTTTTTGGGCTTAGCTGGTTATTATCGGAGATTTGTGGAAGGATTTTCTCGAATCGCTACTCCATTAATTCAGCTGACTCAGAAAGATACAAAATTCGTATGGAGCGAGGAATGCGAGAAGAGTTTCCAAGAGCTTAAGAGGAGACTCATTTCGGCATCTATTCTGACAATACCATCTGGTTTGGATAGATTTGTTATCTACAACGATGCTTTAGGCAAAGGGTTAGGATGTGTTCTCATGCAACATGGGAAAGTCATAGCCTATACCTCGTGACAACTCAAAGAATACGAGAGGAATTATCCTACTCATGATCTAGAGTTGGCAGCAGTCGTTTTTGCGTTGAAAATCTGGAGGCACTACCTGTATGGGGAGAAAGTGGAGATTTATACAGATCATAAAAGCCTCAAATATTTCTTCACCCAAAAGGAACTCAACATGCGGCAACGACATTGGCTCGAGCTGTTAAAAGATTACATACCATCCAATACCATCCTGAAAAAGCAAACGTAGTAGCTGACGCATTGAGTAGAAGATTATATGCGGGTACAAGTGCGATATTGTCAACACAAAGGCCCATTTTGTATGACTTGCAAAGGATGGAGATAGAGGTAAAGGCTCCAAGTACCCACGTGATGATATCAAATATACGAGTAGAACCGACTTTAATTGATAAAGTTAAAGCTGCTCAATCTACGGACCTGGAGCTGATGCGTATGAAGAAGAAAGTGCGAGAAGGTGTTATTCCAGAAGCGAGAATCGATGAAGAAGGAATACTTCGAGTCCACTCCAGACTTTGTGTTCCTAACAATTTTGACTTGAAGTATAGAATCATGATGGAGGCTCACAACACACCGTTTGTAATCCATCATGTGAGTACCAAAATGTACCATAATCTTCGACATACATTTTGGTGGAGCAATATGAAGAGAGAGATCGCGGAGTTTATCTCGAGGTGTTTAACTTGTCAACAAGTAAAGGCGGAGCATCAAGTGCCAAAGGGTCCATTGCAACCACTTGAGATTCTGAAATGGAAGAGGGAACACATTACCATGGATTTCGTTACGGGTCTTCCCAAAGTTTCTCAAGGCATAGGTGTGATTTGGGTTATTATTGATAGATTAACCAAGTCTGCTCATTTCTTGCCTATACGGGAGACTTATTCCCTTGAACGTCTTGCTCGTATGTACGTGAATGAGATTGTGAGATTGCATGGCATGCCAGTATCCATAGTTTTGGATTGTGACCCAAGATTCACTTCATGATTTTGGGTTAGCTTGTAGAAAGCTATGGGCACAGATTTATGATTTAGTTCAGCATACCATCCTCAAACGGACGGGCAATCAGAAAAAACTATTTAAACTCTTGAAGATCTAGTAAGACACTGTGTCCTAGATTTTAAAGGGAGTTGGGATAAGTACCTACCATTGGTGAAATTCTCCTACAATAACAGTTATCAAGCAAGTATAGACATGGCTCCATTCGAGGCGTTGTATGGAAGAAAATGTCGTTCTCCAGTATGTTGGGACGAGGTGGGTGAAGCAACGTTGTTGGGACCAGAATTGGTACGTATGACTACAGAGAAAATCCAAATGATCCGACAACGTATACAAACGACACAAGATCGACAAAAGAGTTATGCAAATCTTCATCGAAAGGACGTGGAATTTAATATTGGGGATCATGTATTGTTACGTATTGCTCCATGGAAGGGAGTCACAAGATTTGAGAAAAGAGGAAAGCTCAATCCAAGATTTGTTGGTCCATTTGAGATTCTTGACCGAATAGGAAATGTGGCCTATAGACTCGCATTACCTCCAAGCATGTCTCGTGTTCATAATGTTTTTCACATATCTATGCTTTGTAAATATGTGAAAGACCCGAACAACATAACTGAGTTAGAACCAGACAAGATATCTGAAGATTTAACGTACGAGGAGGTAACTGTTAAGATCATGGATAGGAAAAAGCATGTCCTACGCACCAAGGTTATACCACAAGTTAAGGTTTTGTGGAGGAACCATGATATTGAGGAAATGACTTGGGAGTTGGAATCAAAAATAAAATCGAGGTATCCTCACCTTTTCGAAACACCAGGTACGTACGTCAATTTCGAGGACGAAATTTTATAAGGAGGGGAGGTTGTAAGACTCCAACTTATTATAAATAAAATAAAATTTCCTCTAATTATTATTTGGAATAATATGGTGTTAATTTGATATAATGCTTTGGTTATGGGTGAAATGTATAAATTTTGCAAAATAAGCAAGTGGTTATAAAATATTAATTTTGTCGGGGAATATTCATTTGGTTGTGGAATATTCTTGCTGTCGGGGAATATTCGTACGACGATGCAGTCATTTGTGGGCCCCATAAAGGAAAACGGTCGAATGAAGAAAACGACAAGTTTGAGTTTATATAAATAACGGCGTAGTAGTTACTGTTAACAATGTTGGAATATCCGGTGGTTAAAATATAGTAATACACATGGGTGCACAGTAGCACGCGTTATTGCATAGTATTATTGAATTATTGATCCTTACGTAAGAAGCTCAATAATTGTTACAGTAATTACTGTTCAATATTTTATTTTATTGGTTCAATAATTGTTGCGTTGATATTTTATATTATTGTTATTTCAATAATTGTCACTGCACATTATCTCCATTACCAGATCAATAATTTATATTATTTGAATAATATTATTAGATGGCATTATTGGCAATATCTAGAAAGTTCTGTCGAGGAGAGGTTAGATAATCTAATTGCGCGCCAATAGGGAGAAATTCTTATCGGAAAGCCCCTTCTTTCTTGGGAACGACCTGGTTATCATAATTGTGATTTTGTAATATTATTTGTAATAATTAATTATTGATTTATATGATAAGGAAATATTTATTTGATGTAGATATAAATGATTAAATTATTTATGTGGTTATAAATGAAGGAATTAGTGTTGAGGGGTTTTATCAGTATTTTGTCGGAATGGAGGTTTTAAAAATCAAAATAGTGTTCTTAAAGCTCTATTGCATGAGTTATAATTTTAATCCGACCGTTGGATCGTGGTAATTTTTGGATATGTTATACGTGTATAAGTTGAGTATATGTCCACAAATTTTGAACCGTTAAAAATTAACGTATGATTTGTTATGAATTTTATGAGGTATTAAAAATTATCCGTTTGTGGATTTCAGATATTTTCGGTTTAGAATTTGGAAAAACTTAAAGCTACAAAGCTGTAGAGAATTCGATTTCGTGTGGAATGGACATGAGATTCAATTTTTTTGATAAAATGACTATTTTATATGAATTATTGAAGTTATTGATTATTTAAAATATTTTGAAAATTTCTAGAATTGGTGGGCCCCACTTTTGGTTGGTGAGAAATATGCTGAAATTTTATTTCAAATATGGTGGGTGGCAATAGTTGCAGGTAAAGCCATCAGGTTACAGGTCAAGTCTGCTTCGGCATGCTAGCATTTTCCTATAAATAGGGTGCTGAGTTAGATTTTAAAATCACAACCAAAACATAAGTTTTCTCTCTTTCTCTCTCTATATTATCGAGCGTATTTTATGAGTATTTAGATACTTTGAGAGTTGCTATTCAGTGCAAGTTTTCTTCAGCGTCATATCCGATATTCCGGTCAGAAATACTGTATTTTGAGGTAAGGGATGCTATTTTTTCATAAATGATATTGTTTCTTTCAATATCATTATACCGAAATATTAGTCTGAACTTTTTATCAAATTTGAAACTTTTTGTGTTGGAGTTACTATTCACGTATACGATACTATTCACGTATACGACACTATTCACCGAAAAATAAAAGTTTCTCTTCTTTGTCCCAGATGTCTATTATGGTTACTATCTTTGATTGTATCCATGTTTTGATCGTAATTCTTAAATTTTTCTCCATTATGTTTTATTATGGAGTATTTCTAAACTTGAATTATCTAAAGTACGAATCTCTAAACTTTGTCCTTTTAATGTACTGGATTCGTTCTCTAAAATATTTTTCATCATCCTCAATCGTTAATAGTGATACTTGATAAATATCTTTGGCCTGTAGTGCAAAGATGAATTATTACCTGATGAATATCTTTAGCCCGTAGTGTAAAGATGAACATGTGTTGAAATGAACATGACCAACTAGTGATACAAATGAATATCTTTGGTCCGTAGTGCAAATATGAATATTTGATTAAAGATGTATATTGATTGATGTTACAGGGTTAAAATATTGATGATGGACTTTTAAATTCATAGATAATAGTAGATTTCATTCTCTACTTAACTCTTCTAATGAATTATTATTTCCGCTGCAGGTGTTGATCTAAGACTTGTTGTCTATTATATTCTATCAGATTTTTCCCTGTTGAGGACTAATGATAATTTGTTGTATATTACCTTAGTCATAATATTTTTTACTAGGCTAGTTGAGCTCACCCTTTTCCTTTTTGTTCCATTTTTCTTCTCAGGAGGTGAGAATATAGCAGGAACTAGCCGGGGTATGGAGTGATGGTTCTAGAAAGTTATTTTAGCAGTCCTCACTATTTTTGTAAAATAGTGTATCAATAATTATAATAAGGACTCCTTTTGAGTATTAATACTGTCTATTAGATAATATTTGTATTTAAACTCACAGTTTATGTGTTGTCGTATTTTGCACGATAATTGTATTAATGAAGTTGTTGTTGTTTCTGTACCATGTATTTGGCGACTCAGAATGGGTGGTGTATACCTATTTTGGGGGCGTCACAAGATGCTTCATTTCTTTGGATATTCTGGGAGTGCTCATTTGTTGAGAATCGTATTTGCTCTACGATTCTGCCTTGGCATTGTGAGCACATCTGTTGAAGTCTAAGTTCTACACTCTACGATTCAACTTCGGCTGTGCAGACACTACGACTCCGAGATTAGATCTTGACACTCTACGATTTCTGTCGTTGTGCTTGTTGTCTTCATCTGATCTTGCTCGACTACGATCTCTGTCTTTGATATGATCAGTAGACTCTACGACTCTAAGTGTACTCTACGATTCTTGACTTGACTTCGGCAGATGGTCGGCCGGCTCGTAGGCAGGCTGTCTCTACGATTCTGAACACGACTTCCTCAGTAGACTACGGCCCCGAGGAAGTTCTTCTCGACACACTACGATCCTTCCTTATTTCTCCTGGTAGTCTACGAACTCTGATATCTACTATCTGCCTCGATAGCTTCCGAGTTTTCCTTGACTCTCCTGGCAGAATACGATTTCCGGTGCAATGCTCGATGATCAGACAAGCCTATCTATTACATTATAAGATCAACCTAACATGCTTGATCTTTCTATATTTATAGTCCTTATACATAATTTCTTTTTAAGGACTTTACAAAGTTGTTTAGCTTATGTAGGATCAATCTAACACATTTGATCAATTCATTCTAAGTCCTTGTACATATTGTTTTTATTATCTATCAAAGGACTTTACAACTTTTCTTAATGCAAGCATACTTGCATATTCATTCATATATATATCATAATCAAATCATATGTAAATAGGAATATCATTCACATGGTTATTCTTGACAATCTCCCCCTATTTGATTATGACAAAAACAATAAGTGCATATGCATGTTATGAATGAATCATATATACAGTGAGTAGCTGTATTTCTAAAACAGATAATCATGAATGTCATTTATAATGATATGAAATTTAATATCATTTATGGCCTTCAGATAGATGTGATCTCTCTCTTTGATTTTGAGAGATATATCAGCCATGGTGGCTTGGAGTCTGTCTGGAACTGAGTTATCTTCTGTTGCTGTCAACCTCTTTGACTCTTCATTTATTAGAGACATCTTTTCAACCAGCTCATTAGAATTCTTCAACAGCTCCTGCTCCATAGGAATTTGGTCATCTGGTTGGGTAGCCTTTTGTTAAACACCAGATTGGACTCTACGATTTTCATCCTTGGACAGATTTTCGAAAGCATTGATAATCTGAAAAATCGTTGAGTACCAATCGCTATTGGAGGATGAAGGAATGTTAGATAGCTGTGCTTGGGCAGATGGAGACTCCTCATTTTGGACTTGAGCACCATCAGTGGTAGAGTGAACATACTCTACGATTATCTCCTTAGCCATAATCCTTCTGCCTTCAAAGTCCACTCTACGATCATAGGGAATATAATGATTGCGAGCATGTCTGTAGACTTTGTAGTGGGGCTGGTCTTTGATCATTTTGGTTGCAAACTTCTTCACCCTTGGGAAGTTCTGAGCCACCAGCTCTAGGCTTGGAAACTGAGAATAGCACTAGCTAAAGTAACTTCCATCTCATTCAGTATGTGCCTTTAGCCAAGGCATCCATTAGAAAAACCATCTCATCAGCAGATCATCAGGGTTGTAGAGGATAGTAGTGCAGTCCATCTCCATGTTGTTCCAGTTTTTAAACACTTCAAATGCAGTCATCCTCACAACCTTGAGCTGTTCATTTTCATAGTTTACCTACCTTTCTGGAGGTACTTCTGGTGGTTCATCAGAGACTTCCACCACTATTCTCCTGGTGATTTTTACTGGAGAAAGAACATGGTAGAATTCTGGTTCCTCTAATTCCTGATTTGCAGAGCTGGATTCCTTCTCCATTTCTTCTCTTTCCGAGCTTGAAACATTCTGACTTCTTTCATCGGATTCATCAGTGAATCCATCTTGTTGATTTTCATTTCTAGAATCTTCTTCAGCATCATCTTGTAGCTTCTTCATCGCTTACTTTAATAATTGCAGTGGAGGATTCATCTTGCTTCTTTGAGACAAATTTAGTAAGTAGTCTGTAGCTCTTTCTTCTCCTTGGAGGTTCAGTTATAAGAGAATCAGACTCTTCTTCCTCTTCAGACTCTGAGGCCTTTGAATCATCAGACAAACTTTCTTGACGTTCAGCATTGGCAGAGGCAGGTCCTTCTTCTTCCGAATCAATATTATTTAACCCATCATCTGGGGCATTTGCATTTGGAGATGAAGTTGGGTTATCTTGTAGCTTTTCTTCATCATCAGAGTAAGTACTCAGAGAGTTAGCCATAGGGATTGTGCATTCTTCTTCATCAGCAGATTCTGCACTTTTTCCATAAATCCAGCTTCACATTCATTGCTGGATTTGTTCTTTGGGGACTCAGACTTGAGTCTATTTGTTGCCTTCTCTTCTTTTGACTCTACGTCCTCTTCTTTGTCAGATGGACTTTCTTGGGAAGCCGAGGTTGGTTTATTTATCACCTTGGCTTTCTTTCTTGATGGCCCTTGAAACAGTCTGTTGCTTCTTCTCTTTGTGGTCTCTGGTGCAGTCCAGACCTTTTCATCTTAATCTTTGTCTTCAGTGGAGAGACTTCTTGGTGAAGTCTCTATTTTTTTTCCACCCCTAAATCTCTTTCTGACTGGTGTGGCTGCTACTAGTGCAGAGTCACCAGACTCAGAGCTTTCCACCTCTTTCGCCTTCCTCTTTTTCACCGAGACCTTATTGCTGCTCCCAGTTGCTATTAGTTTCCCGTTCTCCTTTGGGTTCTTCTTCCAATTTATGAACAGCTGAGGAGACATTACTTTGTGAACATTTAGAGGCTCTCCCTCATCATCCTTGATCTTGTTTCCCAGCTTCTTTTTCATTACAATACTCAGCAGTCTTCCATGAAAGACATTAGTCAGGGGTTTTTCTGTAGACTTCTTCACCTCAGCCTTTTCTACCCATTTGGAGATCTAATCGAATAAGATGGCTCCAAAGGTTATTCGCTTCTTCTGAACTATTGCTGACATAATTTTCAACTGCTAATCAAGCACAGTGTCATGTGCAGTATCCTTGCACAGTATACATTTTCCCACTATTTCAGCAAGGAACTCGAATTCCCCAGGAAACTCCTTCTTCTTCATGTCCTTCATACTAGGCTTTCTTTGATATCGCATTAGCCTCTTGCCTTCTTCAATGTCGACCTCATCCAGGTTTATCAGACCTTGGTTGGAAAACCCTAGACATTGATTGATATCTGATGCTCTTATCTTCAGACTTGCTCCTTTCAACTTCGTGGTCAGAAGCTTAGAATTCATTTAAGCATTTAAGTAGAACTGCTTAACTAGCTTTGTATAGATTGGAGTGTCGACCTCCAAGCACTCAGAGAACCCATCATTCTTTACGGGCTCAAGTATGTCGTTGAACTTCTTTTCTGATCTTTCAAACTTTTTGAAGCCGAGTTGGATTCTAGTAATAACTCGCCATTCTGCCATTTGAAGAGTTCAAGGAATATGGGTATTTGATTTAGAGAGATTTATGAGAGATAGCTGATTGTGATTTGGGTAAGGCTTTGAAGAGTTAGTTAATCTTGGCTTCGAAGAGGATTCTAGGGTTTGAAAATGAGAGGGAGAAATGTTCGATAGTTTCTGATAACTGCTTGAAGATTTTGAATATGTCTTTATGACATTTCCTTTTGGCTCTACATAGGCTGTGATGTGTCAGCCAGCCATTGGTTGCACGATGTCCAGTAATGAGCTGTAACTCCCCCATTACCTCTTCAGTTTAATGTCCATTTTTAAAACAAATAGACGTGGATTGACCGTTGACCATTTGGCTCATAGAGTAGCATGGTAAAGCGGCTGTGAATTCTATGAATTTCTTCGTTGACTTAACGATCTTCTTCTGAAACGGCATATCTTAACCACTGATGTACTTTTTGAAGGTTTGGGGACTCTACTTCTGAGATGAATCTTCAGGTCATCTTTCCATCCAGCATTCGACCTTATCTCTTCATACTCTAAATGATTGAGCAATTGCTTAGTTCTTCCAAGCTCCTCATGAGCTAGTGTATTCTGGTAGGACTGCGATCGTCGAGCCTCCTTCTACGATCGTTGATGTTGCACTACGATCGTGAAGTTCTCTTCAACCTCGACTCTACGATCGTTGACTGACTTGGTTCTTGAGATGAACTTTACTTAGCATTCCTTCTGGGTCAAGGTAGCTCAGGAAGGGCCAACCTCTTAGAGTGAACTAAGGGTCAAGTTTGTCCCTGAGGTGCTTTCCAGATGAAATACTTTAGAAGTGATTTGCACTGATATCTCATTTGACCTTTTTCTACTGGGCTCTACCAACTTTAGGCAATTGCATTTGCTGTAATCATGGTGTCCTCCTGCTCTTACACTACGATCAGATGTTTAATCGTAGGCACTCCACGATTTTGGATTGGGTGGCTGAAAGGTTATCAGTAGTACGTTTTGAGACGTTCCTACTAACTATGGTTCTTCATTTGGTTCATCAGCCACAAAGTTTTAGGACTCTGTAACTGGTACCTTACTTTATAGTATATCTCAGTGTTGTTGTTCCTTAACCGGTCACTGCTCCCCCATGGTTGATACTGCCTTCTCATATGGATGTGATTTCCTTTTCTTTAGAAGGCAGCCTCGCATATGTCCTTCTGATCGGAATCATCATTCTCTATTAAATCTTCTTATATCGTTGGCATGAATATCTTCTGGACAGATCACTCTACAATCATTTGATAGCACTACGAACGTAGTCTTATTTTACAGTCTTTTGTTTGTGAAGTTCTGCTTCTGTAATGAGTTCCTCATGACTGACGTTCGATGATCCTCTGATGTGAGCTTCATTGAGGATTCTTCTCATATATCATGCTTTGCCTGATTGAGCATATAAGACCTTTTTCATCTTTGGATGAATGACCTGCTTCCACATAAAGATCAGCAGCCATGTGAGCTTTATTCAAATTAGCTCAGCAAGTCTTCAAGGATAGGTTTTGACTTGTAGGAATTTTATCAGAATCATTTCTGAATAGTCCTAAGCCTTCTGCTGGTTGAGTCTTCTTGACTAAAGTCTTCTGCTTCAGCATTCCTTAGTGTGGTCAGATAGGCCAAGTACCTGCAGGTTATAAATTTCAATTTTTGGTACCCATGGTTAAATGGGCCCTGTTAGGTTAGTTTTCTAAACCCCTGTTTCTTATATATTTGGATAATCATCATATTTAACACCAACAGTCATATTCATGCATGTAACTAATTTAGATAATACATTTTGAGATACATGATGGTGAGTGTGTGTAAGATTGCTATTTTAATAAAACACTCTTTTTTTATTTAATGGTTTCATCATTTGCTAGGTTATGTTCACAGGGTTTAAATGTTCACAAAATGAGAATCAACTATACGATTTATTTGTATCTGATTGATTCATTGAGGTGATAAGTTTCTACAAATCTTCAAGATACTTTTGTAGAACTGATCATACTCTGTATGTTATCAAACACTTAGAATATAGGTTTGTACATACATACTAACCTATTAGCAAAGCTTCCTCCATATAAAATTAATTTAACCTTTGATATGCTTTTGACCTATTTTAGATTTCTTTCAAGATGTCATCTTCAACCTAAAACTTGGATGGAGAGAAAGTTTGAAAGCATTTGAGTTTCCAATCTCATTGTACTTTCTCTCTTCACCTTTTTAGGTAAATTATGACTTCTTGACAGGATACTATTATAGTGCATAAGGAGTTGTAACATGATGTATGCAATTAAAATAGTGAGGAATCGTACCTTTCTACTGTCAGTTTCTTAACAGTCATTTAACTTTAACATATTGAGGTTAGGCATTGATGTGCATAGTTTCTCATTTGCTCCTGACAGCTTGTTGCTCCTCTTGACCTTCAATCAATCAGTTGTGATCTTGAAGATGCAGGCTGAGAAACTCTCAGCATCTTTAATTCTTTGACATCCTTGAGGTTACTAGGTTTACATCCAGCTGCTGGTTGGCCATACACATGTTTGAGAAGTTCTTCTTTCATCTCTTCGATAAGCATTTCTTAGCATGTATGGCCTTTTTATCTTTTCAGGTTGGTGGATGTTTCACTCTTTTCTGTTGATGTCTCTAGAGCTTCCTAGTCCTGTCTTTAGACTCCCAGATTGATTGTGGGCATGGATTGGTCTTGTTGATATGGCAATCAAGAACATGGACCAATCTGAGCAACTTCATGTGTATATACACATTTACTTGCACACAATATTTCCAACGTGTGAGCTCATCTACATAGAACAAGTGACTTACTACTAAACTAAGTTTAGAATAATGTTTATGCCTGGGATCAGACTCAAACCGATTAACTTTTGAATATAGCATGAGAACCTGCTTTGATACCAATTGTTAGTTCCCAGTTAGCACAATATAGATCTAGAAGGGGGGGTTGAATAGATCCTTTTTAATTTTAAATACTTTTCTTGTTTATTTTGTATTGCTAATGAATTAGCATATGACAAACATAAGAATCTTTTCAAGCACAGCGGAATAAGTAAAAGATCACCTTCATTGATATATTTGTAATCATACATATATTGTTCTTAGAGTTAGTTCGGTTTTAAGCAGTTAAAACATACATAGCAGTTATAGCAGTTAAAGTACATAATGTAAATGACATAAAGTAAAAGACACAAGAAGTTTTAAGTGGTTCAGAGACTCAAGCTCCTAATCCACTCTTCTACTTTCAACTAGCAGGATTTTCACTAAGGAAGGGAAGCACCCTGAATCACTAAGATTCCTTCAAGGCCAGCAGCCTTGGGACTTCAGTTCACTAGGAACTCTTCAAGGCCAGCAGCCTTGTAACTTCTCTAGTTCCCTAGGAACTCTTCAAGCCCAGTAGGCTTGGAACTTTATTTAGTCCCTCCGGATAAGGACCCCTCAGGCCCTGGCTTCTCGTTGTTGAGTTGTTTGTTTGTTTGTTGGAGTTGGTGCTGAGATGCTAAGATGTCTTTATGGTCTGAACATCTTCTGTACTTAGTAGCTTAGCGTGATCATCCTTGAAGTGCAGTTGAGTGTTGCATGACGCTCAGCTTCTTCAGTTACTCAACCACTTCTTATGATCCCTTGAAGATCATTCTTCTTGATACTTGATGGCTACACATAACCTCTTCTGCTATGTACTTAGAAACTTTCTCATGTATGCCACCATGATGGCGTTGGTGATCTTCTTTCTTGATACTTGATGCCTTCTCATGATGGACTTGCTAAGATGACTGTAGGCACTTCTCTCTGGTATTTAGAGTCTTCCCATGATGGACATCAAGATGACATTGATGCTCTTCATTTTCTTTGCAGTTCAGAACACTCTTCTGGTAGTAGAACTCTCACTTCTACATTGTAGATCTCTCATTCTACTTCTTTCTGGTTTGCCTCTAAGTGTTCTTGGTGGATCGTAGAGTGAGCCTTCAGACCTTCATTGGTCACTCACTATTTACATTGGTTAGATCAATCCACCATTTCTCCAAACTTAGCAACTCCAGCAGCCCTTAATCTTTGAAGCTCTAGCTGATTTATACTCCTTCCTAATCTTCCCATTGGAAAGTAGCCGTTGAAAGCTCTTCAAATTGCTTCACAAATCTCTAGTTGTTTGGTGCAGACTGCAGATGTGACATAACATGACTTTCTGACACTGCAGTCTACTGTTTCACCTACCCCATCAGAGATGTCGCTTTAATGTCTTGGGTAGATTAATGACTTTATTTCCTCCTTCTGATTTCTTGATCAGAGGTTGTCCTTTTGCATCAATACTCTCAATAAGCTCTTGTCTGAATATCACTCTTTAGATTGAACCGTTGGCAATGCTTCAATCTTCGGATGACCAAACTCTACGATTTTGATGCATGCCATCTTGGACCTGATAGTAGTGTCTTGTTGAATGTTTCTTATTGACTGGTAGAGTTAACACTACGATCCTGAAGAGTGTTTATTGGATCTTCAATGTAGAACACCTCTTCCTTCTTCTATGCAGTGCTTCAATGCTTCTGTTTGCCTCAGCTGCTCTCAGATACTGATGGCTTAACTCCTTGATCTAGCCCCTTCTGAATAGCAAGACACTTCAGATTTGTGGCGTGTCCAGCTCGCTTTCTCCTTGTGATCTCCCGTTCACTTATCATCAATGAAATGACCTAATGCTTAATCACTTTAGCCTTATTCTTTAGAGGCTGACCAGTATCTCTGTGTACACTCCATCAGTTCCTTCTTTGTTTGGCAAACACTACGATCCTGGTGGCTTCCAAGATCGCTGTCTTCTATACACTTGACAGCTACTGCACTTGCTGACTTTCCTTAGTCAGTTACAGAAGTCTTCTTCTGATCAACTTGTGGAAGACTTCATTTCGAATGGCTTCCCAACTCAATCTGAATGCTGATTGGGTTGATGCTTAGATCTTCAATATGCTTGCATGCCATTCGTTGAGTGCTCTCTGGTTTCCTTCAGGTTGGATGTACCATTATAGCTTAGACCGGAGGCTTCATTCCTTTGGATATTCTAGGAGTGCTCATTTGTTGGAATCTTATTTGTTCTACGATTCTGCCTTGGCATTGTGAGCACATCTATTGAAGTCTCAGTTCTACACTCTACGATTCAGCTTCGGCTGTGCAGACACTACGACTCTGAGATTAGATCTTGACACTCTACGATTTCTATCGTTGTGCTTGTTGTCTTCATCTGATCTTGCTCGACTACGATCTCTGCCTCTGATATGATCAGTAGACTCTACGACTCTAAGTGCAGTCTACGATTCTTGACTTGGCTTCGGCAGATGCTCGGTCGGCTCGTAGGCAGGTAGTCTCTACGATTCTGAACATGACTTCCTCAGCAGACTACAGACCCAAGGAAGTTCTTCTCGACACACTACGATCCTTCTGCGTCTCTCCTGACAGTCTACGAACTTCGAGATCTACTATCTTGCAGACTACAATTCTGCCTCGATAGCTCCCGAGTTTTCCTTGACTCTCTTGGCAGACAACAATTTTCGGTGCAGTGCTCGACGATCAGACAAGCCTATCCATTACATCATAAGAACAACAT
Source organism: Panax notoginseng (assembly GCA_016801055.1). Taxonomy (NCBI): domain Eukaryota; kingdom Viridiplantae; phylum Streptophyta; class Magnoliopsida; order Apiales; family Araliaceae; genus Panax; species Panax notoginseng. The sequence goes on along the minus strand of CM029013.1, from coordinate 135,057,026 downwards.
AACAAGCTTGAACTTTCTATATTTATAGTCCTTGTACATCATTTCTTTTTAAGGACTTTACAAAGCTGTTTAGCTTATGTAGGATCAACCTAACACATTTGATCAATTCATTCTATGTCCTTGTACATATTTTTTCTATTATCTATCAAAGGACTTTACGAATTTTCTTAATGCAAGCATACTTGCATATTCATTCATATATATCATAATCAAATTATATGTAAATAGGAATATCATTCACATGGTTATTCTTGACACTAATGTCATCAAGTAATAAGTAAATTACGTTATGACCACGCAATCATTATGTATGTTAAAGTATAAGTGTAATTGATGTGTTAGAGTTGGATAGAAACAGGAAGTGCAAAGCTCAACCCTGGTCTGGCCAAGGGACAGCACAGCTGCGCTGTCCCTAAGCCTAGACAGGGCGCAGCTGTGCCATCTTGCAGTCAAGAATAGTTTCTGTTTTTGATCTGAAGTTCAAGGCATGCTTATATGATTACTTTAGTTTGTATTATATAACCAATATGTTATGTAATGTGTTAAGAAGTATGCTAGGTGATAGAGAAGAATGTTAATGGGAAATTATGACTTTCAAATGTTGAGTCTGAAATACGTTTTGCAAGCTATAAAGCAATGTTTTTATTTGAAGTGCTATGTGTTCAAGCCTGTATTGATACATAGAAACTAGATAATCTAAAGTCATTAAATCTAAGACACGATTAGATTGACTTACTGGAATTATGGGTTATGTAAGACCCCGAATTTTATGAAATAAAAGTATTCAATTTTTTTTATAATTACTATTCTGTAAATGGTTAAATTGATAAAAGTTAAAGTTAAGGGTGATATATGATTTTTTTTTCAAAATACGCAAGTGGTTATAAAATATTTATTGTTGTTGGGGAATATTCGTTTAGTCGTGGAATATTCTTTCTGTCGGGGAATATTCGTACGACGGCGCAGTCATTTGTGGACCCCATAATAGAATAACTGTCGGATGAAGAAAACGACAAAATTGAGTTTTTATAAATAAAGGCGTAGTTATTACCGTTAACACTGTTGGAATACCTGGTGGTTAAAATACAGTAATACGCGTAGTTGCACAGTAGCACACAGTATTGCACAGTATTTTTTTAATTATTGATTCTTACGTGAGAAGGCACTACTCAATAATTGTTACAGTAATTTCTGTTCAATATTTTATTTTATTGAATCAATAATTGCTGCGTTGATATTTTATATTATTTTTGTTTCAATAATTGTCACTGCACAGTATCTCCATTATCTGATCAATAATTCATATTATTTGAATAATATTATTAGATAGCATTATTGGCAATGTTTAGAAAGTTTTGTCTAAGGAGAGGTTTGGTCACCTAATTGCGCGCCAGTAAGGAGAAATCCTTATTAGAAAGCCCCCTCTTTCTTGGGAACTGCTTGGTTGTCATTATTGTGATTCCCTAATATTATTTGTGAATAATTAATTATTGATCTATATGATAATGAAATATTTATTTGATGTGGATATAAATAAGGGATATATTTTTGTGGTTAAAAATGAAGGAGTTTGTGACAACCCGAGAATTTAGATAATTATTAAAATCCTAAAATGATGGATTAAAGGTTATAAGATTAACCTAGACATAAAATAAGTGTATGGAATTGACGTTTCTGTGAAAGAATTTTAAGGATTTCAAAATTTTTAAGAAGAACCTATATGGTTTCTTAATTGAATGAGAATAAAGAAATATGGGTTACAAAATTTCAAAACCCTAGAAATGAATTAATATGTACTTGAAGAAATATCGAGAATAAGGTATTACGATACCTGTAAATTCTATATGAACTGAATAGTCTAAGAAATGTTATATAAGTACATATGGAAATTTTTATTAAGGAGATAAGATTTCACATGAAGAGATGTTATAAGGTTAAACGAAGATGAGTATATGTATAAAAATATATATACTTAGTAAAGTGTTATATATATTTTAGCAAGAGGAGTGATGAATTAAGTTAATGATATAAGGATCAAGATAAAACTATGTTAGTAATTAACATAGCTTGAACATTGGCCTTGACTGGCAAATAAGAATTTGAATAAGTAGAAAGTCGTTAGTTATTACGATTAGCAATAAGAAGGAAGTAATTTAAAACTCAAAATTTGAGTTAGAGATAGAATTTTGAAGCATGGACTGGTCGGTTGCGTCCGGAACGTCAAGATTAGTCAGAATGGACAGTAAACACAAAATGTGTAAAGGTTGACTTTTGGTCTAAGTCAACAGTTGACTTTTTATGGAGAAAAGTCAAAATCAGTGTGAGAAGTGAAAGATGTTATATGAATAATGATATAATATTTAATATTATACCAAATGATGTAAAGCTAAAATATGAGATGAGATCCAATATGTAGATATGAATATTGGTATCATAGTAGTTAGTAAATTAAATTCATATTTGAATAAGTGTTTGAATATATTAAATTATATATTGTTTGAAAATAATTTATGGAGAGGATGAGGAAATTAAATTTAAGTATACAATATGAATTGTATAACTTGAATAAGTTATTTAAATTATGTATGAGAATTAAATAACCTAGATGGTTATTGTTATTTGGTGGTTTTAGTATTTAAATATATACTAGTGACCTAATCTAAGAGAATTGTGGAGCATGACATCATTTATTTAATGATTATGTGAGTAAGTGAATACGAATATTATGTGATGACAAATAAAAGAAACTAGTGTAATCCTAATTATATATTAGGAATGAAGAATTAAATAACTTAAGGGTTATGGGATGAGAGAATTATGGTATATAAAATATATACTAATTTTAAGAGATTTATTTTATACATCTCGGTTAATTAATTTTATAACCTAATTAATGTAAGTCTAATTGGGTTAAGAAATTAAGGGCATGTAAGTAAGGAATTAAGTTATAGTTTTGTAAATGAAAACCCTAATTAAATAATTAGGGAAAGATAATATTAAAAGTATTGGACTATGTAAATTTCATGGCCCAAGAAATTAAAATCCAAAAGATTATTTATGGAAAGCCCAAATTATTATGGGTGGGACAAGTAATGGATGATGTTAATTGTTTTAGCTCAAACATTTTAATTTAGAAGCCCAAAGGAATTAAAAGTATATGAGCCCAAACTTGGAGCCCAATTGAAGAAAGGGCACTTTGGACTTTATGTACATTAGATATTACATTAAGGAAGCAAGACTTGGAAGAATTTGGGCCACTTGGCCGGATATATGAAGAGAGGAAAGGAGTCATGCTTATCATCAATTTAAGCCACAAATTTTCAAAAGATATCCCACCAAATTAAGCTAGGTGTCCAATTGTTTAAGGGGCCACCTTGCATATTACTCTCCTACACATATCCATGTGATGATTAAGTGAGAGAACGAGATAAGAAGATGTTGGAGAAATATCTATTATATACATATCTTATATCTATACAAAATCCTCCAACAAAATCTAACATCATTCTCTTTCATCTTTTATTTTACTTCCTCTTACTTTCTCTTAGACTAACAAAACAAAAGCATAAGAGAGAGAGAGAGAGGGAGAGAGATTTGGTGGAGAGGAGGAGAGAGAGAGAGGAAGGACCTACACCATTGATGCTCCATAAGTTCATCTCCTACTTTGGAATTATAAGGAAGGGTAGCCACAAATTAAAGGTATAAACCCCTTTTGTTATGTAATTTTTTTTGATTATTCCAAATCAAATCTTGAATCAAGTTTTCTAAACTCAAAAACCATGTATATACTTGTTATTGAGTGTTTAATGTTTAGATCTACCCATATTGGGTGTTGTTTTAGTTGGAAATCTAAAGTAAAGAAAAAGTGATTTTCTAGTTTCTAAGTCCTAAAAATTTTTATGTACTTGGATTTCCACCGTTTTTGATCTAAACCTTCTTTTTGCGATCCGTCAAAGGGATGTGCTAGATATGTAAGTTAACTACTAAACTCAAGTGGTAGCACTCAAAAATGTTGAGTACACAAGTTGTAGTGACTGTTTTACCAAAAATAGTTTCGTTGCTAAAAGTGAAAAACAGACTATTTTGGACAGTCAAAGAGTAGGGGCAGTTTGGTCATTTTTTTGACATCTAAAAATTCTAGAAAACTTTGGGAGTATACTATGATAAGTTATCTAACATCTCCAAGTGGAATCACTGAAAAAGGAGTTGTAGATTTCCGTATGGAAAATGTTTAATAAAGCACGAAAAACTACAAAAAGGCCATTTTGCTTCTGCCCAAAAATTTAAAATGGCAGTTTCGGCCACTTAATTTGTGAGAAAAATTCTGGCCTTTTGGGACATGAAAATATATGGTATTAAGTACCTTGTGTCCAAAAATGAGCTCATTCCGAGTTAAAATGAGCAAGTTATGACCATTTCAATTTCTGTGATTTTCTGACGAAAATGGCTATAACCGGAGTTCTATAACTCCGATGGCCACGAAATTTAAACTGGAGTGTCACGTTAAGACGCATAAGATTGTGCCAAGAGATGGGAATTTCTGGAGTTAAGCACGAGGTAGCTACTTTCTTAAGGAATTAACTAAAAATGATTTTTAAAAAAATACCAAAGGAAGTTGGAAAATTTTGGAAAAATACTTTTTGTGTATGAAATATGTGTATACATATTTGTACAAAGGATAGAAAAATAATAAGTTGATTTGGTATTTTCGTGTACGGATATGGAATCCAGCTTGCTGGATTAGAAAATCTGATGAATCCAGCTTGCTAGATTGAAAAGAAGTTTACTGAATTGAAAATATGTTGAATCCAACTTGCTGGATTGCAATCTAGTTGCTGGATTTGTAATCCAGTTTGCTGGATTGCAGTTTGACTTGCTGGATTGAAAATTTGTTGAATTAAGGTTGCTGAATTCTGTATCCAGTCTGCTGGATTGGCAATTTGGTTGTTAAATTTAGAATCCAGGTTGTTGGATTAGTATTTGACTTATTAAAGTATAAAGAAGAACTTATAATGTATAAGATTAAGTGTTTAATCATAATGAATATGATTCAGTGATTGAAGAATTATCCAAGATTGATAATAATATCGATGTGTTAGGATATTATCTAATATTTGATTAAGTGTTAGATAATCTATTAACAAAGTAATTGTATTATGATACAAAGTAGAATATGCTGATTGAAAGACCAATCTTATTATTAATGATATGTCTTACCAAAAGAAGTTAACTTAAACTGCGTAGCAGTAGTCAACAAATCAGGCAAGTTTTTCCTTAACTCCAACTTGAGTTGTATGTTCAAAGCATGTTAATGAATAATTGTTGTTGATTATTCACGTCTATATTGGTTATTGATTCGCACGTTGTGCATATTATAAATGTTCATCAGGTATGAAAGGCTGATCACCTTCATTACCATTTGGTTCAGTTAATCTGTTCATGTTTATGCTTGACCATTCATTTTTATTGACTTGGTCGTTCAGCTAAGAAAATTTGTTCATGTTCTTTCACAATGTTTATATTGTTGAAAGTTAGTTAGCTTATTGTTCAATTCTTTCAATCATGATATATCTTTATTGAATTTAAACTTGCTGGGCAAATTTGATGCTCACCCTTGCTATATCATGATAAAAATTTTCAGATTAAGATGAAAGCTCGAGTAAAGACAAAGGCAAAGGCAAAGTCCAAGATTAAGCTATTATGCAGTTAGAACTATTAAATTTGCTAATGCAAATATTAATGTAAATCTTCTAAGATATTGAAGGTATGTATTAAGTTAAGGTTGTAGACCTTGGGGTTTATGTTGTAAAAGTTTAATGTATAAACAATTTATGTTTATATCTTCCGCAATAGTTATAGAAATAGTATACCAGATCCTTGGTGATTAGGACCGGGATCTGGGGATGCTACAGCTGGTATCAGAGCTGTAGGTTATAAACCTTAGGTAGGTGTACCTTAGGATATAACCGCGGAGAGATAATAAGTAATAAACTCGAATAGAGTTTAAGCGATAAGAGATGAATTTTTGGAAATTCATTATTAAGTAAAGAGAAAGATAATTAAGATTCAAAGAAGAATCTTGAAGAGCTATAAGGATAAGAATTCGGAGTTACCTGACTCCAGCAATAGAGATGAAAAGTGATAATAAATAGACTATGTCTATAAGATGAGAAGTGTTATTAAAATCATAATATTCTATGATTAAAGAGAAGAATAAGAAGATCGTAAAATAAAACGATCGTAAGTATAAGGAGAAATGATTACTAAATAAGATCACGACGTGATCAGATTAAATCATTGAATAACATAAGATATGTTAAGTGATTGGAATGATATAGCCTGACGCTATAAAGAGAATGTACTATGAAATGGTACGATGTAAACTCAGAAAAGAGTGACAAATGTTAAGATGCGGATTAAAGAAAATTCGTATTAAGAAAAGAGAAAGTTAGAATGGTGTGGGATTTCAATTGAGGACTCAAGTCAGCAGCTGAGTTGTATGATTCCTTGTATGGGCGGGGAGTTTGTACTTGGTTTTAGAATCACTTAGCCTCCTGGTCGATATAGTGGTGAGGTTGACCAATTCTTTGTATGGGCAGGGAATTGTTCGCTTAGCTTCCTATACTGATTAGTGGCCGAGTTTGATTTGACAACCACTTAGTTTCTGGTATTGATAATCATTGAAACCTAATGTCGCGCTATTTGCTATATGCATGTTGATAAAGTGATTCTTTTCTCATGTGTATAACGAATAGATAGAGAATATAAGGTTAAGTACGAGTTCTTAAAACTCATACTTATGGTACGTTCGTGACTCATAATTATATGAAATGTTTATGAACCCCTCAGCGAATGGACGCCAAAGGTCTGACTAGGATAAGTTCTTAAACTCATATGATTGTGGAAAGTTCCTGAACTCATAATGTGTAGTAAGTTTGACGAACTGGTATAGTTATGTTGAGATGGAGAATTGAAGATGATAGAAATAGATAGATTTATTAAGCAATGGATCAGTAGAGAAATTGAAGTTGATGGTGGAATCATAGGTATTCCAAATCTTCTAGCTATGCTAGACTTCGATGTTTTTGACATCAAGCTAAATTCGCACTGATGTGCTTTTAAAAATGAATTTTTATTATCCTCAACACATGGTGACAAGTGTGTAGGTGTGGACTTCGGGCCACTAACACATCGTTACCTGTTGTGGCATGATGACACTAAAAATGATTTGTAAAGGTTTTGAACTATTTAAAGAAGAGTCTAGGCCAATTGATTCGGCTAGACGAAAATGATTTGAATTATCAAAATGTATTTTTATATCATTAATGCATCATGTAACCTGGTGCAGAGATGATAAAAATGATGGAGTTATCAATGCAGAATTACCTAGTGTGGTATGTGATCTAAAGATCGTCAGCCCACTATGGAATGATGTAGTATGGCAAAGTCACACAATGACGGAATCCTCAAACGGACTGTAAATACAGTGCAGTATCATGACGTCAAAATGATTTTTAAGAATTTTAAAGATAATTTATTGCCAACTGAATTTGGCTAGAAATGTTTCGATTGAAATTCGAATTATTGATATGTGTCTAAGCTATTTGATTCAGCTAGACAATTTTTTATGAAATTCAAAGTATTCTTTGAAAGCTTATGCCGAGCCAAATTGCTTTGGTGCGGAATCTTATGATAAGTCTGAGGTGAACAACCCTGAAAATGGGGATATACTAATGGGATAAAATATTCCAATCTAAGAACGCATATAGTCGTTCCGATTACTAAGGTACAACAGACTGATCCTCTAAAGTACCCGCATCGGTAGTTTACCTTCTTTGTGATTGTAAACATACCAAATATAAAGTATTTCAGAGGTAGAGTACCTTTCTTTCTTAATTGAAGGAGGTAGCAGGTAGAAATACCGTAAACCTCAAAGTTCATGGTTTTTATGATCCCTCAGACAGATATGAAAATATTTTAAACTCCTCAGAGTAATGTTGGGGTAGTATGTGATTATGGATATGAATAGTATGAACTCGTTGAGTACGAGTAGAATCTGAGATGATTGAATAAAGGTTATTATGACAACCTAATTTTGCTGAATGTTTAGAAGATGTAAACTCCTAGTGAGTAGTTAAGGTGAAATGTGATAATAGATGAGAAATTCTCAAAGGAGGAAATTGTAAAGGTTAAGTTAAAAAGCCTAGTTTTGATCAAGAGAATAAGCAGAGATTAGTATGCTTTAATTTCGGGGACGAAATTCTTAGAAGAAGGGGTGAATGTGACAACCCGAGAATTTAGATAATTATTAAAATCCTAAAATGATGGATTAAAGGTTATAAGATTAACCTAGACATAAAATAAGTGTATGGAATTGACGTTTCTGTGAAAGAATTTTAAGGATTTCAAAATTTTTAAGAAGAACCTATATGGTTTCTTAATTGAATGAGAATAAAGAAATATGGGTTACAAAATTTCAAAACCCTAGAAATGAATTAATATGTACTTGAAGAAATATCGAGAATAAGGTATTACGATACCTGTAAATTCTATATGAACTGAATAGTCTAAGAAATGTTATATAAGTACATATGGAAAATTTTATTAAGGAGATAAGATTTCACATGAAGAGATGTTATAAGGTTAAACGAAGATGAGTATATGTATAAAAATATATATACTTAGTAAGGTGTTATATATATTTTAGCAAGAGGAGTGATGAATTAAGTTAATGATATAAGGATCAAGTTAAACTATGTTAGTAATTAACATAGCTTGAACATTGGCCTTGACTAGCAAATAAGAATTTGAATAAGTAGAAAGTCGTTAGTTATTACGATTAGCAATAAGAAGGGAGTAATTTAAAACTCAAAATTTGAGTTAGAGATAGAATTTTGAAGCATGGACTGGTCGGTTGCGTCCGGAACGTCAAGATTAGTCAGAATGGACAGTAAACACAAAATGTGTAAAGGTTGACTTTTGGTCTAAGTCAACAGTTGACTTTTTATGGAGAAAAGTCAAAATCAGTGTGAGAAGTGAAAGATGTTATATGAATAATGATATAATATTTAATATTATACCAAATGATGTAAAGCTAAAATATGAGATGAGATCCAATATGTAGATATGAATATTGGTATCAAAGTAGTTAGTAAATTAAATTCATATTTGAATATATTAAATTATATATTGTTTGAAAATAATTTATGGAGAGGATGAGGAAATTAAATTTAAGTATACAATATGAATTGTATAACTTGAATAAGTTATTTAAATTATGTATGAGAATTAAATAACCTAGATGGTTATTGTTATTTGGTGGTTTTAATATTTAAATATATACTAGTGACCTAATCTAAGAGAATTGTGGAGCATGACATAATTTATTTAATGATTATGTGAGTAAGTGAATACGAATATTATGTGATGACAAATAAAAGAAACTAGTGTAATCCTAATTATATATTAGGAATGAAGAATTAAATAACTTAAGGGTTATGGGATGAGAGAATTATGGTATATAAAATATATACTAATTTTAAGAGATTTATTTTATACATCTCGGTTAATTAATTTTATAACCTAATTAATGTAAGTCTAATTGGGTTAAGAAATTAAGGGCATGTAAGTAAGGAATTAAGTTATAGTTTTGTAAATGAAAACCCTAATTAAATAATTAGGGAAAGATAATATTAAAAGTATTGGACTATGTAAATTTCATGGCCCAAGAAATTAAAATCCAAAAGATTATTTATGGAAAGCCCAAATTATTATGGGTGGGACAAGTAATGGATGATGTTAATTGTTTTAGCTCAAACATTTTAATTTAGAAGCCCAAAGGAATTAAAAGTATATGAGCCCAAACTTGGAGCCCAATTGAAGAAAGGGCACTTTGGACTTTATGTACATTAGATATTACATTAAGGAAGCAAGACTTGGAAGAATTTGGGCCACTTGGCCGGATATATGAAGAGAGGAAAGGAGTCATGCTTATCATCAATTTAAGCCACAAATTTTCAAAAGATATCCCACCAAATTAAGCTAGGTGTCCAATTGTTTAAGGGGCCACCTTGCATATTACTCTCCTACACATATCCATGTGATGATTAAGTGAGAGAACGAGATAAGAAGATGTTGGAGAAATATCTATTATATACATATCTTATATCTATACAAAATCCTCCAACAAAATCTAACATCATTCTCTTTCATCTTTTATTTTACTTCCTCTTACTTTCTCTTAGACTAACAAAACAAAAGCATAAGAGAGAGAGAGAGAGGGAGAGAGATTTGGTGGAGAGGAGGAGAGAGAGAGAGGAAGGACCTACACCATTGATGCTCCATAAGTTCATCTCCTACTTTGGAATTATAAGGAAGGGTAGCCACAAATTAAAGGTATAAACCCCTTTTGTTATGTAATTTTTTTTGATTATTCCAAATCAAATCTTGAATCAAGTTTTCTAAACTCAAAAACCATGTATATACTTGTTATTGAGTGTTTAATGTTTAGATCTACCCATATTGGGTGTTGTTTTAGTTGGAAATCTAAAGTAAAGAAAAAGTGATTTTCTAGTTTCTAAGTCCTAAAAATTTTTATGTACTTGGATTTCCACCGTTTTTGATCTAAACCTTCTTTTTGCGATCCGTCAAAGGGATGTGCTAGATATGTAAGTTAACTACTAAACTCAAGTGGTAGCACTCAAAAATGTTGAGTACACAAGTTGTAGTGATTGTTTTACCAAAAATAGTTTCGTTGCTAAAAGTGAAAAACAGACTATTTTGGACAGTCAAAGAGTAGGGGCAGTTTGGTCATTTTTTTGACATCTAAAAATTCTAGAAAACTTTGGGAGTATACTATGATAAGTTATCTAACATCTCCAAGTGGAATCACTGAAAAAGGAGTTGTAGATTTCCGTATGGAAAATGTTTAATAAAGCACGAAAAACTGCAAAAAGGCCATTTTGCTTCTGCCCAAAAATTTAAAATGGCAGTTTCGGCCACTTAATTTGTGAGAAAAATTCTGGCCTTTTGGGACATGAAAATATATGGTATTAAGTACCTTGTGTCCAAAAATGAGCTCATTCCGAGTTAAAATGAGCAAGTTATGACCATTTCAATTTCTGTGATTTTCTGACGAAAATGGCTATAACCGGAGTTCTATAACTCCGATGGCCACGAAATTTAAACTGGAGTGTCACGTTAAGACGCATAAGATTGTGCCAAGAGATGGGAATTTCTGGAGTTAAGCGCGAGGTAGCTAATTTCTTAAGGAATTAACTAAAAATGATTTTTAAAAAAATACCAAAGGAAGTTGGAAAATTTTGGAAAAATACTTTTTGTGTATGAAATATGTGTATACATATTTGTACAAAGGATAGAAAAATAATAAGTTGATTTGGTATTTTCGTGTACGGATATGGAATCCAGCTTGCTGGATTAGAAAATCTGATGAATCCAGCTTGCTAGATTGAAAAGAAGTTTACTGAATTGAAAATATGTTGAATCCAACTTGCTGGATTGCAATCTAGTTGCTGGATTTGTAATCCAGTTTGCTGGATTGCAGTTTGACTTGCTGGATTGAAAATTTGTTGAATTAAGGTTGCTGAATTCTGTATCCAGTCTGCTGGATTGGCAATTTGGTTGTTAAATTTAGAATCCAGGTTGTTGGATTAGTATTTGACTTATTAAAGTATAAAGAAGAACTTATAATGTATAAGATTAAGTGTTTAATCATAATGAATATGATTCAGTGATTGAAGAATTATCCAAGATTGATAATAATATCGATGTGTTAGGATATTATCTAATATTTGATTAAGTGTTAGATAATCTATTAACAAAGTAATTGTATTATGATACAAAGTAGAATATGCTGATTGAAAGACCAATCTTATTATTAATGATAGGTCTTACCAAAAGAAGTTAACTTAAACTGCGTAGCAGTAGTCAACAAATCAGGCAAGTTTTTCCTTAACTCCAACTTGAGTTGTATGTTCAAAGCATTTTAATGAATAATTGTTGTTGATTATTCACGTCTATATTGGTTATTGATTCGCACGTTGTGCATATTATAAATGTTCATCAGGTATGAAAGGCTGATCACCTTTATTACCATTTGGTTCAGTTAATCTGTTCATGTTTATGCTTGACCATTCATTTTTATTGACTTGGTCGTTCAGCTAAGAAAATTTGTTCATGTTCTTTCACAATGTTTATATTGTTGAAAGTTAGTTAGCTTATTGTTCAATTCTTTCAATCATGATATATCTTTATTGAATTTAAACTTGCTGGGCAAATTTGATGCTCACCCTTGCTATATCATGATAAAAATTTTCAGATTAAGATGAAAGCTCGAGTAAAGACAAAGGCAAAGGCAAAGTCCAAGATTAAGCTATTATGCAGTTAGAACTATTAAATTTGCTAATGCAAATATTAATGTAAATCTTCTAAGATATTGAAGGTATGTATTAAGTTAAGGTTGTAGACCTTGGGGTTTATGTTGTAAAAGTTTAATGTATAAACAATTTATGTTTATATCTTCCGCAATAGTTATAGAAATAGTATACCAGATCCTTGGTGATTAGGACCGGGATCTGGGGATGCTTCAGTGTTAATGTTGAGGTATTTTATCTGTATTTTTGTCGGAACGGAGGTATTAAAAATCAAATTAGGGTTTTTGAGATATTTTACGAGGGTTATAATTTTTAATCCGACCGTTAGATCGTGGTAATTTTTGGATATGTTATACATATATAAGTTGAGTTTATGTCCACAAATTTTGAACCGTTAAAAATGAACGTATGATTTGTTATGAATCTTACGAGATGACTGGTTCAGAAATTGTTGAATTTTCGGAGTTAATCATTTTGGTGGAAAATTCTAGAATTGGTGGGACCAACTCTTGGTTGGTGAAAAAATGTGCGGAGATTTTTATTCAAATGTGGTGGGTGGGAATAGTAGCAGGTAAAGCCATCAGGTTGCAGGTTAAGTCTGCTTCGGCGTGCTAATATTTTTCTATAAATAGAGGGCTAAGTTAGAATTGAAAATCACACCAGAAACATAAGCTTTCTATCTTTCTCTCTTTATATTATGAAGCATATTTTGTGAGTATTTAGATACTTTAAGAGTTTTTATTCAGTACAAGTTTCCTTCGGCTTTGCATTCCTGTCAGAAATACTGCACTTTTGAGATAAAGGATAGTAAGAGATTTTAAGGGTTATTATGTTTTTCAGTTCGTAATTCTTCTGACCTTCAAAATATTCTCAAAAAATTTGAAATGATATTTTGATGAGTTTTATTGATTGTGTCCAAAAATGGTAATTTTTGGATGTATATATTAAGAGTTATGAATTTTACGGGAAAAGACTATTTTAAAAGTAACCGCTTATAACTCCTTGTGGTTAACTCCAAAATTGATAAAATTTTTATTGAAAGTATATCTGTATAATATCAGTGTACTCTGTGAATTTTGGAATTTTTGGATAAAAGTACAATTTATGATAAATGTCTAAATATTCGGCTATTTTGGCCATATGAAAAATAGTAAATGAGTTTTAAAAATTCTGAGAAAAATATATGTTCAATATGGAACTATATTCTGCTAAATACTAGAAAAAAAATATTTTTGGAACTGATTTGGTATTTTTCATGAAAATAGACTAGTTATGAGTAAATAAATTAAATATGTTATGTGAAGTAAGAAAATTGGAAAATAGGATTTTATGGCTTGAGAATCCTATATGAGGTATATGCAGATTTTTTATGAGGGTTTTGGTTATTGGTAATGAAATCTTATGAGTTTGGCATTTTATGATGATTAAAAGTATTATTTAATAAAGTGTAAACAATTAAAATAAATTATTTATAAGTTTAAGAAATATTATTCTTTCAATATCATTATACTGAAATATTGGTATGGATTTTATTGTGGAATTTCAACCTTTTTGAGTCGGGGTTACTATTCACGAGTTACTATTCACGGGTACTATTCACGACAAAATTGATTTCTTTTTCTGACCAAATTATAGTTGATTTATGAATATTACTCTTGAGATTAAATCTATATGTTGATTATATTGATTTTATTATCATATATAACATTTTTATAACCCTAATGATGAAATTTCTCTTTGACTTGAGTGTAAAGATGGGTAGAATTTTGGTATGATCATGACTATGGGTTCTCTTTAGGCAGTAGTGCAAAGTTGAATTATTGACTAGTATGATCATGACCATTGAATTTATAATTGAATATCTTTAGCTAAAGTTGCGAGACCCTGAATTTTATGAAATAAAAGTATTCAATTTTTCTATTTTGGTAAATGGTTAAATTGATAAAAGGTTAAAGTTAAAGGTGATATGTGAAAATTTTTCAAATTAGACAAGTTGTCATAAAATACCCGGTTACTATTCACTCTAATATTGTTCACTCGAGTTTTTGGGGTACTTTTTATGTCGGAGTACTATTCATGAGTTACTATTCACGAGTTACTATTCACGAGTTACTATTCATGAGTTACTATTCATGAGTTACTATTTACGGGAAATATTCGATTAGTCGGGGAATATTTGTACAACGGTACAATCATTGGTGGACCCCACAACAGAATTATTGTCGGATTGAGAAAACGACAAAAATATTTTATTAAAAATAACGGCGGAAGTTTTACCGTTGATACTGTTGAACTACTCGGTAGTAAAAGTACAGTAATACGTGTGGTTGTATAGTAGCACACGGTATTGATTATTAATGCTTATGTGAGAAGTCACTCAGTTTGATTCAATTATTGTCAATTAATAATATGAATTATTTAGCGATAATGAAGTTTTGTTTTATTCGTATTATTAACGTAATAAAACAGAAACATCTTTTTATATAAAAGAGACTACTTTATTAAAGTTGTTTGTTTTATTAGGCAATAATTAGAATATATTATATTTTATTTAAAAGGTTTTGCTTTAAATATGGACCGTCAGATTAAAGTAAATCAATCTGAACCGTTCATGGATTAGTTACTATGCATTCCATTTTTCTATAAATAGAAGCTCATTCCTTCATTATTTTCTTACGAATTCACTGAACTCTAGAGAGAAACTATAGAGGGAAAGAAGAAGAGTATTCTACCACTTAACTACTTATTTATTTCAATTCTTCTTTAAAACGGTAAGGGGTGTTATTCTTTTTTTATTCATGAAGAGAACTTATGTTATTTCATCCTTTATTATTCTGTTGGAATAACCTGTATGCGTGGTTTACCCTATACTTGGTGGAATGACCTGTATATGCGGTTTACCCAATACTTGGTGATCTTCTTCTGTTATTCCATTCTTTATTATTATGTTAGAATAACCTGTTTATGCGAAGTACCGCATACTTGGTGAAACTCTTTCATTATTTCGTTCTTTACGATTTTGTCGGAATATCCCGTCGGTGTGAATTTCACCTGACCTGGTTCCATCATTTATTATTCCGCATTTATTATTCTGTCAGAATATCCTGTCAGTGTGAGTTTCACCTGACCTGGTTCCATATTTATTATTCCGCATTTATTATTATGTTGGGAATAACCTGTCTGTGCGGTCTCTATCGCATGCATGGTGAATCCTTCTGTTATTCCATTCTTTATTATTTTGTTGGAATAACCTGTCTATGTGGATTGCCACATGCATGGTGAATAATCCTTTATATTCATTCCTTATTAAATTGTGGAAATGATCTTGTATACGTGGATTACTGCATGGCTGGTGAAAATTCATTTACAGTTTCATATAATCTTTATTATACTCATTTGGTTAAAGTTTTGATTTCTATACTCCATGAAATTAGTGAAATATCCTTGATATTTGCGCTTCATCCAGTATCTTTTCATGAAAATATTCCTCTGAGCATTCTTGACTGTTACTTTACAAAGAAGTATCATGTTGACAATTTGGATATTATTAGTTCATAGATAAACTAATTCTTGAACTTGTTTAATTGAATTCCTATAACATTGTCATCATCCTCATGTTTATTTTATGTTGAAAGTCATCTTTGGCTTACGTGCATAGATAGACTTAGTATGATTATGACCAGGGATCATTCGGTATAATCATGAACTGTGATGTTATAAGTGGTGTGGTAAAAGTCCTCAGTGGCTTGTAATGCATTGATAGACAGTTTTTGGTATGCTTATGACCAGGAATTTTTCGGTATAGTCATGACCATTGATGATTTAATGAATATCCTTGGCCAGTAATACAGGGATGATTAGATGATGTGGATTATTTTATTAAGCTGAGTCCCAGCGATAACAGTGTTAAAAACCTTTTTAAATCATAGAAGATAGTAGGTTTTATTCTCTACTTGACTCTTCTAATGGATTGCTTATTCCGTTGCAGTTAAACTTGATGTCTATTGTATTTTATCAGTTTAACATTGTTGAAGACTATTGATAATTTATTCGTCATTATCTTAGTCATAATATTTCTTACTGGGCTAGTTGAGCTCACCCTTTCTTTCAATGTTCTCTTCAGGAAATGAGAATATAGCTGGGACGAGTCAGGAAAAGGAGTGATGGTCTAGAAGATAGCATTAGTAGTCCTCACTATTCTGTTAAATAGTGCGACAATAAATGTAATGAGGACTCCTTGAGTATGGATATTGTCTAGATGACAATATTCCTATTAGAACTCTCAGTTTATGTATTGTCGTATGTTACACGACATTTGTATAATTAAGTTTGTATTTGTATTTTGTACCATGTATTTGGCAACTCAAGATAGGTGATGAATACCTAATTTTGGGGGCGTCACAGTTGGTATCAGAGCTTAGGATATGATCCCTAGCTGAGATGTGAGATAAGAACTAGGAGGGGAGAGACGGAGAATTCCTTCGCTAGTATGACCTACCTAAGTTTATTTGGTATTTAATTGGTCGGTCAGAGTATAGGAATAAAATGTGATATGTTAATTAACCCTTGTTTTGTGTTAGTGTTTGAGAATGACATCTGAAAATGCTGAGATAAGCAATGAAGCACATGAGAGTGTTGATTCAGTTCAAGCAAAAGGTAACGACCAACAACACTATAATAATCATACTGGTGGCAACGACTATCGGAACAATGATAACCATCGTGGGGAAAATTATCATGCCAAGAATGGTAACCACTTCGGTGGTAATCTTGGAAAAGATAATAGAAGTGGAAATTGCAAGAAGAGAAGGTCATTTAGCCCGATTTTGTCGTGCACCAAAGTCAAGTCCAGCTGGGACGGTGGCACCAAAGGCGGATATGGACAAAACAAAGTCGTCGGTTTTAGGAAGAGCATTTTTCAGACTTCTCAAAAAGCGAGTAAACCGAACGAAGTTAGCACGGGTTAGTTAATTATAAATTCTTGCGAAGTCTATACCCTATTAGATATCGGTTCTACCCATTCTTTTATCTCTCTTGCTTGCGTTCAACTTTTAAATTTGACTCTAGAGAAGTTAGACTTTGACCTATCGGTTGAAACTCCGTTAGGAGAAACCTTCATTTCATGTGCTATCCAAGTCTTCGACGAGAGTCACAGTTTTGAATGATATTCTTATTGTTAATAAATTTCCTGACGTATTCTTGAAGACTTCTTAAACTACCCCTAGAGCATGAAATCGAATTTTGTATTGACCCAGTACAAAACTCATTTTTAAAACCCTCAAATATTTCTTCAACTAAAAGGATCTGTTTATGTGGATTATGATGAAAGTCATAATAAAAGCATTGGACTAATGAAAATCATGGGTATATGTGGTATTGGTAAGTGTTATGATGAGTTATGTTGGTTATTATGAGAAAACATGAAAGTTTCTTAGAAATCACAAAGGGTTAAAAAATCAGATTTTGGTAAAAATGGAACATGAAATTCAATTGACCATATCTCCTATTATATTTTGAATTTTTGAGTTTGGTCAAGTTCTAGAGTTAGATATGTGAGTTTCCTAACTTATCCAAGTGGAATCATTGGAAAAGGTGTTGTAGATTTACATGTGGACTATTATTTTAGCAAAGGAGTCCAAAGCTGCAAAACCCGAAAAAGCTACTTAAAGGGGCTGTTTCGGCCACATAATTTGTGAAAAAAAATTCCGGCCTTTTGGGACATGAAAGTATATGGTATAAAGTACCTCCTGTCCAAAAATGAGCTCATTCTGACTTAAAATGAGCAAGTTATGACAATTTCAATATTTAGGTTTTTTCGACAAAAAAATGCTATAACCGGAGTTCTATAACTCCGATGACCATAAAATTTAAACTGGAGGCTCATGTTAACATGTGTAAGATTCTGCCAAGATTTGGGAATTTTTGGAGTTAACCTTGAGGTAGCTAATTTCTTAAAGAATTAATTAGAAATTGATTTTTGAAAAATAGTAAATGAATTTTAAAAATTCTGAGAAAAATATATTTTCATTATGGGACTATATTATGCTAAATTTCAGAAAAGAATTATTTTTGAAACTGATTTAGTATTTTACATGAAAATAGTTTAGTTACGAACATATGAGTTAAATGTGTTATGTGAAGTAACAAAGTTGGAAGATAGGATTTTATGGCTTGAAAATCCTATATAAGGTATGTGTAGATTGTTGATAAGGACTTTGATTATTGGTGATGAAATCTTATGAGTATGACATGTTTGAATGATTAAATGCATTATTTGGTAAAGTGTAAACAACTGAAATAAATTGTTTATAATTTTAAGAGGTGATTAAAATATTGTTATAATATTAATGAAATTAGATTATGAGATTATTAAGTGATTGATAACATTGGGATACTCTTGAACCCTGGATAAATTATATTATAAATGTTTAATATTTATCCTTTATCTCATTTGATTGATTCTTTATATCATTGTCATGATCCTCATTCTTATATTGTGTTAAAAGTCATCTGTGGCTTACGTGCATAGATGGACTTGGTATGATTATGACCAGTGATTGTTCGGTATAATCATTACCGTAATTAAAAACATGATTATCTTTAGCACGTAGTGCATGGATAATTCGTGGTCGTGATACTAAAGAATATCCTTGGCCTGTAGTGCACGGATGATTCGATGATGTAGATTAATTATTGAGCTGAGTCTCAGCAATGAAATATTAATTCATAGATATGGTAAAAGTCATTTGTGGCTTACGTGCATAGATGGACTTGGTATGATTATGACCAAGGATTGTTCGGTATAATCATTACCGTAATTGAAAACACGATTATCTTTGGCACGTAGTGCATGGATAATTCGTGGTCGTGATACTAAAGAATATCCTTAGCCTGTAGTGCAGGGATGATTCGATGATGTGGATTAATTATTGAGCTGAGTCTCAGCAATGAAATATAAATTGATAGATGTGGTAAAAGTCATCTGTGGCTTACGTGCATAGATGGACTTGGTATGATTATCACTAGGGATTGTTCGGTATAATCATGACCGTAATTGAAAATACGATTATCTTTGGCACGTAGTGCATGGATAATTCGTGGTCGTGATACTATTAAGCTGAGTCTCAGTATTATTGATTTTACAGTTGTATATCTTTGACCTGTAGTGCAAAGATGAACTGTTGATTATTGGTTATACGGTTGGCATGTAGTGCAAAAATGAATTATTAATAAATATCTTTGGCCGTATTGTAAAGATGAAATTTAATGTTTTCAACGATAAATGTATTCAAGGTATCCTCACCTCTTTGTCATACCAGGTACGTACGTAAATTTCGAGGGCGAAATTTCATAAGGAGGAGAGATTGTGAGACCCCGAATTTTATGAAATAAAAGTATTCAATTTTTCTATTTTGGTAAATGGTTAAATTGATAAAAGGTTAAAGTTAAAGGTGATATGTGAAATTTTTTTAAATTAGACAAGTTGTCATAAAATACCTGGTTACTATTCACTCTAATATTGTTCACTCGAGTTATTGGGGTACTTTTTGTGTCGGAGTACTATTCATGAGTTACTATTCACGAGTTACTATTCACGAGTTACTATTCACGAGTTACTATTTACGGGAAATATTCGATTAGTCGGGGAATATTTGTACGACGGTACAATCATTGGTGGACCCCACAACAGAATTATTGTCGGATTGAGAAAACGACAAAAATATTTTATTAAAAATAACGGCGGAAGTTTTACCGTTGATACTGTTGAACTACTCGGTAGTAAAAGTATAGTAATACGTGTGGTTGCATAGTAGCAAACGATATTGATTATTAATGCTTATGTGAGATGTCACTCAGTTTGATTCAATTATTGTCAATTAATAATATGAATTATTTAGCGATAATGAAGTTTTGTTTTATTCGTATTATTAACGTAATAAAACAGAAACATCTTTTTATATAAAAGAGAATACTTTATTAAAATTGTTTGTTTTATTAGGCAATAATTAGAATATATTATATTTTATTTAAAAGGTTTTGCTTTAAATATGGACCGTCAGATTAAAGTAAATTAATCTGAACCGTTCATGGATTAGTTACTATGCATTCCATTTTTCTATAAATAGAAGCTCATTCCTTCATTATTTTCTTACGAATTCACTGAACTCTAGAGAGAGAAACTATAGAGGGAAAGAAGAAGAGTATTCTACCACTTAACTACTTCTTTATTTCAGTTCTTCTTTAAAACGGTAAGGGGTATTATTCTCTTTTTATTCATGAAGAGAACTTATGTTATTTCATCATTTATTATTCTGTTGGAATAACCTGTATGCGTGGTTTACCCTATACTTGGTGGAATGGCCTGTATATGCGGTTTACCCAATACTTGGTGATCTTCTTCTGTTATTCCATTCTTTATTATTATGTTGGAATAACCTGTTTATGCGAAGTACCGCATACTTGGTGAAACTCTTTCATTATTCTGTTCTTTACGATTTTGTCGGAATATCCTGTCGGTGTGAATTTCACCTGATCTGGTTCCATCATTTATTATTCCGCATTTATTATTCTGTCGGAATATCCTGACGGTGTGAATTTCACCTGACCTGGTTCCATATTTATTATTTTGCATTTATTATTATGTTGGGAATAACCTGTCTGTACGGTCTCTATCGCATGCATGGTGAATCCTTCTGTTATTCCATTCTTTATTATTTTGTTGGAATAACATGTCTATGTGGATTGCCACATGTATGGTGAATAATCCTTTATATTCATTCCTTATTAAATTATGGAAATGATCTGTATACGTGGATTACCGCATGGCTGGTGAAAATCCATTTGCAGTTTCATATATTCTTTATTATACTCATTTGGTTAAAGTTTTGATTTCTATACTCCATGAAATTAGTGGAATATCCTTGATATTTGCGCTTCATCCAGTATCTTTTCATGGAAATATTCTTCTGAGCATTCTTGACTGTTACTTTACAAAGAAGTATCATGTTGACAATTTAGATATTATTAGTTCCTAGATAAACTAATTCTTGAACTTGTTTAATTGAATTCCTATAACATTGTCATCATCCTCATGTTTATTTTATGTTGAAAGTCATCTTTGGCTTACGTGCATAGATAGACTTAGTATGATTATGACCATGGATCATTCGGTATAATCATGAACTGTGATGTTATAAGTGGTGTGGTAAAAGTCCTCAGTGGCCTGTAATGCATTGATAGACAGTTTTTGGTATGATTATGACCAGGAATTTTTCGGTATAGTCATGACCATTGATGATTTAATGAATATCCTTGGCCCGTAATACAAGGATGATTAGATGATGTGGATTATTTTATTAAGCTGAGTCCCAGCGATAACAGTGTTAAAAAACCTTTTTAAATCATAGAAGATAGTAGGTTTTATTCTCTACTTGACTCTTCTAATGGATTGCTTATTCCGTTGCAGTTAAACTTGATGTCTATTGTATTTTATCAGTTTAACATTGTTGAAGATTATTGATAATTTATTCGTCATTATCTTAGTCATAATATTTCTTACTGGGCTAGTTGAGCTCACCCTTTCTTTCAATGTTCTCTTCAGGAAATGAGAATATAGCTGGGACGAGTCAGGGAAAGGAGTGATGGTCCAGAAGATAGCATTAGTAGTCCTCACTATTCTGTTAAATAGTGCGATAATAAATGTAATGAGGACTCCTTGAGTATGGATATTGTCTAGATGACAATATTCCTATTAGAACTCTCAGTTTATGCATTGTCGTATGTTACACGACATTTGTATAATTAAGTTTGTATTTGTATTTTGTACCATGTATTTGGCGACTCAAGATGGGTGATGAATACCTAATTTTGGGGGCGTCACAAAAGTGCAAAGGTGAAATGATCAACATGGTTATAATTATTATTTATATAAATTCTGAAATGATTATATATTTCTTTGAGATATTAATATATTTGGCCTGTAGTGCAAATATGAATTATTGATGAATATCTTTGGCCTGTAGTGCAAAGATGACCTGTTGTTGAATATCTTTGGCCTGTAGTGCAAAGATGAATTGTTGATGAATATCTTGGCCTGTAGTGCAAAGATGAAATGTTGATGAATATCTTTGGCCAGTAGTGCAAAGATGAACAAGTGTTGAGATGAACATGTCCAACTGGTGATACAAATAAATATCTTTGGCCATAGTTCAAAGATGAAGTTATTAGTATGATTATGAACATGAACTGTGATTTGGTGTAACCATGATCTTTGATGTTTCAAGTAAAGACAGGTGTTGAAAATATTCTTCGTCCTGGGTGCGAAGAAAAAATATAGAATCACAATTATGATTATGAGTTATTCATATGATTGTGGAAAGGAACAATTGAGTGATGTTACAGGGATAAAACATTGTTGATGGATTTTTAACATGGAGAAGATAATAGACTTTATAGTCTATTTGACTCTTCTAATGGTTTGCTCGTTCCGCTGCAACTATGGTTGAATATTTTTATCATCTACCATATGTTCTAAATCTCTGATTTAATTCTGTTGAAGGCTATTGATAATTAATTTATCTTTAGTCATGATATTCTTTACTGGGCTAGTTGTGCTCACCCTTTTGCTTCACAATTCCTTTCAGGTAATAAGAGTATAGCTGGGTCGAGCGAGGGTAATGGGAAAATAGAACGGTGGTCTCTAGCTGTGGAAGTTCCCCCTAAGCAGTATAGAAAAGTGTTGTATACATCATTTAGTAGTTATATTTGGTGAATCAAATAGGGTGAGGCGAACCCAACGTTGGAAGGGTGTTTTGCCACTATCATACAAGATGTCTAATGACATACAACCTCGTGTCATCATAAGACATGATTGTGCTCATCCACTTGCTGAGTATATTTACGAGCACTACCTATATAATCTTGGTGTTTGTTTGAAGTATAATTCTCAATTAGAGACAGTGGAGATAATGATAAGTCAAGAGAAGACTCACCACTGGGAAGAATATGATAGTAATCTTCTCATTTTTCTTTGGGGTATATTGGGTCAACCAAGGATAATTCTGTGGCCATATGATATCTATCATAACCTAGACGCATGGCCTCCCATGTACGAAGGTTTCCTTGAGCACTTCCCAAAGATTCTAATTTCTAAAACACTTTTTGACTATACCTTTATGTAAGGTATCATTGTGAGGTGCTATCCACGATTGGGACATGAGTCACATTTGGTATATATTTGTATCCAAACTCACAGCATATGTGTTGTTGTATTTTGCACGACAATTGTTGTAATAAAGTTGTAGTTATTTTCTGTACCATGTATTTGGCGACTCAGAATAGGTTGGATGGAATGGACCTATTTTGGGGTCGTTACAGGTTATACCTATATAATGATTTGATTCTTGTGAGTATAGACTCATATTAATTTATACATACTAATTGGAAAGACAGACTTGTTAATGTTAGGTCGTTTCAACGCTAGTTAATTCAAGCTAGAATTAAATTGTAGCTGAGCAAACAGGCAAGTCTCCGAACTTCACTCTTTGGTAGTGCAAGTTCCTTAATTCTTACTCTTTTACTTGAGCAAGTATCCGAAACTCTCTTTTATATTGAGCAAGTCTCCAAACTTCACTCTTTGTTTGTGCAAGTTCCTTAATTCTTACTCTTTTACTTGAACAAGTGTTTGTCGTTTTACCGATCAATTTAAGCGTGCAAGTATACACGGTCAACAAGTAATAAAGAGTAAGTAAAGTATCGTTCCAACAGAGAATTAACTAATAAAGTTCACCAAGCATTAACCCATAACCATTTCAGTCTTATTTAAACGAATGATATTATATTTTATATTTAAACTATGAAATTAAATAAACCTAAATATTCCTAGAGTGAGACTAGATAAAGAAGACCTGAGATCACAATTTCATCTATTGACTCATTTAAACCAACACACTCCCTGTCAAGCCAAACTAATTTTACCGGATTGTTAGTCAAGAACACGAAAGTAAAGTATAGCCATCTCTCAATGTACCATACCCATATCACATATAATCCACAGATGATAGAATACACATGAACACCCACATTACCTAAACCACTATATGTCTATGTGATTTACAAATAATTAGGGTTTAAGCCCAAGTTCTCATTTGACTACGAATGGTGCTTCAGTATATGTCTATCCTAAGCACAAATCATACATCCTATCAGAATGTAGAATATACAATCTTAAGCTAATAAGATCAGATCTAAACCCATACTTTGTCTCTCGAGTCCATATGGATTATCACAGTAATTGATGGCCAATCAACTAAGCAAATAAGCATGAATCTAATTAGAAAATCTCATAGCAATCAATAAAGCTAACAACGACATATATCAGAATAAACTAATCCATAAAATTCATTGCAATCTTAGAATAGAGTTTAAATCATAGCTGAATCAAATCTATCATCCACATATAGAATAAACATCGTAAGATATAATTATGAATCAAAGAGAAAATAAGAGTAGAGAGTTGTAGTGCAAATCTGTTCTCCTGATCCAAGGTAGAATCTCTGATGCTTTCCAATTGCTTCAAGTCTTCGGATCTAATCCAATCTAGAAAGTACTTACACTAATCTACTCTAATCTATTGTTGAAATTGAAGATAGAAAGTAACGATAGCTATGTGATCCCCCAATGGGTGGTATCCCCCTTTACATAATGAAATACGTCTAATTATATGCCCTCATTCAACTCCCCTCTAAGTTACGCAAATTAAAATAAAGTCAGCAGCTATAGTCAACATCGCGCGCGGTCCCTTTGTAATCATCACGCGGGCGCGCGTGTGTAAAGTAGGCTCTATTTGGTTGTTTGCGTGGGCGCGCATTTTGAATCCTATATAGCCGCGCGGCCGCGTGACTTCTGCAGTTTGAATTCTCAGGTTCTGCTGCTGCTTCTGCTTCTGTGTCATGCTGCTACTAATGCTTTAACATGCAACTTTTGCTCTTTTGTTCACCACTGCTTAGGTCATTTGTTCACTCGATCCTCATGTTGTGCTTTCATTGATCACATGCCATCTACCAATGCTGAGCTATGCCATTTCCTGCACTTTTACACCAGAGGGGTTCTCAGTACATGCAATGCAGAATAACACTAAATGCAACTAAAAACATACTAAAATGTACTTGAGATGGGCATAGTTCTCATGAATTTATATCCAATAAGTAGGTATAAAACCCACTTATCAACAAATATCCGAACATTATTTTTATTGTGTTGCAAGTTCTCTACCTTACACAACTTTGAATATTGTGCAAGTTGCTAAACTTCACTTATTTTTGTGAAAGTTTCCTATCCTTCTCATATTGTATTGAGCAGGCTATTGTTGAATTGAAAGTTATTCATTTGAGCTTGAACTTTATTTCCAAGCATGTTATTAAGTTGTTTAATTACCTTACAATTATCCCACGTCGATATTATTGATATTCGCACTTAGTGCACTTGAGTTCGTACAGTCTTGGACTTGTACATCATTTAAAGTTATATAATTCTTGAACTGTGTCAGATAGAGTTTGAACCTTTGTTCAGTTAGACAAGTTTATGAAGTTATAAAAGCTATCCAAACCAATTGATGGTAAGGATTCTTAGACTGAAAGAACACCCCTTTAATGAAAGAGGAGTACCCCAGATATCTAATATAAGATACAAAGAGAAGATTTAAATGTTAGGCATATACATGGTGTACGCGAGGCTGATCCCCTCAAGTACTTATTCTGTGGCCAGTAACCAAAGGGTCAATCAGCTATTGATTCCATTGGATTTTTATAGTTCAAAGTCTACTTGACTATCAGTTATTCTAAAAGCAATCATTATCTTTGCTTCTAATATTCATATTGTTGAATCCTTCAAATATTCATATTGTTGAATTCATTGTCAGATATTTTCCATTCCTCATGATATATCTTTATTGTTGTATTTAAACTTCCTGAGCAAACTTGTTGCTCATCCTTGATATATCATGAATTATATTGCAGTTAAGCCTGAGACCTCAGGGAAGGAAAAGGGCAAAGGAAAGATGTATGGTAGTTGCAAGGAGCAGACTTTACCTTATGCCTAGTTTAAATTATTGTTATGTAATATGAACCCTAATGATTATTTTAGGGTATGTTTGTAAGATTGTATTAAGGTTATCGAATCTTGGGACTAGTAACACCTTTTGAATGAATGACGTACGTTTATTATATTCCGCATATGAGTTATCGTATGTTGTTTAGAGGTGGATGTTTGTATTTTATCGTGACGACTGTACCGGGGTCAGAGGACCCGGTTTTGGGGGTGTCACAGTCCCATTACCTTAGACCTTTAGCCCCTTTAAAGTAGCCACATAGAGCACCATTAACCTTTTAAAGAAAATTGGTCGTGGTAATGCAGGCCTTAATCCAATACAAGAATTTCGGAGGAAAATTAAAAAGCTTAAGAGCAGACAATAAGAAGTCCCAAGAGATAGAGTCAAAAGCTTTCCGTAGGTCAATTATCATAGCACATTTGGCCGGACCATAAGGTCTGTGATAGTTCCTGAATAATTCTTGAGCCAAGATGATGTTGTCCCCAATCCTCCTTCTTGGTATAAAAGCAGATTGGTAAGGCAAAATAATAGTCGGGAGAATACCCTTAAACCGAGAAGCAATGATCTTTGAGATGCATTTATAAGTAGTATTGCAGCAGGATATAGGCCTAAAATCACTCATAGGGTAAGGGTTAGGAATTTTTGGCATAAGAGCAATGGTTGTAGAGTTAGAACCTCTTAACAAACATCCCTGCCTCAAGAAAGATTGTATGGCAGAAGTGAAGACATTACCAACAATATCCCAAGTATGAATAAAGAAATTTACATTAAACCCATCGGGGCCAGGGCTCTTGTTATGCTTCATGTGTTTTAATGTGTTCAATATTTGATCGTCAGATACTTCCCTTTCAAGAAGCCGAGCTTGTTGAGGAGATACCAAGTTATACAATTCAGGTTCCCAATCAAGTAAAAGGTCTTCAACAGGAGAGGAGGAACCCAAAATGTAACTGAAATGGTCAATAACAATATTTTGAACAGCCAGATGTCCATATCACATATCACGTACGAAATTTTCAATAGCCAAAATTTTATTCTGATTCCATATGTTTTTGACTTGGTTAAGAAAATAACCAGAATTCTTATCCCTTTCCTTAAGCCATTGAATTATGGATTTCTGTTTGAACAACTTCTCTTCACAAAGGAGAGCAGCCCACAAGCTAGCAGATTGAGCCCGCTGGAGATTGAGAAGATTTTGATCAGAAGGGCTAGAAGAATGAGCTAGCTGAGTAGAATATAGGTTTCCATTTTGTTTATTCAAACATATTAAGGCCCTTTTAACCGCTCTAAGCTTCCTGGAAAGGATTTGGAAAGGGTCACCTGAACAAGGAGAGCTCCAAGCCGCCCGCAGTATTCCAAGAAAATTGTCCAAACCAGTCATAAAATTAAAAAATTGAAAGGGCTTAAGAATGAACAAAAGAACCTACCCAAAATAGACCACCACTGGACAGTGATCAGAAAGCTCACGATGAGCAAATAAAACCTGTGAGTTGGGGAATTAATCCAGCCAAAGATTATTGAAAAGAACTCTGTCAAGTTTTTTATAAGTAGGGTTCGATACTTGGGAATCCCACCAAGTAAGATGAGATCCAATAGCCCTGAGGTCAACCAAATGCAGATCAGAGAGCCAATCCTTAGAGTCTGGCATTCCATAATCCCACAACCCAACCCCTCCATCAATTTTAGAAATAGATTGCATAACATTGAAGTCCCCAAGAAGAGTCCATGGTTTATTAATAGAAAGAGCAATAGCACTCAAGTTCTTCCACAAAACTTTTCTTTCAGTTGGGGTATTAAGCCCATATATAATGGTAACAAAGGAATGGAAGTCATAACTGACAGAGAAAACATAACAGTGAATAAATTGAGATGACTTTGATAGGTTATTAACATTCCAAACGAGAGGGTCCCATCCTATCCAAATTCGGCCATTAACATGATGCTCATAGTTAAAATGCCATTGCCAACTCTTATAAATAGCTTTAGAAACGAAATTAGCTTTAGAACACTTGACCCTAGTTTCAACTAGGCTAACAAAAGAGAGGTTATGTTTACTAATGAGATCACAAACACTAGCCTGCTTAGGAGACATATTTACACCTCTAATATTCATAGAGCAAAAATTTAACATAATAAAGGTAATAATTAAACTAGGGTCTGCTTGCTCCCCCCTCCTTTGATCTTCTTCTTTGAAGCTTGGAAAGGAAATTTTTGCTTTATGCTTGAGATCCTTAACTTCATTCTCATCAATTTATTTTATCTTATCCATAAGAGGATTTGGCCTTTACCATCAATGTCAGAGTAACAGTCACATTGGCCTGCTTCCACAGGAGAAATAGGATTAAAAGGGTTGCAAATAGGGGCAACAGAGGAGAGTAGCGAACCCTTAAGAGCAGAGGGTCCAACCTGCAGCTTGGGGCCTTTAGTAACCATAGTCCAGCACTCATAATTTAAAGTAAAAGTAGAACCTGGAATAGAGGGCACTGCAATTGGCTAAGAGAAAACAGGCTAAAAAACCAGAGGAGTAACCTTAGGGACCCATTTATAGTTAGCACTAGGACATCGGACCAATGAATGCCCGAAAGTCTTACAATGTGAACAAAGCTGGGGCCTATTTTGATATTCAACCTTAACCACCATAACTTTCTCCAATTTTGAGTCCTCATCAAGAACAACAACATCCAGGCTCGAGTGAAAAGCTGAAGTAGAAGAAAGTTCAACACACATCCTAGCAAAGTTCATAGGCTCCAATTTTTCAGTTAATTTATCCACAGATAAAGGCTTGCCTATCCCACTAGCAAGATAACTCAACCCAGGAGCAAAAAGATTAGACATAGGAACATTATGAAATTTGACCCATACCGGGGCATTAGTACAAGCTTCAGGTTGGAAATCCATTCCCTCCTTCGGACGCTTAAGACAGAGAAGCTTATTAGAAACGTACCAAGGTCCTAAGGCTAGAACATTGTCACGTTCATCTTGGGATCGATCCCCGCCTGCAACAAGTGTGAGGGCCAATTAAAAGCTGGTCTGTGTGGCCACAGATCGCACGTTTTAGGGTGGAGCCATGTCTTAGGCCGAGCATGCGTGCAAAGCCTGGTCCAGGGTGGGGAGACTTAGTCCGACTGTGGTTGGGAAACTCCATATTATCAAAAAAAAACATTGTCACGTTCCTCAAGAGTAGAAAACTTAAAAACAAACATCCCCTTATCCTGAAGGAACACTTTTAGCAAACCAAACTTATCCCACAGTTTATGAACACTATCTTCCACAAGCTTGAAAGGTAGTCTAGAATGAATAAAGCTATCTACCAAATAGGAGTTCCAAAGTTTATTACCCAACTGAAGGACCTCAAAAGGAGGCTTAATAGTAATAGAACCATTTTCGACAACAGAAAGAGAAGGGGGAAAAATCAAGAACCAAACCTGACTTAGGAAAGTCCTAAGCCACAACAGAACTCCAAGATAGCTTTTTGACCTGAGAGACACCTGAGTATCCATCTATGCCAGCCCCTGCAACCCCTTTCCCAGAACGTTTGGGCGAACATGGTATCTCAGTTTCTTCTAAATCAGCACTCTCATTAGGAGCAACTACGTTATAAAGACCACCATCATCAGAGACAAGACCCAAAATCAAATTACCAGAACTACCGTCCTTCATTGTACTTTTATCAAACATATCCAGCGCATTGACTTAACGACTAGAATGACCTCCATTACCAAACTCAAAAACCTGCTGAATATTGAATCCCTTTGCAAGAATAGAATCCCTTTGAAAGAATAAAGTCCAAAAGGGTATGGCTCTTCTGGCACTCATTTGCAGCTTCTATATGTCCATGACTGGAAATTTGCTGAGCAGCACTAAAAATCTCCTTCATAGTAGAACCATGTTCAAGCCATAAACTTGCTTCAAACTCACTATTAGCATCCAATTCATCAGAATCAACCGTAATATTAAGCGAAACAGCATCAGATTTAGCCATATCCGACACACCAATGACAGGAAAAGAAATGCTAACCACCCCAAGACCAAGCCTGAGGGTCGATTCAAGAGACATGTCATTAGAATAAGAGCTTGGGTTTGAAACCCCCAAATCAGAAAACCCAGACCTAGAAGAACTACTAATGGAGTTACCCCCCGAAAGATGGGAGTAATCAACTATAATAAAGAGGAACAAAGAACAAAGGCCAGAAAGGAGAGAAAAATTAGAACAAAAGTACAAGAGCACGAAGAGAGAAGGCAGAGAAAAGAAAGCTAGAGAGAGAAACTACATGGCGTCAGTGTCCAAGAAGGAAAGCCAATCCTTAAAGTCTTACATTCCATAATCCCACAACCCAACCCTTCCATCAATTTTCGAAAGAGATTGCACAACATTATTAGTTTCGGGCTTGACGTGGCGGCATTTGTGTTCCTCGTGGTTATCTCTGAAATTTGATTGCTAGTGCTTTCTAACTGTATCCAGGGTTGATTTGATGATTTTTTTTTGCTAAGTAACAAAAATTTGCTAGACCAAACAACTAATAATATGATTTGATGATTTCCCAGGGTTGTCGCCGGGATTTGATTTGATCTCTCGGGGTTGTCACCAGGGTTTGACTTTATCTCTCGGGGCTGTCACCGGTGCTTGACTTGATCTCTCGGGGTTATCACCGGGGATTGTCTTGATTACTCGGGGTTCTCATCGGGGTTTGTCTTGATCTCTCGAGGTTGTCACTAGGGTTTGGATTGATCTCCCGAGGTTGTCACCGGGGTTTAACTTGATCTCCCGGGATTATCATCAAGGCTTGTCTTGATCTCCTGGGGTTATCACCGGGGTTTGGCTTAATCTCCCAGGGTTTGGCTTCTAGGGTTGTCTCTGAAAGATAAAAGACTAGTTTACCCTCCTGCTTGGTTAGTAATAGGGATACTAAATTTCGAGTGTCTACAAGGTTAACAATGGAGGCTTAATACCTTAGTGCTCAAAGTGTATCATTACCTTTGAATTAGGGTATAGTCATATATTTATAGTTAATCGCACCTCCTTAATGTCATGTACCCAAATTGGAATAGGACTCCTTATCATGGTAGTTACCATACCAGGATAGAAATCAATCTCCTGAAAGAAAGGAAGTCGAAATAAATCAGGACCGTTTCCTTAGAAGTTAGAAGTAAAAAAAATCAGGACTGAAGATTCCTTAACAATCAAGGCACCCAATAAAAATGTACTTCTATGAGGGAAATATGATGCCCCCAAAATAGGTATAAATAACTCATTCTGAGTCGTCAAACACATGGTACAAAATACAAATATAAACTAAATTATACAACTATCATGTAACATAAGCTGAGAGTTTTAACAAGAATATTGTCTTCTAGACAATATGCAAACTCAAATGGAGTTCTCATTACAATTATTATCACACTATTTTATAAAATAGTAAGGGCTACTACAACCACCATCTCGGACCATCACCCCATTCCTCGACTAGTCCCGACTACGTTCTCATTTCCTGAAGAGAACAATGGAAGCAAAAAGGTGAGCTCAACTAGCCCAGTAAGAAATATTATGATTAAGATAATGCAAAATAAATTATCGTTAGCCTTTAACAATATTAAACTGATAGAATACAATAAATAATAAGTTTAACTGCAGCGGAACAAGCAATTCATTAGAAGAGTCAAGTAGAGTATGATATCTACTATCTTCTATGATTTAAAATGTTTATCATAAATTTTATCCCTTAGACTCAGCTCAATAAATAATCCACATCACTGAATTATTCATGCACTACGGGCCAAGGATATTCATTATTATCATATCCACGAATTATTCACGCACTACGGGCCAATGATATTCATGTTATCACCAATGGTCATGATCATGCCAACAACTGTCCATCAATGCACTACGGGCTAATGAGGACTTTTACCACATCATTTATAACATTACAGGTCATGATTATACCGAATAATTCCTAGTCATTATCATACCAATCAATAGTCCATCTATGCACTACGGGCCAAAGATGACTTTTATTACAATATAAGCATGAGGATGATGACAATGATATAAGAATTCAATAAAATGAAATCAAAGGATAAATTTTAAAGATTTATAATTCAATTTATCCAGAATTCAATAATGTCTAAATTGTCAACATGATACTACTTTGTGGAGTAAAATTCAAGAATAATATTGTATCAAAAATAATTTGCACAGAAAAAAAATTAATTTTTGTCATGAATAGTACACCCGATGAATAGTACTCAGGTGAATAGTATCTCGTGAATAGTACTTTGTGAATAGTACCCCGGCATGAAAAGATCAAAATTTAACAAGAATATTCAGAAAAATATTCTTGTAAAACGATACTAAATGAAGCACAAATTTCAAGGATATTCTACTAATTTCAAGGAGTATAAAACTTATCAACATGATTGTAGAATTCAGAATCTGAAATGAAATAATATTACTTACATACTATATAGTATGAAAGAAAATATTATTTCTTACGAATATTGAACAAAAATAATATCCCTTACAACTGTTGAACAAAAATAATATTCCTACGAATATTGAACGAAGATAATATTCCTTACGAATATTGAACGACAATAATATTCCTTACGGATATTGAGCGAAAATAAAATTCCTTACGAATACGAAAAATAATATCGTAAGCGAATATGAAATAAATACCCCTTACCTTAAAAGAAGAATATTTTTGACTGGTATGACGGGGATATTCTTGATTTCTTTTGTTTGATTCATATTTATTCAAGTTTAAATTATTCTATACATACATAAATATGTACTCAGTATAATTCATAAATCTAAAAATAAATCAAAAATTTTAAAAATACATTTTTTTTAATCTCCTCTTCATTTCTTCTTTATTCTTCATCTTCCTCTTCATTATCTTCTTCTTCTTCTTTTTCTCTTTCTCCCCTCTCTCTCTCTCTCCTATTCTTCTGATCATTCCCATGAGTGGAAATGGGATGGGGTAATCACTAATGGGAATACATTGCTTGTTATATATATATATATATATATATATATATATATATATATATATATATATATATATATATATATATATATACACACACACACACACACACACACACACACACACCTTTCTTTCTCCTCCCTTAACCCTTCACTTAATTACTCATTTATTCGATATATTTTTTGCTCATTTGACCATTTATCAATTTAATATTTTACAATTTTAGAATAATAATCATAAATTAAATTAGACTTTTATTTCATAAAAGTCGGGATCTTACAATCACCCCACCTTATGAAATTTCATCCTCGAAATTTACGAACGTACCAGGAATTTCAAAGAGATAAGGATTTCAGATTCTAGCACCCATGTTACTTCCTCTATCTCCTGGTTCATTCATTTTTTTGTTAAATTTAAACTGTATTAAAAAAAAGTTACAAACCTCATGGGAAAACCCAATCAGAATACAACATAGACATCATAGGACAAGCCCTATGATGTCATGACTATAAAAGATTACAGGCATTAAGCCCAACAGAGCAATTATAGAGACTATCATGATTATGTAAGAGAGCAAATTTCAGAGGTCTAGGACATGAAATTTCACAGCCAAAAGGATCAACAATAAAGAGGACAACAGTAGCATAGCTGCATCAACAAATGCAGCAGAAGCATCAAAGTAGCAGCCCAACCCTCCAGCAGTAGCATCCACAAGATGGACCCCACTCAAAACACACCAACCCCATAGCAATAAATCAGAAATGGCATACACAAAACCATCCCTGGCCCAAATCGATCAAAACTAGCACCAAACAACGCCTAAGCATGTCATACCCCCATAAGGCTTCCAAAATTAGTAACCAAACCCAGAAAGTTCAGCCTAACCAAAGTCACAACCAACAATATCATCAGCCGACCCGATAGGATACAACAAAGACCTGCCAAAGCCCGAGATATCACATAACCCAAAAATAGCAGCATCATCAAGAAGAAGCAACCCAACAAACATGAAAATAGCAAACGGGTTAGCAAGGCTGTAACCCAACATAGTTATATCTGACCAGCAGCCATAAAAAACAAACTAGCAGTAGCAGTCCATTGGTCGAGCATGAGCCAACCCACCAAGGACTAACAAACCAGCTGAAGAGCATGAGGTGTTGACCCTAGCTGGCTAAACAGCAAATTCCAATAGCAGCAATCCAATGATAGAAGCAACAGTAGGCAGCAGTTAGAAGTAAACAACAGCGTCTACTCCAAATAGCATAAATACTGGCCAACAGACATCGCCAAGTACGAACCAAATAGGTATTTACAAGTACATACCCCAGAATTGACCATCTTATAGTCATAATTTATATGAGCCAGT
Source organism: Panax notoginseng (assembly GCA_016801055.1). Taxonomy (NCBI): domain Eukaryota; kingdom Viridiplantae; phylum Streptophyta; class Magnoliopsida; order Apiales; family Araliaceae; genus Panax; species Panax notoginseng. Next base: position 135,022,175 of record CM029013.1, on the reverse strand, counting down.
TACAAAAAAATTTACTATGGATTGTGGCTTTGACAAAAGGGTTAAATCTGGACAACTTGGATTTGATGAGGTTTATAACTTTCGAAGCCAAATGTCTTCCAGGAATGCAAGTACCCTTGAAGATTTTGTTGTTTCTAGCTTCCCAAATTTTATATGTTACAACCGCTAAAGTGAGCCTGAGTATGTAATTTGTTAGCTTCTGTCCACTATGATTTAGCACATAATTTATAAGATCATCCCAAATCAGGGGCATATGCTGCCATTCACCAAGCTGAAGCGCTTCTTTAATGATCAAAGAGGAATACTGACAGGTGAAGAATAAATGTTCAAACGATTTAGGGTGATTCTGACAGAGAGGGCAAACGACAAACCTGTTTGAGAGGTAGTGGAAAGTAATGTCGTATGTGGATAGCTTCCATTGCAGAGCAAGCCATAAGATGAAGGAGTAGCGAGGAACATGCAGTGGGCGCCAAAGCAGATTATGCCATGGGACATGAGGTCTATGTTCCTGAATAGATTCCCAAATTAATGTGGCTTTTATGGTATCAAGATTTATAGAATTCCAGAGAATAGAGTCATCAATGTTAGGAGGAATTGGAATGGCTTCAATCTGCCGGCTAAACATTATCATCTCATGATGGAAACTTTTTGGAAGAATCCATGAAGAGCTTTGTAGAATGTCACTAATCTTATCCGTGATTGGCAGGTCAGAGGAAGAGACCAAGGAAGGTGACGGAATGAATGGGACCCCTTAGTTCCATGGGTCAAACCATAAGTTAATCCTGGAACCATGGCTTACACGATAAATGAGGAATTTAAGAGCCATTGGCCGAAGCTTGAGGATTTGTTTCCAGATCCAAGAGCAGTCTGCTAGGATAGGAACCTACCAGAAATTCCTCATCTTTAGGATAAAAATCTTAACCCAATTATCCCAGGTTAAAGAGGATTGAAACTTGATAATGTTTGTAAGATGGACAAGTATTAGGGCTTTGTTCCAGTCCAGCAAATTTTTGATACCTAAGCCACCTTCCGTAGTAGGAAAGGATAGGGAATGTCATAGTACTTTGGCTCCATGTTTAGCAAGAGAAGGTCCTTTCCAAAGAAAGCGACATAAAATTGGTTAAATGGCATGCATGGCTGCCTTTGGAAGAATGAAATGTTTACTCTAGTATGATTAGATGGCAAATAGGACAGTTTTGTAGTCGGCCAGAATAAGAAAGGGAAATAGCAGTCCAAGAAGTAACCTTTTGAGTAATTCTGTGTATAAGGGGGGTGCAATCCATAAAAGAAAGTTTGGAAGAAATTAGTGGTACACGTAGAAAATTGATAGGTAAGGAACCTGCAGTAAATCCCAAGATGGATAAAAAAACATGAGAAGTAACTGGGTCAGTGCTTGCCAAAAAACATTGACTCTTATGAGCATTGGGGATAAGACCAGAATATAGAGAGAAGGAATTAATACAGGATTTGATGATGTTGATCGAATCAAGGCTAGCATGATAAAAGACTAAGATATCATCCGCAAAACAGAGGTGAGTGATGTCATTTTGCATTGTACACCAGTGGTACTTGAAACCAGTTTGTAAAGTGCCCCATTTTAGTTTCATGGGCAGGACCTCCATGACTAAGACGAATGAATAAGGTGATAATGGATCACCTTGATGTAAGCCTCGTGCTCCTTTAAAATAGCCAGCAAGAGTACCATTTACCTTAACAGAGAACATAGCTGTTGTAATACAAGCATGGATCCAATTTATGAAGGTGGGAGGAAATTTGTATAGGTGCAGTATTTCAAATAGAAAGTCCCAATTAACAGTGTCAAATGCCTTCCTGAGACGAGGTGGCCCAGTAGATCTATGATAATTTTGAAAAAGTTCCTGGGCGAGCAAAATGTTGTCACTGATATTTCTACCCTTGATGAAGGTCGCTTAGGCTTGATCAATGAGAGAGGGAAGAATAGATTTAATACGGTTTGAGATATGCACTTATAAATGGTAGTACAACAAGATATTAGCCTAAAATTAGCTATAGAGGAAGGGTTCCTAGATTTAGGAATGAGAGCAATCGCTGTTGAATTAATCCCCTTAGGCATATTACAAGTGGAGAAGAAAAACTTAACCGTACGAAGGAAGTCTGGACCAACAATATCCCAACAGTGAAGAAATAAATTTACATTGAATCCATCCGGCCCAGGGCTCTTATTCTACTTCATAGATTTTAGGACAACAAAGATTTCATCATCAGAGATGGGAACTGTGAGTGATTCAGCATGTTGTATACTTAACTGCTTTGAGAATAAAGTCTCATGGTCCAAAATTCTAAGAGACGCCTCAAGTAAAGTATGACATAAAAGATTTTGGAAATAATCCACTGCTGCTAGCTCAACAGCTTCTTGACCATGCACCAGATTTCCAGTAGAATCCTTAATCAAGAGGATTTTGTTTTGGTTCCACCTACCTTTCATAACATTTGAGAAGAATTTTGTGTTCTTGTCACCCATAGCAAGCCAAGATGCTCAAAATTTTTGCTGGAGTAGATTCTCCTCAAAATCAAGAGCAATCCATAAAGATTGCAAAGCTCATTTCTCTTTATCAAAAAGTGCATGGCCCAGAGGGTTAACATGCAAAAGTGACTGAGTATGATGAAGACATTCAGTGGCAATTTTAATAGAGAAGGAAAGGTTCCTATTGTTTCGATTGAGAAGGATAAGATTTTTCTTTGTATATTTAAGCTTCTAAGAGAATATTGTTAACAGTTTACCAGCCACATGGTGATTCCAGGCGGTGGAGACACAATCCCTGAATCCATCTAGAAGGAGCATGAAGTTGAAGAATTCAAACGACTTCTTGAAATGTTTTGTCTGACAGTTAAGAATCAGTATAACTAGGGAATGATCCGAAAGACCCCTAGGGCCATAATGCACCTGAGCACCAAGAAGATTTGAAAGCCATTCACCATTACACATTGCTCTATTAAGCTTCCGATGAATAGGTCTAACAGTTTGATTGTTCCACAAAGTGAAGAAAGGACCAATTCCTCTAATGTCATCAATACCAAGAAGATCAAAACACTCCTTGAAATCTTCCATACCAGTATTCCAGAGACTTCCAGTCCTATCAGATTCAATTGGGTCTTTTATTACATTGAAATCCCCCATGAGGCACCAGCAATTAGTATAATTAAGAGAGTTAAGATTACTCCATAATTGCCTTCTTTCCGATGCAGAATTAAGACCATAAATAACAAAAAGTAAAAAAGGATTAATATTACTATTGAGCAATTGAAGTTTATAGTGGACAATCTGGGAGGAAATAAAAAGGATATCCACCTTTTAGAGAAGAGGATTCTAACCAACCCAGATTCAGCCATTACCGTGATGATCATAATTAAAAGCCCATTCCTAGTTTCGACAAATGGCATGAGCTATTCTAGGAGCATTATGCTCTTTAACCCTAGTTTCAATTAGCCCAACAAAAGAGACAACATTTGTAGAAAGAAACTGTCTAGCATAAGCCTATTTTGGCTTTTTATTTAATCCTCTTACATTATATGTAGATAACATAAAACAATTAAGGGGGGAAAGATCACTTCGACCTTTGTTCCTTCTCTTGGAATCCTTAGGATTTTCCTTCCCAACCTGAGCTTTCTGTTTCAGATTTTGACGATCTTTTTCATCAACAATTCTAATCATGTCCACAATGGGATTGTAGGCTATATGTGACTCATTATCAGAGAGGAGTTGGGGCTTCCCAGAAGCAGCAATAGGTGAGAAGGAGTTAAAAGTCGTGTGAGTTGGTCGAGTTGGGCTAGCCAAAGGAGTAGAAGTAATTTTAGCTCCTTTATAGACTAAAGTCCAAGCTGAATCTTTGGGGAAAGGGTCTAATACAGGAAAGGGAAGAGCATTACTAGCATCATTACAAGTTGTCAACTTTGGGGCAGGAGTTAAAACATCTTCAAAGACCGGAACCTTTGACTTGGCTGAACTAATAGTTTTAAGAAGCCATTTGAAATAAGATTTTGGGCACTTAGAAGGAGAGTGACCAAAGACTTTGCAAGTAGGACAAGAAGGAGGCCTACCCTGATATTTGACATCAACTGAAACAATGATGTCTTCAGAAATATCTTCATTCAAAACTACCACATTAATTGAAGAAGGAAATGAGAAATTAACATCCACTTCAATGCAAACTCTGCCAAAAGTTATAGGGTCTAGTTTTGATGTTATATCATCTGCATAGAGAGGTTTGCCAATATTGCTGGCTATATAGCTGATGCCTTCAGCATTCCAATAAGAATAAGGAATATTGCTCAATTTCACCCAGATAGGAATTTTGGAGTATTCGGACTTGGTAAAATCTACCCTAGCCTTCCAAGGTTGAAGAATCATGACTTTAGAAGAAAAGTGCCAGGGACCGGTAGCGAGGATGTTATCCCTATCAGCCATAGAATTAAACTTAAAAATATAGTAGCCTTTATCATGTAGAAACACCTTAGAAAGACCCAAGTTTCCCCATTGATGTAAAGCAATAGGCTCAACGACCTTGTAAGGAAGCTTTGAAGAAAGAAAGAAGCCCACCAAACTAGAAGACCATAGCAAGTTTCCTCGTTGTAAGACATCAATAGGAGGCTTAACAAGGATACTGCCATCCTCAAAAATAGGATCAGAAGGAAGGAAAGAAAGGGGTAAAAACGCCTTACCCAAATTGTTTGAGACAATAGCACTCCAAGATTTTGGGGGCCTAGGAATAGGCTGAATTGGAATCTCACCCTCTTCAAGGGAAGGACCAAGGGTATTAATTTTAGAATTAGAATGTGTCGTGTTAGAGCTAGGCCCAGTGGAGATATGCTTCATAAGAAGCCCGGATGGTGAGGAGGTCACACACTTTGGAGAGCAGGTCTCCGATTTGGATAGAGAGGATTCCCCTACACATAGAACTGGAACAAGATGGAAACTCATAATGTTAGCATTCCGACTCGAAGGGACCTTTGGGGGTACCTCCTTAACTCGAAGGGACCTGGCGTGCATTCCCAATTTGTGCCAGTTTTCCTTCTTTGGCAAAAAGATTAACATCATCAATTGAAAGGCCAAGAGCTAAGATAAATTCCATGAGATGATGATTTTTCTACCGCTCAGCTATAAATTCGTTTATATCCTTCCTAGAGAAAAAATGACCAGCCTTAAAGATGTCTTGTGCCTCAGCACTAAGAATAGGGCCTGGATTTACTTCCAAGTTAGCATTAGACGAGGAATAATCACTTGTTGATAGGAATATGAGAAGGAATAGCCATAAATTCTATCATCTCAACAATATTCCCCATTAAAAGAGAGTCAAACGAGGAGGATGGGTTTGAATTTGCAGAGCCCAAGATGCCCTCAATAATAATAGGAGCCAGAACAACCATAACAGACTCAACCTCCGGAGGAGAGTTTGGGTTAGATACCCCTAAATCAATAAAAATATCACAAGACAGACTACTCTTAGAGTTACTAGCTGAGAGATGAGAGTAATCAACAATGGCAGTGGAGAAAGGAGTAGAGAGAAAAAGAAAGGAAGGATCTAAGGAAGCATCAGACCAAGAAGGGTTAACAGGAAATGAGGTTAGAGAAAAGGTGGAGCGAAAAAGTAGAGAGAGAAGCCATCTTCAAGGTTGTTAATTTTTCTCCAACTTCCTCCTGGTTTATTCATTGTTTATCTCCTATATTTTAGATATAATTCTAGAATATAGTTTCAAAACAAGGGTTAATTGACATGCCACATATAATAGCCAGGAATTCTAAGTCACTCTATAAATATATATATATATATTAATTAAATATTAATGATATTGAAAACTTTGGGATAGATATGAATGAATAAGTCATTATGTGACTAGTATGCTATTTGTAATTTAGATGATGTTCCACTAATGAGATAATTAAATTAGTGGACTAACCTAAGTATTTTAATAATCCAGAAAATTGATTAAGGTATTAAACCCTAATATAATATTCAATTTACTTGAATATGGTAAGTCTAATTGGGTTATATAAATTAATTAATATTATTGGTCGATGAGAATGTGTAAATATCAATAATAATGAGTAATAGTTCATATGATAATAAATTTAATATTACTAAGGATGACAAGTAATTTAAACAAGCCCAGTGGTTTATTTAAGCATTGGACTTGTAGATAATTTGATTTAAGAGAAACTAAATTGTTAAACAAGCTCAATATTAAATTTAATGGGCAAGTATGCTAGTAGCACAATTATCTAATTGTGGAGGCCCAAGTTCATTTTAATTAGTTGCCAAACTAATTAATTTCAATCCCAAAAGAATTAAAGGAATGGCTCAATTCTAGCCTAATTAAAGAGGGGCATTAGGGTCATTTAATTTAGTAAATTTTGCATTTAAAAATAAAGTAAAAATGAGAAATATATGGGGGGAAGAATCCGACCATTGTGTAGAGAAATGGGCATGTGACTTATGTTTTTTTTCTTCATTTGGTCACCAACTCACTTAGGTGTCACTCCATAATTTAGCCACACTATTTTTGCCAAGATTGCAAGCTATATGGAGTGAGAATGGAAGAGATATGTTAGTAGTTAATATATAGATATACCAATATATCTATAGATTTTCTTTCAACACTTAAAACAAAATTCTCTTTCATCTCATCCTAAGTTAGCAAACCAAACAAAAGGAAATAGAAAGAAAAAGAGAGAGAGAATTCGGTGGGAGAAAGAGTGAGAGAAAGAGAGAGTTGAGGTGTAGAAAATCCTAGGAGCAAGAGAGGTGGGTGTGATCTTACATGCATCCTAAATTTATTAATTTCTTTGGATGATTTAAAAGAAGTGCTCAAAGATCAAGGTATAAATCTTAAACTTGTGGATTTCCTTTTTATTTTGTCTGATTTTGGTTATTTAAATTTTATGATCTTGAGGTCTAAAACCCTCTATCTACATGTTTTATATGGTTTCATGTATGGTTCTAACATATTTAAGTGTTAGAAAGTAAATCAAAAGAATATAAAAGAAACTAGTTTTGTTTTGTTATAAAATTCTAGTTTTTTTTTACTTCCTTTGATCAACTACTATTTTTAATCTACACCTTCTTTTTGTGATCCGTAAAATAGAGGTGCTAGATATGTAAGTTAACTACTAAAGTCAAGTGGTAACATTCAAAAATGTTGAGTACACAAGTTTTAACGACTGTTTTAGCAAAAACAATTTTTTCTTTAGAAAGAAAAATAAACTATTTTTGGACAGTCAATGCTAGGGGTAGTTTCATCATTTTTCTGACATTTAAAAAAATTCTAAAAAAAATTGGGATGATAATATGATGAGTTATCTTTCAAACCCAAGTGGAATCACCGAAAAAAGAGTTGTAGATTTCCGTATTAACTGATTTTAACAAATTAGGTAAAAGAAGAAAATTCTGAAAATAAATTGCCCAATATTTTGCAATGGATGTTTTAGCCACTTAAATTTTGACAAAATTTTCGGCCTTTTGGGACATGAAAATATATGACATAAAGTAGCTCATGTCCAAAAATGAGCTCATCCGGACTTAAAATGACAAAGTTATGACCATTTCAAAATATGGGTTTTTCGAATGAAAATTGCTATAACCAGAGTTCTATAACTCCGATGGCCACAAAATTTAAAACTAGAGGGTCACGTTAACATGTATAAGATTATGCCAAGAGGTGGGAATTTCTGGAGTTGAGTATGGTGGGGCTAATTTCTTAAGCCACGTACTGGAAATGATTTTTGAAAAAAACTAAAAGAAATTGAAAAATTATGGGAAAATACTTTTTATGTATGAAATACATGTATACAAGCATGGGCAAAAGATAGAAAAATAATAAGTTGATTTGCTATTTTCGTTAAAGGAGATATGGAATCTAGCTTGTTGGATGGAAAAATAAATAAATTCAGTTTGCTGGATTGAAGGATTTAGAATCCAGGCTTGCTGGACTAGGCTTGCTGGATTGAAAGATTTAGAATCCAGGCTTGCTAGATTGGAAGTTTGTTGAATCCAGTTTGCTGGATTAGCCAATCCAGGTCGCTGGATTGCATATTTGAATAATCTAGACTGTGATGTTAGTATTCGGCTTACTAGATTATAAGGAAGAACTAATAAAAGAAAAGATTAAGTGTTAAATCGTAAGGTATATGAAAAAATAATTAAAATATTATCAAAGAATGATAATAATAAAGATGTTTTTAGGTAATTGATTATGTGGATAAGTGTTAACTAAATTGCAGATAGAGTAATTGTATTACGATATAAAGTATTATATGTTGATTGTAAGATCAATCCTAACAATGATAGGTCTTTACAATAAAGAGATTAAATTAAATTGCGTAACAGTAGATCGCTGTCGAGGCAAGTTCTCTAACTCAAACTTGAGTTATTAATTTCAAAACATGTTAGTGAATAATTATTGTTGATTATTCACATCTATATTGATTATTAATACTCGCACTCGGTGTAATTAAATTCATGTTCTATTATTATTGAACTGTGAATTAGTTAAAGTTCTTTTATTCATGAACTGTTTAAGATATGGATCTATGCTCATTGTATCAGCTAGATCAAGTATGTTTAAATTTGTTAAATTAAATATGTTGTTAAAAGCTGTTCTTCACCAATTGACTTGGTAAGGACTCAAGACTGAGAAAAAGAACAATTTGATTAAAGCATTATTGAAAAACAATTATTGCTCGTACATTAAGTGTTTATGCATAATACAACGAGTATGAAAGGCTGATCCCCTTGATTACCAACACTTATTAAAAGGACCAGTTTAAATACTGACAACCTTAGCATATGTTCATGGTCACTATAACCACTCAGCATCTGTTATTCAATTATTCGAATATTCAGTTATCAAGACTTAATTCATGTTCTTTCACAATTAATATATATTGTTGAACATTGAACAATAAATTTCTTGCTAATCATGATATATCTTCTTCGTACTTAAACTAGCTAAGCAAATTTGTTGCTTACTCTTGCTATATCATGATATTTACTTCTGCTATGCCAGAGACGTCCAAGAAGGACAAAGGCAAAGTAAAAGTGCAGGAATAGATAATGAGAATGTTTATGTATTGTATTATATTATGTACATTAGTATTGTAAACCTTTTGTGTTACTAAGGGTAACTTAATTAAGGTATGTATAAGTTAAGGTAAATAGACCCTGGGATAATGTTGGAGGACTTTATTATAATGAACAATGTATATTTATTATTCCGTAATAGTTTATAGAATGCTTTTGATGATGATGGATTATGAGCACGAAACCCAGGGTTTGAGAACTCAGATTTGGGGGCGTCACATATTGGTATCAAAGTCGTAGGTTATAAGCTTTAGGATGCGAAACCTATGTTATAACCTTAGATGAAAACTCGTATAGAGTATATTAAGAGATGAATTAAGGAAATTCATCGAGTATGATTAGTATATAATAAAATATTATTTCATTTCATCAATGAATATATTTTATTGTGATACTGATGTTGCTATTGCTGTTCCTGGCTATTTGTAGGATGTCCGAGGACAAACAAGATAGTCATTCAGTGGAGAAGGATCCGGTGTCCCCTGTTCAGGATCCTATAGAGGTGGAGGACACAGCATGGTATGTCTTGATAGGAGATTTAATGGCAAAAAATACGGTGTCAGAGGAAAGAGTGGCACAGTTAGAGATGGAGAATCATACTATTCAGTTTATGAAGCAGCAATACTTGGATGTAGCTTATCATGCTCAATAAGAGCTAGTAAGATGAAAGCCATACTAGAACAAGAGAAGAATAATTTTGTAGTATTCAGTATTGAGCATCAGGCGTTGCACCTGAGGTTTGACTTAGAGATCGCTGACAGGATCCGAGTTGAGGATGCTTGGGTACGAGCAGCGAGAAGAGTGGATTAGTTAGAGGTTGAGGAGAAGGTCGGACGGGTTACGATGGAGTCTTTGGGACGGGCTTTAGATGTATCATATACTAGTCCCCAAGTACGAGAAAGGAGGTCATACCTCAAGATTAACGAGTCTAGCCGCTCTATTCGACATCGCGTGCATGGAGTTGCACCCCATGAGCATACTCAGACTGAGGAGGCTCAGTCGGGCAGTCAGTGATGTGTCAGTTTGGATGATATGTAGATAGATGCAGTAGTACCCCTTTTGTTTATTAGGGTTATATGTTTGATGTAAATCTCAGTAGGTGTGAGGTAGTATGTGAATATGATGTATCCCCATTTATGTGAATAGGGGAGTATATTTTTGGTAGATCCCATCTTTTGATGTTTAAAAATGGGATAGTTAGCGTTTATAAAAATATGCCAGGTATATAAGTGTATAATGCTAAAATTTGGTATATGAATATAAATGCAGTATTATAATTACTTGTTTGATCAAATAGATAAGTATTAAGAATTAAAATGAGAAGCTATCTATTTGAAAAGTTAGTAAATCGAATATGTTAATTCAGCAAGCTGAATGTGTTATTCAGCAAGCTGAATATATGAATTTAGTAAGATGAATGTGTTAATTCAGCAAGTTGAATTAGTCAATTCAGGAGGTTGAATTCGTTAATACAACATTATGATAATATGATTGTTATAGTTTAATTTACATGTTATATTTTAAACACTTAGAAGATATATCATATAATTAAACTCGATGTAATAAATTAAGGTTTTGTTTAATCAGATAATGCCGCCAAGACGTCAAAATCGTAACCAGAAGGAGGAAGATCTGTAAATAATGAAGAAGGTCAGGTAGACCCAATGCAGAACTTTGTTGATATATTAGCTCAGGCTATGCAAAATCGAGCACCAATAGCTAGAGATAGGCCAGATGTTGGTTTGGTGAATTTTAAAGACTTTAAAGCAGTCGAACCACCAGAATTTAAGGGAACCATAAACCCTATTGAAGCTCATACTTGGGTGAAGGAGATGGAAAAAGCATTTGTGATTGCTAGAGTAGCAGAGGGGCAAAAGACAGCTTTTGCTACCTATTTAATGAAAGGTGAAACTAATTATTGGTGTGAATCAAACCAGGCAAGAGCCGGAACAACAGTGGTAACTTGGACAAGGTTTAATGAGTTGTTCTTTGAGAATTATTTATCGCCAAGCATGCAAGTCAGAATGGAAGTGAAATTTCTTGAATTGAAGTAAGAGTACATGATAGTTTCAGAATACGCATCCAAATTCAACGAGCTAGCAAGATTTACACCACATTAGGTGGACACAGAGGCAAGAAAGGCGCGTAGATTTGAGAATGGATTGAAGCCTTGGATATACAGTAAGGTGGCAGTTTTATAGATTAATACGTTTTCAACGTTGTTGGAAAAGGCTATCATTGTAGAAGGTGGTAGTGAAGCTGTGTACAAGTATAATAGGGAAAAGAATAAGAAGAAGATGGAAGGTGGAAATCAGGGTGCCAGCAGTGGTGGCAGTAACAGCAAGAAACACAAGTGGAACAATAGTGGCAATAAATCAGGAATGCAACAAGGAAATACTCAGCAGAAGAAGCCAGCGTGTTCAAAGTGTGAAAAGAATCACTCAGGAGAGTGTATGAAAGGGAAAAACGTATGCTATAATTGTGGTCAGGAAGGACATATTTCGCCAAATTGTCCTAAGCCGAAGAAAGGTGGTTGTTTTTCTTGTGGAGGAACGGGGCATCGATTCAAGGATTGCCCATTGAAGAAGAATACAGATGAAGGAAGTGGAAACAAGAGCAGTTCTACAAAGTTAACTATTAGAGGACCAGTTCAGCAGAATAAGCCGACAGCAAGAACATTTAATATGACTGTGAAAGACGAGGTTGAATCAAAGGAGGTTGTGTCAGGTATAATTTCGATCAATGATATAAATGCATATGTATTATTTGATTCGGGAGCTACCTGTTCATTTGTGTCTGATGAATTTGCAAAAAGCCTAAATTTTCACTGTGAAAAGCTAAAGAACCCAATGAATATAGAAGTTGCAAACAAAGAAGTGATCCCCGTAAAGTATATCCATAGAAATTATTGTGTGGAAATAAGGGGGCATAACCTAAGTGTGAACTTGATTCCAATGCGCCTAGGAGAATTTGATATTATCCTAGGGATGGATTGGTTATTTAAACATGAAGTAGTTATAGACTGTCAGAAGAAGAGCATACACTTTAAGACACCGAATAAGTCTAAGGTTGTATTTTATGGTAGCAAGTCGCCAAGATAAATGAATTGTCCAACGATGATGCAGGCCAAGAGAATGCTACGAAAAGGGTGTGAAGGTTATTTGGCTCATGTAGTAGATACACGGATGGTGAATTCGGACATGGGAAAGATACATGTAGTCAATAAGTTTGGGGATGTCTTTCTAGAAAAACTTACTGGACTTCCACCAGACCAAGAGATGGAATTTGTAATTGATTTAGTACTGGGGACAGCACCGATATCGAAAGCACCATATAGGATGGCTCCGGTAGAAATGAAAGAGTTAATGATCCAGCTACAGGAGTTGTTGGATAAGAAGAACATTCAACCTAGTATATCTTCGTGGGGAGCACTAGTGTTGTTTGTAAAGAAGAAAGATGGTTCGATGAGATTATGTATGGATTATAGAGAACTGAATAAGGTGACAATCAAGAACATGTATCCGTTACCAAGAATAGACGATCTGTTTGATCAACTTAAGGGAGCGAGATATTTTTCGAAGATTGACCTGAGAATTGGTTATCATCAGTTGAATGTGAGAACAGAGGATGCACAAAGGTAGCATTTAGAACTCATTACGGTCATTATGAGTTCTTAGTCGTTTAGACTGACGAATGCGCTAGCTGCTTTTATAGACTTGATGAATAGAGTATTTAAACCATATTTGGATAAATTTGTGGTGGGGTTCATTGACGACATTTTGGTGTATCCAAAGACTGAAGAGGAGCATGCTGAACATCTACGAATGGTGTTGGAAACGTTGAGAAGGGAGAAGCTATATGCAAAATATTCAAAGTGTGAGTTCTGGTTGAAGAGAGTTCAATTTTTGGGACATGTTATCGATAATAAGGGAATTTCTGTTGATCCAGCTAAAGTAGAAGCGGTGAAAAATTAGGGACAACCGAAGACGCCGACAGAGGTCAGAAGTTTCTTAGGATTGGCAGGATATTACAGGAGATTTATTCAGGATTTTTCAAAGATAGCGACACCATTGACTAATTTGATGAGGAAGACTGTTAAGTATGTGTGGACAGAAAAGTGTGAACAATGCTTTTAGGAATTGAAGAAGCGACTAAGTGAAACACCTGTGTTATCTTTACCAGATAGTATAGGAGGTTTACAGTGTATAGTGCTGCATCACATAAAGGACTAGGTTGCGTATTGATGCAGAATGGTAAAGTCATTGCGTATTCGCGACGACAGTTAAAGGATTACAAGAAGGGATATCCTACCCATGATCTAGAATTGGCTGTGGTAGTGTTTTCCCTTAAAGATTTGGAGACATTATCTCTACAGAGAAAAGTGTGATATATACACAGATCACAAGAGTCTGAAGTACATCTTTACCAGAAGGAATTAAACATGAGGCAGAGGAGATGGTTAGAATTGATCAAGGACTATGATTGTGATATTCTATATCATCCGGCAAAGTCTAATGTAGTGGTAGATGCTTTAAGCAAGAAGAGCAAAGAAAAATTATTTGTATTAGCAGAACAGGAAGAATTAGTAAGAGAAATAGAGAAAATGGAGTTGGAGGTGAAAAATCCAAAGGATTCGGATAGAGTAATAGGAATAGAAGCAAGTTCAACTTTATTGGACAAGGTAAAAGATTCACAAGAAAATGATGAAGAATGTGGTAACATTAAGAAGTGGTTAGATGAAGGTGAAGAGTTGAAGTATAAGATTAATGGTACTGGATTGCTAAGATTTGAAGAACGAGTATGGGTACCTGCAGTTCCAGAGTTACAAGAAGAGATTTTACAAGAAGCGCACAATACGAGATATTCGATACACTCTGGGAGCACGAAGATGTATCAAGATTTGCGTCAACATTATTAGTGGCCGAACATGAAGAGAGAGGTTGCAGAATACGTCAGCAAATGTCTAATGTGTCAGAGAGTCAAGGCAGAGCATCAACGACCTAGCGAGTTATTGCAGCCGTTAGAGATTCCAGAATGGAAGTGGGAGCACGTCACGATGGATTTTATGGTGGGACTTCCAACAACACAGAAGGGTTACAATGCGATATAGGTAATTATTAATCGTCTTACAAAATCAGCGTACTTTTTGCCGATCAAGATTAGGTACAATTTGGATCAGTTAGCAAAATTGTATATCAAGGAAATTATTTTGAGGCATGGAGTGCCGATATCAATTATGTCTGATAGAGATCCGCATTTCACCTCAAACTTTTGAAGGAATCTTCAAGAAAGAATGGGGACATAGTTAAGGTTGAGTACTGCGTACCATCCATAAACCGATGGGCAAAGCGAAAGAACTATTCAAACATTAGAAGACATGCTTAGAGCCTGTGTAATGGACTTCAAGAGAAGCTGGGAGGATCATCTTCCACTGGTAGAGTTTGCATATAATAATAGTTATCATGCAAGCATTAGTATGCCACTGTATGAAGCCCTATATGGAAGGAAATGCAGAACGCCATTATGTTGGGACGAAGTAGGTGAAAGAAGACTGTTGGGGCCAGAATTGGTACAGTAGACGGTGGAGATCATTAAGGTGATAAGAGCTCGATTGGTAGCAGCTCAGGATTGCCAAAAGAAATATGCTGATATTCATCGCAAGAAAATAGACTTTGAGGTGGGGAATTATGCGTTTATAAAAGTATCTACATGGAAAGGAAAAATTATATTTGAGAAGAAAGGTAAACTAAGTCCAAGATTTATTGGACCATTTGAGATATTGAAGAAGATATGAGAAGTGGCGTACGAGGTAGGTCTACCTCCTGAACTAGAACATATTCATAATGTGTTTCATGTATCAGTCTTACGTCCATACAAGCCGAATTACAAGCATGTGATATCGTATGAGCCGATTCAAGTCAAAAAGGACTTATCATACGAAGAAACCCCTACAGAAATTTTTGATAGGAAGGAGCAGAGATTAAGAAATAAGGTTATACAATCTGTCAAAGTGCTCTGGAGGAACCACAATGCTGAAGAAGCTACGTGAGAACTCGAGAAAAAATGAGAAAGAATTATCCGAATCTTTTTGAGTAACCTTAGATGAAAATCCGGGTACGGAATTCTTATAAGGAGGGGAGAATGTAATAGCCAAGAATTCTAAGTCACTTTGTAAATAGATATATTAATGATATTGAAAACTTTGGGATGAATAAGAATGAATAAGTGATTATGTGACTAGTATGCTATTTGTAATTTAGAAGATGTTCCACTAATGAGATAATTAAATTACTAGACTAACCTAAGTATTTTAATAATCTAGAAAATTAATTAAGGTATTGAACCCTAATGCAATATTCAATTTACTTGAATATGGTAAGTCTAATTGGGTTATGTAAATTAATTAATATTATTGATTGATGAGAATGTATAAATATAAATAAACAATAATGAGTAATAGTTTATATGATAATAGATTTAATATTACTAAGGATGACAAGTAATTTAAACAAGCTCAATAGTTTATTTAAGCATTGGACTTGTAGATAATTTGATTTAAGAGCAACTAAATTGTTAAACTAGCCCAATAATAAATTTAATAGGCAAGTATGCTAGTAGCACAATTATCTAATTGTGGAGGCCCAAGTTCATTTTAATTAGTAGCCAAACTAATTAATTTCAAGCTCAAAAGAATTAAAGGAATGGCCCAATCCTAGCCCAATTAAAGAGGGGCATTAGGGTCATTTAATTTAGCAAATTTTGCATTTAAAAATAAAGTAAAAATGAGAAATATATGGGGGGAAGAATCCGGCCATTGTGTAGAGAAATGGGCATGTGACTTATGTTTTTTTTCTTCATTTGGTCACCAACTCACTTAGGTGTCACTCCATGATTTAGCCACACTATTTTTGCCAAGATTGCAAGCTATATGGAGAGAGAAGGGAAGAGATATGTTAGTAGTTAATGTATAGATATACCAAATATATCAATAGATTTTCTTCCAACACTTAAAACAAAATTCTCTTTCATCTCATCCTAAGTTAGCAAACCAAACTAAAGGAAATAAAAAGAAAAAGAGAGAGAGAATTTGGTGGGAGAAAGAGAGAGAGAAGGAGTTGAGGTGTAGAAAATCCTAGAAGCAAGAGAGGAGGGTGTGGTCTTACATGCATCCTAAATTTATCAATTTCTTTAGAAGATTTAGAAGAAGTGCTCAAAGATCAAGGTATAAATCATAAACTTGTGGATTTTCTTTTTATTTTGTTTGATTTTGGTTATTTAATGTTTATGATCTTGAGGTCTAAAACCCTCTATCTACATGTTTTATATGGTTTCATGTATGGTTCTAGCATATTTGAGTGTTAGAAAGTAAATCAAAAGAATAGAAAAGAAACTAGTTTTATTTTGTTAGAAAACTCTAGTGTTTTTTTTTACTTCCTTTGATCGACTACTATTTTTAATCTACACATTCTTTTTGTTATCCGTAAAAGAGAGGTGCTAGATAAGTAAGTTAACTACTAAACTCAAGTGGTAGCACTCAAAAATTTAGGGTACACGAGTTGTAGTGACTGTTTTAGCAAAAACGGTTTTGTCTTTAGAAAGAAAAGTAAACTATTTTTGGCCAGTCAGTGCTAGGGGCAGTTCCATCATATTTCTGACATTTAAAAATTCTGGAAATATTTGGGATGATAATATGATGAGTTATCTTTAAAACCCAAGTGAAATCACTGAAAAAAGAGTAATAGATTTCCGTATGGACTGATTTTGACAAAGTAGGTAAAAGAGGAAAATTCCGAAAACAAACTGCCAAAAATTTTGCAAGGGCAGTTTTGGCCACTTACATTTTGACAAAAATTCTGGCCTTTAGGTGCATGAAAATATATGACATAAAGTAGCTCCTGTCCAAAAATGAGCTCATTCCGACTTAAAATGACCAAGTTATGACCATTTCAATATTTGAGTTTTTCGGATGAAAATTGCTATAACCGGAGTTCTATAACTCCGATGGCCATGAAATTTAAACTGGAATGTCAAGTTAACATGTATAAGATTATGCCAACAGATGGGAATTTCTTGAGTTTAGCATGATGGGGCAAATTTCTTAAGCCGCGCACAAAAAATAATTTTTGAAAAATACTAAAAGAAATTAAAAAATTACGGAAAAATACTTTTTATGTATTAAATACATGTATACAAGCATGGCCAAAAGATAGAAAAATAATAAGTTGATTTGGTATTTTTGTTAAAGGAGATATGAAATCCAACTTGCTGGAATTAAAAATAAATGAATTCAATTTGCAGGATTGAAGGATTTGGAATCCAAGCTTGCTGGATTGAAAGATTTGAAATCCAGGCTTGCTAGATTGAAGGATTTGGAATCCAAGCTTGCTGGATTGAAGGATTTAGAATCCAGGCTTGCTGGATTGGAAGTTTGTTGAATCCAGTTTGTTGGATTAGCCAATCTAGGTGGCTGGATTGCATGTTTGAATAATCTAGACTATGATGTTAGTATTCGGCTTACTAGATTATAAGGAAAAACTAATAAAAGGAAAGATTAAGTGTTAAATCATAAGGTATATGAAAAATAATTAAAATATTATCAAAGAATGATAATAATAAAGATGTTTTCTGGTAATTGATTATGTGGTTAATTGTTATCTAAATTGCTGATAGAGTAAATGTATTATGATGTAAAGTATTATATGCTGATTGTAAGATCAATCTTAACAATGATAGGTCTTTACAATAAAGGGATTAAATTAAATTGCATAGCAGTAGATCGCAGTCGAGGCAAGTTTTCTAACTCAAACTTGAGTTATTAATTTCAAAACATGTTAGTGAATAATTATTGTTGATTATTCACATCTATATTGATTATTGATACTCGTACTCAGTGCAATTAAATTCCTGTTCTATTATTATTGAATTGTGAATTAGTTAAAGTTCATTTATTCATGAACTGTTTAAGATATGGATCTATGCTCATTGTATCAGCTAGATCAAGTATGTTTAAATTTGTTAAATCAAATATATTATTAAAAGTTGTTCTTCACCAATTTACCTGGTAAGGACTCAAGACTTATAAAAAGAACAATTTGATTAAAGCATTATAGAAAACAATTATTGCTCGTACATTAAGTGTTTATGCATAATACACCGGGTATGAAAGGATGATCCCCTTGATTACCAAAACTTATTAAAAGGACCAATTTAAATACTGACAACCATAGCATATGTTCATGGTCACTATGACCACTCAACATCTGTTATTCAATTATTCGAATATTCAGTTATCAAGACTTAATTTATGTTCTTTCACAATTAATATCTATTGTTGAACATTGAACAATAAATTTCTTGCTAATCATGATATATCTTCTTTGTACTTAAACTTGCTAAGCAAATTTGTTGCTTACTCTTGCTATATCATGACATTTATTTCAGCTATGCCAGAGACGTCCAAGATGGACAAAGGCAAAGGAAAAGTCCAGGAATAGATAATGAGAATGTTTATGTATTGTATTATATTATGTACATTATTATTGTAAACCTTTTTTGTTACTAAAGGTAACTTAATTAAGGTATGTACAAGTTAAGGTAAATAGACCTTGGGATAATGTTGTAAGACTTTATTATAATGAACAATGTATGTTTATTATTCCGCAATAGTTTATAGAATGCTTTTGATGATGATGGATTGTGAGCACCAAACCCAGGGTTTGAGAACTCGGATTTTGGGGCGTCACACCATATATTATCCCTATACTCTGACCAACCAATTAAATAACAAATAAGTTTAGGTAGGTCATACTAGCGAATGATTTACCCGACTCTCCCCTCCTAGTTCTAGCCTCAAATCTCAGCCAGTGATCATATCCCTAAGCTTTGATACCAACTGTGACGCCCCCAAATTAGGTATATATAACCCTTTCTGAGTCGCCAAATACATGGTACATAATACAAATATAAACTTAATTATACAATTGTCGTGTAACATAATATGAGAGTTTTAACACGAATATTGACTTCTAAACAATATCCAAACTCAAATGGAGTCCTCATTACAATTATTATCATACTATTTTATAAAATAGTGAGGACTACTACAGCCACCATCTCAGACCGTCACTCAATTCCCCGAATAGTCCCGGTTACGTTCTCATTTCCTGAAGAGACCAATGAAAGTAAAAGGGTGAGCTCAACTAGCCCAGTAAGAAATATTATGACTAAGATAATGCAGAATAAATTATCGTTAGCCTTCAACAGTGTTAAACTGATAGAATACAATAAACAACAAGTTTAACTACAACGGAACAAGTAATCTATTAGAAGAGTCAAGTAGAGCATGATATCTACTATCTTCTATGATTTAAAAATTTTATCATAAATTTTATCGCTGAGACTCAGTTCAATAAATAATCCACATCACTGAATTATTCATGCACTACGGGCTAAGGACATTCATTTTTATCACATCCACGAATTATCCATGCACTACGGGCCAAGGATATTCATGTTATCACCAGTGGTCATGATCATGCCAACAACTGTCCATCAATGCACTACGGGCCGATGAGGACTTTTATCACATCATATGTAACATTATAGGTCATAATTATACTGAATAATCCCTGGTCATAATCATACCAATCAATAGTCCATCTATGCACTACGGGCCAAAGATGACTTTTATCACAATATAAGCATGAGGATGATGACAATGATATAAGAATTCAATTAAATGAAAGCAAATGATAAATTTTAAAGATTTATAATTCAATTTATTCAGAATTCAATAATGTCCAAATTGTCAACATGATATTACTTTGTGGAGTAAAATTCAAGAATAATATTGTATTAAAAATAATTTAGACAGAAAATAAATTAATTTTTGTCATGAATAATACTCGGGGTGATTAGTACCCGAGTGAATAGTACCCCGTGAATAGTTCCCCATGAATAGTACCCCGTGAATAGTACACTGACATGAAAAAATCAAAATTTAACAAGAGTGTTCAGAAAAATATCATTGTGAAACGATACTAGATAAAGCGCAAATTTCAAGGATATTCTACTAATTTTTAGGAGTATAAAACTTATAAACATGATTGTAGAATTCAGAATCTGAAACAAAATAATATTACTTACATACTACAAAGTATGGAAGAAAATATTATTTCTTATGAATATTGAACAAAAATAATATTCCTTAGAACTGTTGAACGAAAATAATATTCCTATGAATATTGAACGAAGATAATATTCCTTACGAATATTGAACGACAATAATATTCCTTACGGATATTGAACGAAAATAAAATTCCTTACGAATACGAAAAATAATATTGTAAGCGAATATGGAATAAATACTCCTTACCTTAAAAGAAGAGTATTTTTGACTGGTATGGCGGGGATATTCTTGATTTCTTTTATTTGATTCATATTTATGCAAGTTTAAATCATTCAATACATATATAAATATATACTCAATATAATCCATAAATCTAAGAATAAATCAAAAATTTTAAAAATACATTTTCTTTTAATCTCCTCTTCATTTCTTCTTTATTCTTCATCTTCCTCTTCATTCTTTCTTCTTCTTCTTTTTCTCTTTGTCCTCTCTCTCTGTCCTATTCTTCTGATCATTCCCGTGAGTGGAAATGGGTGGGGGTAATCACTAATGGGAATACATTGTTTGTTTTATATATATATATATATATATATATATATATATATATATATATACACACACACACACACACACACATAATACTCCCCTACCAACCTTTCTCTGTCCTCCCTTATCCCTTCACGTGAATGGTTGGCCCCCTCTTTTTTTTTCTTTTTTTTTTTCATCTTTGAAATCTTCCTCTTTTAATTACTCATTTATCTGATTAATTGCTCATTTCACCATTTATCAATTTAACATTTTACAATTTTAGAATAATAATCATAAATTAAATTAGACTTTTATTTCATAAAAGTCGGGATCTTACAGGAAAATTCCTCCACATGGAATGGACCCCGCCGAATCGTCTGGCCCCATAAAATCACACCCCAACATTGCCCCCACTTTCTTGTTATAATAAAATTTAACACGAAAGTAAAAAAGTACAATTAATTATAGTATGGATACCAAATTGCCTCTCCTCGTCCCCCATGCCAAGGTAAACCTAACCATTATCATTACTGCGTCGTAATTCGAGGAACGCGCAAAGCCATCTGGTCATTTCAAAAGACTTGAACCCAAAAACTGACCGCCCCACTTTTACTAACATGGTTCAAAACTATTCCCAGAGTATCCAAACTAGTTGCTTCCATCTGCTATAATTTCCTTCTCTGGCCTTATCAATACAATTCATGTTCCCTTCTTGGTCAAGTATGGCATATAACACCTCCACTCAGCCCATAACCACTGCTAATGAAACCCTCATCACCAACCCATCCACCTAGGTACCAACAATTCTAGTAAATGCCAATCTAATCCCAGAATCCCAAACCACCACAACTACCACTATCGCCATCACCACCATTAACATCGCCCCAAAACCACGACTTCCTCCTCCGCTACAGAGAACACGGTTCTGGGCTCAGACTAAAGCGGAAATCGTAGAGATGAGAATGATGGAAGAGTACTCATCCGAGAAAGCTTACTTCCATATCAACACTCGATCTTCCATAACAAGCAAGCCCTTCATGAGATATGACAACAATATATTATCCCAAACATATACGAACTTTGAGCGTCGAAGCTTAATGGGATGATGTACAGAAGTCATGACGGATGGACTGTCGTTCCTCTATTTGCGCTGAAATATGGGGTCAGATTCCCCTCCATAAATTCATCTTCGCTTTCATCGGCTTCGTGGAAATTGGGTTTGCACAATTAGTGTCCAACTCGTACATCCATCTTATATGTTATATTGCCTTCTGCCACGACTATGGCGTGCCTTCTAGCATGGACTTTTTCTTTACTCTATTTACTCTTGGCCAATCCAAAAAGCCCTATTTTCGATAATTAAATAAACAACCAAACCTGGATGATGACCCCTTCCAGCAATAAGAGCTAGCACTCCAACTAGTGTTTGTAACTTTGTGTTTGTAAAGTTTTTCAATTATCGTACTGATAACTCTATATGCCAAGGTGCCAAGGGAAGACTGGTAAATAGACCTACTGACTGATCAAACATTACTATATAGCCATAAACGTAAGTTTTGAGACCCTTATTTATATACAAAATTTGTCAAACCTTAATTAGGATTAAAACTTATATTTTCATAGTATCTCTCTTCAAGCAGCAATCGACGATAAAAAGAGGCCAAATATTCCCCTCAATAACACCGATCGATGATATCTTTTCTCCATTATTTGAACCCCCTCCAAAATATTACCATCCAAACTGAACATCCTCCCGAAGTTGCTAACAACATTCCCCCTCAACTACCCCAAAAAATTGAAGCCCTGGTAAAACCGATCTCAGCCGTCCTGATGCCAACTCTTCCCTCAACTAGAAAAGATGCCACAAAATTAACCTCCATCAAAAAAAGAACCTTGTACAAGAAAAATTAGCTGACGAAAAGGAAAACACCTTCCCAAACACCCCTTACTTATCCAAACCAACAAACTGTCGACACTGAACCACCACAACATACCACTAACCCCGCTAAGGAGGGTTTTTTGTACTTGCCAAACCCATCGGGCTGGGTGTCCCTTTTCATGTTGAACTTTGATGCCCATCGAGGCGGGCATTTCCTTCTTGCTATGTCTGTCGGGGCAGGTGTTGACAGAGAGATGTTGGCCAGGGGGCATCTTCGGACGCCCCCAAAATAGGTCCACACAACCCATTCTGAGTCGCCAAATACATGATACAGAAACAACTACAAACTTTATTATTACAATTATCGTGCAAAATACGACAACACATATGATATTAGTTTAAATACAGATATTGTCTTCTAGACAATATCGAAACTCAAATAAGTACTCATTACAATTATTGATACACTATTTTACAAAATAGTGAGGACTGCTTAAACAACTGTCTGGACCCATCACTCCACACCCCGACTAGTTTTTGATATATTCTCGCCTCATGAGAAGAAAAATGGAACAAAAAGTAAAAGGATAAGCTCAACTAGCCCAGTAAAGAATATTATGACTAAGATAATATAGAATAAATTATCGTTAGTATTCAATAAATTAGATAAAATATAATTGGCAACAAGTTTTAGATCAATATTCACAGCGAAAATAATAATTCATTAGAAGAGTTAAGTAGAGAATGAAGTCTACTATCTTCTATAATTTAAAAGTCTATCATCAATATTTTATCTATGTAACATCAATCAATAAAAATCTTGAACTAAATATTCATCTTTGCACTACGGGCCAAAGATATTCATTTATATCGCCAGATGGTCATGTTCATCTCAACACCTGTCCATCTTCGCACTACGGGCCAAAGATATTCATCAAATAATCATTCATCTTTGCACTACAGGACAAAGATATTCATCAAGTATCACCATTTAAGACTGAGGATGATGAAAAATATCTTAAAGAAAACGAATCCAGTGAGATAAAAGGACAAAGATAAGGGATTCATATTTTGGTTTATCCAAGTTCAAAAATACTCCATAATAATCAATTGTGAAGCAAAATTCAAGAATGAAGATCAAAACATGGATACAATCAAAGATAGTAACCAAAATAGACAACTTGGACAAAGAAAAGAAAATTTATTTTTTCTGTGAATAATGTCGTATTCGTGAATAATGTCATATACGTGAATAGTGTCGTATACATGAATAGTAACCCCGACACGAAAAGGTAGAAATTTCACAAAAAAAATCTTACTTCGTGAATAGTACTCATAAATAGTACCGTATTCGTGAATAGTATCGTATACGTGAATAGTAACCTCGACGTGAAAAGGTAAAAATTTTGTAATAAAATTCATACCAATATTTAGCTATAATGATATTGAAACAAATAGCATAATTTACGAAGAACATCTCTTACCTAAAAAGAACAGTACTTCTGACTGGAATATCGAATATAATGTTGAAGAAAACTTGCACTGAATAGCAACTCTCAAAGTTTTTAAATACTCACAAAATACGCTCGATATTATAGAGAGAGAAAATTTTTGATTCTGGTATGATTTTCAGTACTAACCTAAGCACCCTATTTATAGAAAATTTCTAGAACGCTAAAGCAGACTTAACCTGCTACCTGATGGCTTTACCTGCTGCTATTCACGCACACCACCATTGAAAAAAATTCTCAGCACACCAACAAGGACAAGAGTGGGGCCCACCCATTCTAGAAAATTTCCAAAAATGTTTTAAATTTAAGCAATATTTAGAAACTTCAATAATTTATAACAAAAAACCCTTTTATCAAAAAAATACGAATTTTATGTCCATTACATACGAAATTTAATTCTCTACAACTTTGTAAAAGAAAGTTTTTTCAAATTCCAAACAGAAAATAACCGAAATCCACATACGGATGATTTTTAATACCTCCATTCTCACAAAATACTGATAAAACTCCTCAGCATTAACTCCTTCATTTATATCCACATAAAAATATATTTTTTTTATCATATAAATCAATAATTATTTATTCACAAATAATATTACAGAATCACAATAATGACTGTAACGCCCTGAAATCCGGTCTATCTTCACACCCGGATTTCGTACGTCATGAGTACATCATTCATCCAACATACATCATTATATACTGAATATAACAACATACATTCTCAAATCCCAGGTTCTGGAAACCTTATAAACTCTTTCATTACAAATAATGATAAATACATTATTCATTTCATCTTACAAGAGTGACTTTTATCCGCCACCAAGGATACATAACAGTTCCTTAAACTAATCTATAATTCAATTTCATCTTTTTGTATTACAAGTCTTCACTTGATCTTCTTGCTCATTCTCATCCTGAATGGCACTTCATCTGGATACCGTCAGCTTGATCTTTACGGGATCTTTAAGTTCTTCTAACCTCGTTCGCTGAAAATATTTTTCATTTAAAGCAAGTGTGAGCATTCAATTGCCCAGCAAGTCATAACATTTGAACAAATAACTTCAAGAGTTAAAACATTTTTTCATAACTTCGATAACCGAACAAAGGTTATGAAGTAGCTTGAATAATAGGAATAGTCTCGATTCCTATCATTTTAAAATATTAGTCACTTTTATTTTGAAATACTTTCATTCATCTACCTTTTTCATAGACATCATGTCTGGCTAGAATCATTAGCATAGACTTAACAATAACGGTTCATGTATAAACATAGCATAATTGTATTGAACAGTCAATCATAGAACAGTTCATATCATAGAAACACCGAAGTGTTCAAATTGTGGCACAAGGCCTCATACATACTACCACATTGTACATACATCGCGCATATGCACATAGATAAAACTTCTCAAGTTTAACATCTGAGAAGTTTAAGAAACTAGCATTCATGTAGAATATGAACGAAGTTAGGAAACTTGCCCTAAGCCCAGCTATAGCTTACGCTGAACTACTCATTTTAATTCCTATATAACACATAAGGAGAAAACATAAACACCAATTAGTCATATATTTAACTTACACATTGGTTTACTTAACTTTACTTCTTAAGGTTCGCGTTCTTGCAATATAAGTTTACGCGACTAACTTCCTTTACCAGTTTACGGTTTTATGATATACGGAGATGTCTTACTCATACGTTCATCATCTTGGATGGTTTATATTCTTATCTGACTCACATTCAGCTTTGATTAATCTTATTACCGTTCATTACGGCTTTCTTGATAAATTATATCTTATTAATACGTTCGTTATCCATTATATGAACCCCATGTTCATTACTTATTCTTAGTGTCAAAGCTATACCGATTGTTGTATGCTAAGACCAATCGTCCATTGCAACAACATTGTGAAAGTAGTATGCATACAAGCCAATCATATATGATGATAAAGCATATACTTTGTAATCAATCTTATTTATTTATAAATAAAAGAATTATTTATTAAAGGCATTTATTATCAACATGGTGCTGTTTAATAATATGTGATAAACCTATAGTTTTAAGCAATGCTTTTAGAATCATGATGAGATCATGCTAATGAGATCTAAATTCTCAGATAGCTTAAAACTAAAATGTTCCTAATCAATGGATTACTAAAAAGGGGATTAGTGAATCCGGATAGATTGGTACGTGCGTTGCTTGCTCATTGGATGAGGATGATTGATCTCATGATCATTTGTGTGGAGACACTAAAGCAAGTATGTAGGTGCTTATTAGAGAATAAGTTCACTGAACGTGACTCGCTAAGGAATACCTAATGGAGTTTTACTTGTCTGTCAATAGGAATTCCTGTAGTGATAGTAGTACAAATGATCCTTAGACTTGAGATCATCATAGTATCTTATATATAATGAATTACACTTTGACTTATTCCTTAAGTCTCTTAGAGTATATCAAAGGGTATGCTTGGGTGTAATAAGTTATATATGAAGGTAGTGAATAATCAATAAAGAATCTACCACTTCTAGTAAAAGAAGAGAAATATCCTATGTGATTCGATAAATGACAACCCATGAATCCTTGGCCAAGGTGGAATGAAATTAGAAAGTAGTTTCTAATTTGCATTCATTAGGAGTTGTGCATTTAAGAATCGAAATACATATAATTAAATAAAATAAGACTTGACAGTAATTCCATGTCTTATATTTAATTGGGACATTGTATGGTGGAAGGATTGAATTGTACGGTAACTATTAACTCAAAGGTTCTTTTATGATTAATGTTGAAATCTATATTATTTGGAAAGTCGTTGATCGCTAGGGAGGCTTATCCCTATTGTAGAATAAATATTATTTATTTAAATAAATTAATCGTTTAATTTATTTATTTAAATAAGATTAGAATTATTCTAATTGATTTATTCACAACCGGTTTAATATGGAGAACCTAAAGGGTCACACCATAAAAGGAAGAATAATTATTTAAGAAGTTAATGGCATAATCGTAATAATATGTTAAGTATATTTAATTTAATCTATGGTGATATAATAAATTAAATAACTTAATATTTATTATTTAATATTTTAGAAATATTAAATATAAATTAATAAGAGAAGTCTTATTAATATTATTACAATTATTATTATTTTAATTTCTAAAAGAGTTTAAGAATTAATTTAATATAAGTACTCTCATTGATTCCTAATAAGATTAGGGAGCCCATTTAATTAAAAGAGTTTAATTAAATAAATAATACCTTATTTTAATTAAATAGGGTTACCTGATATCCTTATAAGAGGAGTCTTATATTAGATATCAAATATACGTAATTCCTAGAGTTGGAGAGTATAACCCCTTTTTCTATAGAGATAGGAAAAACTAGGGTTTGAGCCAATACACCCTTCTTCTTGAAAATTCTTCTTCCTTGGTAGATCACCTCTAGAGGCCATACACTTGGGTGGCTTACATTGATCAAAGGAAGGAACCAAACCCGGTGGATTCAAGTTGGACGCGAAAAGGATTGGAGGTGAACTTGTACCTGAGGAAGCTCGGATATTTAAGGGTATGATTCTTGTTCTTTCTTTTTCGTTTAATTAATAATTGCACATAAAGGGTGATCCGGGTTTGTGGTTTGTAAAATTTTAAAACTCTGATTTTACACGTTTCCGCTTATTTTTGCAATTTGATTGCGTTCATGAATATTACAAACCTAACAGTGGCATCAGAGCCAAACATTTATGTGAATTATTAATTATTTTAATTTGATATGTATATTGATATGTGTTTAGAACAAATTAATTGGGTATAATTTGTTGTATAAAATTTAATTAAAAAAATAAAATAAAATTGCGAAAACCTTTATTTTTCGCTGCTGATTCGTGTGACTTAATTATCCATTCGTGATGCTGTTTGAATTTCTATGATAAAGTGTATCACGGTTTTAGCAGGATGGTGTTTATATAAATATATATATTATAAAAGTTATCTGTTAAGTGTTAACAAGTTAAGTTCCAGGAACTTTTCAAAAGTGACATGAATATATTATATTTATATATAACGATTTAGTTAATAGTTATATATATATATATATATATATATATATATATATATA
The DNA here is from genome assembly GCA_016801055.1 of Panax notoginseng. Taxonomy (NCBI): domain Eukaryota; kingdom Viridiplantae; phylum Streptophyta; class Magnoliopsida; order Apiales; family Araliaceae; genus Panax; species Panax notoginseng. Next base: position 134,993,903 of record CM029013.1, on the reverse strand, counting down.
TATATATATATATATATATATATATATATATTATATATTAAAATAAAAAGGTTTATTTTAATCTTAAAATAAAAAGTTTATTTTAATTTTAAAATAATAGGTTTATTTTAATTTAAAATTAGATTCCATGCTAACTAATTAGAGTTGGAATTGGATTCCATGATAACTAATTGGAGTTGAAATTGGATTTCATGTTTCCTTAAATAAAGGAGTTTATTTAAATATGAAATAAGATTTCATATTATTCAAAATAAAAGAGTTTATTTGTGAATAGGAAAGAGAATCTGTACTTCCTTAAATAAAAGAGTTTATTTAAGATATGAAATAAAATTTCATATTACCCAAAATAAAGGAGTTTATTTTGACTTGGAATTGAATTCCATAATTAATTAAAATAAATGAGTTTATTTTAATTAAAGATTTGGATTAAAATAAAGGAGTTTATTTTGATTCAAAATTAGATTTTATGCTAACTAAATTTGCCCATTAAATGATATCAATATATATATTAAATGTTTATTATTCATAAGATGAATATTATTTATTGATGCATATAGTGATGTGTATGATAATAAATGGGATTGATTATGGACTATTGACCAATGCGATTGGATTTTATTTTAGTTGGATGCATGAATGTATGGGTTTTACTAAATGGGGTCTGCGTACCTCGTCCTCTCTAATTTTTCTTAATGTAAATTCTATCTCCCTCCTATGTACCTCCCCTTGACTGCTGATCAAGGTTTCTATTTATTTTAAATAGTTTTGTAATAGGAATAATTAGAATTAATTTTGAAGAATTGGAGATCAAGGATCAAGGAGCGCTTGAAGACCCGTTTATAATGGAGTCCGGGTTTAAATGTAATAGTTATATTTAAATATTAATTATTGCACCCCTAGGGTTTGACCTTTTTTGGTTCACTTGGTGGCTCTAGTAAACCAAACTAGAATAAAAGTCCATATAATCAATCCAGGTAGAATATAGTATTCTATATGTGCATGCTTATACTATATATATTATATATTATGCAAACATGCTTCGCATGTTAATTAATATGACGCGTATTTTATATATATATGTGCATGCGCGCTTAACAAGATGAGACAAATTAATAACAAACCCCTCAAATTTTTTATATTAAGTCCTAAGCATTCAAATATATTTAGAATATCGAACGTCGCCTTCTAGCATGATAAAATTAATAGAGTATTAAATATTTAATATGAGTTTGTTGTGTCACCACAAGGCAAGTATTAAGTATTTAAGATGTTAATTTATCACATTTGATGCTTATAAAGAAAATTGAACAATATTGTTTTGTTGTGTCACCACAAGGACACTATTTTTTTTTTAATATATGGAAGTGCTAGGTTGGACTTCACTTAGATAATTTTGATTCGGATGTGCCACCACTTGATCAAAATAATCTAAGAGGCAAAAATAAGGAGTTACATGATGATGTAATTGACAAGGAGTTGTCTACCTATTTATTTATATATAGTTTATTGTGTCACCACAAGGCTATATATATTTGAAATGGGATCCTTATTCTCACTAGCAAAAACTTTAATTAGATTTTGCCGAACTATATAAACGAGGGTAATATAGTTTGAAGAAAATAGTGGGAGATACCAATATAAAATAAGACCTAATTTATTTTGGTAATTAATTAAATGAATGTTTGCTAAAATATTGTCTTTTTTTACATGCAGAATTTTGAAAATGTCACATTCACTAATTTCACTGCGTAGCATACTTAATGCTAACAAACTGACCGGACCGAACTACACGGACTGGTTAAGGAATCTGAGAATTGTTCTCACTGCTGAAAAGATTTCTTATGTCCTAAATTCGCCCGTACCTGCAAAAGTTGCAGAGACAGCCTCTGAGGAAGAGATTGCTACTTTTAAACAGTGGCAAGATGATGCATCTGTGGCTCAATGCATCATGCTCGCATCCATGAGTAACGAGCTTCAGCGTCAGCATGAAAACATGGATGCTCCTACTATACTGCTGCACCTGCAAGAGCTGTATGGTGAGCAAAGTAGGACTGCTAGATATGAAATATCTAAGGAGCTCTTCCGATCTCGGATGACCGAGGGCACTACCGTTGAGACTCATGTCTTAAAGATGATCAATTTGATTGAACGTCTTGGACAGCTTGGGTTAGTCATGGATGGGGAGTTGAGTCAAGATTTGATCTTGCAGTCACTCCCTGACACCTTCTCACAATTTGTTGTGAATTTTCACATGAATAAGTTGGACGTCAGCTTGCCTGAGTTACTTAACATGTTGAAAACTGCTGAAGGTCACTTCCCATCCAAGAAGAACCAAGTCTTACTGGTGGATGATTCTTCCAAGAAAAGGAAAAGGCCCAAGGTATCTTCTCAAAAGAAGAAATCCAAGAAGGCTAAGGGAAAGGTGAAAGTGAAGGATCAAAAGAAACCTGATCCAGCTAGCAAAGGAATTTGCTTCCATTGCAATAAGCCGGGTCACTGGAAGAGGAACTGCAAGGATTATCTTGCGGAACAAAAGCAGAAGAAGCTTGGAGAAGCTTCGAATCCTAATCAAGGTTTGTTTATGATTGAAATTAATTTTTCTGAAAGTCAATCTTCTACTTGGGTATTGGATACCGGCTGTGGTTCTCATATATGTAATAATATGCAGGGTCTGGTCAGAAGTAGAAAGCTGAGCAAGGATGAGGTCGTCCTACGAGTGGGAAATGGAGCAAAGGTTGCTGCATTAGCTGTAGGGACTTATTATTTAGCACTGCCTACGGGCAAGTTCATTAATTTAAATAATTGTTATTTTGTTCCAAATATCATTAGAAACATTATTTCTATCTCTGTATTGGATATGGATGGTTTTAATATTATAATAAAGAACAACAGTTGTTCTATTTATAATGATAATGTTTTATATGGTGTTGGTAATTTGCGAAATGGACTTTATATACTTGACTTGCATGAAAATATACTTCAAATTGAACAAACTAAGAAAAGAAAAAGAGATGATGTTAATTATACCTTCATGTGGCACTGTAGACTCGGTCATATTAATGAAACAAGATTATCCAAGTTACATAAAGATGGGCTCCTAGAGCTATCGGATTATGAATCATATCCAACTTGTGAATCTTGTCTCATGGGAAAAATGACTAAATCTCCTTTTAGTGAAAAATGAGAAAGAGTTACGGAGTTGTTAGCGTTGGTACACACAGATGTATGTGGACCTATGACAACGAATGCACGAGGAGGGTATTCTTATTTTATTACATTCACTGACGATCACTCAAGATTTAGATATGTGTATTTAATGAAATACAAATCTGAATCATTTGAAAAGTTCAAAGAGTTCAGAAGTGAAGTAGAGAAGCAAACTGGTAAGAGTATTAAGATTCTTCGATCTGATCGAGGAGGAGAATACTTAAATGGTGAGTTTCTCAATTGTCTCAAAGAAAATGGTATAATCTCACAATGGACTCCACCAGGGACGCCACAGATGAATGGTGTATCTGAAAGGAGAAATCGAACATTGTTGGACATGGTTCGATCCATGATGAGCTTTACCGACCTTCTAGTTTCCTTCTGGGGATATGCCCTAGAATCGACTGCATACCTACTTAACAAGATACCTACAAAATCCGTCCCCAAGACCCCATATGAGTTATGGACAGGGAGGAAACCAAATCTTAAGCATGTTAAGACTTGGGGTTGTCCAGCTTATGTTAAAAAGTTTGAAAACGATAAGCTACAGACTAGATCTGACAAATGTAGATTTGTGGGATACCCTAAAGAAACATCGGGGTATTATTTCTATCATCCAACAGATCAAAAGGTGTTTGTTGCGAAACATGCTGCCTTCTTGGAAAGGGAGTTTATCCTTGAAGGGGTCAGTGGGAGTAAGATATATCTTGAAGAGGTTCAAGAACCATAAAATACTACAGATCATAGTGAGGTACCTAACCAAGTAGAGATTCCTTCTGTACCACATCCTATTCGTAAATCTGGAAGAGTACCAAAGATACCTGAAAGGTATAGACTTGTCATAGAGGATGACGATGAGGTAAGCATCATAGATGATGATGATCCGTTGAATTACGAACAGGCTATAAATAGTAAAGACTCAGAGAAGTGGCAAGAAGCCATGAAATTCGAGATGGACTCCATGTATGAGAACCAAGTATGGACTTTGGTTTCACCGCCTGAAGGCATTAAGCCTATTGGGTGTAAATGGGTCTTTAAAAGAAAGACTGGAGCAGATGGCAAGGTAGAGACCTATAAGGCCCGACTGGTCGCAAAAGGTTTCAAACAAAGACAAGGAGTTGACTATGACGAAACCTTCTCACCAGTAGCAATGCTCAAGTCCATTCGGATTTTGCTTGCAATTGCAGCTTACCATGACTACGAAATCTGGCAAATGGACGTGAAAACGGCCTTCCTCAATGGAAAACTTGAGGAGGATGTGTATATGACATAGCCAGAGGGATTTATTTCAAAGGTTGGAACAAATCAAGTCTGTAAGCTGCAACGATCCATTTATGGATTGAAGCAAGCTTCTCGTAGGTGCAATATCCGTTTTGATGAGACAATCAAAGAGTTTGATTTTATAAAAAATGAGGATGAACCATGTGTGTACAAGAAGGTTAGTGGGAGTGCTGTTTCATTTCTCGTATTATATGTTGATGATATATTACTGATAGGGAATGATATTCCTATGCTACAATCAATTAAAATCTGGTTATCTAAACACTTCTCCATGAAGGACTTGGGAGAAGCATCCTATATTTTGGGGATAAAGATCTATAGAGATAGATCTAAAAGGATGCTTGGCTTGTCCCAAGGAACGTACATTGACTCGATGCTAAAGAGGTTTAGCATGGAAGATTCCAGAAGAGGTCTCATGCCGATGAGCCATGAAATACATCTCTCCAAGAAACAGGCCCCAAAGACACCTGAGGAGAGAGACCGTATGAGTAAGATCCCTTATGCTTCAGCAATAGGATCTATCATGTACGGTATGATATGTACTAGACCGGATGTCGCTCATGCACTTAGTATAACAAGCAGATATCAGTCGAATCTAGGAGAAGAACACTGGAAGGCAGTGAAAAATATCCTAAAGTACTTAAGAAGAACTAAGGATGTATTTCTTGTCTACGGTGGGTCTGAATTGAAACTAGAGGGCTTCACAGACTCAAGTTTTCAAACAGACCAAGATGACAGTAAATCCGTTTCGGGATATGTGTTTACCTTAAACGGTGGCGCAGTGAGTTGGAAGAGTTCCAAACAGCAAACAGTTGCTGATTCAGTGACAGAGGCAGAGTACATAGCTGCAAGTGAAGCTGCAAAGGAAGCTATTTGGATGAAGAAGTTCATTACCGAACTTGGTGTGGTTCCTAGCATTACAGGACCAGTGCCTTTATTCTGTGACAACACCGGAGCTGTTGCGCAGGCTAAGGAACCTAGGTCTCATCAGAAATCCAAACACGTGTTGCGGCGATTTCATTTGATCAGAGAGATCATTGAAAGAGGAGACGTCACCCTGGAGCGTGTAGACTCTCAAGACAATATTGCAGATCCATTTACTAAAGCGTTAACACAACAGCAGTTTGATCGTCACTTAGAGAAGATGGGTATGAGGTATCACGGCAATTGGCTTTAGTGCAAGTGGGAGATTGAAAGTAGTATGCATACAAGCCAATCATATATGATGATAAAGCATATACTTTGTAATCAATCTTATTTATTTATAAATAAAAGAATTATTTATTAAAGGCATTTATTATCAACATGGTGCTGTTTAATAATATGTGATAAACCTATAGTTTTAAGCAATGCTTTTAGAATCATGATGAGATCATGCTAATGAGATCTAAATTCTCAGATAGCTTAAAACTAAAATGTTCCTAATCAATGGATTACTAAAAAGGGGATTAGTGAATCCGGATAGATTGGTACGTGCGTTGCTTGCTCATTGGATGAGGATGATTGATCTCATGATCATTTGTGTGGAGACACTAAAGCAAGTATGTAGGTGCTTATTAGAGAATAAGTTCACTGAACGTGACTCGCTAAGGAATACCTAATGGAGTTTTACTTGTCTGTCAATAGGAATTCCTGTAGTGATAGTAGTACAAATGATCCTTAGACTTGAGATCATCATAGTATCTTATATATAATGAATTACACTTTGACTTATTCCTTAAGTCTCTTAGAGTATATCAAAGGGTATGCTTGGGTGTAATAAGTTATATATGAAGGTAGTGAATAATCAATAAAGAATCTACCACTTCTAGTAAAAGAAGAGAAATATCCTATGTGATTCGATAAATGACAACCCATGAATCCTTGGCCAAGGTGGAATGAAATTAGAAAGTAGTTTCTAATTTGCATTCATTAGGAGTTGTGCATTTAAGAATCGAAATACATATAATTAAATAAAATAAGACTTGACAGTAATTCCATGTCTTATATTTAATTGGGACATTGTATGGTGGAAGGATTGAATTGTACGGTAACTATTAACTCAAAGGTTCTTTTATGATTAATGTTGAAATCTATATTATTTGGAAAGTCGTTGATCGCTAGGGAGGTTTATCCCTATTGTAGAATAAATATTATTTATTTAAATAAATTAATCGTTTAATTTATTTATTTAAATAAGATTAGAATTATTCTAATTGATTTATTCACAACCGGTTTAATATGGAGAACCTAAAGGGTCACACCATGAAAAGAAGAATAATTATTTAAGAAGTTAATGGCATAATCGTAATAATATGTTAAGTATATTTAATTTAATCTATGGTGATATAATAAATTAAATAGCTTAATATTTATTATTTAATATTTTAGAAATATTAAATATAAATTAATAAGAGAAGTCTTATTAATATTATTACAATTATTATTATTTTAATTTCTAAAAGAGTTTAGGAATTAATTTAATATAAGTACTCTCATTGATTCCTAATAAGATTAGGGAGCCCATTTAATTAAAAGAGTTTAATTAAATAAATAATACCTTATTTTAATTAAATAGGGTTACCTGATATCTTTATAAGATGAGTCTTATATTAGATATCAAATATACGTAATTCCTAGAGTTGGAGAGTGCAACCCCTTTTTCTACAGAGATAGGAAAAACTAGGGTTTGAGCCAATACACCCTTCTTCTTGAAAATTCTTCTTCCTTGGTGGATCACCTCTAGAGGCCATACACTTGGGTGGCTTACATTGATCAAAGGAAGGAACTAAACCCGGTGGATTCAAGTTGGACGTGAAAAGGATTGGAGGTGAACTTGTACCTGAGGAAGCTCAGATCTTTAAGGGTATAATTCTTGTTCTTTCTTTTTCGTTTAATTAATAATTGCACATAAAGGGTGATCCGGGTTTGTGGTTTGTAAAATTTTAAAACTCTGATTTTACACGTTTCCGCTTATTTTTGCAATTTGATTGCGTTCATGAATATTACAAACCTAACACATTGCGTTCACAATGTCTATACGCTTCACACTTATATCTCATTATCATGACATAACATCGAAATGTTATTCATTACCCTCGTCACTCAACGTCTAAGGAATCACAATCATAGCAATTCCTCACGTTCGTTCATCGCGACCACGGTCCCCGAATATCGGTTCCGTAACCTGTACCTAAAATCTTTGTCTTTTAATATTGCTTAATCTTTCCGTTCAACCTTTACTATAGGTTTAATTCACTTGCTTAAGTGTTACATTGATTGGACATTATGTTCATTATCGTCCCTTACGTTTCCCCCAAGAGCTGAGCAGTTAAAAACTCATCTATGACTTTTTCTCTACACTGGCGCTGCGGCGCCACTCTCCTCATTAACTCTCGCGCCACGGCGTGAGTTGGCAGTACCTGGCTTCCCGGTCTGGTACTGCAGCGCCACATTAGAAGGCATGACTGGCGCCGCGGCGCCAAGCCCTAACCTTAGAAAATTTCTCCAAGTGTTAAATCAATTTGAGACGCTTACTTCCTGATTTCATAACTCCTTCGTTATAACTCAGAACGAGGTTGTTCCAGAGCCATTCTCTTCCTTATCTTATGTACTTCAATACCCCTCAGATAGAACTTCATTCTGAATCCGTTAACGTGCCATTCAATTGGCTTGATCTTCACCCTTCGTTCATTTTTACGCTTTTAATGTTCTTCGCTCGCTCGTCCGTAATTCGGTCATCCGAAATCGGAACTCGTCCATTCTTGAGTCCACAACTCATGTTTTCTACGTTCCCTTACTTCCTTATGAAACCCTACACATTCAGGTTCATTTACTAACTTTCTAATTCTCGTTCGTCTTTTATAATTTTTCGTTATAACTTCGTTATAGCTACGTTTTAATCCGTTCTTCATGAACATTTCTACCGTTCCTAACCAACCAATAAGCATCTAACTTATACGCGATGGCTTTAAACTTGTCCATCAACAACAATTATACTACGATAGTTTTAAATTTGTTCATCAACAACGTTCTTCGTGTTCTTCGTTCGTTTTTCATTTTAATCGATATTTTGGATTACGATTTCACTTTTTATTGGAATTTAATGTTATAGAACTCCATTCCTTACTTATTTCACCTACTCATTCATAATATTCATTTAGATCGCTCAAAATCCTCACGAATCTTATACCTCCTTAAGAAATTTACAAACTAAACTTATAATTCTTATTTCTTTATTTTCTTATGATTTCAACCATATGAAATCATTACTAATATCTTTTACTCCTTATTCTCATTAAGTTATGTTTTAAACATATTAAACTTAAAGAAATATTAGAAGAGACTAGAGTTCGGATTACCGTTCTTCTTTAATCTTCTCCCGTCGGACAAAGATTGTACGCGGCCTAGACTTTCCTCTTCCTTCTCCTTCCCATCCGACCTCTCTCTCTCTCTCTCTCAAGTGTAGAGGATTTTCAAAATCCTAAAATATGAAATCTAGCTTCCTATTTATAGAAAATCAAAGCTTAGGGCAAATTGGTCATTTCGCCCCCTTAACCTCCTTACTATTCCTATGCTTAGCCACCAAGTTTACTTAGCCACCAAGTCTACTTAGCCACTAAGTTTACTTAGCCATTAAGTCTTCTTAACCGTTAGGTCTTCTTAACCATTAAGTTTTCTTAACACTTAAGTTTACTTACTCATTAAGTTTACTTAGCCCTTAAGTTTACTTAGCCCTTAAGCATAAGCACTTTACTTAATTATTAATTTTACTTAGCTATTACTTAACTTATCCCTTATTTAGCCTTTAAGACTAAATCGTATTCTGCACATCTCATTCTCGTATTCTCTTCGTATACAGTTCGTAGGATATTCGCATTATACGTCGTAATAATCTTCGTACTATACTCGTATAATAACTAGTATTAGACTCGTATTCCTTACGCATAATAACCCTAATTATTATACGAGATCATTAAATTCTCGGAACTTACTTTTCCTAGCCCTTAGGTTTTAAGTCCGCAGGCGAAAACTTCGTTTTTTCCATAACTGAAATATTATTGAATATTCCATCACGTCTCAAAATTTTACGTAATCAATAACTTCTTGAAATTTCAAAATAAATCTCCGAGCAGAAACGGATGAAAATTCTTATTCGTTCAATCTAGCTCGTAGCCAGAATCCTCCCAACTTATAATCATCCTAGGTTATAGAACGATTAATAAACACATAGCACAAAATAGTATTAATAAAAATTAGTTTTATTAATAACTAATTCTTTAAACCTAAATTCTAGACGATCCAAATTTTTAGGTCGTCCCAATGACAACCAGGTCGTTCCCAAGAAAGATGGGGCTTTCCGATAAGGATTTCTCCTTACTAGCGCAATTAGGTGACCAAACCCCTTTCCTAGACAGAACTTCCTTAGACATTTCTAATAATGTTATCTAATAATATTATTCAAATAATATGAATTATTGATCTGATAATGGGAAATACTATGTAGTGACAATTATTGAATTAATAATAATATAAAATATCAACGTAGCAATTATTGGATCAATAAAATAAAATATTGAATTGTAATTACTGTAGCAATTATTGAGTAGTGTCTTCTTACGTAAGAATTAATAATCTAAAAATACTGTGCAATATCATGTGATACTGTGCAACCACGCGTATTATTGTACTTTAACCATCAGGTATTCCAACAGTAATAACGGTAACAACTACGCCGTTATTTATAAAAAAACTCAAACTTGTCATTTTCTTCACTCGACAGTTTTCCATTATGGGGCCCACAAATGGCTGCGCTATCGTATGAATATTCCCCGATAGCAAGAATATTCTACAACCAAACGAATATTCCCAGACAACAATGAATATTTTATAACCACTTGCTTATTTTGCACATTTCACCCATAACCAAAGCATTATATAAAATTAACACCTTAGTATTCAAAATAATAATTAGAGAAAATTTAATTTTAGTTATAAAAAAGTTGGGGTCTTACAATCTCCCCTCCTTATGAAATTTTGTCCTCGAAATTGACGTACGTACTTGGTGTTTTGAAAAGGTGAGGGTACCTCATTTTCATTTTCGATTCCAAATCCCAGGTCATTTTCTCAATAGCACGGTTCCTCCATAAAATTTTGACTTGTGGTATAACCTATGTGCGTAGGACATGCTCCTTCCTATCCAAGATCTTAACAGGTACCTCCTCGTACGTTAAATCTTCGGCAATCTCGTCTGGTTCTAACTCAATAATGTGGTTTAGGTCTTTCACATATTTACGAAGCATAGATATGTGAAAAACATTATGAACAGAGACATGATTGGAGGTAATACGAGTCTATAAGCCACATTTCTTACTTGGTAAAGAATCTCAAATTGACCAACAAATCATGGATTGAGCTTTTCTTTCTTCCCGAATCTTGTAACTCCCTTCCATGGAGAAATACATAACAATACATGATCCCCAATACTAAATTTCACGTCCTTTTAATGAAGATCTACATAACTCTTTTGTCGATCATGTGCCGTTTGTATACGTTGTCGGATCATTTGGATCTTTTATGTAGTCATGCGTACCAATTTTGGTCCCAACAACGTTGCTTCAACCACCTCATCTCAGTATACTGAAGAATGACACTTTCGTCCATACAACGTCTCGAATGGAGCCATGCCTATACTAGCTTTATAACTATTGTTGTAGGAGAATTCCACCAATGGCAAGTACTTATCCCAATTTCCTTTGAAATCTAGGACACAAAGTCATAATAAATCTTTAAGAGTTTGAATAGTCCTTTCTGATTACCTGTTCATTTGAGGATGGTATGCCAAACTGAATCTTAAATCTGTGCCCATAGCTTTTTGCAAACTAACCCAAAATCGTGAAGTGAATCTTGGGTCACGATCTGAAACTATGGATACTGGCATGCCATGCAATCTCACAATCTCATTCACATATATACGAGCAAGACGTTCAAGGGAATAAGTCTCTCATATCTGCAAGAAATGAGTAGACTTGATTAATCTATCAATAATAACCCAAATCGCATCTATGCCTTGAGAAATCTTAGGAAGACCCGTAACGAAATCCATGGTAATGTTTTTCCACTTCCATTTCAGAATCTCAAGTGGTTGCAATGGACCCTTTGGTACTTCCTTTACACGTTGACAAGTTAAACAACTCGAGATAAACTCTGCGATCTCTCTCTTCATATTGCTCCACCAAAGTGTATGTCGAAGATGATGATACATTTTGGTACTCCTAAGATGGATTACAAACGGTGTGTTGTGTGCCTCCATCATGATTCTATGCTTCAAGTCAGAATCGTTAGGAACACAAAGTCTGGAGTTGACTCGAAGTATTCCTTATTCATCGATTCTTACTTCTGGAATAGCACTTTCTTGTAATTTCTTCTTCATACACATCAGCTCCAGGTCCGTAGCTTGAGCAGCTTTAATTTTACCGATTAAAGTCGATTCTACTCGTATATTTGATATCATCACGTGGGTACTTGGAGCCTTTAACTCTATCTTCATCCTTTGCAAGTCATATAAAATGGGTCTTTGTGTTAACAACATCGCACTCGTACCGACATACAATCTTCTACTTAATGCGACAACTACCACGTTTGCTTTTCCAAGATGGTATTGGATGGTATGGTCGTAATCCGTATAAATCCGTATAAATCTCCACTTTCTCCCCCATACAGGTAGTGTCTCCAGATCTTCAACGCGAAAACGACTGCTGCCAACTCCAGATCATGATTAGGATAATTCCTCTCATATTTTTTGAGTTGTCGCGAGGCATAGGTTATGACTTTCCCATGTTGCATGAGAACACATCCTAACCCTTTACCTGAAGTATCGCTGTAGATAACAAATCCATCGAAACCAGATGGTATTGTCAGAACAGGTGCCGAAATGTGTAACAACCCGATATTTTCTATATAATTAAAATCAGAATTTTTGCGTATAATTTTTATTTTATTTTATTATTATTAATTAATCATTTCAAAGGTATGAATATGTGCAAGGTATTAAGTATGTAATTATGTGATGGATATAAAATATATTTATTACATGAATGATTACGAATAATTTTATTTTAAAATTATTGATCTCTATAAATTAGATTCTTATAATATGTAATTTTACAGTAAAAAAGTTTTTATTAATTCTTTTCCCTGAAAATAAGTATATATATTATTTAATTAATATATGTAATGATTATTAGAATTTTTATAATACTTATTTTATTATATGAAATTATTTCAGAATAGTTAAGTTAATTATTTAACTTAATTAATAAAGTTATATGTGAAAGATAAATCAGATATGGAATCCAAACCCTAATTCTGGATTTTGATCAAGGAATGAAAATAATAATATTATATTATTATTTGTCAGTGTTATAGATATGTATGGTTATGTGTGTAATGTTAATGTGTGGAACAGTTTTATTATATTACGATCAAACCCTAATAATATTTTGATAAACTCTATTTCTGGTTCTGGAATAAGGAATGATGATAATATAATAATATTAATTATATTGTTGATCTTTCAGTGCAATAAATATGTATGTTATGCTTGTAAGGTTAATCTGGAAATCAATTCCCTTATGACCTGATAAAACCCTAATTTGAAACTCAGCTGTGAGTTCAAGACTGTGTTATATGATATATGTTAAGCATTATATAATTTTGTTATTAAACACTATTTAATATTTACAAACCATAATTTAAAATAAAATCGTAGTTTCAAACTGTTAAACCCTAATTGATTTGAAACCCTAATGCAAAAGTCATTCACGACTTTGAGAATTTGTTAAGCCGTTGTGTAATCACGATAATGTGATTTATGATCGGTGTTATATGTATTAACCCTAATTAGGGAGAATCGTAATTATTCAAAATTCTTATTATTTTTCTATATTATAAACCCTAATTTCTAAATTAGTAATCCTAATTTATAATTGTAAACCCTAAGCGCTAATTTGGGCAATGTAATGTTAATTAGTATTTTTTTAAAATCCTAATTAGCAAGGTGATAAGTAAATTTAAACATTTTATTTAGTTAAGAAACCCAAATTATTTTAAAACCCTAATTTATAAATTTTATAAACTAAAATTTTAGTTTACTTTTATAAATCCTAGTTGCCAAATTTCATTTGTGCTATATGCTATACCTTAGGGTCAAACCCTAAGGGTCAAACCCTAAGGGATTGTCAAGATTCAATTTTTCCATTTAAATCAATTAACAAATGACATTATTGCCCTTATTGCATTCTTTACTTGGTTGCTTGAGAATCTTACCATATTTTAAGTTGGTGACCAACTACACCAACTCCTTGTAACACATAAATGACAACACATCAGCCACCTAGCAACCACACATGAATCTACTTAATATATATAAAGATTAGAGAGAGAAAATGTTGTATTTTTGGCTCAATTATTCACCAAGCTCATCCTAGACCCTCTCTCTCTAAAAGCTTCGAAATTATGTAGTAGGTCAGTCCCAAAATTGAGCCCCACGATCATCAACAATAAATCAGAAACCATAGATCAACATTTGGTTCTTAAAGGTATAAAAACCTAAGTCAAAATTTGATCTTGTATGCTATAATAAATTTGTGATTTTTATGTTTAAACATGTTGATTAAAGTGTTAAATGATGATCTGGGTTGTTGTTTACTAGATCCATAACATCTAATGCTCGAAATCAGAGTTTTTCAAAAATCTGGGAAAATGGTTTTCTGTTGTCTGACATCAAATGCCAGGGGCTGTAGATCGTTGTGTGTTTATTTTTTTTGTTGTTTAAGTGTTTACATTTGTAGCCTTGTATGAGATCTTTAATCTGAAAGTGGATTCATTGTCATTGGATGTCTAGATCAAAAGATATTGATTGTCAAAGGTCGTTGACCGACCATGACCGGGAAGAAATCTGGGTAAACCCAGAAAATTTTTAGCGTCTGACAGCATGTTGAACGGCTTTGATCTGACAGATTTAATGATTGCTTGATGTTGTTATTATATTAAAATTGTAGCCTGTTATCTGGACTATAGCTAAGTGCCTCTAGATGTCTTAATGCTTCAATAAATCGAACGTATCATGTGGTCAAACCTAGTCCCTCGATCACGAATTATGTTTCTGGGAAATTTCCAGAAAATTGTTGGCCTTATTTCTGACAGGGTTTGACCGAGTTAGATCTTGTAAATCTGTTAATGTTAAGCTTATCTGTTGTTGTAGTGTTGTTCCTTGACACGAGTACTACATATTTAAACCTTCAAATCACATGAACCATGATCAGAACTACTATTAATTTGAGAATGAAAGTGCTCAGTCGACACCTGGGTTTCTGGGAAAACCCAAAAACCGTATGACAGCTACTTTGCTGGCATAGATCGATTTGTTATGTTGTTGTTTGCTTAAAATAAGATATGAAACTTGTAGAGTTACATAAACACTACATGTTCTAAGTTTTAGTTTGAACAGAAGCGATCTAAAAATGAATTTATAGCCGGTCAAACGTGGTATGTTGGTAACCGAAGATGTCAGTGTTCTTGAGCTTAAGAACACCAACAGCGACGGCTACTGTCGCCAAAAGCCTTTAGCGACGGTTTTTAATTAATTTAATTTCTGAATTTCTGGAAATTGATTAAAAATAGAAAATAAATTATAAAAATTACAAAATTAGTTTTAAAAATTATTTTAAATTATAAAAAATAACTTTTAATTATTTGGGATATTTTTCATTAATATTTGTAATTATTTGAATATTAATGATATTTAATTTATTTAATTAGTGTATTAAATAAATTTGAAAAAAATGATTTTAAATATATAAAAATCATTTTAAATATGAATAAAGTGTTTAAAAATATTTTTGAGTTATTTTTGATAACTTTTAATATTTTGTGATAAATTTCATTAACTAATTAATATTAATGATATTTTAGTTATTTAATCAATGTATTAAATAATTTACGAAAATAGAATTAATGATTTAAAAATCATATAAAAATGATTTATATGATTTTAAAACTATTTTAAGTTATAATATATAACTTTTGATATTTTGTCATGAAAATTTGTAATAATTTAATATTAATGATATTAGATTTATTTAATTGTTTAATTAAATAAATAAGTTAAAAATAATTTTATTAATTTAAAAATCATTTTAAATGAGAATATAGTGTTAAAAAATATTTTGACTTATAAAATATATTTTTCTATATTTTTGGAGAATTCTCATTAATATTTTAATATTAATGATATTAGATTTACTTAATGATTATCTTAAATAATTTAGTTTAAAAATATTTTATTATTATAAAAATCATTTTAAATAAAAATAAAGTGTTTAATGATATTTTAAGTTATAAAAGGTAACTTTTAATATTTAATGAATAATTTCATTAATAATTCAATATTAATGATATTAATTTAAGATTAATGATATTAAAGTTATTTTATATTTATATTAAATAAATAGTTTACAAATAGTTTTATTAATTTAAAAAAATCATTTAAAAAGGGATATAAATGAATTAAAAATATTTTAAGTTATAATTAATGACTTTTAATATTTGGATAATGGTACATTAATATTTAAATATTAATGGTAATTATTTAATAATGATTTTAAATGTTTTAAAAATTATTTAAGGGTAATATAAATACGTTATGAATATTTTGAGTTATTATACATAACTTTAATATTTTGGCAATGGTTTCATTAATAGTTTAGTATTGATTAAATATTAATGATAATAGAATTGATTAGTATTTAAATCATTTAATAATGATTCTGATATTACAAAAATAGTGATAAATGGTAATAATTATTTAAAAATTATTATAAGTCATTTAAAAATAATATGACTGATACTGGTAGATATTGAGATATGGGATAGAGTCTTAGACTCGATAATTACCCGATAAAGTCGTCGGTAGACCGACATGTTTCAAAAATTGATATGAACTTAGGTATTTTGACTGTATGAAGGTTTGTTTATGATTCTATGACTGTGAAACATGCATGACAATGTGATTAGGTTATGTGCTGACTGTAATTAGCAGTACTATGTGTTATGATATGTGATTCTAATCGATAAAATGATCTTATTAATGATAGGTTTCGGTATAAAAGATAAAACTAAGTTGCGTATTGTAAGCAGTAGACCAGGCAAGTATCCTACCTTTGCATTTTCTTTATGCAATTGGACAAGTGTAAGAATGTTTTAGAATTATACTATTACTGTACATATTGTTAAACCTATATTATATACGCCCATTGTTTATCAACATGTTAGTATATGGTAATTCAGATATATATTCTGTTCGTTAATTTCTATAAATGATTATGCAAGTGTCCCCACTTGGATAATCATTGTATTTAATCACATATTGATACACCTTTGATATACATATATGTTGAATTATAGATTATTGTTGGATAAGATAAAACCTTTTGTTTGGAACCCTGACAAGTATGAACATCCCGAACATGAGAAAAATTTTATGCGCTACGGCAGACAAAGGATGAACGATGATATCGTTCTAGCAATGTAGTATTGATCAATACAGGGTCCACGGACTGTACACCTTCAGGCCCGTAAGTTATGACGGTTTACAGATGAATTTTTGTTTAACCATTTCGAAAAAGAAAATAATATTCATAGTATGTCACTATAACCCTATATATAGTTAATACCTAATTTCTAAAATTTGAAAGAGGGTTGTTATGTTATTATTATTGGTACAGAATTACTTCAGAACTTTTGAATTGTTGTAGAAGGGTATTATAAAGAAAACATTTAAATTCTTTCAGCCTATATATATATATATATATAATACTTGCTGGGCACTCAAATGCTCATCCTTGCTTAATTTAAATATTTTCAGCTAAGTGTGAACAGCTAGAAGGGATCGGCCATGATCAAGTGAAAAGGAAAGCAAACAGAATTTGTTTATTTGTATCTTTTGTAATAGTTAGACTGTACTAAGTTATGATATGTATTATATATCGTGGAAAGAATGTAGTAAATGTTGCATACTTGGGATTAGACTCTGATAAATGTAAGTTAAGTTTGAAATTTATATTATTGTTATTATTATTAGTAATATTTCCACTTATAGAAATGGTATCATAAAGCATTGAATTCGGGTTTCAAGTACCTGGATTTGGGGGCGTTACAAAATGAGTCTCATCTTGAGCTCTTGGAAACTCTTCTCACATTCTTCGCTCCATACGAATTTTGTATCTTTTCGAGTCAGCTGAGTTAACGGAGTAACGATTCGAGAAAATCCTTCCACGAATCTTCGATAATAACCAGCTAAGCCCAGAAAGCTACGTACTTCGGTTATCGACTTCGCTTGCTCCCAACTTTGTATTGCTTCAATCTTCACTAGGTCAACAGATACTCCATGTTTTGACACCACGTGCCCAAGGAATGCTACTTCCTCAAGCCAGAACTCATATTTCTTCAACTTAGCATATAGCTTGTTATCACAAAGCCTTTGAAGTACTAGCTTCAAATGGTACTCATGATCTTCACGGCTTTTAGAATAAATGAGGATGTCATCAATTAAGACAACAACGAACTGATCCAAATATTCCTTGAATACTCGATTCATCATATCCATGAAAACAGCAAGAACATTAGTCAATTCAAAAGATATGACTAAAAATTCATAATGCCCGTACCGAGTTCTGAAGGCAGTCTTCAGAATATTTTTAGTTTTAATCTTTAATTGATGATATCCGGAACGAAGATCGATTTTTGAGAAGAATTATGCTCCTTGCAACTGGTCAAACAGGTCATCAATGCGAGGTAGCAGATACCTATTCTTGATGGTGACATGGTGTAATTCTTGATAGTCAATACAAAGTCGCATACTCCCATCTTTCTTCTTTACAAACAAAACAGGAGCACCCCAAGGAGATGTGCTAGGACGAATGAAACTGGTATCTGACAACTCCTGTAGTTGGAACTTTAACTCCGGAAGTTCAATAGGAGCCATTCGATATGAGATTTTAGAAATGGGTTTTATACCAGGTTCAAGGTCAATAAAGAATTCAACTTCACGTTTTGGGGGTAGACTGAGAAATTCTTTGGGAAATACGTCAGGAAATTCACTAATAACAGAAATATTATTCAAATCTAACGTATTTTTGTTTAAGTCCATGGCATGGGCTAAGAAAGCTTGACATTCATTTTTTAATAAATGAATGGCTTTATGGATTGATATGACAGTGATTCACTTTAGTGGTTTGGTTGCTTAAATTCGCATAACAGGTTGGTTAGGAATATGAAAACTAATAACCTTACAAAAATAATCAATTTTAGCAGAATGAGTGGTTAACCAATCAATCCCTAAAATCACATCAAAATCAAGTATCTTTAAAGAGATGAGATCAACAGGTAATCTGATGATCCCAACTTGAATCAAGCAAGATTTATAAACCGTGGATGTAACGAAAGTTTCTCCTAACGGAGTTTCAACAGATAAGTCAAAGTTTAATTTCTCAAGGGTCAAGTTCAAACGTTAAGTACATGCAGGAGAAATAAAAGAATGGGTAGAACCGGTATCTAGTAAGGTATAACCTTCACAAGAGTTTATGATTAGCTTACCAGTGATCACCTCATTTGGGTACCTCGCGTTTTGGGCAGTCACGAGAAACGCTCTTCCAAGAACCACCGACTTTGTCTTGTCCGGGACAACCTTTGGAGTCACTATTCCCGCTAGATTTGGTTTCACTACAGGATAATCTCTAGCTATATGACATTCCTTTCCACAGTTATAACAAACCTTGGATTGTTGTGGGCAGTTTGGGCTAATGTGTCCCTCTTGTTCGCATTTATAACATACGACCGATGGTCGTTCTCCTCCCCTAGAAACAGTTGATGCTGGTATTAACGTCTTTACGTTGTCATTGTTGTACCTTCTCTTTTTGAAATCTCCCCCCGACTCGCTTCCTCTACTATCATGGCCACGATTACCACTAGAGTGGTTACCGCTTTTGTCCGGATATTTTCCTCCCCGCTGGTTATCATTGCTCCGATGACTGCTACTATCGGTATGACCCTGGTTGTGGTCCCTCAGTTGAACAGACTCATTATCTCGCTCTAATAATTGAGCCTTGTTCACAACATCCGAATATAGAGAAAATTTGTGAGAAATATGATATTGTCGAATTTCAGGTTTCAGACCTCTCAAAAACATCCGCGTCTACGTTTCTCATTCTCTACCAAATGAGTTACAAACCTGGATAACTCTGCGAACTTAGCCTCGTAGTGGGACACAATTATGTTATTTTATTCTAGTATGATAAACTCTACTTCCTTCATATGACGAATACTTTCAGGAAAGTACTTGTCATTGAACAGTTTCTGGAACGTTTCCCAAGACATTGAGTGCGACTGGCTAAGTACACTTCATAGATTCTCACCAGTAATCTGCCTCACCATGGAACATAAAGGTGGCAAATGGAACCTTCTGTTCCTTAGTGCATCCCAAGACATCAAATATCTTGGTAATTTGCTTAACCCACGTTTTCGCCTTGATTGGATCCGGCTTTCTCACAAATTTTGGTGGTCCCAACTCTTTGAACAACTTGGCAATGATAAGCCGCGCTTTACCATTGTTTCCACCTGTATTTTGTACACGAGTCTCTGTCGTCTGATTTTTCATGAACTGCAAAAAACTTCTAAACATCCCATCATTCATCGTTTGATCGGTGATGTTGTTTATAAGAGGAACATTATCGTCCTGTTGAACGTTCACCTGGTTAGTGATTAAAGGTGTCTCCACGATCTCATTCACTCCATTGCTAACATTTTCAGCTATCATTCTCAAAAACTGCCATAAAATAAGGGTTAATTAAAGAAATTGACATACCACATATTATTCCTATATTCTGACCGACCAATAAAACACCAAATAAGCTTAGGTAGGACACACTAGCGAAGGATTTACTCGTCTCTCCCCTCCTAGTTCTATTCCTCGATCTCTGCTAGAGACCATATCCCTAAGATCTGATACCAACTGTGATGGCCCCAAAATAGATCCACACAACCCATTCTGAGTCACTAAATACATGGTACAGAAATAACTACACACTTCATTATTACAATTGTCGTACAAAATACGACAACACATATGCTGTGAGTTTAGATACAGATATTGTCATCTAGACAATATCCAAACTCAAATAAGTCCTCATTACAATTATTGATACACTATTTTACAAAATAGTGAGGACTGCTAAAACAACTGTCTGGACCCATCACTCCACACCCCGACTAGTACCCGAGATATTATCGCCTCCTGAGAAGAAAAATGGAACAAAAAGGAAGAGGGTGAGCTCAACTAGCCTAGTAAAGAATATTATGACTAAGATAATATAGAACAAATTATCGTTAGTCTTCAATAAATTTGATAAAATATAATGGACAACAAGTTTTAGATCAATATTCACAGCGAAAATAACAATTCTTTAGAAGAGTTAAGTAGAGAATGAAGTCTACTATCTTCTATGATTTAAAAGTTCATCATCATTTTATCCTTGTAACATCAATCAATAAACATCTTGAACCAAGTATTCATCTTTACACTATGGGCCAAAGATATTCATTTGTATCACCAGATGGACATGTTCATCTCAACACCTGTCCATCTTCGCACTACGGGCTAAAGATATTCATCAGGTAATCATTTATCTTTACACTACAGGCCAAAGATATTCATCAAGTATCACCATTTAAGACTGAGGTTGATGAAAAATATCTTAAAGAAAACGAATCCAGTGAGATAAAAGGATAAAGATTAGAGATTCATATTTTAGTTTATCTAAGTTCAAAAATACTCCATAATAATCAATTGTGGAGCAAAATTCAAGAATGAAGATCAAAACATGGATACAATCAAAGATAGTAACCAAAATAGACAACTTGAACAAAGAAAAGAAAATTTAATTTTTCTGTGAATAGTGTCGTATACGTGAATAGTAACCCCGACTCGAAAAGGTAGACATTTCACAAGAAAAATCATACTTCGTGAATAGTACTCGAGAATAGTACTGTATTCGTGAATAGTGTCATATGCGTGAATAGTGCCATATACGTGAATAGTAACCTCGACATGAAAAGGTAAAAATTTTATAATAAAATTCATACCAATATTTTGGTATAATGATATTGAAAGAAATAACATCATTTTCGAAGAAAATAACATCCATTACCTCAAAAGAACATTACTTCTAACTAAAATATCGGATATAATGTTAAAAAAAACTTGCACTGAATAACAACTCTTAAAGTATCTAAATACTCACAAAATACGCTTAATATTATAGAGAGAAAATTTCTTATTTTGGTGTGATTTTTAATTCTAACCTAAGCACCCTATTTATAGGAAAATACTAGAACGCCAAAGCAGACTTAACCTACTACCTGATGGCTTTACCTGCTGCTATTCACGCACACCACCATTAAAAAAATTCTCAGCACACCAACAAGGACAATAGTGGTGCCCACCTATTCTAGAAAATTTTCACAAATATTTTAAATTTAAACAATATTTAGAAACTTCAATAATTCATAATAAATAGCCCCTTTATCAGAAAAATACGGATTTTATGTCCATTCCATATGAAATTTAATTCTCTACAACTTTGTAGAAGAAAGTTTTTCTAAATTCTAAACAGAAAATGACCGAAATCCACATACGGATGATTTTTAATACATCCATTCCGACAAAATACTGATAAAACTCCTCAGCATTAACTCCTTCATTTATATACACATAAAAATAAATATTTTCTTATCATATAAATCAATAATTAAATATTCATAAATAATATTATAGAATCACAATAATGACAACCAGGTCGTTTCCAGGAAAGAAGGGGCTTTTCGATAAGGATTTCTTATTATTGGCGCGCAATTAGGTGACTAAACCCCTTTTCTAGACAGAACTTCCTTAGACATTACCAATAATGCTATCTAATAATATTATTCAAATAATATGAATTATTGATCTGATAATGGGAAATACTATGCAGTGACAATTATTGAATTAACAATAATATAAAATATCAACGTAGCAATTATTGAATCAATAAAATAAAATATTAAACAGTAATTACTGTAGCAATTATTTAGTAGTGCCTTCTTACATAAGCATCAATAATCCAAAAATAATGTGCATTACCGTGTGCTACTGTGCAACCACGCGTATTACTGTACTTTAACCACAAGGTATTCCAACAGTGTTAACGGTGATAACTACGCTGTTATTTATAAAAAAAATTCAAACTTGTCGTTTTCTTCATCCGACAGTTTTTTGTTATGGTCAAATGTTGCGCCATCGCACGAATATTCCCCGACAGCAAGAATTTTCCACGGCCAAACAAATATTCCCCGACAACAACGAATATTTTATAACCACTTGCTTGTTTTACAAAATTTGCACATTTCACCCATAACCAAAGCATTATATCAAATTAACACCTTATTATTCAAAATAATAATTAGAGAAAATTTAATTTTATTTATAAAAAAATTGGGGTCTTACACATCAAGTGCTCTCTAGGGTGGGTTTTAATTGAGAGATCCCCGCCAGGGCGAGGTTTTCTAAGTCAAAATGCCTGCCATTGCGGGTATGCCAATTTTTGGATTTTGCTTGTTTTTGCTTCTAATCAGCTCTGAATCCTCCCGTTTCATTCCTTACACTCCATTTCAACCTGAAATTAGTAAACACTCTAACAAGTCCATTCAATGTAAATGTAGCATTCACACACAAGCAGATTAAAAAGGGATTTTAAAAAGGTTAAACAGCGGCTTAAGCCCTCTACTGTCCCCACCAGAGTTGCCATTTGTCGATGTCGAGAAAATTTTACCCTTTTATGTTTTTACCTTTTTTGTTCTCTATTTTATTGAGTTCTATTTAAAAAGGCGAGTTTGAAAAAGGTCCGACATAAAATGTAGACGATTTGAAATTTAAATTCGCTAGTTGGTAGATTTGAAATGGTTGTACCAACTCAACCGATTTTGAAAAGGTTTACACAAAGGCCCAATGGTTGGACTCTGTTTAGCAGGCCTTGGAAATCGAGCTTCATAGAATTCGGGGGCTTGATTAAGCGGGGACAATGTGTGAGGCACCCCCCGACTTTCGTGAAAATATGGTTACTGTAACTTTTCAATTCCCTAATTAATCTGCATGTGTGTGTGTGTTTATTGGGCCTATGTGCAATTATCTGGAAGTAGTGTTATGCCTCATTTGCACTTCTATACAAAGGGTTTGATTTGTATAAAAGTTCAATTTTAACAAGATATAGCAATGATTTTTTGGAAAATAGGTTTTTAAACCCTTCTACTCAATAGTAATTGAGGTCTTTGATACTTCTATTTTATTCAGTATTCGGCTTGATTAGATTTTTTTTGAGATGCGAAGCATCTTCGAGAAAATAAGATACATAGTAGTGTCGGGCTCCTTAATGGCATGAAAGTCATCCAAGGATGTCCAGACAGCATGGATTATTTACAAGCTGGCTGCACAGCTAAAGAAGGTCTATTGTGGGAACCAGATCTAGATTCGCAAGCTGAATCTTAGACCAGGTTGCTCCTAGGCTCACATGATTGATAAATATTTATAAAAAATAGAAAGAAAACTAGATTTTAATAAATCTAAGCCATTCTAGTTTCAACGGTTCTATTTTAGTCACTTTTTAACCGGTTAAAAGTTAGAGATGGCTAGATTTAGATAAATCTAGTCCACGTGTTGAAATATTAAGGATTTACATTGCAAACACAGTTAAAACAGATATTTAAAAGTAGTATATATATATATATATATATATATATATATATATATATATATATCAAAGCAGTAGAAAGCTTAAAAATCTAAAAAATATTACAGGGGGCTGCGAAGAAGACTTTAGACCGCTTTTGGAGCTTGAAAACTCGGTTTCCACAGGTTAAATTTTGATATGTTGTAGAATATGAGCTTACAAGGGTTTAGAAAGAAAAATATCTAAGTTTGGAGCACTCTAGAAGATGTTGAAGGCTGAAATGGACAGAGTTTTATCTCTTTTCTTTTTTTACTTTTTATCAAATGATATAGTTGGGGTCCATTTATACACGAAGTTGGTCGCGGGTCAACCCGCGACTTAATGGTTTTCCCCGGGCCTCGTGGGTCTCATTGTCTGGAAGTACGTGCACTCAAACAACGTGTTATCCTCTCAAACCTTTATAACTTTCAATTCGAACATCTGATAGACATTTTTTGAATTCGGGATGATGGGTCCATGACCAGATCTCCAAGTCTTTGCAATCTATCCGTTGAGTTGTCTTATGCTATTTTCACTCAGGATTGAAGCTATGGTTCTTAGAAGAGTTCTTTTGAAGCGCTGTGAGATGATTTAAATTTATTTGATGTTGAGTTGGCAAAATGATCATTTTTTCCCTCCCGGTGTTGTCTCTGGCTTTGATGTAGTTGTAGCAGTCTTTTCTCAGGGTTGTCTTCGGGATTGGACTGATGTTGACTCTGACAGTCCTCAGGGTTATCTCTGAGGTTGGTTTAACCTGCCGGAGTTGACTCTGGGCTTTGAACTTGATCCACAGGGGTTATCTCTAGGGTTTTATTTGATGTCCCGGGGTTATCTCTGGGGCTTGAATTTGATCTCCTGGGGTTATCTCTGGGGTTGAACTTGATCTCCCGGGGTTATCTCCGGGGTTGGAAGTTGATGTCCTGAGGTTATCTCTGGGGCTGAACTTGATCTCCCGGGGATATCTTCAGGGCTTGAATTTGATTCCCCGGGGTTATCTTTAGGGCTTGAATTTGATTCCCCGGGGTTATCTCCAGGGTTGGAAATTGATCTCCCGGGGTTATCTCCGGGGTTGCGTTGGATGTTTTGGTGTTGTCTCCGGGGTTGGAGTTGATGTCCCGCGGTTGTCTTCAGGGCTAAATTGGATCTCTCGGGGTTGTCTCAGGGGCTTGACTTTTATTTGACTTCCAGGGTTGTTTCTAGAAGACGATTCTGCCCTCCTGCATGGTTAGTAACAGGAATGCAAAATTTCGAGTGTCTACAATATTCATTGCTGAAAAGGGTCACTAGCAAATGAAGTCTAGGAGTAACTTTTGCCAATTTAGCCCAAGAGGAAGATAACAAATGAATTCTAAGCGTCTTTGGACATTGTTTCCAATTTGGCCTAAGAGGAATCTATCTATCCTTAAATTTAATGTATGTTAATTGCTAAATTACCTCAGATTCATTTGGGATTGGTAGAAAATATGTAATAAACTTCAAAGGCTTATAATATCAGACTCCTAGGAAAAGAGGGTTTTATTTTTAATGGCTGTTTTTTTTGTGAGTATTAAGATTTTCATAACACACAATTAGACTCTATGAGTTGCTATGTAACATCAAACTTAATAAAACAATCAAATAACCACCAACAATTACATAATGTGTGCAATTTCACTGATTATGTACAAAAATCATGTGTTCACCTCTTTCATTATGTGAAAAAAATCCTAATTAGTAATAGTGAAAATTTAAAGTATCAAGCAAAAAAGCCCTAATTAGTAACCTATGAAGTCCAAAATATAATAAATACATCAAATAAATTGAATTGGATTTAATACCAAGTTCAAAACCAACAACAAATTCAAATAAACTACTAATTTTAAATTATCAAAACAAAAAAAGCCCTAATTTAGTTACCTTTTAAGTTTGATTACTCTAATATGCGCAAGAGGTGTGGCGCGTAGTGGTGATGTAATAGAAAACCACTTAGACAAGGAGGGGTGGGTGGAGGTGGAGCCATGGAGGATAAGAAACTAGAAGTAGTAGGACTGGAGGAGTCAGGAGTATGAAAAATATAAGAAGAAGCTGCAGAATGAAAAGTGAAAAGGCCAAGAACAATATGCCCGCTCCTTCGTAATTTAGACTTAGAATTGATTTATGAATTTTGTTTTGATCCCTCGAAGTTTAACTTTTCCATCAATCTGCCCCTTTAAGTTTATTAACTTACATATTTGCCCCTACTTCTATACCTGTAAAATAAAAATTGAGCATATATAGATGCCTATGTTGCCACCAATGAGGTCTGCCCCTGCCACCTAGAGTTCTTCAGTTAAAGGTTTTTCGGATTTCTATTTTTCTCCAAAGACACTTGAGTTTTAATTGAGTTATGTGCTTTGTTTTTCTGAAGCTTCCTTTTGGGCTACCTTTATTCTATCTGTATTGGTTGATTTCTACTAAGGGAAATCTAGTTAGAGGAATTTCAAGCAAGGGGCTGTTAGAGTAAGGGTAGGACAACGCACGCAAGGTGTTCGACAGTTTGCCTAAGTGAGGTTTTGGGTTTATTTTCACTCAGTTTGACTTAGATTTTGTGGGCATAGTAGTTGGCATTCATTAGTTTTCTCTTGCATTGCTCTGACATTGGCTTAACATTGGGTTGGTTTTGGCTTAGCATTGTATTGACATTTGCATTGGTTATTCTCGCCCGCACACACTACCACTCTGACATGGCATCGAAACACCCATGCACCACAGCTAGCTCCTCCCAAGAGGTACCAAAATGGGACAGAACTAAATTTTTCTGCGAAGAAGCTTGGGGGAAGTATAATTCAGCCATTCTCAACAAAATCTTGGTTCCTGAAAGACGTTTAAGGCCGGACCCAAAGTTAGACAGCGAAATGTGGGCCATGATCGTGGAGAGGAAATGGACTCATTTCACAAAGCAGCCAAATAACGTCGTGCTAGCTTTGGTCTACGAGTTCTGCTCTAATATTAGTTCTGAAGGTGCCACTATGGTTCTAGTTCGAGGTCAGCTAGTGGTATATGATAGTGAGGCACCCAATTCCTATTTCCAAGTGCCGAGCCATAACAAGGACTACTTAGAGAATGGGATTTCGGGCTACAGCCAGGACGACATCATTAAATGCATGTGCAAGACTAGGGCAAACTAGAAAACAAACCAGTACACGGGGGAGAAGACAAGCTTCCCGTAGACGGCTCTTAGTCGCTATAGAAAAGCTTGGTACAGTTTCATCTGTGCCAACATCATGCCCATCCGCCACCTTAGCGATGTCACAAGAGAGCGAGATGTCCTTCTATTTGCTATCGTCACGGGTGTGAAGGTGGATATTGGTGCCACAAATTAAAAATCCATTCTAAGGGCTATTAAAGGTAGTTCATCTAGAGGGCTCCCACATCCCTCAATGATGACCAAGTTATACCAACGGGCGGGCATACAGTGGGGTCTGGAGGAGCTTATCGACTCACCTATGCCGATCATTGATCACACCCTCATCTCACGATATGGTGTTTGGGATGGTGCTGATTCTCACCCCCGCGGTGAGGGGTACTTTTCCGCCACCTAGCCTCCACCTTTGTTAGAGGCTGGACCATCTACACAGACTACCGAGCTTGGTGCATCTTCATCTGGTCCACTAGCCGATATCCTAGCATCCTTGACCCTCTTGGACCAAAAAGTTGATAGCCAGTCTAGGAGGATCGACAGGCAGACCAGGAGGATCAATAGGTTTCACAAAGGTAGGACCTCTTCACCCAGTATCGCGCTGAATTTGACACCACGGTGGCAAATATTTATTCACAGTCTGGCGGAGATGATTTAGAGGCGATGCCATACCAGTTTCCTCAACTTCCTCTATATCCTCCATATCTGCCACCATCTTCAGCCGACGATGAAGTTCCAGAGGGTGATGGAACAAATTGATCCTTCTTCTGCATGGCTAGCCAACGAGGGCATTGCCCGATTCAAGTCTGGGGGAGTTGTCAATTTTTCATTATATTATTATCTATGACCTGCTAATATGACATCTTTTGGGCTTTAGTAGCCATGTATTATTATTATGGATTTATTATGTTTTGGTTGTATTATGATGTATGGATTCATAAATTACTTTTGTTATTATATATGGATGCATGTTATCATCATGTTTGGAGTATAACAATTTTTTGGGGCTTATGCATATTGGGATTACGTCAGTACAAGAAAAAGGCCCAATAGCGACTAATACTATCAGCGATCGCATATGCGGTCGCTGATGATATTAATAGCGACCGACATCTGCGACCATTGTTTAATCTAGTCGTTATTTAATATCAGCGACAGCAGGCGGTCGCTAGAACAAATTTGCCTCCCAAATTTTGGCAGGAAATGTTGGCGCGAAGATTTTGTGCGACCACTTAACATCAGCGACCGCATGCGGTCACTGCTAAGTTCATGTTATTAAAAATTAGTGACCGCAGGCGGTCATTGATGGCAGTCGCTGATCAAACTTAATGTAATCAGTATCAGGCATTCGCTTGACACAACAGACTGAAGAAAAAAATATAGGGCATAGAATAGAGAGAGAAAGGGGAGAAGACTGTTGCCATCGCCGCCGCCGCCCACCACTGCCGCTGCCGCTGCCGTTGCTGCTACCTAAACCGCCGCCATAGGTAATATCAACCAAAACCTTGAACAAATAACTCTTTTTTTCATACCACTGAACAAATTATGTGATTTTATTTACTCTTTGATATATGGTTATCACTATAAATTTCTTACATGTAGTATGAGTTATTGTATTATTGTTATATTGGATGTAATTGTAGATAAATTATACTTGTAGTAATATTTTTTGATTTTTTTTAGAAAAAGGAAAAATACAAATTAATAAGTAGAATTGATGTTGACTGAACGTTTTCAATTTTTAAAATTGTTTGAAATGAATATGTTGTGCTGAATTAATATTTTGAGAGTTTAAAAATATTATTTCCCTCATTTTGGTACTTGTATGAAATCAAACATAGTGTTTGCACAAAATATGTTTGTTTGTTTTGTCGTACGGTTTATGGCCCAATGGTAATTTTTACCTTATGGTTTTCATGAGGTCAATGGTTCGTTTCTTAAGTGTATGAGTGTGGTTTGATTCTTAGGTGTGTGAGTGTGGTACGTGAGAAAATTAAAAGAAAAAAACATAACAATTTGCACAAAATTATATTAAGCAAAGCTAAGTATTCCCTATGTCTTAAAACGACACATATTAAGAGACTAATGGAGGATAATACAAGGATCAAGTGTGATATGCTAGGGGTAAAATGGAGAACTGTCGATTATTGTGCTACTAATCATGTTCGGCAATCCCAGCGCATTTTAGAAAAAATAAACTCGCACTTGATAATCAGCACAAATGAAATAGAACTATAAATCTCACGATTTATCATGGTCAAAGTATCCGTACGGTTACTAATAGTTTGAGATCGGTAAACTCAAAAAGTCCACTCAGCTGGCAATCATAAATTGCACAGGGCAAATATACCAACCAAAACCATGTTCATGTACTTCAGTACTATGTCAAGTCTACACTATAGAATTGTAGAGGACTGCCAAGAAATTCAATTATAATGCATGCCCCCAACAGTACACTTATGAACAAATATACTTAAGACATGCTAATTAATTCTGCCATTTTGTACAAATGGCGAATTGATCCATTTATATTGTCAAATTCTGCTACTATTAAACTATATTATTAAACTATAATATTAAACTTAAATAATAAAAAATATATTATTAAAATACAATACAATATAATATAGTAAAATATTATATTAAAATAAAATATAATATCATATAAATATAAAAAATTATAATATACTCCTGAACTTTTTACTGCTTTAATTTGCATTTATTAGTTATTGGGTTGGTCTTATTATATTGGGAATTTATATATTTCTCTTGGTTTGTGTCTTGGTTGCCTAGAAATGACCATATATACATGTCGTCGTGCATGTGGCTAGTCCATATTGTAGGGGAGACTCTGGTGAAATTTTTTTGTTGGTCGGGTAATTGCGAACATTTATAATATTAACGAGCTCTTTATGTGCTTACTAGTATGCTCAAGTCATATGCTTACTAGCTAGTATGCTTAAGTCATGTGCTTACAAGTATGTTCAAGTCATATGCTTACAAGTATGCTTAAATGTTAATCATATGCTTACAGGTATGCTCAAGTCATATGCTTACAAGT
The DNA here is from genome assembly GCA_016801055.1 of Panax notoginseng. Classification (NCBI taxonomy): domain Eukaryota; kingdom Viridiplantae; phylum Streptophyta; class Magnoliopsida; order Apiales; family Araliaceae; genus Panax; species Panax notoginseng. Next base: position 134,963,362 of record CM029013.1, on the reverse strand, counting down.
ATGCTTAAATGTTAATCATATTCTTACAAGTATGCTGAAGTTATATGCTTACAAGTATGCTCAAGTCATATGCTTACAAGTATGCTTAAATGTTAATCATATGCTTACAAGTATGCTCAAGTCATATGCTTACAAGTATGCTCAAGTCATATGCTTACAATCATGTTATACATTAATAAGCTCATGTTATCTATAGTAGGTACCTTGGTATCATGGACCTCTATTCAGACAGTAGTTGGATGGTACGACGAAAGTCAAGTGCCTAGATAGGTGCTACAGTTGAATTTAGAGCTGGTTGCCAAGTGTTTTTGGAGTATGCGTATAGTCACCCAGAATATGTGAATGGTCAGAACAAGATATGATGTTCATATTTGAAGTGTAAGAATGTAAATTATATGGACAGAGACGCGGTAAACTATCATTTACTTGTTTTTGGGTTCATGAAAAATTACGAAGAATGCTGGTGGGCACATGGGCAAAGAAGAGATAGTGGCATCACAACAGTACACAATCCAGGCAGTAGTACACATCATATGAATGAAATGGTTCATGATATTACAGGGCCAAATTTTGATTGGGAACAAGGCAGAGTGCAACCTATGAATTCTGATGCCAAAGACTTCTTTAAGTTGTTAGACGAGGGTAGCGAGCCATTGTGGCGTGGTTGCACCAAACACACTACATTGTCCGTAGTGGCGACATTACTTAACATCAAGGCTGATCACAACATGAGCTATGAGTGTTTTCAGTCGCTCTTGAAGGCCATTAAGAGTATGTTGCCTAATAGTAAGAAATTACCTGATAACTATTACTTTTGTAAGAAAATGGTAAAGAAGTTGGGTCTTGGATACCAAAAGATCGATGCATGTCCCAACGATTGCATATTATTTTATAAGGAAAATGAACATATGACAAGGTGCACGTTTTGCAGTCATGACTGGTTTAGGTCTACTAAACAGGGTGTGACTACAAAAAATCAAGTATACTGTTTAAAATTCTAAGGTATTTTCCAATAACAAATCGGCTAAAAAGATTGTACATGTCTTCAAGAACAGCTGAACATATGAGTTGGCATGCGAAATTTCCAGCTAAAGTTGGAGAACTAAATCATCCCGCATATGGGCAGGCTTGGAAAGAATTCAACTTAGCACATCTTGGGTTTGCATTGGAACCTAGAAATGTGAGGCTTGGATTGTCCATCGATGGTTTTAATCCGTTTGACCACTCAGTTGTTTCGTATTCATATTGGCCTATGATTGTTACTCCATACAACTTGCCCCCATGGATGTGTATGAAACAGCCATACTTGTTTCTTTCACTCGTGGTTCCCGGTCCTAAGAGTCCTAGAAAGAACTTAGATGTTTAGTTGAGACCTCTTATAGACGAGTTAAAGGTATTGTGGGAGGATAGAGTACAGACTTGGGATGTTGCAATGAAAACAAATTTCAACCTTAGGGCAGCGGTTATGTGGACTATAAGTGACTTCCCAGCTTATGGTATCTTAGCTGGATTGAGTACACACGGAAAGTTGGTTTGTCCGTATTGTATGGAGCATACAAAGTCTTTCAATCTATCAAAAGGTCAAAAGCCTTGCTGGTTTGACTGTCATCGTCGGTTCTTGCCGTTAGATCACCCATTTCGAAGAAATTGAGAACACTTCAGGAAAGGGAAAGTAGACAATAATATGCCTGCACCGCGATTGTCGAAAACGGAGATGCGAGACCGTGTGATATGATTACTGGTCATCCCATTTGGTAAGATTGATTCCACAAACATAATTAATGGGTTTGGCGAATCTCATAACTGGGTTCGGGGAAGCATCTTTTGGGAAATGCCTTATTGGTCGACAAATTTGATTCATCATAATCTAGATGTGATGCATATTGAGAAGAATATGTTTGATAATGTGTTTAACACCGTGATAAATGTTACGGGGAAGACAAAAGATAATGATAAGGCACGTTTAGACATGAAAGATATTTGTAAGCGTCCTGGATTAGAACTTTATGAATCTCCACATGGTAAGATTGTCAAACCGCATGCAAGGTACACATTGTCTAAAAAGCAAGTTGAAGATGTGTGCACATGGGTTAAGTCTCTGAAACTACCAGATGGATATGCGTCAAACATTGCAAGGTGTGTTATGGGTGGGAAATTACAAGGGATGAAGAGTCATGACTGTCATGTGTTCATGGAGAGACTCAGCCTATTGCATTTCGGGATCTACTGGATAAACCAATATGGGATGCTTTGACTGATCTTAGTCGTTTCTTCAAAGACTTATGTTCAAAACCATTAAATGAGAAGGACATGTCTGTATTTGAGAAGAACGTCATAGAGATCATGTGTAAACTAGAAAAAATATTTTCACCTGGTTTTTTTGACTCCAATGAGCATTTGTAAATCTATCTTCCCTATGAAGCTCGTGTAGGGGGTCCAGTTCAATATAGATGGATGTACCCTTTTGAGAGTGTGATGGGAAACCTTAAGAGGAAGGTGAAGAATAGAGCTCATGTCGAGGGGTTGATATGTGCGGCATACAGTTTCAATGAGATATCTACATTTGTCTCAGACTATTTTTCGGACAAAGTCTTGACAAAGGCTAATCGAGTCTCGAGACATGATGATGCGGGAAATGTTGAACTAAATGGTCGGCTTTCTATATTTGGTTTATCGAGCCATGCTTATGGAAAAGGGAAGCGCATATTCCTCTCTAAGTAAGAATTACATGCTGCACACACTTACATTCTTCTCAATTGCGAGGAGATTGACGAATTTGTGAGGTACACATGTAGACTTGAAAATTTATCCCTTAACTTTCAATGACATGCAATATACATTCTAATATGTTAATGTTTATAACATTTTATAGATTGTACGATGATGAGATAAAAGTGAAGCATCCCGACATAACTGATAAAGATATTCAAATCAACCGTGATAAAAAAATTTCACTTTGGCTAAAGGACAGAGTAAGTTCAATTTCTTAAGCACGACATATATATATATATATATATATATATATATATATATATATATATCTCCATATTAACTATGGCTTCATTTAATAAGATAGAGTTTTTATAAGCTGTGACTGAGGGAGTAAAGATTCCGGCTAATGTATAAGTCCTAGCTATGGGATCAGAAAGGGACCAAGTCAGCAGTAATAGTTACAAAATAAATGGTTGTGAATTTCATACAAAGGTATATGAGCACGGTAAAATAACAACAAACTCTGGAGTGTGTGTCCAAGGAGATTGTTACAATGAGCATGGTCATGCCTTTTATGGGGAGTTAGAGGAAATCGTAGAGTTGTCGTACAAGGGCATGTACGGGGGTCATATTAACTTGTTCAAGTGTCATTGGTTTGATTCAGAAAAAGGGATACGTGTTGACAGACATGGAATTGTCGATATTGACCTCCATAAGTCTGCGTACACCAACGAACCGTTTGTTTTACCAACTTAAATAGTACAAGTATACTACACTCCTAGTCCTATTAGGAAAAGGGATAGACCGCCTATAGATTGGCAAGTTGTAATTCATACTCCCGCGCGTAGTCGGGTTGAAGTAGTTGATGGGGAGATTTACCAAGAGCAGATGTTTCATAGACAAACTATAATAAATGTGGAGGATGACAATAAAGTAATCTAGTTAGATGGTGGAGATGAACCATATGAATTAGATCCTGTATCAATACTTGTGTCAGATGACATTGTCAGATGACATTGATACTAAGGAGGAAGAGTTTTTGACTTAATCTGACACTGAATTTGAAGCAGATGATGGTTATGAATCTGCAATACGTATACAAAATGATTCTGAATCAGACATTGACACTTAAACAAATGAAATGTATGTTTAGCATTACATGTTAAGCATTTTTTGTCATATATATACTAACATCTTTATATCATTGTCATGTTTGTGTACTTAACTATTTAAATACAATTTCCTATCATTACTGTCATTTTATATTCATAAATACATGTAATCAAATATAACTCATACTAACTTCTTTATATCACTGTCATGTTTATGTACTTAACTATGTAAATGCAATTTCCTATCATTATTGTCATTTTATTGTGATTTTATATTTATATATACATATAATCAAATATAACTCATACTAACATCTTGAAATTTGTAATATATAGATGGCTTCTGAAGCAGCGCAGAAAAAGCGCGGCTTGGGTAGGGGGCCTAATCATATGCCCAAGGCCCCTACTAATCCGGATGATCGGATTCTTATTCAGATTCGTCCACCTCCTAATAGCACATACGACTCACATCATTTATATATAAGCATTTTAGATTCTATTTATACAAGATATAATTCATAATGTAAATTTCTTTAATATATCTACTTATCTTTGATGTAAATTATTGTATATTATTGTGATTTTTCAGATAATAAGATCGTCAACTGCATCACAGTTGTGCTTACATAATTAGCCCATACGTGTGATTACGTGGGCGAGCACACCTATCTCCCACAAGGATGCAGTTTGGGCTGAATTTCAGGCATGTTTTTTTTAATTATGATAGATAATATAATATTCTAATGATAATTGATTAGTAGTGTTGGATTATATGTTAAAAGTACCATTTTAATATTCTAAGGATAATTTATTTGCAGAAAAGGTATAGATGGGAGGACGCGCAGGCTTCAGTGATACAAACATTATTCTGGCAGAAGTGCGTCGTCCGCACCAAGGACAATTTGAACAAAGAACGACAAAAAGCCCTTCACAATACCGAGATCGACCATCTAGGCCAGGGAGAGGATTACATGCACGAGCATAGCCCCTGGTGGTGCACCCAGTCCATATGGGCTGAGATGTAAGCCCAATAGAGAGCTGAGAGCTGGGTTAAAAGACGCAAGACTGCTGCCACGGACAGCTCCTCAGGTGTACCTAATGGCGAAAAGGCTAAAGGAACCTGCAAGGGCGGTAGTATTTCACAGTTGCAGCATATCACTGCTAGGGTATGTATGCATAGTTTTAATATGTTTACAATCATGAATTGTAGAATATATATCACATTTTTACTTAGTAATATCAGAATATGTTTTGTATAGGAGTCTTAGTCTCAAGGTCAGCCTATCAATTGGTTGGATGTGTACGTGGCCACCCGTGATGGTCTATTGGATGCTCTCCAGATAGAGATAATAAGTTTTAACAACTTGATCTTGTTTATCAAGTTTTACATCATTCTTTAGAATTTTACCAATTTATTTTTAACTATTTAATTGTTAATATGATGACAGGATACTTATAAGCGTTTACTGAATGAGCGCTATCCTGAAGGCACCCCACATCTGCCAATTGATCAAGAATTATGGGAGAGGGCATCTGTTGTGAAGAAGAACTACGTCAAAGGTCAAGAACAACGACAACGCCCGTCATTCAGTGGCTCAGGCAGCTCTGCTACCTAGTCCTCACAGTCATCGAGTCATCTAGCTATTCATACGCTTGCTGACTGTGTGAGTGCTATATGTCAAGATCACGATCTTCTAAAGATACTAGGTGGGCATCTAGAGGCTCCGAGTGCTGATGAGTTAGCTGATGCAATGATGACAGCAGTAGCATCACAGCATGGGGATGGCGACGAGGTAATCAATCTTATTTATTACAATCAAAGTAGTGACTTATATATATATATATATATATATATTTGTGTTTAAAAACAACTGTATATTATCGTAACACCAGTATCAACCTATATGTAACTTGTTTTATTATTTTGTTAATTACGGGGTGATCAAGATTAAGCAAAAACTAATTTGGACAATGATGCTTGATGACTGATTTAGTTATAGTTATTTGAGAATCTTGCACTTTTATATTCATTCTTTGGATGTCTGTATGTTACTTAAATATTCATTTTATCGGGGAATATTCGTTTGGTCGGGGAATATTCGTACGACGACTCAGTCATTTGTGGGACCCATAACGAAAAATGGTCGGATGAAGAAAACGACAAGTTTGAGTTTTTATAAATAACGGTGTAGTAGTTACCGTTAGCACTGTTGGAATACCCGCTGATTAAAATACAGTAATACGTGTGGGTGCATAGTAGCACACGGTATTGCATAGTATTGCTGAATTATTGATCTTTACGTAAGAAACTCAATAATTGTTACAGTAATTACTGTTCAATATTTTATTTTATTGGTTTAATAATTGATGCGTTGATATTTTATATTATTGTTGTTTCAATAATTGTCACTGCACAGTATCTCCATTATCAGATCAATAATTCATATTATTTGAATAATTTTATTAGATAGAATTATTGATAATGTCTAAGGAAGTTCTGTCTAAGGAGAGGTTTGGTCACCTAATTGCCCGACAGTAAGGAGAAATCTTTGTCGGAAAGGTCCCTCTTTTCTTGGAACAACCTGATTGTCATAATTGTGATTCTGTAATATTATTTTTGAATAATTAATTATTGATTTATATGATAAGAAAATATTTGTTTTTATGTAGATATAAATGAAGGATTTAATTTTGAGGTGTTTTATCAGTATTTTGTCGGAATGGAGGTTTTAAAAATCAAAACAGTGTTCTTAAAGCTCTATTGCGTGAGTTATAATTTTAATCTGACAGTTGGATCGTTGTGATTTTTAGATATGTTATACATATATAAGTTGAGTATATGTCCACAAATTTTGAACCGTTAAAAATTAACGTATGATTTGTTATGAATTTTATGAGGTGTTGAAAATCATCCGTTTGTGAATTTCGAATATTTTTTGTTTGGAATTTGGAAAAATTTAAAGCTACAAAGTTGTAGAGAATTCGATTTCGTGTGGAATGGACATGAGATTCGAATTTTTCTGATAAAAGGGATATTTTATATGAATTATTGAAGCTACTGATTATTTAAAATATTTTAGAAATTTCTAGAATTGGTGGGCCCCACTTTTGGTTGGTGAGAAATGTGCTAAAATTTTATTTCAAAAGTGGTGGGCGGGAATAGTAGCAGGTAAAGCCACCGAGTAACAGATTAAGTCTGCTTTGGCGTTCTAACATTTTTCTATAAATAGGGTGCTAAGTTAAAATTGAAAATCACAGCAGAAACAAATTTTTCTCTCTCTATATATATATTATCGAGCGTATTTTGTGAGTATTTAGATACTTTGAGAGTTGTTATTCAATGTAAGTTTCCTTCAGCGTCATATCCGATATTCCGGTCAGAAATACTGTATTTTGAAGTAAGGGATGTTATTTTTTGTAAATGGTATTATTTCTTTCAATATCATTATGCCGAAATATTTGTCTGAACTTTTTATCAAATTTGAAACTTTTTGTGTCGGGATTACTATTCACGTATACAGTACTATTCACGTACACGACACTATTTACCGAAAAATAAAATTTTCTCTTCTTTGTCCCAGATGTCTATTATGGTTACTATCTTTGACTGTATCCATGTTTTGATCGTCATTCTTGAATTTTTCTCCATTATGTTTTATTATGGAGTATTTTTAAACTTGAATTATCTAAAGTACGAATCTCTGAACTTTGTCCTTTTATCGTACTGGATTCGTTCTCTAAAATATTTTTCATCATCCTTAGTCCTTAATGGTGATACTTGATTAATATCTTTGGCTTGTAGTGCAAAGATGAATGATTACCTGATGAATATCTTTGGCCCGTAGTGCAAAGATGAACAGGTGTTGAGATGAACATGACCAACTGGTGATACAAATGAATATCTTTGGCCCGTAGTGCAAAGATGAATATTTGATTCAAGATGTATATTGATTGATGTTACAGGGATAAAATATTGATGATTGACTTTTAAATTCATAGATGATAGTAGATTTCATTCTCTACTTAACTCTTCTAATTAATTATTGTTTCCGCTGCACTTGTTGATCTAAAACTTCTTGTCTATTATATTCTATCAGATTTTTCCCTATTGAAGACTAATGATAATTTGTTGTATATTATCATAGTCATAATATTCTTTATTGGGCTAGTTGAGCTCACCCTTTTCCTGTTTGTTCTATTTTTCTTCTCAGGAGGTGAGAATATAGCAGGAACTAGCCGGTGTATGGAGTGATGGTTCTAGAAAGTTATTTTAGCAGTTCTCACTATTTTTGTAAATTAGTGTATCAATAATTGTAATGAGGACTCATTTTGAGTTTTAATACTGTCTATTAGACAATATTTGTATTTAAAATCACAGTTTATGTGTTGTCGTATTTTGCACGACAATTGTAGTAATGAAGTTGTATTTATTTCTACACCATGTATTTGGCAACTCAGAATGGGTGATGTATACCTATTTTGGGGGCGTCATGGTTGGTATCAGAGCTTAGGGATATGGTCTCTAGTGGAGATCAGGGAATAGAACTAGGAGGGGAGAGACGAGTAAATCCTTCGCTAGTGTGTCCTACCTAAGCTTATTTGTTGGTCGATCATAATATAGAGATATTATGTGATATGTTAATTTGTTTAAATAACCCTTTTTTTATGGCAGTATTTAAGAATGGCAGCTGAGAACGTTAACAATGGAGCGTATGAGACCATGGAGACACCTTTGATCACCACCCAGGGGAACGTGCAACAGGAAGGAAATATTCCTCCTGTAAACAACACTACCGAACAAATGATGAATGATAGGATGTTTATAAGCTTTTTGCAGTTCGTGCAAAATCAGACGAAGGAGACTCGTGTACAAAATACGGGTGGAAATGATATCAACGCGCGATTTGTAACAGCCAAGCAGTTTAAAGAGTTGGGACCACCAGAATTTTGGGGAAAGCCGGATCAAATTAAGGAGGAAAAGTGGGTCAAGCAAATTACCAAGATATTCGATGTCTTGGGATGCACGGAAGAACAGAAGGTTCCATTCGCCACCTTTATGTTCCATGGTGAGGTAGATTACTGGTGGGAATTTGTGAAGCGTACCCAGTCTGCCGCACTCAGCATGTCTTGGGAAACGTTTCAGAAGCTGTTTAATGATAAGTACTTTCCTTAAAGTATTCGTCATATGAAGGAGGTAGAGTTTATCAGACTAGAACAAAACAACATGACTGTGTATCAGTACGAGGCGAAGTTCACAGAGTTATCCAGGTTTGCACCTCATTTGGTAGAGAATGAGGAACGAATGACACAGATGTTTCTCAGAGGTCTAAAACCCGAGATTCGGCAATATCTTATCTCTCGTAAATTTTCTTTATATTAAGATGTTGTAAACATTACTCAATTATTAGAGCGAGATAATGAGTATGTTCAACCGAGGGACCACAATCAGGGTCATACCGGTGACAGCAGTCATCGGAGCGATGAAAACCAGCGCGGAGGAAAAAATATAGACAAAAGCGGTAACCACTCGGGTGGTAATCGTGATCGTGATAACAGGAGAGGCGAGTCAAGTGGAAATTTCAAAAAGAGGAGATTCAACAATGATGGGAAGACATCAACAGCAGCACCAGCACCAAGAACAAATTCTAGGGGAGGAGAACGATCGCCAGTTAGATGCTACAGATGAGGAGAGGAGGGACACATAAGTCCAAACTGTTCACAGCCTTCCAAGGTGTGTTTCAATTATGGAAAAGACGGTCATATAGCCCGATTTTGTCCGGTAGCAAAGTTAAGTCCAATTGGGACGGCGGTACCAAAGGCGACTACGGACAAAACAAAGTCGGTGGTTCAAGAGAGGACGTTTGTCGTGATTGGCCAAAACGTGAGAAACCCGAACGACGTGATCACGGGTAAGCTAATCTTGAACTCTTGCGAAGTTTATACCTTACTAGATACCGGTTCTACCCATTCTTTTATCTCTCCTGCTTGTGCTCAACGTTTAAACTTGACTCCAAAGAAATTAGACTTTGACTTATCTGTGGAGACTCCGTTAGGAGAAACTTTTATTACATCCATTGTGTATAAATCTTGCTTGATCCAAGTGGGCACAATCATATTATATGTCGATCTTATTTCTTTGAAAATCTTGAATTTAATGTGATTTTAGGGATTGATTGGTTAACTATTCATCATGCCAAAATTGATTGTTTTCGTAAGGTTGTTAGTTTTCATATTCCTAACCAACCTATTATGCGAATTCAAGCTACCAAACCACTAAAATCAATCACTGTCATATCAAGCCATAAAGCTATTCGTTTATTGAAAAATGTATGTCAAGCTTTCTTATCCCATGTCATGGACTTGAACAAAAACACTTCAGATTTGAATAATATTTCTATTGTTAGTGAATTTCTTGACGTATTTCCTGAAGAACTTCCCGGTTTACCCCCAGAACGTGAAGTTGAATTCTTTATTGACCTTGAACCTGGTACAAAGCCTATTTCTAAAACCCCATATCGAATGGCTCCTATTGAACTTCAGGAGTTAAAAGTCCAACTACAGGAATTGTTAGATATCGATTTTATTCGCCCTAGTACATCTCCTTGGGGTGCTTCTGTTTTATTCGTAAAGAAGAAAGATGGGAGTATGCGACTTTGTATCGACTATAGGGAATTGAACCATGTCACCATCAAGAATACGTATCCGCTACCTTGCATTGATGACCTGTTTGACCAGTTTCAAGGAGCACAATTCTTTTTAAAGATCGATCTTCGTTCTGGATATCATCAGCTGAAGATTAAAACTGAGGATATTCCGAAGACTGCCTTCAGAACTCGGTACGAGCATTATGAATTCTTAGTCATGTCTTTTGGATTGAATAATGTTCCTGCTGCTTTCATGGATATGATGAACCGTGTATTCAAAGAATATTTGGATCAATTCGTTGTTGTCTTTACTTATGACATCCTCATCTATTCTAAAAGCCGTGAAGATCATGAGCACCATTTGAAGCTGGTACTCCAAAGGTTTCGCGATAACAAGCTATATGCCAAGCTGAAGAAATGCGAGTTCTGGCTTGAGGAAGTAGCATTCCTTGGGCACGTGGTGTCAAAACATAGAGTATCTGTTGACCCGACGAAGATTGAAGCCGTACAAAGTTAGGAGCAACCGAAGTCGGTGACCGAAGTACGTAGTTTTCTGGGCTTAGCTGGTTATTATCAGATATTTGTGGAAGGATTTTCTCGAATCACTACTCTGTTAACTCAGCTGACTCGAAAAGATACAAAATTCGTATGGAGCGAGGAATGCGAGAAGAGTTTGCAAGAGCTTAAGAGGAGACTCATTTCGGCACCTGTTCTGACAATACCATCTGGTTCGGATGGATTTGTTATCTACATCGATGCTTTAGGCAAAGGGTTAGGATGTGTTCTCATGCAACATGGGAAAGTCATAGCATATGCCTCGCGACAACTCAAAGAATATGAGATGAATTATCCTACTCATGATCTAGAGTTGGCAGTAGTCGTTTTCGCGTTAAAAATCTGGAGGCACTACCTGTATGGGGAGAAAGTGGAGATTTATACGGATCATAAAAGCCTCAAATATTTCTTCACTCAAAAGGAACTCAACATGCGGCAACGACGTTGGCTTGAGCTGTTGAAAGATTACGATCATTTCATCCAATATCATCTTGGAAAAGTAAATGTGGTAGCTGACGCATTAAGTAGAATATCGTATGCAGGTACAAGTGTAATGTTGTTAACGCAGAGACCCATTTTGTATGACTTGTAAAGGATGGAGATAGAGGTAAAGGCTCTAAGTACCCACGTGATGATATTAAATATACGAGTAGAACCGACTTTAATCGATAAAGTTAAAGCTACTCAAGTACGGACCTGGAGCTGATGCGTATGAAGAAGAAAGTGTAAGAAGGTGCTATTCCAGAATCAAGAATCGATGAAGAAGGAATACTTCGAGTCCACTCCAGACTTTGTGTTCCTAACGATTCTGACTTGAAGCATTGAATCATGATGGAGGCGCACAACACACCGTTTGCAATCCATCCTGGGAATACCAAAATGTATCATGATCTTCGACATACATTTTGGTGGAGCAATATGAAGAGAGAGATCGCGGAGTTTATATCAAGGTGTTTAACTTGTCAACGTGTAAAGGCAGAGCATCAAGTGCCAAAGAGTCCATTGCAACCACTTGAGATTCTGAAATGCAAGTGGGAACACATTACCATAGATTTTGTTACGGGTCTTCCCAAAGTTTCTCAAGGCATAAATGCGATTTGGGTTATTGTTGATAGATTAACCAAGTCTGCTCATTTCTTGCCTATACGGGAAACTTATTCCCTTGAACGTCTTGCTCGTATATACGTGAATGAGATTATGAGATTGCATGGCATGCCAGTATCCATAGTTTTGGATCGTGACCCAAGATTCACTTCACGATTTTGGGTTAGCTTACAAAAAGCTATGGGCACGGATTTACGATTCAGTTCAGCATACCATCCTCAAATAGACGGGCAATCAAAAGAACTATTCAAACTCTTGAAGATCTATTAAGACTTTGTATCCTAGATTTCAAAGGGAGTTGGGATAAGTACCTACCATTGGTGGAATTCTCCTACAACAATAGTTATCAAGCAAGTATAGGCATGGCTCCATTCGAGGCGTTGTATGGAAGAAAATGTCATTCTCTAATATGTTGGGACGAGGTGGGTGAAGCAACGTTGTTAGGACCAGAATTGGTACGTATGACTACAGAGAAAATCCAAATGATCCGACAACGTATACAAACGGTATGATCGACAAAAGAGTTATGAGGATTTTCATCGAAAGGACGTGGAATTTAATATTGGGGATCATGTATTGTTACGTATTGCTCCATGGAAGGGAGTTACAAGATTTGGGAAAAGAGGAAAGCTCAATCCAAGATTTGTTGGTCCATTTGAGATTCTTGACCGAATAGGAAATGTGGCCTATAGACTCGCATTACCTCCAAGCATGTCTCGTGTTCATAATGTTTTTCACATATCTATGCTTCTTAAATATGTGAAAGATCCAAACCACATAATTGAGTTTGAACCAGACGAGATAACTTAAGATTTAACGTACGAGGAGGTACCTGTTAAGATCTTGAATAGGAAAGATAGGAAAGAGCATGTCCTACGCACCAAGGTTATACCACAAGCCAAGGTTTTGTGGTTTGTAGAGGAACCATGCTATTGAAGAAATGACCTGGGAGTTGAAATCAAAAATGAAAGCGAGGCATCCTCACCTTTTCAAAACACCAGGTACGTACGCCAATTTCGAGGACAGAATTTTATAAGGAGGGGAGGTTGTAAGACCCCAACTTATTATAAATAAAATCAAATTTCTTCTAATTATTATTTTGAATAATAGGGTGTTAATTTGATATAATGCTTTGGTTATGGGTGAAATATGTAAATTTTATAAAATATGCAAGTGGTTATAAAATATTCATTTTGCCGGGAAATATTTGTTTGGTCGTGGAATATTCTTGCTGTCGGGGAATATTCGTACGACGGCGCAGTCATTTGTGGGACCCGTAACGAAAAATGGTCGGATGAAGAAAATGACAAGTTTGAGTTTTTATAAATAACGGTGTAGTAGTTACCGTTAACACTGTTGGAATACCCGGTGGTTAAAATACAGTAATACGCGTGGGTGCACAGTAGCACACGGTATTACATAGTATTGTTAAATTATTGATCCTTACGTAAGAAGCTCAATAATTATTACAGTAATTACTGTTCAATATTTTATTTTATTGGTTCAATAATTACTGCGTTGATATTTTATATTATTGTTGTTTCAATAATTATCACTGCACATTATCTCCATTATCAGATCAATAATTCATATTATTTAAATAATATTATTAGATAGCATTATTGACAATGTCTAAGGAAGTTCTGTCTAAGGAGATGTTTGGTCACCTAATTGCGCGTCTGTAAGGAGAAATATTTATCGGAAAGCCCCCTCTTTCCTAGGAACGACCTGGTTGTCATAATTGTGATTCTGTAATATTATTTATGAATAATTAATTATTGATTGATATGATAAGAAAATATTTATTTTTATGTGGATATAAATGAAGGATTTAATTTTGAGGTATTTTATCAGTATTTTGTCAGAATGAAGGTTTTAAAAATCAAAATAGTGTTCTTAAAGCTCTATTGCGTGAGTTATAATTTTAATCCGACCGTTGGATCGTTGTGATTTTAAGATATGTTATACATATATAAGTTGAGTATATGTCCACAAATTTTGAACTGTTAAAAATTAACTTATGATTTGTTATGAATTTTATGAGGTATTGAAAATCATCGGCTTGTGAATTTCGGATATTTTTGATTTAGAATTTGGAAAAACTTAAAGCTACAAAGTTGTAGGGAATTTGATTTCGTGTGGAATAGACATGAGATTCGATTTTTTCTGATAAAAATGTTATTTTCTATGAATTATTAAAGTTACTGATTATTTAAAATATTTTGAAAATTTCTTGAATTGGTGGGCCCCACTTTTGGTTGGTGAGAAATGTGCTAAAATTTTATTTCAAAAGTGGTGGGCGAGAATAGTAGCAGGTAAAGCCATCAGGTAGCAGGTTAAGTCTGCTTCAGCGTTCTAATATTTTTCTATAAATAGGGTGCTGAGTTAGAACTGAAAATCACACAAGAAACAAGCTTTTTTTTTTCTCTCTCTCTCTCTCTTTCTCTCTCTATATATATATATATATATATATATATATATATATATATATATATATATATATATTATCCAGCGTATTTTGTGAGTATTTAGATATTTTGAGAGTTACTATTCAGTGCAAGTTTCCTTCAACGTTATATCCGATATTCCGGTCAGAAATACTATATTTTGAAGTAAGAGATGTTATTTTTTTGTAAATGGTATTATTTCTTTCAATATCATTATGCCAAAATATTAGTCTGAGATGAATATCTTTGGCCCGTAGTGCAAAGATGAACAGGTGTTGAGATGAACATGACCAACTAGTGATACAAATGAATATCTTTAGCCCGTAGTGCAAAGATGAATATTTGATTCAAGATGTATATTAATTGATGTTACAGGGATAAAATATTGATGATGGACTTTTAAATTCATATATGATAGTAGATTTCATTCTCTACTTAACTCTTCAAATGAATTATTATTTCCGCTACAGTTGTTGATCTAAAACTTGTTGTCTATTATATTCTATCAGATTTTTCCCTGTTGAAGATTAATGATAATTTGTTGTATATTATCTTAGTCATAATATTCTTTATTGGGCTAGTTGAGCTCACCATTTTCCTTTTTGTTCTATTTTTCTTCTTAGGAGGTGAGAATATAGCAGGAACTAGCCGGGGTATGGAGTGATGGTTCTAGAAAGTTGTTTTAGCAGTTCTCATTATTTTTGTAAATTAGTGTATCAATAATTGTAATGAGGACTCCTTTTGAGTTTTAATACTGTATATTAGACAATATTTGTATTTAAACTCACAGTTTATGTGTTGTCGTATTTTGCACGACAATTGTAGTAATGAAGTTGTATTTGTTTCTGTACCATGTATTTGGCGACTCAGAATGGGTGATGTATACCTATTTTAGGGGCGTCACGGTTGGTATCAGAGCTTAGGGATATGGTCTCTGGTGGAGATCAGGGAATAGAACTAGGTGGGGAAAGACGAGTAAATCATTCGTTAGTGTCTCCTACCTAATATGTGAAAGACCCAAACCACATTATTGAGTTAGAACTAGACGAGATAGCCGAAGACTTAACGTACGAGGAGATACCTGTCATGATCTTGGATAGGAAGGAGCATGTCCTATGCACAAATGTTATACCACAAGTCAAAGTTTTGTGGAGGAACCATGCTATTGAGAAAATGACATGGGAGTTGGAAACAGAAATGAAAGCGTGGTACCCTCACCTTTTCGAAACACCAGGTACGTACGTCAATTTCGAGAACGAAATTTCATAAGGAGGGGAGATTATAAGACCCCAACTTTTTATAAATGAAATTGAATTTTCTTTATTTATTATTTTGAAAGAGTAAGGGTTGATTTGATTAATGTGGTAAGTTATGGGTAAAATGCGCAAATACCTTAATTAAGCAAGTGGTTATTAAATATTCAATGTTGTTGGGAAATATTCGTTTGGTCGTGGAATATTCTTACTATCGGGGAATATTCGTACGACGGCGCAGCCTTGTGTAGGCCCCATAACGGAAAGCGATTGAATGAAGAAAACGACGAGCATAAGTTTTTTTCTATAAATAACGGCGTAGTTGTTACCGTTAACACTGTTGGAATACCCGATGGTTAAGACACAATAATACGCGGTGTTATACAGTAGCACATGGTATTGCACAAATTATTGACTCTTTCGTAAGAAGTCACTACTCAATAATTGTTACAGTAATTACTGTTTAATATTTTATTTTATTGATTCAATAATGCTACGTTGATATTTTATATTATTGTTGTTTCAATAATTGTCACTGAACAGTATTTCCCATTATCAGATCAATAATTCATATTATTTGAATAATATTATTAGATAGCATTATTGGCAATGCCTAAAGAAGTTCTGTCTAAGGAGAGGTTTGGTCACCTAAATACGCGCCAGTAAGGAGAAATCCTTATCGAAAAGTCCCCTCTTTCTTGGGAACGACCTGGTTGTCAGTATTGTGATTCTGTAATATTATTTGTGAATAATAAATTATTGATTTATATGATAAGAAAAATAATTATTTACGTGGATATAAATGGTGGAATTTTTTAAAAAATGGCAATTGTTGAAAATTGATATTTTATTTTTTTTGATAAAATAATTCATTTAAATATATTATTATATTTTAATAATATAATATTGGTAATATTTTTATGATGAATGTGTGATATATGAATAAATGAGGAGGAAGGATATTTTTGTTGCAATAAATGCTAAAAACATGTTAAACATGTTGGTGGGCCCCAATTTTTGACTAAAATTTGATAATAGCTTGTAAAATCGTCCGTATGTGGATTTCGGTCAATTTCTGCTTGAAATTTGGAAAAACTTAAACTTACAAAGTTGTAGAGAATTGAATTTCCTATGGAATGGAAATAAGATTTGAATTTTTTTGATAAAAAGACTATTTATTATGAATTATTGAAGTTCCAGAATAATTACTTTTTGGAGTTTAAAATATTTATTTTAAGAAAAACATTTTTTACAATTGGGTGGGCCCCACATGTGTTGTAAACATGCTGAATTCAGATTTCAAGAGGTGGGCGTGAAATTTTTTAATAAATATTATTATTCTATTAAATTTTCTATTTTGGTGTTCTAAGCATTTTTCTATAAATAGGGTGCTTAGGTTAGAATTGAAAATCACACCAGAAACTGAAGTTTTCTCTCTATATATTATCTAGCGTATTTTTGTGAGTATTTTAATACTTTGAGTGTTGCTATACGGTGCAAATTTCTTTCAGCACTATATCCGGTATTGTAGTCAGAAGTACTGTCCGTTCGAGGTAAATGCTGTTATTTTTTTATAAATGATATTATTTCATCCATTATCATTATACCGACATATTGATATGAATTTTATTGTGAAATTTCTCCCTTTTTGTATCTGGTTACTATTCACATATACGATACTATTCACGTATACGACACTATTCACCGAAAAAATAAAATTTTCTCTTCTTTGTCCCAGATGTCTATTTTTGTTACTATCTTAGATTGTATCCATGTTTTGATCTTTATTCTTGAATTTTACTCCACTATGGTATATTATGGGGTGTTTTTGAACATGGATAAGCCGAAGTACGAATCCCTAATATTTGTTATTTTTGTCTCACTAGATTCGTTTTCTTTAAAATATTTTCAACATTCTCAGTCCTAAATGATGATATTACTGAATATCTTTGGCCTGTAATGCAAAGATGAATGATTAACTAATGAATATCTTTGGCCCGTAGTGCAAAGATGAACAAGTGTTAAGACGAACATGACCAACTGGTGATACAAATGAATATCTTTGGCCTGTAGTGCAAAGATGAATATATTTGATTCAAGATGTATATTGATTGATGTTACATGGATAAAATATTGTTTATAAACTTTTAAATTCATATAAGATAGTATATTTCATTCTCTACTTAACTCTTCCGATGAATTGTTATTTCCGCTGCGAATATTGATCTGAAACTTGTTGTCTATTTATTCTATAAGATTTTTCCTTATTGAGGACTAACGATAATTTGTTCTATATTATCTTAGTCATAATATTCTTTACTGGACTAGTTAAGCTCACCCTTTTTCCTTTTTGTTCCATTTTTCTTCTCAGGAAGCGAGAATATAGCGGGAAGAAGTCTGGGTGTGGAATGATGGTTCTAAATAGTTGTTTCGCAGTCCTCACTATTTTGTAAAATAGTGTATCAATAATTATAATGAGAACTTATTTGAGTGTGGATATTGTACAGAAGACAATATTTGTATTTTAAACTCACAGTTTAAGTGTTGTCGTATTTTGCACGACAATTGTATTAATAAAGTTGTAGTTATTTCTATACCATATTTTTGGCGACTCAGAATGGATGATGTATACCTATTTTAGGGGCGTCACACATCTGGCTTGGGAGTCATTGATCAAAAACTCTTTACACGGGTAACTCTGAATAGCCTAATGTAACTAGACATTGCATGGTCATGCTTGAGGTTGTGTTAGTTAAAATATAACGAATCAAATTCTAGTTTGGCTTAAGTTTGGTTACGTGGCTAGTGTTACTTGAGTTAATAGATCCTTAGGGATATTCTACGCCTAGTGCCCTAAAGCCATCTGGCTTTGTAGTCATTGATCAAAAGTTTGTTACATGGGTAACTCAGCCTAAGGTAGGCAAACTTTGCACAAGTCAAATTTAGCCATCTCAAGCTAATGCTTGGTGGTCTGTTCTTGCACTTGTTGTAACTTGAGCGTATAGAGTTAGCATTTTCCTTATTGTAATTATTGTGTGAATGAATTATAATTGGTTAGAATAGTTGGTAGTCACACACAGAGATTTAGATCAGTAGCAATTAAGCTTGAGATTTGATCGAAGCCTTATTTATGACTTTGCTTCTTTTTTGAACTGGTTATTTTGAGCCATTAGGCCATAATGCGGGTATATAGTTGTTCAGCACATGATGCGCAGTTATATTTGCCTTTTGATATTTTTGTTCAAATATTTTTGCTTAAGGACAAGCAAAAACTTAAATTTGGGGGTATTTGATGAGTGAGATTTATACCCGCGAATCGAGCACTCTAAACCTTAAGAAGTTGCTTTGTCATCTTATTTTATAGTGCTTTATATAGTGTTTGTTATTATTTGTCTTAAAAGTGCTTTGCAAGGATTATTAGGTCATTTTCACCTTTTAAAGGGCAAAACTGTCATTTTCTCATTACCGGCGCTGCATCCACAATGCCACTTGCCTGCCAGCTCACTTGCATACTACGCTGCAGTGCGCCTGCACCTTCACAAGATTGGAGCCACAGCGCCCGCTAATTGACCAGACTGGTTTGACCTGCGCTGCAACGCCTGTACAAGGCTTAAAGCTGGCGTCGCAGCGCCACTTCCAGTTCCCAGACTGAGAACAGTGTTTTAATGACCTAAAGCTGAAGACTTAAAAAAGATTATTATTGCCAGCCTCCTTTTGAGTTTAAGAAAAGTATTAGCATAGAGAGAGGGAGAGTTAACTTAGAAGAGAAAGAAGTTGGATCTTCAAAGAGGCTAAGATCATTACTCAGATTCTACACGGTGAAGAGAAAAGTTAAAGCTTGAATACTTCAAATAGGAGTTTTCTTTGTTGCTGGGCTCTTGCTAGTGCTATGTTATAGGCCTTTAATTTTGTAACAGTTTATGAGGCTTTGGCCTTGTAATCTTTTATAGTCATGACATCACAGGGCATGTCCTATGATGTCTATGCTATATTCTGATTGGGGATCCCCATGAGTTTTGTAATTTCACTTTTTTTAATACAGTCTAAATTTAGTAATAAAAAAAGTCTTTCATTTATAGTCCACGAAGTAATTCTGGTTTTAACATTTTCTAAAAGAGGGTGGCAATCAACAAGGATAAGCTTCGAGGTGATCAAAGGGACCCCCATGAATTTTGCTGGAAATAGTCCCACTTGAAATCCCAACATATTTATAAAGACCTCAGCAAGAGCAGGAGTAACATCTGAGAGAAAACACATACTCTTCGAACCATTAATGTGTAAACCCGAGAGGGACGAGAAATGATCTAAACAATGTTTGATAACCTTGATCGAATCAACATCACCATGACAAAAGATAAGCAAATCATCATCAAAACAAAGATGTGATAAGGAAAGAGACTTTATTTTCCAATGTTTCTTGAAGATAGGAGTCCTTGTTTCCTTAGACAGGATAAGAGATATCACTTCCATAGGAATAACAAAAAGATAGGGAGAAAGGGGGTGGGTCCCTTTGACATAATCCATTAGTCCCTTTAAAATAGCCACAGAGGGCACCATTCACCTTAACTGAGAAGAAAGGAGAAAAAAATACAAGCCTTAATCCAGTAAAGAAACTTAGGGGGAAATTAGAAAAGCCGAAGAGCAACAAGCTTGAATTCCCAAGAGACAGAATCAAAAGCTTTACTAAGATCAATTTTCATTACACACCTAGGTTGTCCAGAGAACTTATGATAGCTCCTGAATAACTCTTGAGCCAACAAAATATTATCACCAATCCTCCCTCCTGGAACAAAAGCAGACTGACTAGAAGAGATTAAGGTAGAAAGGATACCCTTGAGTCTGACAACAATGATCTTTGAAATGCACTTATAAGTTGTGTTACAACAATTGATGGGTCTATAATCAGTCATAGATGAAGGATTTACCTTAGGGACAAGAGCAATGGCAGTAGAGTTAGTACCCCGAATAAGGCATCCCTGTTTAAAGAAATATTGAATGGACAAAATAAAATCACTACCAAAAATGTCCCAAGCAAGAAGAAAGAAATTAACATTGAATCCATCAGGACCAGGACTCTTATTTTTCTTCATGGACTTCAAGGTGGTCAAAATTTCAAGATCAGAGATGTCTCTCTCAATCATAGAAGCTTGAAGATCAGAAACAAAATTAGAAACATAAGGAGTAAGGTCCGAAAAGCTGGAATCCCCCACCATAGAAGAAGAACCAAGCAAGGAACGAAAGTAGTCAACCGCAATATTTTGAATATCCTTCTACTCAGTAGAAAGAATACCAGCCTCATTTTCGATAGCAAGAATTTTATTTTGATTCCATCTGTTCTTAATTTGATTGTAAAAGTACCCTGAGTTTTTATCCCCATCCTTAAGCCTTTGGATTCTAGATTTTTGCTTAAGGAACTTCTCTTCACAGCTAAGGGCGTACCAAAGATTTTCAAAATGAAGCCTTTGACCCTTTAGAAGAGAAAGATTAGTTGGATTAGAAGAAACAACATTCTGAGTATCGTGAAGAATGACTCTAGCCTTATCCACATTAGATGCAAGATTACCATTATCTTTGTTCAGAGTGGAAAGAGCCCGTTTGACCGACCTAAGCTTACCATCTAAATCTTGAAGAGGATCCGCAGGAACAAATATATTCCAAATAGACTGAACAACCTCATGAAAATTTCCAAGCTCGCCCAAGAAGTTAAAAAATTGGAAAGGTTTGGGAACTCTAGGCAAGGATAAACCAGTTTGAACAATAGCTGGAAAATGATCAGAAAGATCGCGAGGACTGAACATAACCTGAGAATCAGGGAACTGATGCAACCAATCACAATTAACCATAACCCTATCAAGCTTTTTGAGTTGGGGTTTCGTGTCATTGGAATTCCACCAAGTGTGCATAGGCCTAATCGAACGAAGATCAGACATGAGCAGATTAGTATAACAGTCCAAGAAGTCCTACATACCCCTATTCCAGAATTTATCCCCTCCCAGAATTTTAATAACAGATAGAACATCGTTAAAATCTCCTAGCAAACACCAAGGCAAATTAACAGAATGATATAAGGAACGCATATCTTTCCAAAGAGCCTTCCTCTCAGAAGGAGTATTGAACCCATAAACAAAAGTGACAAAAAACTGCAGAGAAGAGGTAGCAGACAAAACTAAGCAGTGCATATACTGAGAAGATTTGGAAATAATATTTACAGTCCAAAGTGAAGGGTCCCAACCAGCCCAAATTCTCCCATTCACATGATGCTTATAATTAAACTGCCAATTCCATTTACTACATATGGCTTTAGAAACAGTATTGGCTTTGGGGCATTTTACTATAGTCTCAACTAGGCTAACAAAAGAGATTCTATGTTTATACAAAAGAGTAAGGACACTATCCTGCATGGACTTCATATTTATACCTCTAATATTCATAGAGCAAAAATTAACCATAAACAAAATAAAAGTTAAGATGGGGCAGGCCTCCCCCCTCCTTTGATCTTTTTCTTTGAAGACTGGCCGAGTTTCAAACCCGTACGGGCTTTTGCCTTAAGATCGCGACCTGCCTTTTCATCAATCGTCTTTAGCTTTCCCACAAGAGGATTAGGAGAAGGGAAGCAGTCAGTGTCAGAAGGAACCTCCGTAACTCCACCAACATCAGCAATAGGCATGAAAGTATTTGAGTCACCAACCAAAGAGGGATCACTATAGGGAACACGCTGTTTAGGGCCTTTAGCCACCAAAGTCCAGTTATCGGAAGTAGTCGCAGGAGTAGTAACAGACTTTGGGATAGCAGGAGTAGACAGAGGAACTTCAGAGACAACAGCCAGGGAATATTCAGAAAGTTTTTGGACTTTTGGAAACCATTTATAATTAGCTCTAGGGAAACGGAGAAGAGAGTGCCCAAAAGTTTTATAGTGAGAACATCTTTGGGGTCTATTTTGGTACTCCACTTTAACGGTAACAACCTTTTCAGAATTAGTTTCCTCATGTAGAACAACCACTTCAAGAGAGCTAGGCAAAGTCGAGGAAGGAGTTATTTCAACACAAATCCTTGCAAAATTCACAGGCTCTAATTTTTTTGTGATCTTATCCACAAAAAGTGGTACACCAACCCCACTAGCAAGATAACTGAGTCCAGTAGAAGACCAATAAGACATAGGAATATTATGGAATTTAACCCAGATTGGAGCTTTGGTACATGAGTCAAACTGGAAGTCCATGCCTTCCTTCCATTATTTGAGACATAGCTACTTATTAGATATATACCAAGGGCCAAGAGCAAGAACATTCTCACGGTCTTTAGGCTTGGCAAATTTAAAAACAAAAAATCACCCTCTTGCAGGAACATACATTGCAGGCCATACTTATCCCATAATTTATGCACATTCTCTTCCACTAGCTTAAAAGGCGGTTTGGAATGCAAAAACCCACCCACAAGACAAGAGTTCCACATATTATTACCTTGAAGAAGTATCTCAGAAGGGAGTCTAATCAGGATTGATCCACTTTTAGTGCAAGGAGGAGGAGGAGGAAAAAATTCAAGCTTCAATAAAGTAGTAGCCTGGGCCACCACATTGCTCCATGTTTTCACTACTGGAATGCCCTCAACAGCGCCAGAAAGAACCGAGGCAATTCCATCAGACCCAGAGGTACACACAATGATAGGCGAGCCATGACACTCCCCCCCTTCTAAAGTAGACCCAACACTTGCCAAGACCGGTTGCAGAACAACTCCACTCTGACCTAAAGTCAGAACAGTCGACTTTGCCAAAGACGGTTTCAGTGGACTTTTATCAAACATGTCGTGGTCATTGACTGAACAAACAGATTTCCCTTTGTTAGAGAATTCATTTACATTATGCATAGAAAACACTTATGCTTTGATAAAGTCCAAAAGCAAGGTGCACTTCATACGTTCATCAGCCACATCAAGATTTTCCTGCTGTGAAAGAGCCTGCGCGGCTCTAAAAATTTCCTTCATAGAGGTGCCATCCTGTAACCCTAGGCTAGCTGCAGTAAAGCTATTAGCTTTAGAGGCTTCAGAACTATCAAAAATGATAGCATCAATAGTCAGAACAAGAGAGGATACGGCAATAGTAGATTTGTCTATAACTGGCAAATTAGGGCTAGAAACCCCAAACTCAGTGAAGAGATCCCGGGAGGGACTACTAATGGAATTACCTATCAAAAAATGGGAGAAGCTAACCATTGGAAGAGGAAAAGAAGACGGGAGAAAGAAAGGAACTGGACCTAAACCGAACACCAGAACCGGAAGATATAGAGAGAAGGCAAAGTGAAATCCTAGAGAGAAATCTGACGGTAGTTGGTTACTATTTACTGGACTCAAGAGGAGACTAACCCCACGAGGCTCATGAAAGGCGCCACTCAAATCCACTCCAGTTGAAAGATCGGATTCATTCCCATCTAGTAGATTGCGCTGATCTAGAACCTTTATGTCAAAAGTCAGTGAGAGTAAACCTAGGATAGGTCATCCTCTGATAAACCAAATGCAAAGGGAAGTATCTTCATGCCTTTCCTCTTTTAATACCTGACAAATTTCAATTCTTGTAAAATATTAAATGTCATACCTGTCATGTTATATTGTCATCCAAACATCTGACCTTTATTTCGCAAGAAAACATTAAAAAAACCTTAAAAACTATCACATTACATAACATGCATATGGTTAGTGTTTATCAAGACTAAACTACTTACCCTTTTTTGTAGGAAAGATTGGTCCTATTGCCAGATCAAAATATAGGAAGACACAAAGCCCATCCATCGACATGGCGGAAAGTTCCCTTTCTGATATTGGTTCTGTATCTCGAGAGGAATTCGAGGGACTAAAAAATCAAATAGTAGAGCTGACTATCCAATGAAAGAACAAAGTAAAAGCATTCAGAGCCAAAAGATGCCCACTCAACTAGAGTCCTCCTTACAGTGTGGTAGTCAAAGTTCTGACAAAAAGGTGGAAATACAGATACCTGAACCTCACTCTAGTTAAGAAACCAACAAAACCCTTGAAATCACCAATCTTAGGGATGATCGGGAAACATGTGACATTAGAAAGAAGGTCAACAAATGGAAGAAACCATCCGATCCATAAAAGGGATATGATCATTTGTAAGTGTCAACTATTCAAATATCTGCATCTTCCTAGGGGCCCGTTATCCAGACAAATTTCAAGTCCCAGATTTTGAGAAGTATAATGGGTTAGAAGACACTTAAACCTATCTGAAAGTATACATTGGAGAACTTGGATCCTATATAGAATGAGAAGTTGAGAATGTAGCTATTCCAAAAAAGTTTAATTGGAGAGGCCATGGCATGGTATGCCAGACTTGACAATGCTAAAATCCATAGTTGGGAACCCACGCCTTTCTGAATCAATACAGTTTCCAATTATAAATGGTTCTAGATCGGTATCAGGTGACTAAAGTAAAAAAGTAAGATACTAAGTCTTTTCGAGAATACGCCCAAAGATGGAGACGTATAGAAGCCCAGTTCAGCCCACCAATAACAAAAATTAAAATGGTGATGACTTTCATTGGCATACAGGAAGCTCTATATTATGAGAAGGTCCTAGCTGGAATAGGAAAACCATTCTCAGAAATGATTAAACATGGAGAAATGGCTAAAATGGCGTTGAAGTCTAGTAAGATTAAAGACCTCACGACTCTAGAGGTAGTGGCGGAGTACATCCAAACATCAAATTATGGGAGTAACCCTCGAAGGGTTCATAAGAACAAAGAGGAAGATGTATCCTTAATACTTCAAGGTCAAGCTCAATGAGGTAGTTAGAACCCGCCCATTTAAAAATAGAACAATTACTTTCCATTCCGATCGGCTGTAAATCCTATAAGTCCATCATTCCAGAAAGTCAGAGAAGTCAGACGTAGGAGAACTTTTACACCCCTAGGGGACTCACTTGAGAGCATATTAAAGCTTCTGACAACAAAAGAAAATTACTCATCTCCTTCCTCCAGCTAATCGAAATGGGAAACAGTTTGACCCAAGCGAGAAATATGCATACCATTATGTGGCCCCTGGACATAATACCAAAGAATGTTGGTCTCTAAAACACAAAATCCAGGATATGATAGACAGCGGTGAAATCGTGGTGTCAGCACCTGAGCAGCCACATGTTCAGGACAATCCTTTACCTCAGCATAATATTGATGGAGTGAACATGATCAGTATATGGAATGGAGAGAGTTCTAAGTACCTTAAGAAGATTGGAAAGTCCTCACAACTAGTGGAATATAACCTCACCAAATTGGGTTATTCAGAAGGACGGTCTTTTATAGAGCGGGAGTTAAATCCATCAAAGAGTAAATTGATCAATTAGTGGAGCTAATACTGTATCAGCACCAAGTAACCCAACAGCTGATAAGCCAAGTCAACCATAACCAAACGAGTGTCTCTACACATAGAGTCCATCCAATTGCAAAGAAGGTTCACTTTCCCTTTCAAGAACATGAAACATGGGTAGATAAAGTTTCAAGGGAAGTAATATTCCAAGCTCGTAGAGAGTTTACAGCTAAAAAAAGTTCACTCTTTTGACCCAATCTAGGGAGGAGATTTTACAGATATTAATAAATGAAAGAAAGGTCACATAACTGTTAAACCCAATTGACCCCCGATCAAGGACTTTTGATGCTACTAAAATATGCCAATACCACTCCAACACTCCTGGTCATGACATATAGGGCTGTTGGGTGCTCTATCATCTAATTCAGAATCTCATTGAGAACGATGAGCTGCAAATGATAAGTAGTAGTAATACCTTCCCTAAAGAAGAATTAATCTTTCTTCCCGGGATAAGAAACTTGAAAGAAATTGTAGCGATCAATTCCTATGAGGGAGACACATCTACAGTGCCCTTGGTAATTCAAGGAAGAGAGGATGAAATGGGAAAGATTCCTATGAAGATAGCCAAATTGGAGCCACTAATGTTGCCATCGCGACCTCAACACCCTATAATCAGTTTAAAGAAAGTCCCATGGAATTATAGGGAAAGTGAGGGATCAACCTCAGATTGCATTGTTATCCTACCTAAGGATAATCCTTTATATCTACCTCAATGAGTATTAAAGCCTATCACTAGGACCACGGGAAAAGTGCCCGAGAAAAAGGTCATGGAATTCCTCAATAAAATGGGGCATAATGAAACAAAAGTGGTGCAACGATTGTAAGAAGCACCTCCTCATATTTCCATTATAGATATGATATTATCCTCAGAGGATCATCTTAAAAGTCTGGTGCAAGTACTGGAAGAAGCACATCTATCAAAATTGGTCGACGCGAAAAAGATCCACCAGTTGGTCGATCATATCTTTAATAGTAGTGTGATATATTTTACAGATGATAATATACCATAAGAAAGAAATGGTCATCACAAATCGCTACACATAGTAGTGATATCCTCAGGATATGTGATAGGAGGCATGTTATAGATGGAGGATCTTCCTTAAACATAAGTTCCTATGACACCTTGGAGAGGATGAGCATCAATCCAAATTGAATTCGGAATAGTAACGTCGTGGTAAGAGCCTTTGATGGGTCTCAATGGAATACTGTGGGAGAAATTGAGTTTTCCATGGAGATTGGACCACATACATTCCATACCTCTTTCCAAGTCCTGAACATCACTACAGGATACAACTTACTATTTGGAAGGCCATGGATTCGCATGGTAGGAGTAGTTCCATCCACCCTTCATCAACAACAAAAGTATATCATCAATGATAATCTAGTGACGGTCAATGCTGAACCAGAATATCCAGTTCATGTGCACAAGGAGATGGCACTGATCAACCTAAATGAAAATGTCAAACGCGCTAGTTTTTAAGCTTCCGAGGTGAGCACCACTCACTATCAACCCCTCAGGGCACCAGCTCTTAAACAAAGAATATCTCCCAAAGTAATGTCTATCGATCAAGAGATGATAACCTTGGGATTCTGGCTAGGCAAAGGACTGGGAAAGAACCAACAGGGAGTCAAAAATCCAATTCAGATACCTAGCCAAATAGGGAAAGCTCGATAGCCACTTTTATGGATCAAAGTGCAGAAACCCGTATAAACATATGTCGGTTCATCTATCAACCATCCTGTTACCATATCTTACTGACGCAACCTTCAAGAAACATATGAGAAAGATTCATGTCTCATTGTCTAATTTGTTGACGCCAAAGATCAATTTAGTCAGTGAAAAGAGGAAGCGCCAATTCCCGCTAAGGAAAAGAAAGTGCAAAATGAGCATTTCCTCCAAGAAGTTCAAAGTTAATTTTCCAAGATATTCTACCTTGCACATACTGAGGGTGTAGCTGAGGATTTCAAATAAGATGCCCAGTCAAAAGGCCCTCCTACAATCCCTTTCATAGATTGGGCTAAGGTTGATGTTCCAGGAAAAGATGTTAACTCTTCAGTTCTGGCCATTATTGAGGAGAAGGATAATAACATTTTCATCACTGCAGTCAGTAATGACCTGACTCTGGACAATTGGAGCAGCACTCCTTGCATCAATCGAAATAGGTAAAAGGGTAGAAATAGTCCATCTACCCTGAAGTGTAGATATTATTAATGTTTACTTTCGTTGCTTGTTGCTAGAAATTTACTTTCGTTATATTACTAACGCTTTGTATTTTAAAACAGTTTTATATATTAAGCAAAAGCGTTTTAATTTCAGGTCTCTAAAGTTGGGTTTGTTTAGCCTTGTGGATGAATTGCCAAATCTAAACAATGACTACAACTTTGATGTAGAACTGGACTTTGTCTTGATGGGGATTGAGCAAGAGGAGATAGATGACAATGAGGTGCCTGAGGAGATCAAAGGACGGGTCAAAGACAAACCCAAACCCAACCTCGAATAAGCCACCACTATCAATATTGGAACCCTAGAAAATCCCATAGAAATCTAAATCGGGAATGAAATTACCCAAAGCAAAAGAAAGATATGATATAACTCTTAACCAAATTTAAGGATGTGTTCGCATGGTCACATGAAGACATGATTGGATTATCCATAAATATAGTTATCCATCGACTACCCATCAAAGAAGGGTTCAAGCCAGTCAAGCAGAAATTAAGAAGACTGAAGCCAGAGTAGAGTCTGAAAGATAAAGAAGAAATTGTCAAGCAATTTAAAGTAGACATTATCATGGTATTAACTTACCCCAAATGGCTGTCCAATGTGGTTCTTATGCCTAAGCCCGGAAGCGAAGGTTTGAGTCTGTGTGGATTATCGGGATCTAAACAAGGCATGTCTCAATGATAATTTCCCAGTGCCTTTTATCCATGTATTAATAGATAATACATCTCAGTATGACATGTACTCATTTATGGATTATTTCATCATATATCATCAAATCCTAGTTGAAGAAGAAGATAGGTAGAAAACTATTTTCATTACTCCATGGGGCACATTTTGCTATCCGCAGCTAGCCTTCGGCCTCACCAATGCTGGTGCCACATATCAAAGAGCTATGATGGCCCTATTTCATGATATGATGCACAAAGAAATAAAGGTTTACTTGGATGATATCATCGTGAAATCCGAAAAGGAAGATGACCATGGTGACCATATCAGAAATCTTTTCAATCGGCTCCACAAATACAACTTGAAGCTAAACCCAGCCAAGTGTACTTTTGGTGTTAAATCCGACAAATTGTGAGGATTTCTAATGAGAAATAGAGGCATTGAGATAGATCCAACCAAGATTAAAGCCATCATTGAGATGCCTATACCCCAGACAGAAAAGGAGATCTGGGGATTTCTAGGGAGAATTAATTTCATCAGCCGATTCTTCTCCCAACTCACTACAACTTGTGAGCCCATTTTCAAGTTATTGAGGAAAAATTAGTCTGGTATGTGGAATGACGATTGTCAAAAGCCTTCCTCACCATCAAGAAACAATTGATTGAAGCTTCTGTTTCGGTGCCTCCAAAGGACAAAGTTCCTTTATTCATTTACATATCAGTCAATTCCAGCGCCATGGTTTGCATGCTAAGGCAAAAGGATGATAGAGGTAAGGAAAGAGCTATCTATTATCTTAGCATGAGATTTAGCAGTTGTGAGCAAAAGTACACTCTGATTGAAAAAACATGTTGCGCTTTAGCATGGGCCATCGTTAGGTTACAACATTACCTTCATGGACACACTAGTTATCTCATCTCTCACATTCCTCCGAAGTATATCTTCAGCAAGCCTATGTTGAATTGTCGATTGTCAAGATGGTAGTTGATTCTTCTATAATTCAATATCATCTACATCACACAAAAAGCTATCAAGGGTCAAGGAATTGTAGATCAACTCGTTGAAGCAGCATCATGGGACTTTGAACCTTTAGAAACCTTTTTTTGCTAAATCTTTAGAAACCTATTTCCCTGATGACCATGTATTTACAGTCCAGAAAAACCATCAAGAGGATATGGGTCAATTCTGGAAGCTATACTTTGATGGCACTATGAACGTAGAAGGTGCAGGAGCATGGGCAGTCCTTGTATCCATCACCGGGGAACAATATCCCATGATCGCCAAACTATATATTTCAACAATACTAACAACATAGCCGAGTATGAAGGCTATACTATGGGATTAAAATTGGCCCGAGCGATGGGTGATAAACGTCTATCGGTCTTTAGAGATTCTGAGTTGGTCATTAGACAAACCACCACAGCATATCACACGAAAAAGTTTCACTTGCTGCCCTATCATTGGTAGGTTATCAAGATGGCTAGGCAACTTGAAGATATAGCCATCATACACATTCTTCATAATCGAAATAAATTTGTAGATGCGATACTAACATTGGCTTCCTTAATCAACATTTCTGTAAGGAAGGGAATCCTTGATATCAAATTCATAAACCAGATGGCACCAGCTTATGGAAATTATATTAGAGAAGCATCAAATGAACTACCTCCCATCACACAGCCCTGGTACCAGGATATCAAAGAATATCTACAAGATGTTTCTATACCCACTGGGGCAAGCCAAACTGAAAGGAAGCGGATCCATAAAATGGCCATAAAATTCTACTTAAGCGGAGACGCACTCTATAAAAGGGATGCAGAAATGGGCCACTTAAGATACCTAGACAAAGACCAAGCCCAGTGGCTTATGGGTGAAGTGCATGGTGGAGTGTATGGGCCAAATATGAGCGATTCTTGACTTGCCAAAAAGATATTAAGAACAGGACAATATTAGCTCTCCCTCAAAGTTGTATGTGAAGATCACGTCAAAAGATGTTATCAATGACAAATCTGTGGGAATGTTTATTCATGCTCCTCCAAGTGAACTACATTGTATGAGTTCACCATGGCCCTTTTCTATGTGGGGAATGGACATGATCGGGCCAATCGAGCCCAAAGCCAGCAACAATCATATGTTCATTTTTCCCATGATCGACTACTTTACCAAGTGGGTGGAAGCTGCCTCATTTTCAAAAGTTACTAAGGAGATTATCATCTGTTTCATCAGAAATAATGTAATTTATCAATATGGACAATCGAAGGATATCGTATCAAACAATGCCAAAAATTTGAATAATCAGATGATGAGGGAATTATGTAGTAAATTCAAATCAAGCATCTCAACTCCGTCATCTACTGTCCCAAGATGAACGGTGTTGTTTGAAGCGGCCAACAAAAATATCAAAAAGATCATGCAAAAGATGGCTGCCAATCACAAAGAATGGCCTAACTTGTTGCCTCTGACTTTGCTAGCATACAGAACGTCAATGCGCACTTCTACTAGGGCCCCTACTCATTGGTCTATGACATGGAAGCTGTGCTTCCCATAGAGGTAGAAATGACATCATTAAGGGTGTTGATAGATGCTTAGATGGAAGAAGATCAAATGTTACAGGATCGGTATAGTCATTAGCTCTGGTAGATGAGAAAAGGGCTGCCACTATATTATATGGTCAGTTATATGAACAATTGATAGGTAGATCCTACAACAAAAAAGTCTGTCTTCGTTAATTTAAAGAAAATGACCTAATACTAAAAAGGGTCATCTCAAATCAAGATGCAGCTAAAGGAAAAATCTCTCCAAACTAGGAAGGCCCCCCTTCATTGTCAAAGGAGTATTATCTAGGGGAGCCCTCAGATTATAAGAGATAGATGGCGAAGAATTACCTTAGCTGATCAATTCAGACTCTGTGAAAAGGTATTATGTCTGAACTTTCTGCACACAACTATCCTAGTCCTGAAAAAATAAAAATCAATCAGGTCTCCCTCAAAGTTGTCTGTGAAGATCATGTCAAAAGATGTTATCAATGACAAATCTGTGGAAATGTTTATCCATGCTCTTCCAAGTGAACTACATTGTATGAGTTCACCATGGCCCTTTTCTATGTGGGGAATAGACATGATCGGGCCAATCGAGCCCAAAGCCAGCAACGGTCATAGGTTCATTTTTACCATGATCTACTACTTTACCAAGTGGGTGGAAGCTGCCTCAATTTCAAAAGTTACCAAGGAGGTTATCATATGTTTCATCAGAAATAATGTAATTTGTCGATATGGACAACCGAAGGTGATCATATTAAACAATGTCAAAAATTTGAACAATCAGATGATGAGGGAATTATGTAGTAAATTCAACATCAAGCATCTCAACTCCGTCATCTACCGTCCCAAGATGAACGGTGTTCTTGAAGTGACCAACAAAAATATCAAGAAGATCGTGTAAAAGATGGTTGCCAATCACAAAGAATGGCCTGACTTGTTGCCTTTGACTTTGCTAGCATACAGAACGTCAATGTGCACTTCTATTGGGGCTACCCCTTACTCATTGGTATAGGACATGGAAGTTGTGCTTCCCACAGAGGTAGAAATGACATCTTTAAGGGTATTGATAGATGCCTAAATGGAAGAAGATCAATTGTTACAGGATCGGTACAGTCATTAGCTCTGGTAGATGAGAAAAGGGCTGCCATTATATTCTATAGTCAGTTATATCAACAATTGATAGCTAGATCCTACAACAAAAAGGTTTGTCTACGTTAATTCAAAGAAAATGAACTAATATTAAAAAGGGTCATCTCAAATTAAAATTCAGCTAAAGGAAAAATCTCTCCAAACTAGGAAGGCCCCCCTTCATTGTCAAAGGAGTATTATCTAGGGGAGCCCTTAGATTACAAGAGATAGATGGAGAAGAATTTCCATAGCTGATCAATTTAGACTATGTGAAAAGGTATTATGTCTGAACTTTCTGTGACGCCCCCAAAATAGGTATACATCACCCATTCTGAGTCACCAAATACATGGTACAAAAACAAATACAACTTCACTACTACAATTGTCATGCAAAATACGACAACACATTAACTTTGAGTTTAAATACAAATATTGTCTAATAGACAGTATTAAAACTCAAAAGGAGTCCTCATTACAATTATTGATACACTATTTTATAAATATAGTGAGGACTGCTAAAACAACTTTCTAGAACCATCACCTCATACCCCGGCTAGTTCCTACTATATTCTCACCCCTGAGAAGAAAAATGGAACAAAGAGAAAAAGGGTGAGCTCAACTAGCCCAGTAAAGAATATTATGACAAAGATAATATACAACAAATTATCATTAGTCTTCAACAGGGAAAAATCTGATAGAATATAATAGACAAAAAGTTTTAGATCAACAACTGCAGCGAAAACAATAATTCATTAGAAGAGTGAAGTAGAGAATGAAATATACTATCATCTATGAATTTAAAAGTCCATCGTCAATATTTTATCCATGTAACATCAATCAATATACATCTTGAATCAAATATTCAACTTTGCACCACGGGCCAAAGATATTCATTTGTATCACCAGTTGGTCATGTTCATCTCAACACCTGTTCATCTTAGCACTACGGGCCAAAGATATTCATCAGGTAATCATTCATCTTTGCACTACAGGCCAAAGATATTCATCAAGTATCACCATTAATGACTGAGGATGATGAAAAATATTTTAGAGAACGAATCCAGTACGATAAAAGGACAAAGTTTAGATATTCGTACTTTAGATAATTCAAGTTTAAAAATACTCCATAATAAAACATAATGGAGAAAAATTTAAGAATGACGATCAAAACATGGATACAATCAAAGATAGTAGCCATAATAGATATCTGGACAAAGAAGAGAAAATTTTATTTTTCGGTGAATAGTGTCGTATTCATGAATAGTGCCGTATACATGAATAGTAACTCCGACACAAAAAGTTTTAAATTTGATAAAAAGTTTAGACCAATATTTTGGCATAATGATATTGAAAGAAATAATATCATTTACGAAAAAAATAACATCCCTTACTTCAAAATACAATATTTCTAACCGGAATATCGGTTATGACGCTGAAGGAAACTTGCACTAAATAGCAACTCTCAAAGTACTTCAATACTCATAAAATACGCTCGATAATATATATAGAGATAGAGAGAAAACTTGTTTCTGGTGTGATTTTCAATTCTAACTCAGCACCCTATTTATAGAAAAATGTTAGAACGCCGAAGCAGACTTAACCTGCTACGTGATGGCTTTACCTGCTACTATTCCCGCCCACCACTTTTGAAATAAAATTTCAGCATATTTCTAACCAACCAAAAGTGGGGCCCAACAATTCTAAAAATTTCCAAAATATTTTAAATAATCAGTAACATCAATAATTCATATAAAATAGCCCTTTTATCAGAAAAATTCGAATCTCATGTCCATTCAACACGAAATCGAATTCTCTACAACTTTGTAGCTTTAAGTTTTTCCAAATTCTAAACCAAAAATATCCAAAATTTATAAACGGATGATGACTTTCCCATGTTGCATGAGAACACATCCTAACCCTTTGCCTGAAGCATCGCTGTAGATAACAAATCCATCCGAACAAGATGGTATTGTCAGAACAAGTGCCGAAATGAGTCTCCTCTTAAGCTCTTAGAAACTCTTCTCGCATTCTTCGCTCCATACGAATTTTGTATCTTTCCGAGTCAGCTGAGTTAACGGGGTAGCGATTTGAGAAAATCCTTCCATGAATCTCCGATAATAACCAGCTAAGCCCAGAAAACTACGCACTTTGGTCACCAACTTCGGTTGCTCCCAACTTTGTATGGCTTCAATCTTCGTCAGGTCAACAGATACTCAATATTTTGACACCACGTGCCCAAGGAATGCTACTTCCTCAAGCCAGAATTCGCATTTCTTTAGCTTGGCATATAGCTTGTTATCGCGAAGCCTTTGGAGTACCAGCTTCAAATGGTGCTCATGATCTTCACGGCTTTTGGAATAGATGAGGATGTCATCAATAAAGATAACAACGAACTGATCCAAATATTCCTTAAACACACGGTTCATCATATCCATGAAAGCAGCAAGAGCATTAGTTTATCCAAAAGACATGACTAAGAATTCATAATGCCCGTACCGAGTTCTGAAGGCAGTCTTCAGAATATCCTCAGTTTTAATCTTCAGCTGATGATATCCAGAATGAAGATCAATCTTTGAAAAGAATTGTGCTCCTTGCAACTGGTCGAATAGGTCATCAATGCGAGGTAGCGGTTACCTATTCTTGATGGTGACATGGTTTAATTCTCGGTAGTCAATACAAAGTTGCATACTCCCGTCTTTCTTCTTTACGAATAAAACAGGAGCACCCCAAGGAGATGTACTAGGATGAATGAAACTGATGTCCAACAACTCTTGCAGTTGGACCTTTAACTCCTGATGTCCATTCGATATGGGGTTTTAGAAATGGGCTTTGTACCCGGTTCAAGATTAATAAAGAATTCAACTTCACGCTCTGGGGGTAGACTGGGAAGTTCTTCAGAAAATACGTCAGAAATTTCACTAACAATAGAAATATTATTAAAATCTGACGTGATTTTGTTCAAGTCCGTGGCATGGGCTAAGAAAGCTTAACATCTGTTTTTCAATAAACGAATAGCTTTATGGCTTGATATGACAGCGAATAATTTTAATGGTTTAGTTACTTGAATTCTTATAACAAGTTGGTTAGAAATATGAAAACTAACAACCTTACGAAAACAATCAATTTTAGCATGATGAGTGGTTAACCAATCAATCCCTCAAATGCAAGTATCTATAAAGTGATAAGATCAACAGGTAATGTGATTGTGCCAACTTGGATCAAACAAGATTTATAAACAGTGGATGTGATAAAGGTTTCTCCTAACGGAGTCTCCATAGATAAGTCAAAGTCTAATTTCTTCGGAGTCATGTTTAAACGTTTAGCACAAGCAGGAGAGATAAAAGAATGGGTAGAACCGGTATCTAGTAATGTATAATCTTCGCAAGAGTTCAAAATTAGCTTACACATGATCACCTCGTTTGGGTTTCTCGCATTTTGGCCAGTCAAGACAAATGCCCTCCCTTGATTCACTGACTTTGTTTTGTCCATAGTCGCCTTTGGTGCCGCCGTCCCAGTTGGACTTGACTTTGCTACCGGACAAAACCGGGTAATATGACCGTCTTTTCCACAACTGAAACACACCTTGGAAGGCTATGAATAGTTTGGACTTATATGTCCCTCATCTCTACATCTGTAGCATCTAACTGGCGGTCGTTCTCCTCTCCTAGAATTTGTTGTTGGTGCTGGTGCTGCTGTTGATGTCTTCCCATCATTGTTGAATCTCCTCTTTTTGAAATTTCCACCTGACTCACCTTTCCTATTATCATGGCCGCGATTACCACCTGAGTGGTTACCGCTTTTGTCCGTATTTTTCCCTCTGCGCTGGTTATCATCGCTCCGATAACTGTTGTCACTGGTATGACCCTGGTTGTGGTCCCTCAGTGGAACATACTCGTTATCTTGCTCTAATAATTGAGTCTTGTTTACAACATCTGAATATAAAGAAAATTTATGAGAGATAAGATATTGCCGAATCTTGGGTTTTAGACCTCTCAGAAACATCCGTGTCATTCGTTCCTTATTCTCTACCAAATGAGGTGCAAACCTGGATAACTCTGCGAACTTCGCCTCGTACTGAGACACAGTCATGTTATTTTGTTTTAGTCTGATAAACTTTACCTCCTTCATATGACGAATACTTTCAGGAATGTACTTATCATTGAACAGCTTCTGAAATGTTTCCCAAGACATGTTGAGTGCGGCAGGCTGGGTACGCTTCACAGATTCCCACCAGTAATCTGCCTCACCACAGAACATAAAGGTGGCGAATGGAACCTTATGTTCCTCCGTGCAGCCCAAGACATCAAATATCTTGGTAATTTGCTTGACCCACGTTTCCGCCTTAATCGGATCTGACTTTCCCTAGAATTCTGGTGGTCCCAACGCTTTAAACTGCTTAGCTGTGACAAACCGCGCGTTGCTATCATTTCCACCCGTATTTTGTACACGAGTTTCCCTCGTCTGATTTTCTATGAACTGCAAAAAGCTTCTAAACATCCCATCATCCATCATTTGTTCGGTAGTGTTGTTTACAGGAGGAATATTGCCTTCCTGTTGCACGTTCCCCTGGGTGGTGATCAAAGGTGTCTCCATGGTCTCATACGCTCCATTGTTAACGTTCTCAACTTCCATTCTTAAATACTGCCATAAAACAAGGGTTAATTAAACAAATTAACATATCACATAATATCCCTATATTATGACCGACCAGCAAATAAGCTTAGGTAGGACACACTAGCGAAAGATTTACTCGTCTCTCCCCTCCTAGTTCTATTCTCCGATCTCTGCCAGAGACCATATCCCTAAGCTCTGATACCAACTGTGACGCCCCCAAAATAGGTATACATCACCCATTATGAGTCGTCAAATACATGGTACAGAAACAAATACAACTTCACTACTACAATTGTCGTGCAAAATACGACAACGCAAAAATTGTGAGTTTAAATACAAATATTGCCTAATAGACAGTATTAAAACTCAAAAGGAGTCCTCATTACAAATATTGATACACTATTTTACAAAAATAGTGAGGACTGCTAAAACAACTTTCTAGAACTATCACTCCATACCCCGGCTAGTTCCTGCTATATTCTCACCTTTTGAGAAGAAAAATGGAACAAAAAGGAAAATAGTGAGCTTAACTAGCCCAGTAAAGAATATTATGACTAAGATAATATACAACAAATTATCATTAGTCTTCAACAGGGAAAAATCTGATAGAATATAATAGACAACAAGTTTTAGATCAACAACTGTAGCGGAAATAATAATTCATTAAAAGAGTTAAGTAGAGAATAAAATATACTATCATCTATGAATTTAAAAGTCCATCATCAATATTTTATCCCTGTAACATCAATCAATATACATCTGGAATCAAATTTTCATCGTTGCACTACGGGCCAAAGATATTCATTTGTATCACCAGTTGGTCATGTTCATCTAAATACCTGTTCATCTTTGCACTACGGGCCAAAGATATTCATCAGGTAATCATTCATCTTTGTACTACAGACCAAAGATATTCATCAAGTATCACCATTAATGACTGAGGATGATGAAAAAGATTTTAGAGAACGAATCCAATACGATAAAAGGGCAAAGTTTAGATATTCGTACTTTAGATAATTCAAGTTTAAAAATACTCCATAATAAAACATAATAGAGAAAAATTCA
Organism: Panax notoginseng; assembly: GCA_016801055.1. Taxonomy (NCBI): domain Eukaryota; kingdom Viridiplantae; phylum Streptophyta; class Magnoliopsida; order Apiales; family Araliaceae; genus Panax; species Panax notoginseng. The sequence goes on along the minus strand of CM029013.1, from coordinate 134,924,934 downwards.
AGAATGACGATCAAAACATGAATACAATCAAATATAATAGCCATAATAGACATCTGGGACAAAGAAGAGAAAATTTTATTTTTCGGTGAATAGTGTCGTATTCGTGAATAGTGTCATATACGTGAATAGTGTCGTATACGTGAATAGTAATCCCGACACAAAAAGTTCCAAATTTGATAAAAAGTTCAGACCAATATTTCGGCATAATGATATTGAAAGAAATAATATCTTTTACGAAAAAATAACATCCCTTACTTCAAAATACAATATTTCTGATCGAAATATTGGATATGACGCTGAAGGATACTTGCACTAAATAGCAACTCTCAAAGGATCTAAATACTCACAAAATACGCTCGATAATATATATAGAGATAGAGAGAAATCTTGTTTCTGGTGTGATTTTCAATTCTAACTCAGCACCCTATTTATAGAAAAATGTTAGAACGCCGAAGTAGACTTAACCTGCTACTTGATGGCTATACCTGCTACTATTCCCACTCACCACTTTTGAAATAAAATTTTAGCACATTTCTCACCAACCAAAAGTGGGGTCCACCAATTCTATAAATTTTCAAAATATTTTAAATAATCAGTAACTTCAATAATTCATATAAAATAGCCCTTTTATTAGAAAAATTCGAATCTCATGCCCATTCGACACGAAATTGACTTCTCTACAACTTTGTAGCTTTAAGTTTTTCCAAATTTCAAACCAAAAATATCCGAAATTCACAAACGGATGATTTTCAATACATCATAAAATTCATAACAAATCATACATTAATTTTTAACGGTTCAAAATTTGTGGACATATACTCAACTTATATATGTATAACACATCTAAAAATCACAATGATCCAACGGTCGGATTAAAATTATAACTCGCGCAATAGAGCTTTAAGAACATTATTTTGATTTTTAAAACCTCCATTCCGACAAAATACTGATAAAACACCTCAAAATTAAATCCTTCATTTATATCCACATAAAAATAAATATTTCCTTATCATATAAATTAATAATTAATTATTCACAAATAATATTACAGAATCACAATTATGACAACCAAGTCGTTCCCAGGAAAAAGGGGGCTTTCCGATAAGGATTTCTCCTTACTGGCGCGCAATTAGGTGACCAAACCTCTCTTTAGACAGAACTTTCTTAGACATTATCAATAATGCTATCTGATAATATTATTCAAATAATATGAATTATTGATCTGATAATGGAGATATTGTGTAGTGACAATTATTAAAACAACAATAATATAAAATATCAACGCAACAATTATTGAGCCAATAAAATAAAATATTGAACAATAATTACTATAACAATTATTGAGCTTCTTACGTAAGAACCAATAATTCAACAATACTATGCAATACCGTGTGCTACTGTGCACCCACGCGTATTACTGTATTTTAACCACCGGGTATTCCAACAGTGTTAACGGTAACTACTACGCCGTTATTTATAAAAACTAAAACTTGTCGTTTTCTTCATCCGATCATTTTTCATTATGGGGCTCACAATGACTGCACCATCGTACGAATATTTCCCGACAACAAGAATATTCCACGACCAAACGAATATTCCCCGACAAAATGAATATTTTATAACCACTTGCTTATTTTGCAAAATTTGCACATTTCACCGATAACCAAAGCATTATATCAAATTAACACCCTATTATTCAAAATAATAATTAGAGGAAATTTCATTTGATTTATAATAAGTTGGGGTCTTACACTTTCTGCACACAACTATCCTAGTCCTGAAAAAAAAGAATCAATCAGGCCTTTACAGTTTAAGCCCGAACTACGTAAGACCTAGTCTCCCCCATCCGCGGGAGTACGTAGGCAGCCATCTATGGTGAGGTCTAACCCTCAAAAGAAAAGCCAAACACTTTTTCTATTAAAATAAATACCAATATAAATACCAATCCCAATACACCAGAATCATACTTGAAAGCCTATACATCAGAAAGACCCGAAGATCTATGACCCATGCTAAGAGACCCTATGACATCTCAATGCCAGTTCATCAAGGAAGAGACCGTTATACATCAAGACATCAAGTCATAAAGATAAAAATGGCAACCATCATCAAGATCAAAACATATCCCAAAGGGAAGTGAACTAAAATATATTTACTTTTCATATATTACTATTTAATATACTTAAGTATCAAGTACATATCAAAAGGGGACTAGTCTAGTCTATACAGGTCATAAAAAAATAAAGCTAAGCTACAAACCCGCAACCAAACGGGTCAACAACTCCAAAAGCATATCCCTCTCTGATGATTGAGGGGCATCCCTAAGGTTCTACCCAACTATCTCAATATGGGTCAGAAGCTTCATTGCAGTATGCATAGTACTGTCCTGATGACTCAAAAGCTCGCTAGTCTGCTCTGCTATCTCATCCAGGAAAGATCTGAGAGTAGCACTCTCAGCAACTGCAGCATCTCTGGCAGAACGTGCCTCGTCCCTCTCAAGATAAACAACATCCATACTGGATAAGGCCATCAACATCAATGTCCAAGCTTGATCCATCTCAAAGGTCAAAAGTTGTACCCGTTGCTTCAAAGCCTCTCTAGAGAATGGGGTTATAGTAGAAGAAGAACTAGGGGTTGAACTGACCAAAGCTGCTGTCTAATCAGCAAACATTTCATCCTCATAGGATTTCATTCTTGAAGCTCTGAAACTCTTCAAATTCCCTCCTAAATTCATATTTTGGATAAAGTCATGCTTTACTTTAGCTCTCTATTTGGTTAAGTATAATGGAGGCTTGTATGGCTATTTTAGTGGCGCTAAAGGACTTAGACAGGGTGATCCTCTTCCGCCCAACCTTTTTTTTTGTTAATTTTATACTGTATTAAAAAGAGAAAAGATTACAACCTCATGGGATAAAACCCAAATCAGGATATAGCATAGACATCATAGAACAGACCCTATGATGTCATGACTATAAAAGATTAAAAGGCCCCAAGCCCGACACCAACATACATTTTTGTAAAGAGAAAATACAATATAGCACACTAGCAGAAGCAAAAAAGGCCTAGCACCAACACAAAGCCACAACCCCGAATGGAAACCATCATTTCTACAGATAATATAGAGTTACAGCAAAAACCCTTTGCAGCAGATGCCATAGCAGCCACACCACACAAACAAAACATTTCCCTCAGTCAGCCTCTCACAAACTATAAACCAGTAACCCCAAAACTAACATGCATAGACTAGCAGCGTAGTGCCAATAAACTAGCAGAAACTAGTGTGCCTGACCATAGTAAAGTTGGTATACCCCACTGCAAGTACACCCACCATACAGCAGCACTGACTGTAATGCAGCAACCCAATATCAAGTAATAGATCACGATGTAGAAATCAGCCTACACAACTAGTAAAAACACCAAAATGCAACAGTGAACAGTTACAGCATAGCAAAGCCCCACAAAAACAAAGGCCCAACCATTAGTCAAGATATGAGAAGCAGCATACAACCCCCCCAGTAACTGAGGTAACAAAAAATCCCTAGTCTCACACAGACTTTATAGCAGCAAACCCTAAAGACCAGCACCTAACAGCACCAAAAGTCTAATCCAAAACCAGCTCTGTTGCACCCCCAACCACTGTTGCACTCTAGCACTAGCAACTGAGGCAACGAAAAAACCCCCAGTCTCGTATTAACTTTATAGCAGCAAACCACAAAACTAGCACATAACAGCACCAAAACCAGAAGAAATAGCAAAGGAAAAAACTCCCCACTGCAGCTGAACATACATTTGCTATCATACCCTAGCAGCCTAACAAAAACCCAAACAATCCTCCAAGTCTGACAAAAATAAACCCAATATAAAAATATTCAAAACAAATTAAGCCAAGAAGGAGTTAAACATCATAACAGGAGTAGGGAGCACTTTCATCAACTGATAGTAAGATGGCTAAACCAAGGTCTAGCTTTAACTTTTTGAAACTGTGCAGTAGAATGGATTTTACATTTAAAAAGCTACATTATGTCTTGAACTATTGTCCTAACAGGAGTTGATCTATTTGCAAAGATACATGAGTTTTATTCATGCCATATATGGTAAACAACATTAGCAAACCCAAGGTGAAGGATGCCTTGGTGAACAGTGAGGGACAGGCAAGAGACCATAAAGTTTGTAATTGAACATAAGTTTCTAGCCATTCCCTTCCATCCACAATGCCTTAGAACCGAGACAAGTAATTGAAAAGAATATCGGCAATGGAAAAACAAATGATTAAAAGACTCTCTTTAAGCATTACAAAGAGTGTAAATAGGGTTTACAGGTAAGCCATAGGTGAGAAGCCTATGCATGGGGCGCAAACCATTTTAAAAGGTAAGCCACCGAATAAAAGAAAGTCTTGGGGTGAGAAATTTGTGCCGAACCACCTTAGACCAAGGTACAGGTGGCCCACTCTACCTAATAGAGCTCCAAATGGAAGAGGCAATTACCTTTTATGCCTGAATATCATCCCCCTACCTTTTTATCATCGTTCTTGAAGTTCTTTCCATCTTGATTTCTAAAGAGATAACGATGCCATCCTTTAAGTTCCACTGGCAAACAAAATAGCTTGGTCTTACTCACCTTTATTTTGCTGATGACCTCATCCTTTTTTTCCATGGTGATGCTAGTTCTGTGGCCATCTTAAAGGGGTGTTTGGATAAATTATCACTTCTCTCTGGCCTTTACATCAATGCCACCAAAAGTAGTTACTTCCTCTCAGATGTTCCCCCTGATACTGCAACATCTATAAATACTTCTCTGGGTTTCTAAGTGGGTAATTTTCCTGCTAAGTTCCTTGGGGTTCCTTTAATTATTGCTAAACTTAGCCTTGCTGACTGCAAACCTCTCATTGACAAGATCACTAGCAAAATCTCCTTATGGACCAACAAATTTCTTTCCTATTATGGTCGGCTTCAACTGATCAAATCAGTTCTCTTTGCAATTTAGTCCTACTGGTCTTCTCTTTTTATCCTTCTTATAGCTACATTAAAGGATATACAAAGCATAATCCGTAGATACCTTTGGAAAGGTCCCTCCCTATCGAAGTATGGTGCGAAGGTGGCATGGAGTAAAATCTCCCTCCCCTTTTCAAAAGGGGGATTAGGTATTAAATCCTTGGAAGATTGGAACACGACCTCTATTCTCCTCCATCTTTAAAATGTTTTTAACCCTTCCTCAACCTCTCTCTAGGCCATATGGGTCCGTACATTCTATCTAAAGGATAAACATTTTTGGTGCATGAATCCTCCTCACGACTAATCATGGATATGGAAGAAAGTTTTGAACCTCAAACATACTGCAATGAGCCATATCAATTTTTTAATAGGTAATGACAACCTTACAATACTCTAGTTTGACCCTTGGCTCGTAGGGATTCCTCTTGCTCGATCCCCCAACTCTCTTCTCATCACTAACTCAGGTCTTGGACAAAATGCTTTGGTTAGTAGTATAATAAGAAACTCTACCTGGTCCCTTCCTCTTTTTAACCATCACTCTGTCATTGAGTTTCGACAAAACTTTTACCTCACCATTCCTTGCTATCCTGATCGAAATGATATTCTCTCGTGGGATAATGTTCACGCAAAGGAAATCTATGCCTCCTCTAGTTGGCATTCCATTCATACTAGGGGGGTGATGTGCCGTGGCATGGGCTTGTTTGGCATAAATTCATCCCTCCGAGATACTCTTTCATTCTCTGGCTTGCTTTTCAACATGGCATTTGCACCTTGGATAGGCTAACTAGTTATAGGCTTGATATTAACCCTTCTTGTCACCTTTGTAGTATTCAGAATGAGACATTTCATCACCTTTTCTTTGAGTGTTCTTTTTCCTTTGCTCTCCTTGTCTTAGTTTTACGTTACTGTGGCTGGAAGGGTTTCTCCAGAAGTTGGTCTTCCATTACCGACTTCATTGTCACCCACCCCAAAGGCACTACTCAACATGGCATTCTACACCTTGGATTTGCTGCTGGCGTCTACCATATTTGGCAAGAGCGTAATGGTAGAATTCATGGTAAAGGCTCCACCCCTTTAGAATCATTATTTGTAATATCTTGCACCTTATGAAATGTAAATTTCACACCATTCGTAAATTTTAGAAGGTTAAAGATAGGCCTTGGTTTAGGCAACTTGCTCTATAATTGTCTTGTTCCTATTTGATCTCCTTGTTAAGTCTTCTGTTGGTTTGTCATTGTACTTTACTGTTAGTCCATTTGGGGCACTAGGCTTGGGCTAGTCTGTTTGCTGATTTGGTGCTGTGTTGTTGAGGTTGGAAGGCTATGTACTGATACTGCGATATGTGGTGTTTGCTACTGTCTGGTTCAATTATGTCGCGCATATAATATGGATGCTGGTATTATTTTGCCTTAGGCCTTGGCAGATTTTTACTGCATATGTATTCCAGTTTATTTGGGGCTAGGCTATTATTCCTTTACAGCTGTTATATTGATGTTCTATTTTGGGCTAGGGCTGGTTTTGGTCATGTATGCCATCACTGTTGCTACTACTTGGTTGGTTGCTTATAGTTTGTTGTCGTTGCTGCTTCTATGCCACTGGAGCTGTTGGCCTCGTGTGTTGTAGCTCTCATGTCTGTAACCTACTATGCTACTGCTGCTATGGTTAGGAGCTGTTGTTTCAGTCTGCTGCTCTTTTGCTGCAGCAGTTGGGAGTTGAATGCACCAGCTGCTGCTGGGCTCGTGCATTTGCTGTAGTTATTGTTGCTTGTGCAGTCTATTGCTATGTATAAGCTACAGCCTTGTCGTATGATGGGAGTGGCTCTGGATGTCTAGTGCAGATTTATTGCACTATGGTCTGCTGGTGTTGGCTGTATGAGGCACTATGTTATCTGGTTTGGGCTACTTCTGCAGCGGTTTGGCCTTATCTGCTGCTTTTGTTCTTCTTTATGATGTTGTTTTTGTTGTTTTGGGTGATGTGTTGGCTGGTTTGGGGATGATATGCTACTTGTTCCTTTGGCTATTTGATTTGCTTCTTCTTGTCAAGTCGACAGTCTTTGTTATCGATTTGTTGGGCATTCATCCTTGTAATCTTTTATAGTCTTGATACCATAGGGTTTGTCTTATGATATCTATGCTATATTCTGATTGGGGTTTCCCAAGAGCTTTGTACTTTCTATTATTTTAATACAGTTTAAATTTAGTAAAAAAATGGATCCTCTATGGGCTCCTCATCATCTGAGTCCGTACTCGACTCTGAATGATCAGCAACAACTGCTATATCTGCCTCCAACCATGCACTGTACTCAGCCGAATGACCAAGGTGACTGTCACAAAACTCAGTTGTCTCCCTATTAATCCAGAACTCATATACCCTCGCCAGATCATCCTTAGACAAAGATAAAATAGATAACCGATGATCTGAAGCCCTTTTAAGAGACTAAAAGTCCTAGAAATGATCAAACAGTCCCATAACAGCTAATGGGTGATAAGTAGTCACACCGCACAAATCAGCCAGCAAATGAAAAACCATACCCGTAACATGTGTGATGAAACTTAAAGGAGAACAGTACCCATATTAAACTAGAATGTAGAATGGCTCCTCAATATCATCTAGAAAAATAAACCATGATGCAACATCCACACAAATACTATGTCAGAAAGAATAGGACAACGCTATACCATGGCCAAAGCAATACCCGTGGCGGCGAGTAGTACTTATAAGCCTTAAGTGCATCATAAACCAAACGTATATCAACACTAAACTGCCCCAGAAATACCCATAACTATGGGTGTGGCAATAAGAAGCTAACATAAGAGTCTCTACTAAAATCATGGGAAAGATTGTGAGATCATCCCCAAGCGACTGGACCATTATCACTAATCCAACATACAGATGGTCCATGTAAAGCGGCATGTACAAATATGATATGAGACACACCAATAAAGTATCAACCCGGGCAGGTCTCCATCGCTCCTTTGAAATAGCGAAATCCTCCCGATGCAATGAAAAACTCTCAAACGATCCAAAGTGATCAATCAGAAAATCCATGGATATCACATGCCTAGATGTGATCTCATCTACAACAACTGACCGCTTCAACGCGGTCATGGTTATGAACTGACGACACAAATGACCAACTACTGCCCTGGCACATGGCCCATCTAAAGGCAAACCGATAATATGCTGGTACTCCTCCAATATCGGAGTCAACTCCTCCAATCCAAATCTAAACACATGCCTATCAAGGATCCAATATGCTAACATACCCTCTATAAATCCATCAAGAACCTGGAAGCACTGGTAGGACATAGAATGTATCATCATCCGGTTTACTGATATACGATCAAAGGATGGTAAACTATCATACCAAGCCCTCAAAGCTGTAACGAACGAGATCTTTATATATATTTGATTTTTTTTAATATTTATTTTATTAAATAAATATTTTGTTGATTTATTTATTATGATAAATAAATAATCGATGAAATTATTGTGGAATAATTTTATTAAGTGCGATAATATTAATTCAATCGATGTTGAATAATTTTATAAATGGTGCGTATTTTATTACGTGATTATATTGGTACTATTCTAATTTAATTAAGTAATTAAATTAGATACTTAAGAATTTTGTAATTTGTTATTATATAACTATTCGTATTTAAAAAATATTTTAGATGGTTTATTTGTCAAATAGAATAAATTTTATGGATGTTATTGTGGAGTAATTTTATTAAAGTGTGGTGATGGTTGAGTTAATTAAAGGAATAATTATATTAGAAGATAGATGGATGTTAAATTGTTTAAATAAGAGTATTTTATTACGCTAATATGTTGGTAATGTAATGTTTTAATTTAATTTAAATAATTAAAGGATAAGTGAATTATTAAATAATTGCATTTTAGTGTGACAGTGATATTCTAATTTAATTTAATAATTGAATTAGAGAATTGATACTGATTAAATGGAAATTATAATTATAATAATAAGTTGTGATTTTATTTCTTGGAAAATTTAGTTATTTTAAGTTAATGTTAGAATTTGATTAAAAGGTGTGACAAGAGAACTATATAATAAGCAAAAGATTAAAATAAATTAGAAGGTGTTAAAAGGGAGTAAACCAAACATGGTCTTATGACCTTGTGGTTACTTAACTGACAGAACGTGTGTTTTATATAACTGATGAGGAGTTATGGATACATTATATCCTATATCAGTTTTACTTTACGTATAACTTCGATGAGCCTAAAAGTAGAAAATATAGAAGAAAGGAGAGAAATTGAGAGAGAAAGAGAAAAAAATCTTTATGTATTTGGGAAATCAAGTGATAGAAGAAGATTAACAAGGCTATTCTAAGCATCTTTGCTAAGCATAAACAAGAATCAAAGGTAATTTTCTAAGTTCTTAGTTTTAGTTTTGTGTTTTTGAGTTCTTCATTGAAAAGGATGATTCTAAGATTATTTTGTTGAGATAAGATGTTATATATATTATTAGATGTTCATAATCTGATAATGGTCACCTAGAAATGATTTTTGGTTGAGTGAATGCATGAAAACATGCTTTAAAATGAAGATTGAAGTTTTTGGTTGAATATATATAAAATGGTTTACTTTGAGACCAAAATTAGTAGTGGAATCATATGTTAATTTGTAAATTGATAATTGTTTATGTTAATATGTGAAGAAACGAAAAGAATGCATGCTTAATGGACTGAATTGGTTCAGAAATGAAGTCGTGGTGTGTGATTACACTAAGGATTCAAAATATGTTAAATAACATGAACTTTGGTCTTAATCCCTCTAAAGATGGTTGTTTAATGGTGTTTTGTTGTTATAATGGTTGTATACATGTTGGGTCTTGATTATTTGGAGTTTATAACGTCTGGATATAATTAAATTATTGTATGGACGAAGAAATTGGAAGTTTATGGGATTTGATGTGTTCGTTCGAGAACTTCAGAATCTGTTTCTGAGTCGCGGCGTTGCAGCGCCTATTCCATGAGTATTTCTGGCGCCGCAGCGCTGGAACAGAGCCGTAGCACCACTTAACCAGCATGTTTGGGCGCCGCAGCTCCAGGGCAGTGTTGCAGCGCCGAGTTTTGGGTCATTTGGCTGAGCTGTAGCACCTGTTGGCAACGGCCCAGTGATGAGCTTTTGTTTATTCTCTGGGAATGTTTATGTAATATTAATAAAAGTTTGTGATGAGATGTAAAACATGAATATAAGATTTATTAACACATGGTAACTATATAATTGATGATTATGGATTATGGTTTAGTAAATTATATAAAACTTAATCTTAATGTTTGTGAAGTATGGGAACCAGAGTTTAAATGCTAGAACCTATGTTATGTGCTAGTAAGGGTTTCTATAATTAATGGTGTGTCTATTGTATGGTTAACTAAAGTTAAAGGTTAACAACTTAGTTTAGATAATGAAGATAAGTGAAATGAGAAGTAAGCCGATAATGTTAGTTGTAATATAACTGATTAGTGTTGTGATTCTATATGATATGTATAGGATATTTGGAGAACGTAAGTTGTGAATTTATAGCTAACACACGAGGCAAGTTCCCTAACCTTTTCTACTTTATTATTCAGCAAGGTTTTTTTTTAAACCGTTATTTTGTTATATTTATGCAAGTCTCTTAACCTTACTTTTACGTTATGATAGTCTTGAATCTATTATTAAACTGAGCAAGTTCTCTAACCCTAATCCTTCTTTATGAAAGTTCCTTTTCCTAAGTTGTTATTGTTATGCAAGTTCTTTAACCTTAATTTATTGTTGATCAAGTTAATTAATCTTTGCTTACTCATTCCAAGTATGATTGCTTTGGTTATTCAAAGTCTGTAATTTTATTGTAAGCATTATCTTGTTGCAAAGTGTTTGTTCAACTACGATTAATTGTTGCTTGATCTTTGATCACCAATGTCATTGTACAATCTTACATTGTTGTACCGAACTCTTAGTTGACTAGCGATCATTCTATTGATTTAACTAATCCTTAGTCGATGAACCAAAATAAAATATTGACTATCTGCAACAATGAAGGGTTAAGGACCAAATCAGCATACAATATGTAGCTGTGGACTATTTTCAAAATTTGTTAGGTCTTGAATCAGCTGATTATCCGGGTTATGAGGAGCTGGAGCCTTATATTACAAAACAAATTACTCCCCTCCAAGCCAATGCTTTGTTAGCTCCCATTCTGGATGATGACATTCTGGCGATGCTTAAATCCATGAAGCCTAATTAAAAGCCCTGGGCCTAACGGTTTTTATGTAAACTTCTTCCTCCACTGCTGGGACATCATTGGTGCTTATTTCACTACTGTCATTCATTACTTTTTTGCTACTGGACACCTTCCTGGTGGTATGAATGCTACAACCATTGCTTTGATCCCAAAGTCCGAGAACCCTTCCTCCAAGTTCGACATTAGGACTATCTATAAAAGCCCCAAATACGGGTCCTAATCACCACGGATCTGGCATACTATTTTTATAACTATTTGTAGAAGATATAAACATAAATTATTTATACATTAAACTTTACACATTAATCCCCAAGGTCGAGTAACCTTAACGTATACACAAATCATAACCTAATTGACATACAATGTCATTATCATGCAATTCTATTACAATTTTTATCTGTACACTTAACAAATGTTGGAACTATCTTTGACTTTTCCTGTATCCGACGTATTTGTCTTAATCTACAATGTTTAATCATGATATAGCAAGGGTGAGCAAAAAGTTTGCCCAGCAAGTGTAAATTTAATTGAGGATATATAATGATTGAAAGAATATGAATAAAAGCTGGCTAAAGTTCTACAATATGATTGTGAACTAGCATTAACAAATTTTCATAGTTGAACGAACATTTAACATAAACAAATATATCTGAACCGAATGGTAATTAAGGTGATCGGCCTTTCATACCTGATGAACACATGCAATATGCACAGAGTGCGAATCAATAATTCATAAACATGGTAATCAACAATGATTAACCATAAGCATATTCGAATGAAACAACTCGAGGTCGATTTTAAGAAATCTTACACAATAATTAGAAGTTCAAGGTTAGGAACTTGCTTAATAAAATAGTATAGTTCAAGGAACTTGCCTGTATCACCGACTACTGCTACACAGCTTATATCGCTTTTATCCGAAGACCTAATATTAGTAATATAGATCTCCACATTAGAATAATATCATCACAGTATAATACTGTTATAAATATAAAATAACCTAACACATAAACACATGATCCTATCAGTCCACAAACTACTTAAGACTCGGTATCAAGTCAAACTATTTCAGTCTAAGTTGAACCCGACACAATTCTAACATCCCGGCGGTCTAGTCGGATAATTCTTAAGCCTAATTTCCTTAAGACTCTGGCTAAAACACAACACAATTATCTTAGATAATTTATTTCTCAGTCAAAATAATTTTCAAAGACTCGTAATAATTTTTAGATAATTATTACCATTTATCATGATTTTTCAATCACTTATATCGTATTTATATAATATAAATACCACATTATTCTCTTATCATTAATATTTATTTAATATTAAATATTAATGAAAATCATAACATAATATTATAATATTTTAAAGTATTTTTTTAATACCTTAATTTCTCATTTAAATGATTTTTAAACATTTAAATCCATTATTCAGTAATTGACATTAATATTAAAATATTAATATTTTCATGACAAAATATCAAAAGTTATATTTTATAACTTAAAATATTTTTCTAACCCTTAAATCATTTTTATATGATTTTTAAATCATTAATTCTAATTTTCCATAATTTATGTAATATATTCATTAAATAAATCTATTACCATTAATATTAATTTATTAATGAAATTCATCACAAAATATCAAAAGTTATTAAAAATAACTTAAGATATTTTCTAACACCATAATATAATTTTTCATGATTTTTCAAGTATTAAAATCATTTTTAAGTAATTTACTTAATATTATGATTAAATAAATTAATTTTCATTAATATTCCAAAAAAATCAAATATTTATGAAATATACTCAAAATCATTAAAAACTCATTTTTAGGCTTTAAAATAATTTTTAGGAATTTATTTTGTATTTTTAATAATTAAAAACTACTTTTTTCTATTTATTTAATAAAAATAATAATTTTTCGAAATTAAATGTCACTAAAGGGCCCTATAGTGACAGAACCGTCGCTATAGGTGTTCTTGAGTCTGTTCTTGAGCCTTCATGCCAGTTATCAGGTTGCTACCTTTGACCAAACATAGATCTTGGATCTTCATGTTACTGGGCAGTTTAATGTGTTATGATTGTAGTACTTATGTAGTACTACAACTACAAACAACTTTCATGGCCATCATGCATTTTAACAGCAAGTTATAGGCCATCAAAGTCCTTGTCAGACACGTTCTTCATTTTTTGGGTTACCCAGAAAATGAAGAACAGTCAAGGTACCTACTTTGGATCCTTATAGTTTGCAGTGTAGGTCTTGTTTGTGTAATCTAGTGGTTCAATCTTGTAGAACACATGTCAAGGTACAACTACCTAACATCAGATCAGTCTAACAACATCACAGGTGAGATATTAAGGCCGGTCAAAGTGATGTCAGGAGCTGTTCTTCACGATTTCTGGATTTTTCAGATTTCGTTCTAAGCAGTTGGTCAACGATACTTTGACCATGATTAATTTTGATTCTATACATGATATGGGTGATCTAAGGACATTATTGTGTAGTCCTCTTGTCAGACTACAACATCAAAACAACAACATGGCTTAATCACTTAAACACAGTAAGATCTAAGGCTAGCAAAAACGTTGTCAGAAATTCTGGGTTTCTGGGTTGCCCAGAAACTTAGTTTTTCGTGATCGGTCAACTCACTTTGACCACTTTAACATGCAATCTATACATGATCTGACCCTGATTCCAGTTCCAGATCATAGTTCTCATGGAATAGAACAAGTCTATAACTTAAAACACACATAACACTTAACAAGTAAAGATCTAGAGGCCCTGACATATGACTGTCAGGCCATATTTTTAGGGTTCTTGGTCAGTTTGAAAACTTGATTTTCTGGCTTCTAGATGTTATGAATCCTTGATGTTACATCTTGGATCACTCAATAACATCCCTATACACAATTTTTAACAACAACTAACAACATCTAACATCAAATCACAAGATTTTAAAGATTAGGGTTTTACCTCTTTATGCTTTGATTTTTATTTCTGATCCTCTGTTGCTGATCATGGAGAGTTGAGGACTAATATTGGCTTAACATAGCACTCCCTTTCACTCTCATTCCCGAAATTATAGAGAGAGAATGACTTGGATAGGTTGGGAAAGTAAAGTGAGTTACTTTACTTTCTTTTTAACTTAAGATCTTTTATTCATGCACCAAATATTGCAAGGTGGCAATAGATATTTGATATATTAGATAAATAGCACATGTTGATAAGCTTTGGTTTGGTGACTTACCAAGATTAGAAAATTTTGCTTCAAAAGTAAAAAAAGGGCATTTTGGTCTTTTTGCATTCATTAAGGGCAATTTGGTCTTTTCCCCTATAATTTGAATGGAAATTTGGGCATTTTCCTTTTATTCCATAACTTATAACACTTAGCCATTTACATTTAACATTTGAGCTCCCGAATTAGGGTTTTGAATTCCCGAAACTAAAATTAGGATTTTCGGACGTATCGCTAGGGTTTTTAAACAGTCGTTAGAGTTTTCTAACTTAATAACCATATTCTTAACATAACTTTAGGGTTTGCTAAAGTTACAACTTATTCTGATTAATTCCTTGATATTAGAACATAATTGTACACATAAAATCACTAATTAGGGTTTAATAACTTAACCTTAATGTTCTCAATATAATTTTAGGGTTTGTCATTAATGTAACTCATCTGATCAAAATTTGATCCTTAAACCACTACGTCGACCTGATCTCCTCTTCATTTGGAGTACGTAGGCAACCATTTCATATAGCCCGGTCGCAATAAAACAAAAACAACAAAAATATTTCCACCCTTTTCCTTACAAAAACAAAAATAAAACAAACATTCCCACATCATTCCTGCCACATACAGCGTTGAACCTCTTACACTAGGTTCGAACTACGCAGAACTGATCTCCTCTTTAATAGGAGTACGTAGGCAGCCATTCATGGTGCAGTCTCACCCACTACCAAAACATAAACCCTTGTCAGTCGGTACTGGGATCATCCTTCAAACCACTACGTTTCATTCGACTTCAGACCAAAGGGATGGAATTACCTGAACTCCTCCCAACTAGGAGATTCGGCGACCATCTAAGCTGCGGTCATACCTTGAAGAGCAACACCAATCCATAAGAGATGGAATTAACTAGGCTTCTCCTACATAGAAGTACTGGCGACCATCTGTGGTGCGGTTAATCTCAGAGAGGAAAGCCATACTCCTCCCCTCATTTCCATACAGAAACCAATCCCAAGACACCAAAGATGGTAGGGATACATACAGATCGATGATCCATTCTGAACTATCCAGAGACAACTCAATGTTCATCCACCCAGGAGAAATTCAGAATACATCAAGATCACAAGCCCTGAAGCAGCAGACAAAATATCAAGCAAGTAGCAAAGCATATCTAAAAGGGAAGTGATCAAAATTATATTTCCCTGTCATATATATAATGATGTTTGATATACACAATGTAAACTGTACATGAAAAAATGGCTAAGCTAGTTTGTACAGGAAAATACAAGATCATCTACAAGTCAGGGTATATGCGAGCTAACAAGCCCAGCATGGCGTCCCTCTCAGAAGATGGAGGTGAAGCTGTGGTCTCCTGTATGAGAATATCCACGTGACCTAACAGATCTACAACCATCTGCATGGTGACCATATGATCATCAATATATGCGCTCATCTATTCGATCATGCCAGTGGTAAGGGACCTCACTGCAGTGCTATCTGCGACGGCTACATCCCGGGCAGATATGGCGATATCCCGCTCAACTATCACTGCATCTCTGGCTGATATAGCCTCATCCCGCTCAACGATGGCGGCATCTCTACGAGCCAATGCCTCGTCTCTCTCCAATAGAGCGACCTCCCTCCCATCAAGAGCAGTCGACATCATAGATCGAATCTGATCTCTCTCAAAGGTCATCAGATGAAGACTCTGCTCTAAGTACTGTGTCGAGTGCTGAATCACAACAGTACTGGTACTAGGAAAATTCGGAGGAAATGCTTGCAACCCAGCAGTGGGCTACTCCTCGATGTAGGTATCAATGTCCTCCATGGGCTCCACATCATCTAACTCACGCTCCGGTACTGCAAATACTACTGCAGCCGATAAAATCTTTGTCTCCATCCACGCGGAATACTCTGCAGAATAACCAGGATAACTGACGAAAAAGCCGCTATCTCGTGCCGATCCCAGCAGGCGTATACCCAAGATCGGTCCACTGCTGAGAGGTACCGAGAAACTGAACGCTGACCTGTTGCCCCCTCAAAAGGATGAAAATCCTGGAACTGGTCGAACTGCGACATCACGGCCAATGGGTGATAAGTGGTCACTCCCCTCAAACCAGCCAGAAGGAGATAGTCCATGCCCGGAGCATGAGTAATGAAGCTATATGGTGAGCTAAGCCCCGAACACGGCAATATGCTGAATGGATCTCTGATATATGCTAAGAATATGGACCAGGACAGAACATCTATACACTCTGATGGCTGAAAAGAATATGACATAGCTACATCATAGGTGAAGCAGTACCCATGCCGTCTAAGAGTGCCAATCGGTCTCAAGTGTGACATGAACCACACATATAGCATGATTGAGCTACCTGTGAACACTCCTGTAGGATGCGTGCAACAATATGATGCCGACCGTAGCGTCTCTGCTATAATCATAGGTATAATGGCATGACCCTCCTTGAGAGCTCTCACGGCCATGATAACGCCTATATCTATCTCATCCATATATCGCGGCATATTCACATATGACAATACACATAGCATCAGTACGTCAACTCTGGCCAAACGCCAATGATCCTCCGGTGCGGTGAAATCCCCGGAATGTCGTAGCTATCCTCCGAGCCAAATCTGTCATACAGAAAAAGCTGGGATATCACGTGGCCAGATGTTAACTCATCCTGTACTACTCTGCGCCTCAATCCTGTGAGAGTCATGAATCGTCTGCTCATGTCTCCCAAAGCCAGATGCACGCAAGGTCTGTCTAAAGGCAGCATCGTCAAACGTGCATACTCCTCCAGAGTAGGAGTCAACTCATGGGTGCCGAATCGGAATACCTGCCTATCCAGTAGCCAATGATCTATCATCCCGTCCACAAATCCTGCGGGAACCTAAAAAGTCAAAAAGGTCATGGCATGCTGCAATAAATGATCTACAGTCACCCTGTCTGGTGGTGACATGCTATCATACCACGATCGCATACCCGACGCCACCACTGACGGTGGGGTATGATCTATACCGGGTCGTTTCATAAGACCATGCAGGGGTCAATGCCGAATATCTCTGGACATACATACATATTCATAATATGATACATGCATAACAGATAATAGATGGCAATATGATATAGGGAATGAAAATACTGTGCATACATTCCTAAGTATATCATCATCTAATACATCATCTCTGTACAGCTACAAATACAGGAAAATGGGGCATAGACGCCCTACTACTAACAGAGGCCTATCAAAAGATATAGCGAGAACGGGGAACAGCCACCCAATATCTAACAGAGGCTTATCAAAAGATATAACGAGAATATACATCAGAAGAAGACCAGGGTCTCGATATCCACATCATCAATCTTGTCCACCTGATGTAACTCCTCCTGAGTCACTGGATCTCTATCAACAGGAATGTCAGGCCTATAAAGAGGATGATCTGCGCCGATAAAACTGAATGGGTCATCCGAGGGGCCAGCGCCTGAGCTGGAAGGAACAAATGACTCCGCCTCTGCTGGATCTCTGCCCAAATGCCGGATAAATATATGTGCCCGATCTAACTGTCTGGTCAAGCCATCAATCTGGGTCATATGAGTCGGAGATCGGACATAAGCTACCCAATCCGTCATCATCAAGGATCCTAGAACCATGTCCCCCATAAACTGTGTGGCGCGGGACTGGGCTCCAATAGTTCGAGAGAACCACCAACGCTGGAATATCTCCTGAGTACATGGACCCTCTGACAATGCAAATCCGTCAACCCCCAACAACGGGATATCAATGGCGGGTGACTGTGATACGGGCCAAGAACGCCTAGCAGGAGGTAAGATCGGTATACAGATCTCCCCTGTGGTGTTCCTAATAGAACGCTCTCCTAAATAGAGCTCCCAGCCTCTATCCGTGAAGAGAGGAACTCTCCTGGTGGAAATTGCATACTCGGCTCCTGTAGGGTATCCATCCTCAAAACTCACGGTCAGGTGTTCCCCATAAAAGGGAAGCCATATGATGGTGTCAACCGTTAGCAACTCCAGCTGCATACGACAATGAGTGAATCCCTCAGCTACAGGGACCTCTGGCAGAATCGAATGGTGCCATCGTCGTCCTCGTGGATAGGTGTCTAAACCTAACACACTCACGGGACTTAAGCATGGAAGCCTCTCATAGGCCCAGAACTGCCAATACAATAAAAAAAGTATATCTGCTATCAGTAAACACTCTTAACGTATAAAGAGGAAACGATAAGAGAAATACTCACCAGCAGAAACGGGTAAAATCCTAGCCAAGCCTCGATCAAACCCTGTGAGTGCATACACATGCCCTGGAGGAAATAAGCAAAGGTATAGGAGCCCCAATCATACTCTCCAATACGGTCCACATCACGTGTAGCGCTGATCAAAGTGAAAGATATCGTGGAAGAGTTATCTGCTATGAAGCAGCCTTGAATGATCATCAGGAACAATCGCCGCAGAACGCGATCCCTGATCCTGACATCATCAGATATGGGCTCACTCGATAGCCCGCTCATAACATCTACGCTCAAAGGACCTGAACGGACAGTCCTGCCTTTGAGCGGCGTCGCCGAAACTCCTAATAAGGATCTAACGGCAGTAGGGGTAATATTTGCCATGCAAGGCACTGGCTCCCCTTCAAAGTCCATACCTGTGATAAATCGCCAATCCATAGGCGTCATCATCACCTCGCAATCCAGCAGATGGAGTGACTGAGTCTGATGAAACCATCGCTCAGACAATGCCTTGAGATAACCCACGGACAACGACGGGGAAGGATGGAGAAAAATGCCCCAAATCCCCACTCATGCACTACCGCTCTATAATCAGGATGAAGCGCCTGGTATATGGAGTGAATGTTGAACCAGTTCCCTCGAGACTGTGTAAAACCAGGGACCTGCATGAAATACATATCAACATCAAAACCCTTTAATCCTCATCAATAGGATAGAAGGAAGATCAAAGTCTAACGCCATTCCTCGTTAGCATGCAAATACATCGATGGATGTCTGCCCAAATCACCCAGCAACTCTGGGTTCACCACCTGAATGCTCGAAAGCTCCCTACGAGGGACATGTGCAGCAGGAGCGGGGTCCTCTATCGGAATATCCGTCTCCTCGTCCTCAACATCTGGAACATCTACCTGAACAGGACGTATCACAGCCTCCACCAACCGACAAGGATGTCTGATAGAACGAGAACGAGGCACTTCAGAAGCCCTCCGCCGTATACCAGAAGTAGTCCTATAGGAAGTGCTCGGCTGATCCGGATCCATAATATCTGGACAACAAGTCTCCAAATCACCTCAAAAAGGGTGTGGTATTTCCTTACCTGGAACTTTCTAAAATGCATTCTATGACTATATGCATGCATGCATTTACTTTAACATATGATAGAGTTTAAAATGCATGACTACCCAATGCCTGCATTTGGAAAAATTTTGCCATAGTCCCTTTAAAAATAGGACTATCCACATGCATACAAGCATGTCTAGGTGGCCATTCAGTAGCACACCTGCCCCAAAGTCATATACATAATATATGCATTAAAAAATTAAAATCATCATGCATAAGGCCAACCTCAATACTAGGAGTATTTTGCCTTGCTACCTTATGCTCATTGGACCTCAAATAGGATAAAAAAATAGCAGAAAAAGGTGCCAATTTGACTATCTCAAATGTTAAATTTTTTCACATCATTATGTTCAGCATGGTTTAATACTAACATTTACTATGTTGAATATTTTTTTCTCAAGTCATTTGTGCATACATAATCACTACTATGTGTTTAGATGCATTTCATGTGATAACTCAAAATCCAACGGACAGAAATGAGAGAAAATACATGCATATGCTACCAGGATAGTGTAGAACACTTTTACGGTGACAAAATTTGCAGAAAGTAGCCCGAACTCAGCAGATCTGAAGATGTCTTGCGGTTTTCTCTATGCGAATCAAGTTGAAAGTGACTTGAGAAGACCAACCTGCAGGATTTATGATCCACAGTTGGCCGCAGGCCCATCTGCGGCTGCAGCAGATGCACCTGTGGCACCTCTATGTAGGACACACCCCTCTGGCTCGGTCCAGTTCGAGTTGCAAAGGAGTTCTTGTAGATTAGCAAAGTCAAATCGGAAATAAAAATGCCATATGATTGAGCAAAACTGCATACAATTCTGGTCCTCTCAGATTAGACTTTGAATCTGTACATCACTCATTGGTAGTCACCTAAGTACAAGGTATCCTGCCAATGATCCCAGTTGTCACAAATCACAGATGACAATACCTTATACAGGTCTGATGCCACCAACTCCGGGTCATTACCCTACGTGAAATCCCCGACGGGGGTTACAACGTGAGGTCCCCAGCGGGGGTTACAATGCATGCACATCCATTGACACACAAATCAATGAAGGTCAAGCAGCCTTGACGTTGTTTCAGCCGATGGCAAGTAAACCCATCGAAGCATGGAAAGTTGTTTAATCATTGCGTACGTTTATATTCATCACTCCCCAGTGGATCCCCGAGGTTACAATATGAAGTCACGGTAGGGGATTACCACATACATTCAAGCCGTTGACACATATATCAATGAAGGTCAAGCAACATTGACATTGTTACAACCGATAACGATTTAAACCTATCAGAGCGCTGGAGCTATTCGAGATTTTCACACCCGACCGCTCGTATTCCCCAGCGGATCCCCGGCGGGGGTCACAACGAACTGTTCCGGTGATCTACACGACAGCGGATGTCAAGAAACCTTGACAATCTACCCACAAAGTTTCAGCCGTTGATTCACACGTCGACGAAGGGAATGTCAATAAAGAGGATAGATGATGGAATATGTTATACACATCCTCAAACAGATCAAGCTTCATCCCCATAGATCTCACACACACAAGAGGTACATCTTTGGGATCAAGTCATAATCGAAGACATAGGACTTTGGTGATAACTCTAACATCAACATCCTAACAGATTCGGATTACACATCAAATTTGGTCATCGTTGCCAACCCACAGTTGAAGCAACAGGGTGCCAGCAATCATCCCTAGCGTGTTGGGCTACAACCCCGTACACATGCATCATACATTTGAATCATGTTGCTATCCATAGTACCATGTTCGTCTTGTTACGTTTCAAGTGTCTAGGATTCTTTATCCTGCCCATGCATCGCCATGTACGAGTAAGATAAAGAAGGGCATCTGTAGACACTGGAAATTTTATGTACTACTGTCATTAACATTGCAGGAGAGCAGATTCGTCTTTTAAGAGGGAATCCTAAAAGACGATCCATATCCGTACTGGATACTACCGGAAGTTCAGCATCAACCCCAGATCACAATCTGGGAGTAACAATTTCAATCTCAGAGATAACCCCAATGCATGCAAATCAATACCGACACACACACCGGAGAAGATCGATTAATCTCAGAGATAACCCCGAGGTATCCAGTCTCAGTCCCAACCATAGGAATAGCCACCAACCTCGGTGATAACCCCAAGGAATGCAATTTCGGGAATAACCCCGGAAATGCTTGTTACAAGTGCGACCAACTTCAATCTCGACACCCACAACAAGATCCACTGTACCAGCCCGACGATAACATCAGGAAGACAGACACACCTCAAGGATGACAATAAGGACCTTCAACCAATTACAGCAGTCCAATCCCAGCGAAGCTGAGCAACGTCTGCTTTATCAGTCCAATCCGGCGATAACACCGGTGAGGGGCAACATCGTCATCTGACCAACACGATGTCACGCCACGTCGCCTCAACATATCTACACAATAATGTCCTACAAGACTAATTAATCTCGAGTGACTATTGTACGGGGTAACGGATAAAAGTTGAAGCTTGAAGACTGGAAGGCACCGTCCCATCTTCAATGACTTTGTACAAACTCTAATCCCATGCTATCGTACAACTCTCGACAGCGGCAGTCTGAAATAGGTCCTGTATACCTCAAACGGATGCCTGAATTGCACTTCTAAAAATTTGAGTGGACATTACAGTGCCCGAGAGAACGTACTTCGAGACGACCTGACCCAAAAAACCCGGGCCAACCCGGGTTACCTCATGTACACCTGCGGCTAATATGCCTATAAATAGAGGACTTGGGGTGTCGATTTTTCAAGAGAAAATGGCGAGGAAGCCCTGCCCAATTTGCTCTGTACTCATCTCATGTAGGGTACTTTCCCCTTTTAAACACTTGTGAGCTCATATATAACCTCTTTTATACCCACAAAAGCCAGTGTTTACCCACTCTAAAGATATCGAAGCCTTTTTTAGCAGTCAGCTGTAAGCCTTCTCACACACTTTAGAGTCTTTCTCTTCATCTTTGCACGCACCCTTCTAAACGTTGAGAGTCGTGTTGCTTGCTTTTACCCGGGCTTCGGTCTGTGGTTTCATTGTAATCTGTATATATATATATATATATATATATATATATATATATATATATATATATATATATATATTGTCTAACATTATCGAGTTATGCCTCGATTGAGCCTAGACTTCGGTCTGGAGCGTTTAATTGCTTTTGTATATATATACATTTGTATATATGAACTGCGTGTCGAACTCTGTTCGATGAGCCTAGACTTCGGTCTGGAGTATTTAATTGCTTTTGTATATATATACATTTATATATATGAACTGCGTGTCGAACTCTGTTCGATGAGCCTAGACTTATGTCTGGTGCGTTTAATGACTTTCTTATATATATAATTATATATATGAACTGCTATCGAACTCTGTTCGGTGAGCCTGGATTTCACATCCGGTGCGTTTACTGCTTTAATATATATATGTACTTATACATATTAACTGTTGTTGGACTCCGTCCGATGAGCCTGGATTTCACATTTGGTGCATTTACGACTTTAATATATATATATATACTTATATATATTAACTGTTGTTGGACTCCGTCCGATGAGCCTAGATTTCACATTTGGTGCGTTTACTGCTTTAATATATATATACTTATATATATTAACTATTGTTGGACTCCGTCCGATGAGTCTAGATTTTATATCCGGTGCGTTTATATGCTTTATATATATATATATATATATATATATATATATATATATATATATATTTATATTTCGTCCCGCCTGAAGTTTACTTCGTGGCGGTTGACCGTTTTTACAACTTTCTGTACATTTCGTCCCGCCTGGAGTTTCCTCCGTGGCGGTTGATTGCTTTTACAGCTTTTATTACATTTCTGATCCCCTATGGAGGTGCTTCGTGGTGGTTGATCATGTCTGTATATATATATTTACAGCTTTTATATATATACTTGCTTACAGCGTTTATATCAATTGCGGCATCATGTGAGCCTAGGAATCATGTGATCACAGATTCAGTCCCATGAATCTAGATTCGGTTCCCGTTATGGACCTTTTCAGCTGTATGCAGCTTGTAAATTTATCTGTGATGTTTGAATTTTCTCAGATGGTTTTCATACCCACGAGGAATTCAACACCTTTTTGTACATTTATTTTCGTACGGATGCCTCACATCTGTTAAAGAAAATCAATCCAGCCGAGCACTTAATAAAATGGGAGTGTAAAAAGTCTCAATTACTATTGAGCATCAGGGTTTGAAAAAACATCTTTTATAAAACATCACTGCCATATCTTGCTTAAAATTGAATTTTTACATAAAATTTAAATCCTGTGTATATAGGTGCGAACGAGGCCTCACACTACTTCCAAATAACAACACATTGACCCATACGCACACACATTCAGATAACAGATTCTTGAAAAGAGGCGGTCACCGTGGTAACACGGATGTCGAGGGGTGCCTAACACCTTCCCTCCGTATAACCAAGTTCCCGAACCCTAATGAATCTCGGTTTCACCGACCCGCTTAGCAGTATCACATCACTGGGTCAATGTGCAAACCTTTTCTCGGTTGTGTTGGTACAACCATTTAAAAAACCAATTGGTGACTCTTAACAGTCCATCGTCGACATTATACATGTCAGACCTTTTCCACTTATTTTTTTAAACAAATCTCACCTAAAATGAGAACACCAAAGAACAAGTAACGAAAAGGGACAATTAAAAATCCCGACGTCGACAATGACTAAGAAAGCTGATAAAAGGCAGAGAAAGATAGACAGATGAGCAGCTGCCCTACAAAAGAGAAACGTTGAAGTAAAACAAAAAATAAGAGAATAAAAGAGAAAAACGGAAGGAGTTGAGAACTAAACACTAGAATGAATTAGTTCAATAATTAACTCACTCTTCAGATGATTCTCTACAGTTAACTCATGTCATATCCAAAATTATAGAGGATGCCTCTAAGGAAGTTAACCCTCCGATCGTAAAGCCTGAAGATTCTACATCTAAGGGGGAGCAACAGCCTAAAAACATTATCTCTGATGAGGAGCCGTTAAGAGAGTCCCAAAATTCTATCTTTTCTCTTCCATCTACCTCTCAACCACTGTCAGATCACTCCTAGTTACCTCCACAAAGAGCTTATCAACCAGGGATGCGCAGAGTAATTCTCACTTGTAGAGAGGTTTACAGAGACTTCTCATCTACTTCCTAATGAGTTTGAAGGAACAGGGGCATGACGTATGAGAGTTGTTCATTCCACAGATGCCATGATCACTCTCTTTTATGATCTGGATATCAATCGAACTACAGCTGTGTATGAGCCAAAAGGTGAGAAATTGTTCCACTTTATGTCAAGCTTGCCTCTACTTCGAGCTATTATGCAACATGATCACAATTTTGCTCGATGGGCATACACTACCTATCGTATCATACCCCTCATATCTCAGAACTTTCCGCGAGTCTTAAGGTACACAAAGAAATAATTTGCTCTGCATCATTCAGTGATGAACCTCTTGTATTTCCTCATATCTTATCCATGTTCACATTTCTCACACCATCTTCTAAGCGTCATGGTGAAATCTTAAGTATATCCTCCTCGATCTCTGAACAACCTTCTCACTCTTATACATCCACATTCGTTTGTTTTTGAAGAATCACCTCCTCTTGAAAATAATACAAATTTTCAAATCGTACATTTTTAATCCCAATCCTTTTCTCACTTTTCGATCGTAGAACTTTTATCTCCCATATTTGAAATCGATCCATCTTCTTTCCAAAACAATTCTCCACTAGTTGAATCACCCTCACCTGTTCATATCTCTAGTGTCCTAGTATCTCCTCATCATTCATCTCTTCACTCCGATATATCCTCTCCATGAACCTCAGATTACTCTAACAATACGCCTCTAAATCTTAAGTCTGGTAAATCTAAGGTTGGTCATCAGTCCTCTCCCAAATGTTTAACTTTATCCATTCCCACAAATATTCCCTCCTAATCTCAAAATAAATTCTTTGATCTTCCTCTGGATCTGTTAAATTTATCCTAAGGCCCTAACACTATTCTGGAGGTCACCCCTACCTAAGTTATAGATTATCTGAACTCTCTCCCTCACCTTACTACTCATATGTCTCATGATATTGAGAGCAAGCATACCCAAAAACAATGCAAACCTTAATGATCACATGGAAAAAATCACTACCAATATACGTGGTTTACCTAGGGTTAGAGGCAAAGAAATTCACAAACAGCTTCAACAAATGAGTTTTGAAATATCAACTCGTCTTCATAAGAGAGATCGAATCTTTTTTGATACGTTAGCTGATCTCAAACGAGCCCTTAAAGCTTTTCAAGAAGCACATTATTCCTCTCTTAAGTCCATCACGGACAAGCTTTTTGCACTAAGTGGCACACTTTAAGAATTCATGTGTCATATAGAAGCTCAAGCCTTTAACAATCAAGCTTACGCAGTTCAACAACATGAACATGCCACTGCTCATAAAAATGAACTTTGGGCTATATTGACATGACGACTACTCAGCTGCAAGAACTTATTGATGTCGTGCAACATTCGTCCCAATATTTTGATGCCAAAAAGGAGGAGAAAAAGGAAAGGCATGAAGACAGAAACAAAGGGGGATGAAGTCAATCACAGGGGGAGAAGCAAAAAAGAATTCAAAAGAAAATATCCATTACCCCTCTGCTCTTTAGATCGAGAACACCTCCACATCCTCCAACAGCTTTTCCTCTAGAGCAAGGGAGATTCTTTTCACGATATGAATCGTCGAGTAGAGTAACTCCCGCTGGCATCCAAATTCCCACAGGCGATCCTACATATCTAAGGAGAAATCTTTATGGAACGCACATTGTAAGAGAAGAGACAATGGAGGCACACACCATGGTCCAAGAGATTCTGCTAAAGAAATAAGAAGAAAATCAAATGAGGATAGAATCCGAACTAATCGTAGAAGAGAATCTGAAAAGAAATGGCTCTAAAAAAAGGATCAAGGAAGTAAAATTGAAACTGCTCAAAGTTTGTCTTCTATGTAATAGTTGAAATCTTTATTGATCATTATCAGACATTAATAAATTTATGCTTTTGATAAGATCAATGCAATACATCACTGTATTTTAAGGCATATTTACTTTAAAATCACTGTATATTAGTTCTTGATGAATGCTATAGAACTACTAGGTTTGTCATCATCAAATAGGGGGAGATTGTTAGAGTCTGCATGATTAATTTGATGATGAATGAGATTAATGTATATTTATACTAGTATGATTTGTACAGACCTTATAAAGAATTGATCAATTATATAAGGACTTAGAATAGAAAGATCAAATAATGTTAGGTTGATCTTAAAAGAAGTTGAGCTGATGTATAGTTGATAGGATTGTAAAATTGCTCTGCTACTTGAAGATCAATATCGCAGAAGAAATATAAGATCACACATACATCAAGAGGATCGTTGAACTACTGGGAGTAACTAAAACTTGTTGCTTCGTAAAGTCACTTCAAATTATTGAGTGAACAAGTGATCCTCTCAGCCAGTTAAACGATAGTTGAAACAAACTCGATCGTAGAATTGTCAGGTCTGATAAACTGACTTCGGAGCGTTGCAAGTTGAAGGTCCCAATGCAATCTCAAAATATCCTTGCGAAAATTGAAGATCAGAGCATGTGTCTGCCAGCTACCTATTGGATAGTGACACGTCAAGGGTGTTAGGTGAAAAAGCAGACTAATGTGTAGGCACAGAAAAAAAATTGTCTCCAAGGTTCAGAATGTCAACATCAAGCATCCTAGTACATATTACAACAGACATATTGCAACGGGAAGATTATTCAGCAGAGTATTAAAGGTTACAAGGATCCAACTTTGAATGTGTTGCCAACAGGAAAAGAACTTGCTCAACGATCCAATATTCAAAGTTCGAGTTACTAAGTACCTGAGAAGAAAAGCTTAACACCAACTTAGCAGCACCTCTCAATAAACATCAATCATCTGTGCATCTGAGAGTTAAGTATCCTTGTTAGTTGTGACTAAATATCCAAGTCTGTTAGGCTTGAAGAGGACTGAGTATCCTTATCTGTGTGACTAAATTCTAGTGGATTCTTACTCAAGGAGTAGAAAAGTAGATTAGGAGCTATTCAGTCTCTGAACTACTTAAGTTTTATTTCTTTTTGATAATGTGGAGTTTCCCAACTACAGTCGGACTAATCCCCCCAGCCAGAACTAGCCTTTTCTTTGAACCAACTTGCGCTGGCTGTCCGTGGCCACCATGAACATCATGTTGCCTTAACACTTATTGCTAGTGGGAGTCGAACTGAGGATATTTGGGTTTACGGCTCATCCCCAGTCGGCCTTAAACCGTTGTGCCAAATGCTGGTGGTTGAACTACTTAAAATTGTCTGTCTTTACTTATTGTCCTTATCATTTAAACTACTTGATTATTATTCCTTACAGCTCAAATCTAAAACTAAAATTTATTTTAGATCTTCATGGGGTTTTTCAAAAGAACATATTCTGTTGTGATCATTTCAAATATCATTAGATAAAAAGAATTTTTAAAGATCTATTCAACCCCCCATCTAGATTTACAAATGGCTTCGGAAAATAACAGACATCATTTTCAAAATTGATTATCCCGAATGGCTAACGAATGTGGTGTTGGTTCGGAAGTAGAATGGAAAATGGAGGATCTGCATTGATTATACGAATTTGAATA
Organism: Panax notoginseng; assembly: GCA_016801055.1. Classification (NCBI taxonomy): domain Eukaryota; kingdom Viridiplantae; phylum Streptophyta; class Magnoliopsida; order Apiales; family Araliaceae; genus Panax; species Panax notoginseng. The sequence goes on along the minus strand of CM029013.1, from coordinate 134,896,356 downwards.
ATGCATGTCCGAAGGATTTCTATCCACTACCATATATAGATCAGTTGATTAATTCCACATCCGGGTTTGCTTTGTTGAGTTTCATATATGCCTTTTTGGGATACAATTAGATTTCGATGTACAAGGAGGACATCCGAAAAACGGCCTTTATCACCCATCGATCAATTTATACTTACAAGAAAATGATTTTTGAGTTACTGAATGCTGGTGTTACTTATCAGAGAATAATGAATTATGTATTCCAAAAGCAGTTGGGCCGAAACATGGAGGCTTATGTAGACGACATGATCATCAAGAGTTAATCTGTTCTGGATTATCTGGATATTCTAGAAAACTGTTTCCAGACTATTCAGGATCACAATATCCACCTTAAAACAACCAAGTGTACTTTCGGTTTGGGTTCGAGAAAGTTCCTCGGGTATCTTTTGAGTAAATTTGGGATTGAGGCTAATATAGAGAAGATCAAGGCCATACTAGACATGAAATCTCCTTAGACTTTCTAGAATGTACAACGTTTGATGTGTCAGATTGCAGTATTGATGAGTTTTATGTCTAAGTCAGTCGAGCAGTGCCTACCATTTTTGACACTTTGAAGGGGCCGAAGAATGAAAAGACATTTCAATGGACTTCGGAGTGCGAAGATGCTTTCCAAGGGATCAAGAGATAATTGTCCTCGGCACAACTATTAATGGAGTTGATCCCTTCGGAACCCCTGTACCTTTATTTGGCAGTTAATTCATTGGTCGTTAGAGCGATTTTTGGTGTGAGGGGTGGGATGAAAACTGTTCCCCGTCTATTATATCTGTCATATGAAAGTAGTTTGCATACAAGCCAATCATATTTGATATGATACAACATATACTTTGTAACAATTTTATTCATTTATTAATAAAAGAATTGTTTATTAAAGGCTTTTAATTTATCTATATAGTGTTGTTATATTAAATGTGATAAACTAGTTTTAAGCAATGCCTTTAGAATCATGATGATTATCATGCTAACGCGATCTAAATTCTTAGATAGCTTAAAACTAAAATAGTTCCTAATCGATGGATTACTAAAAGAGGATTAGTGAATCCGGATAGATTGGTACATACGCAAAGCCATTCTTGAGCACGGGCGGGAGGGTCAACCGCTCTGGCCCCTGATCAAAGGGGCCCCAATTTATATATATATTGTGAAGCCCCCAAAATAGGTATACATTACCCATTCTAAGTCGTCAAATACATGGTACAGAAACAAATACAACTTCATTAATACAATTGTCGTGCAAAATACGACAACACATATACTGTGAGTTTAAATATAAATATTGTCTAATAGACAGTATTAAAACTCAAAAGGAGTCCTCATTACAATTATTGATACACTATTTTACAAAAATAGTGAGGACTGCTAAAACAACTTTCTAGAACCATCACTCCATACCCTAGCTAGTTCCTGCTATATTCTCACCTCCTAAGAAAAAATATGGAATAAAAAGGAAAAGGGTGAGCTCAACTAGCCCAGTAAAGAATATTATGACTAAGATAATATACAACAAATTATCATTAGTCTTCAATAGGGAAAAATCTGATAGAATATAAGAGACAACAAGTTTTAGATCAACAACTGCAGCGGAAACATCAATCCATTAGAAGAGTCAAGTAGAGAATGATTTCTACTATCTTCTAAGATTTAAAAGTCCATCATCAATATTTTATCCCTGTAACATCAATCAATATACATCTTAAATCGAATATTCATCTTTGCACTACAGGCCAAAGATATTCATTTGTATCACCAGTTGGTCATGTTCATCTCAACACCTGTTCATCTTTGCACTACGGGTCAAAGATATTCATCAGTTAATCATTCATCTTTGCACTACAGGCCAAAGATATTTAGTAATATCATCATTTAGGACTGAGGATGATGAAAAATATCTTAATAAAAATGAATCCAGTGACACAAAAGGGCAAATATTAGGAATTCATACTACAATTTATCCAAGTTCAAAAATACTCCATAATAATCAATTGTAGAGCAGAATTCAAAAATAAAGATCAAAATATGGATACAATCAAAGATAGTAACCATAATAGACATCTTAGACAAATAAGAGAAAATTTCATTTTTTCGGTGAATAGTGTCGTATATGTGAATAGTAACCCTGACACAAAAAGGTAAAAATTTCACCATAAAATTTATATCAATACTTTGGCATAATGATATTGAAGGAAATAATATCATTTACGAAGAAAATAACATCCCTTACCTCAAAAGAACCGTACTTCCGGCAGAAATATCAGGTATAAGGCTGAAGGAAACTTGCACTGAATAGCAACTCTCAAAGTATCTAAATACTCACAAAAATATGCTCGATAATATAGAGAGAGAAAACTTATGAATTCTGGTGTGATTTTCAATTCTAACCTAAGCATCTATTTATAGGAAAATGCTTAGAACGCCAAAGTAGACAAAAATTAATAAAATAATTTTTTTTTCTTTACGCAGGCCAAGACCAAGACCATCTGAGCATGCCATTCTTGAAAAATCTCAGCACATGTTTTCACAAAAAACAAAAGTGGGTCACACCCATAATTTTAATAAAAACATTTTATTTTCTGAAACTTTAATAATTCATAATAAATAGCTCTTTTATCAGAAAAATTTGAATCTCATGTGCTTTCCATAGGAAATTTAATTCTCTACAACTTTGTAGCTTTAAATTTTTCCAAATTCCAAACAGAAAATGCCCGAAATCCATATACGGACAATTTTTAATACCTCCATTTCGACAAAATACTGATAAAACACCCCATCATTAATTCCTTCATTTATAACCACATAAAATAAATATATTTATCATTTATATCCACATAAAATAAATATTTTCTTATCATATAAATTAATAATTAATTATTCATAAATAATATTACAGAATCACAATTATGACAACCAGGTCGTTCCCAGGAAAGAGGGGACCTTCCGATAAGGATTTCTCCTTATTGGCGCGCAATTAGGTGACCAAACCTCTCCTTAGATAGCACTTCCTAAGACATTGCCAATAATGCTATCAAATAATATTATTCAAATAATATGAATTATTGATCTGATAATGTGAAATATTGTGCCGTGACAATTATTGAAACAACAATAATATAAAATATCAATGTCGCAATTATTGAATCAATAAAATAAAATATTGAACAGTAATTACTGTAACAATTATTGAGTAGTGCCTTCTTACGTAAAGATCAATAATTCAACAATACTGTGCAATACTCTGCGCTACTATGCAACCACACGTATTACTGTATTTTAACCACCGAGTATTCCAACAGTGTTAACGGTAACTACAACGCCGTTATTTGTAAAAATTCAAACTTGTCATTTTCTTCATCCGACCGTTTTCCGTTATGGGGCCCACAAATGACTGCGACGTCGTACGAATATTCCCCAACAGCAAGAATATTCCACGACCAACCGAATATTCCCCGACAACAATGAATATTTTATAGCCACTTGCTTATTTTACAAAATTTGCACATTTCACCCATAACCAAAGCATTATATCAAATTAGCACCTTATTAATTCAAAATAATGAATAGAGGAAATTCAATTTTATTTATAAAAGGTTGGGGTCTTACATATATAGTATTTTGAACACTTGATTGAAGATTTTGGCTCTAGGAATACTATAAAAAGTAACTTTCAATGAATGTTTTCTCATATATTTTGTTTTAGTCGAACTTAACATATATTTTGTTGTAGTCAAAGTTCTCATATTTTTTGTTGTAGTCGAACTATTATGTTTTAAGCTACAAAAATGTGCTTTTTTGGATATAACTTATACTTTTTATTTATTTATTTTTTTCCTTTATTTTTTAGTGAAGACAATGTTTCAAAGATTTTCTCGTTTTCATTTTTTTCCCTAGGCCACTAAAATCTCTGGAACGGCTCGGTACATATGTTGCTTGCTCATTGGATGAGAATGATTAATCTCATAATCATTTATGTGGAGACACTAAAGGAAGTATGTAGGTACTTATTAGATAATAAGTACATTGAACGTGGCTCGCTAAGGAATACATAATGGAGTTTTACTTGTCTATCAATATGAATTCCTTTAGTGATAGTAGTACAAATAATCCTTAGACTTGAGATCATCATATTATCTTATGTATGATGAGTTATACTTTGACATTCTCCTTAAGACTCTAAGGGTATATCAAAGGGTATGATTGAGTATAATTAATTATACATGGAGGTAATGAATGATCAAATAAAGAATCTACCGCTTCTAGTAAAGAAGAGAATGTCATATGTGATTCGATAAATGATAACTTAGTAGTCCTTGGCCAAGGATGAGTGAAATTAGAAATTAGTTTCTAATTTTCATAAGCAAAGTTTGTGCATTTAGGATCGAAATACATATAATTAAATAAAATAAGACTTGATTGTAATTCCATATTTTATATTTAATTGGGACATTATATGGTGGAACGAATGAATTGTACGATAGCTCTAAGGGAGCTTACTCTTATTGTAGAATAAATGTTATTTATTTAAATAAATAAATTAGTTTAATTTATTTATTTAAATAAGATTAGAATTAGTTTAACTAATTTATTCACAATCGGTTTAATATGGAGAACCTAAAAGGTCGCACCATAAAATGAATATTATTTATTTAGGAAGCAAATGGCATAATCGTAATAATAAGTTAAGTGTATTTAATTTAATCTATGGTGATATAATAAATTAAATAGCATAATAATAATTATTTAATAATTTAAAAATATGAAATATAAATTAATAAGAGTTTTATTATTATTATTATTATTATTATTATTATTATTATTATTATTATTATTATTATTATTATTATTATTATTATTATTATTATTGTTATTATTAGTATTATTACTATTATTATTATTAGTTTAATTCCTAAAAGAGTTTGAGAATTAATTAATAAAAGTACTCTCATATATTCCTAATAAGATTAGGAGGCTAATTAATTAAAAGAGTTTAATTAATTATTTCTAATAAGATTAGGAAGCCTAATTAATTAAAAGAGCTTAATTAATTAAATGAAACCCTAATCCTAAATTGGTTAGGAGTGTTACCTACATCTATAACTAAGAAAGTCTTATTATAGATTAGGGTTACACGTTAGACACAATATTGAGATACAATATACACTAACAATTTTAAGAGTTAGGAGAGTACAAAATTAAGATTTTGTCAAATACCCATCTTCTTCAATAATTGTTCTTCTTTGGTGGATCACCACTAAAGGCGAAACACTTGGGTGGCTAATGTTGTTTAAAGGAATGAATCAAACCCAGTGAATTCAAGTTGAACGTGAAAAGGAATTAGAGTTGAACTCTTACCTGATGGAGCTAGTTTTTACAAGGGTATGAATTTGATATCCTCCTTTTTCTATTAAATTCATATTTAAGCATAAAGCATGATTATGGCGATGGTTTGTATAATTTTTTTAAAAAACTCCCTTTTATCGCGTTTTCGCTATGTTTTTGTGATTTGATTACGTAATTACGCTACATACAAACCTAACAGTGGTATCAGAGCCTAACTTTGTGCTACTTGTCGATTTTATGATTCCATGTGTGAATTGATATGCGATTGATCGAATTTTCTAGACAAAACAAACTTTCTATTTCTGCTACACAACTACGCTGAGCCGCGTCCTAGTTCATTCTTGACGTGGTCGCGCCTGTCTACAGAAACTGAAATCACATAGCAGTGTGACTGTGACGCCCCCAAATCTATACGCCTGCGGTATCCGATCTAGTGTTCACAACTAATCAATTAATATTCCGCATCCAAATCTATACACCCGCGGTATCCGATTCAGTGCCCATATCTAATCGATTTACTATACATATATGACAAAATACAATTTTCATATATCTAAGGTTCACAGTATCCCATAACAGATAATAATTCACTATAGAACTATTGCTGTGTTTGGATACCCTCACTTGAATTTATAGACTGTATCTACGAATAGTATCTATCTATCTGAAATCTAGAGTATCAGCAATAACATGAACGACCTATATCGCTAATGAAAGTAGTATGCATACAAGCCAATCATGTATGATGATAAAGCATATACTTTGTAATCAATCTTATTTATTTATTAATAAAAGAATTATTTGTTAAAGGCATTTAATTATCTACATGGTGTTGTTTTAATAATATGTGATAAACCCATAGTTTTAAGCAATACTTTTAGAATCATGATGAGATCATGCTAATGAGATCTAAATTCTTAGATAGCTTAAAACTAAAATGTTCTCAATCAATGGATTACTAAAAAGGGGATTAGTGAATCCGGATAGATTGATACATATATTGCTTATTCATTTGATGAGAATGATTGATCTCATGATCATTTGTGTGGAGACACTAAAGCAAGTATGTAGGTGCTTATTGGAGAATAAGTTCACTGAACGTGACTTGCTAAGGAATACGTAATGGAGTTTTACTTTCCTGTTAATAAAAATTCATGTAGTGATAGTAGTACAAATGATCTTTAGACCTGAGATCATCATAATATCTTATATATAATGAATTACACTTTGACTTATTCCTTAAGACTCTAAGAGTATATCAAAGGGTATGCGTGGGTGTAATAAATTATATATGGAGATAATGAATGATCAATAAAGAATCTACCACTTTTAGTAAAAGAAGAGAAATATCATATGTGATTCGATAAATGACAACCCATGAATCATTGGCCAAGGTGGAATGAAATTAGAAAGTAGTTTCTAATTTGCATTCATTAGGAGTTGTGTATTTAGAAATCGAAATACGTATAATTAAATAAAATAAGACTTGACAATAATTTCATGTCTTATATTTAATTGGGACATTGTATGGTGGAAGGATTGAATTGTACGGTAACTATTTACTCAAAAAGGTTCTTTTATGATTAATATTGAAATCTATATTATTTAAAAAGTCGTTGATCGCTAGGGAGGTTTATCCCTATTGTAAAATAAATATTACTTATTTCAATAAATTAATAGTTTAATTTATTTATTTAAATAAGATTAGAATAGTTCTAATTGATTTATTCACAACCGATTTAATGTGGAGAACCTAAAGGATTATACCATAAAAGGAAAAATAATTATTTAAGAAATTAATGGCATAATCGTAAAAATATATAAAATATTTTTAATTTAATCTATGGTGATAGAATAAATTAAATAGTTTAATATTTATTATTTAATATTTTGAAAATATTAAATATAAATTAATAAGAGGTGTCTTATTAATTTTATTATAATTATTATTAATTTTAATTTCTAAAAGAGTTTAAGAATTAATTTAATATAAGTACTCTCATCTATTCTTAATAAGATTAGGATGCAAATTAATTAAAAGAGTTTAATTAATTATTCCTAATTAGATTAGGGAGCCTATTTAATTAAATGAGTTTAATTAAATAAATAATACCTTATTATATTAAATAAGGTTACCTGATATCTTTATAAGAGGAGTCTTATATCAGATATCAATAAATATACGTAATTTTAAAAGTTGGAGAGTACGCCCCCTTTTCCTATAAAGATAGGAAAAACTAGGGTTTGAGCCAATACACCCTTCTTCTTGAAAATTCTTCTTCCTTGGTGGATCACCTGTAGAGGTCATACACTTGGGTGGCTAACATTAATCAAAGGAAGGAATCTACCTGGAGATTCAAAGAGATCGTGGAGAAGTAGGAGTTGAACTCGTACATGTGGAAGCTCGTATCTACAAGGGTATGATTCCATAACTTCTTGTTCTTTGTTTTAATTAATAATATGCATAAAGAATGTTCCGGGTAATTGGTTTGTGAAAAATTTTAAAATATGATTTTACTTTGCTTCCGCTAATTTTACAATTTGATCTTCACAAAATCTTACAGTGGCATCAGAGCTAAACTTTATGCAAATTATTAATTATTTTGATTCCATATATGTATAGGTATGTATTTAGAATAATTTATTGGGCATAATTTGATGTATAAAATTTATTTTAAAAAAATCGTAATCATTCTGAAAGTTGTAATGATTAATTCGCAAATCCTGTTTCGGTGTTTCCTGTACATTAACGTATCTTATATATATATATATATATATATATATATATATATATATATATATATATATATATATATATATATATATGTCGACGTCACAATTTTTATTTGTCCCTTTCTGTTCTTGTCTTTTTGTGTTCTCATGTTAGATGAGATTTGTTTGAAAAATAATTCTAAAAAGGTCCAACATGTATATGTCAACGATTGGACTGTAGGAATCGTCAGTTGATATTTTTAAATGGTTATACCAACTCAACTGAGAAAAGGTTTGCACAAAGACCTAGTGATGTGACACTACTTAACTGGTCTGTGAAACCGAGATTCATTAGGGTCTGGAGGCTTGATTAAGCGGAGGAAAGGTGTTAGGCACCCCCCGACTTCCGTGATGACACGGTTACCGCAACTTTTCAATTTAAACTTTTATCTGAATGTGTATGTGTTTGTAGGTCAATGTGTTCTTATCTAAAAGTAGAGCTATGCCTCATTTGCTCCTATATACAAAGGGTTTGAATTTTGTATAAAAATTCACTTTTAACGAGATATGGCAGTGATGTTTTATAAAACAGATTTTTCAAACCCTTGTGCTCAATAGTAATTGAGGCCTTTCATACTTCCACTTTATTATGTGTTCGGCTTGATAGCTTTTATTATTTTCGATATGCGAGGCATCTTCGAGAAAATAAGGTACATAGCAACGCTGAACTCCTTGTGGGGCATGAGAGCCATCTAAGGAAATTCAGACACCGTGAATAATTAACAAGCTGGTCTACATGCGGTAGCTGAATCTAGATTCAGAAATTGAATCTGTGATCACATGATTCCTAGGCTCACATGATGATGTAATATGTACAAAAGCTGTAAACAGTTATATATATATATATATATATATATATATATATATATATATATATATATATATATATATACCACGACGTCGTTTTGGCTAAAACAAAAAAATATGGCTTTCTCTCCTCCCTAATCGCGTATAAGGTCATCCTTCCAAATCAGAGAGCGAAGAAGCCTAAACGAAGACACCATGATCCTCAAAGAAGTCTTTCTCACCATTTCCATCCTCCGTGAGTACCGCCACATCATCTCTCAAAGCGAGGTACGCACTACCCATTTTCTCTTTCTTTGTATCTGTGTTTGAAGGTCTTTTGGGTTAAATCTTTGTTTATCTGATTTCAATGAAACCTTAGGGATTTTATTTTGTTGGGTTTTGAAAGTGTGGTTTGTTAATTTCATTAATTTTTGTTATTTTTCACCTCTCTCTCTCTTTCTCTGCTATCTTTCTCTAGGGTTTACTTTTGATATATGTACTTATGTGTATTTTTATTTTGTAATGTGATGAATTTGAACTTCTTAGGGCTTGCAATAGGTTTGTTAGTTCAATGAATGATGTTTTTATTTTGTTGGTATTTTATAGCTTCTGTTTTTCCAGGGTTTTTAGTTGTCTCCTTAATTTGTTCAATTTGTTTGATTTTTCACTTGCATTATGGAATATTTTGTACTATACTATATAGACATTAGTAGGTCAATTTGTTAAATTTAATCTTTTGAATGCCCAAATACTAATTGATGCATAAAGGAGAATCAGATTCAAAGAAAGGAATACATATCTATTTAAGGCTTGGCGTCTACGTTCAAAGTTGGGGTCTCGGAAGATGTATCGGACAGTAATGGGGGATCGGACATCCAGATCATGATGGTTAATTGTTGTTTATGAAGAAGAGTGGTCAATGTTGTTAATCTACCTGACAATAGGTATGATCATTCCCACATGTTTCAGTGTTTGATCCACTGTGTCATTTGAATTCAAAAATCAGAATGTTTCATGCCTTAAATCTTAATTTTAGTAAACGGAAGTGTAGTTATTATATGATTCATATTCAAGTGGTTAAATTTTTTTATGTTTTTAGGGGTGGGCCCGGGAGGAGGGGGAGTGGGAGAGGAAGGAGGGGGAGAGAGGAAAAGAGATCCTCTTAATGGCAACTGGTTTTTTCCTGTTTTGTGCAAGTCAAAATATTTGACCAAGTGTAATGATTTTTTTCCTAGTTGAATTGGCCTCTAAAATCATCCATTTGTGATGTTGTTCCATTGATTTATACTTAAAAAATGAGCTACGAATCCTCTTTGTTCCTCGTTTGCCGTCAGACTGCCTGATAAATTTCATCAGAACTCCATACTGACCAACTATACGAAAATCCATTATAGTTGAAAACTATTGCATTTTTCCTGACAAACCTTAAGAATTGGTTTTAGTGCTTTTGATTTAAACAACTCAAGTCCATCCATTTTGTATTTTATGTTTAATTGTTTATACTTGATTTATTTTCATATTATATACTTCTTTGCAACTCCCTCTATTCCTTAAAATGAATCCCATTTGCAAACTTTACTAATTCAAAGAATATATTTTTGTTTCATGTTTACCCCAAAATTTATTGATTGTTAATTTAGTAATGATGACAAATAATAAAATTGTAAATTAGTAATGGTAAACTTAAGGTCATTATATCATGTTATACTAACAACAAAAGAAATGGGCGTGCCTAGGCTTTGTAGCAACCACCCAACTATAATTTGTTAGTCTGTAATATGCACTAGCTGTGGAACCTTTGTGCTTTTATATATTCCTGTAAGAAACTGGCGATTTGCCTATAAAATTGTTACAAACAGTGGCATAGAGTTTGATTTGAAGCCATTTTCACAAAGAAAGAGAGTCCACAATTAGAACTTGCCGGGTCATGGAAGGTGTTTGAGGTACGTGGTACACCTATCTATGGTGAGGAAACTGTGACAGAGGAAAGCAACGGAGGCACCCCTAAAGTATATCTCTGCATGGAGGAGACCTTGAAGAAAAGTAGCTTGCCTGACAGCCGAGTTTGCTTTGGAGAGGAAGGGGTTTTAGATATGGCTTACATCACTGTTCTTTGGCTGCTTGGAGGCATAACGAGTTATGTTGATGTGAATAAAGATGGATTTTTATGCATTGGAGTTGGCTTGTACTCGGATGAAGAAGAAATCAACCTTGTCATGGAAAGGGATTATGGACTAGATGGAAAGTTCAAGGAAGTTAGAACAAAGTCTGAAGTAAAGAGAAGGTGGTCAGATCCACTTCCAGTGTAAATACTCTAGAATAGTTGTGTTTTGTAACTTGGTAATACTGATAATTGTACATGTTCTAGATTAAAAGGTTGTGTGAACAGAGTAAGAAATAATATTTCCTGATATTGTTAAGTCTTTATCAGGTGAAAATCTTTTGTCGGCATAATGTGAAAAAGGTTGTCTAATATTCCTATGAACACGTAATTAACATAAGGAAAAACACCATAGACTAAATTCAAACAGAAATATCAAATGGAAAGGAAATATAAACAAAAAATTGAATAGCACAATTACAGAATTCTTCCAAAGTTAATAAACATGTAGCATTGGGACACTTGTAGTGAAAATATCAATAATCTCGTTTACCCAATGAACAGAAAAGAAAAATGAAAAGAGATAATAGTAAGGCAGAAAGCTTTCGTTTCAAACTGTCATAAGCAATGTCCTTGAAGGTCAGCATGTCGATCCTTCCTAAATAGGTTTAATTTTGAAGTGGAGTGATATGTAAGAGAATACAAAGCACTTAAAGTCCTGGAATAATATAAAGCAACATCAAGAATGAGTTGTGAAAAAAATAATGCAGAAACAGTAATAATAATCAAGTTAGTAAAAATAACACAGAAAGACAATCTTAAACTATGCATGTTGAAACTATTAAAGAAAATTTTTGGTAAGAGCATATTATATTCGGAAAGCATAGAGCTTACAAGAGTACAAAGGACGAAATTATAATATAAAGTAAAATTTACAAAGGCCTTAATTCACTTTATGCATACCATCGTAGCTTGTAGAAAATATAACAAATGTTGTCTTCATAGATTCTTACTAGGTGTTATTAATGAAAGCTCCTCTAATTAGTAGCAGTAAAAGGAAGTTAGGAAAGAATAGATTTCACTTGGTTCTATCAGTGTTCAATAAATTGTAATTAACAAAAATGCTGATAATTATGGACAACAACCTCACGTTGTACAAAAATAGACAAAAGTTGAGAAATAGGGGATGATTAATTGGGAGAAACATATCACAACTAAAAAGATTGCTGCATAGTCAACACATTAAAGATTGAACCCAAAAACATAGATAAAGCAAATTGTTAGTGCTAATTAGAGATGCTGGTAAAGTATATACATCGTTATGTTACAAAAAAATCAAGTCCCAGCTTAGTAAATGAAAGTGTACATGTTCTCTTAGTCACAAAAGGAACCACAAGTTATAAGAGTGCCAGATGAGATGTTTAACATACCTGAACAAGTTAATAGAAACTACGAAGCCCTTCAGGATCCTTACTTGTCTGAACATCCATGTGTGACCCAATCTTTGATGTAGTGAAAGAAGATATGCTCGTTCCCCATAACAATTTCAAGCTCTTGCCACCCAACATGGTTTGGTTCTGGCCAGCTGATATCATCTTCCTTCATGATCTAAATAAATTTCACCAATTTAGGTAATTAAAAAAGACGTAAAAAAAGCATATATCGATAAACTTACAAATAGAAAAAAACATAACAACAAAACCTTGTAATCTCCACGTCAATGAAATTAAAGACAGGAATATATTGGAAAATTTCATTTAAAATACTTGACAAAATTGAAATATAACCTAAAGGTTATGTTCTAACATACACAGTTGGTTTCATCTTTCTAGCAACTTAAGATTTCAGAACACTGGGGTGACTTGGCATCATCAGAGTTCTGGTTACACAAGATCATCAGTTCGACTCCTCCAATTATAATATCCAATTTCCCCATTATGTAAGTTTATCTATATATTTTGTAGCCAGTTACTGTGCTCTAGTATAGTACAGTATGGAGTATAAATTATCAAGCTCATTATCTACAACTTAAGTACATAGAGCAAATAAAAATCTGATAGGTTCAGTGTAGACAAATTTCAAAAAGATTAACTTGTGAAAAATCAATCAAATTGCACAAATTAAGGAGACAACTAAAAACCCTGGAAAAACAGAAGCTAGAAAATACCAACAAAATAAAAAGATCATTCATTGAGCTAACAAACCTATTGCAAGCCCTAAGAAGTTCAAATTCATCACATTACAAAATAAAAATACATATAAGTACATATATAAACAGTAAACCCTAGAGAAAGATAGTGGAGAGAGAGAGGTGAAAACTAACAAAAATTAATGAAATTAACAAACCACACTTTCAAAACCCAACAAAATAAATTCCCTAAAGTTTCATAGAAATTAGATAAACGAAGGTTTAACCCAAAAGACCTTCAAACACAGATACAAAGAAAGAGAAAGTGGGTAGTATGTACCTCGCTTAGAGAGACGATGCGGCGGCACTCACGGAGGACGGAAGTGGTGAGAAAGACTTCTTTGAGGATCATGGTGTCTTCGTTTAGGCTTATTCGCTCTCTGATTTGGGAGGATGACCTTATATGCGATTAGGGAGGAGAGAAAGCCGTGTTTTTTTTGTTTAGCCAAAACGACGTCGTTTTTGACTGACCGTGTAAAAAAAAATGCACGACTGTGCATACCCATTTTCCCCATATATATATATATATATATATATATATATAAGTATTTATATATATATATATATAATATTAAGCCTTGATATATATTAATGCGTTTACGTTTTAAGGTAAATAATAATAAATATATTCGATATATATATATATATATATATATATATATATATATAAGCAATAAAAGCCACGGATCGACGATCCGGGAATACACATGCAACACGACTCTCAACGTGAATAAGTATGCGTTAATGGAAGTGGAGAAAAGCTGAAAGAAATCTGAGATGTCTTATAGTGGGTTGCCAAGAGACTTCAAATAGCTTTAAATGAATGAATACTTGGTTTTCACGGATAAAATATAGCAAAACACAAGCTCACAAGTGTTTGGAAAATGAAAGCACTCAGTTTAAAGTGTGTACAAAGCAAAATGGACAGGGCTTCCTCGCCTTTTTTCTTCTTAAAATGGCCACCCCAAGCCCTCTATTTATAGAAGGGGGAGCCACAGGTCTATCTATGGCAGTCACAGGCGGCTACCAGGGGTGCCCCAAGCTCTCTGAGCCCCGTTTTCTCGAAGTACGTGCACGCATGCAACGCGTTGTCCGCTTGAACCTTCATAACTTTCAATTCGGGCATCTGATTGATGCGTATAATACCTTTCCAGATTGTTGTTGTCGAGAGCTACACAATTACATGGGAGAAGAGGTTGTATAAAGTCAGGAAGATGGGTCCATGACCAGATCTTCAAATCTTCAAATTTTATCTGATGTACTATCTTGCATAGTAGTCACTCGGGATTTGAGCTATGGTTCTTGTGGGATACTTCTGTGTAGAATGTGGTATGAAATGATGCTGAGATGACGTGAATGTAGCAGATAGAGGTAGCCTCAAGGGACAGCCTCATCATTTGGTGGAGGCATTGATTCGTCCTATCCAGGTTGAGGTACCGGATGTTGAGGACAAAGAGGAGGATGTACCGATTGTGACCCCCATTCCTACTACTCATACTCCCCACAGGGATCTTCTAGGCATTAATGTGATGATTCCAGAGCTTCTGGATGATTTGAGTCGCCACCCCTCGGTCTACTTACATGCAAACGAGGTAATCGCTAGGTTTAATCTTCCTTTTCCTATTGATGAGGAGCAAAGGTTTTGATGTTGATTTACTTTTATGATGTAGGTTCCCGGCTTTACGCAGCCTCGAGAGAACTTGTTTAGCATACACTCTCTATATCAAACTCTTTATCAAGAGTATCGACATATTGTGCATGGTTGGGGCTTTGAGGCGTTCTTTTCCATCCTCCCCCGTTGTTGTTCCTGGGGTTACCTTAGGGCATTGTTTGAGTGCTGGTTTCACCAGACTCAATCTCTTCATTTACTGGACTGTGACTTGATGATGACGCCGATGGATTGGCAGTTTATTACCGGTATGGAGTTTGGAGGGGTGCCAATGCCTTGTGCGGCGAACATTACCCTGACTATCGTAAGATCCTTACTAGGAGTCCCAGCTAAGGTGCTCAAAGCCAGGACAGTCCCCACTGGTCCTTTGAGTGTAGATGCTATGAGTGGGGCATTGAGTAAGCCCATACCAGATGATGTGAGAGTCAGGGATCGCATTCTTCGACGATTGTTCCTGGTCATCCTTCGGGGTTGTTTCATAGCGGATAACTCTTCCACGGTGTCATTCACTTTGGTCAGCACCACACGAGAGGTGGACCATATTGGAGAGTATGACTAGGGCTCCTATACCTTTACCTATTTCCTCAGGGGAATGCATATGCGTTTGCAGGGCTTGACAGAGGCTTGGCTAGGATTTTACCCGTTTCTACTGGTGAGTATTTCTCTTTTGATTTCCCATGTACAGGTTAAGAATGTTGACTAACTACAGATGTTTTCTTTTGTATTGGCAATTTTGGGCCTATGAGAGGCTCCCATGTCTGCGTCCCATTAGCGTGTTAGGTTTAGACACCTACCCACGGGGACGACGATGGCATCACTCCACGTTGGCAGAGGTTTCTGTAGCTAAGGGTTTCACCCATTGTCACCTATAGTTGGAGTTATTGACAACCGATGTCATTACTTGGGTTCCCTATTCTGGGAACCATTTGATAGTTGGCTTTAAGGATTGGTTCCCGACTGGTGTCGAGCATATGATATCCACCCGTCAGATTCCTCTCTTCACAGATGAAGGATGGGAGCTCTATTTGGGAGAGCGTGTTATTAGGAGCACCATAGGAAAGATCCGTATACCGATCTATCCTCCAGTCAGGCTTTATTGGCCTATGTCGCAGTCACCTATCAGTGATATCCCATTGATTGGAGTTGATGGCTTTACTTTGTTAGAGGATTCATTCACATAGGAGGTATTCTACAGCTGGTGGTCCCCTCGTACCATCAGAGCCCAGACCCGTGCCACTCAGTTTTGGTTCCTGGATCCATAATGATGATAGATTAGATGGTCTGTGTTTGAGATCCTACTCATTTGACAAAGATTGATAGCTTGACCCGGTAGTTGGACCGGGCACATTTTTTCATTAGGTTTTTAGGCAAAGATCCTTTCGAGGAAAATACTTTTGATCCTTCCAACTCAGGGTCTGCCCCTTCAGGTGGCCCATATGGTTTTATTGGTGTAGATCCTCCATTGTATTGGCCTGATATCCTTCTTGGCGGAGACCCAGTGACTCAAGAGGAGTTACATCAGACGGATAGGATAGATGATGTAGACATCAATACCATTAACTTCTTCTGATGTATTTCTCGATATATATTTTGAATGCCTCTGTTAGATACTGGGTGGCTGCGCCCCATTCTCATTATATCTTTTGATAGGCCTCTGTTAGTTGTTGGGCGGCTGTGCCCCATTTCCCTATTTTTCCAGCTGTATACAGAGATGATGTATTACATGATGATGTACTTAGGAATGTATATATACTATTTACTATTACCTACATTATATTGTCATCTATTATTTATCATGCATGTATTATGTTATGTATATGTATGTCCAGAGATGTTCAGCGTTGACCCCTGGATGGTCTTATGATACAGCCCACACAGATGTCTTCCTCGATAGTTAGTCACATTGATCACACCCCACCAGTATTGGTAGCATCATGTTTGGGATCATGGTATGATAGTTTATCACCTGCAGATCAGGTGACCGCAGATCAGCTGTTGCATCACTCCATGACCCTCATGATGTTCCAGTTCTTGTGGGTTTTTTAGAGGGTATGCTGGAGCACTGGGTACCAGAGAGGTAGGTGTTCCGGTTTGAGACCCAGGAGCTGACTCCCACCGTAGGGGAGTATGAGCGTTTGACAGGTTTCCCACTGGACAGGCCTTGTGCTTAGATGGCTATCGACGATATGAGCCGACAGTTTATGACCCTCACTGGCTTGAGGCATAGAGTAGCCCTGGATGAGATCACCTCCGGGCATGTAGTGTCCCTACGTTTTATGATAAACAAATACGGCTCCTTGGACAGTTATGTACAGCACTCCGGGGATTTCACCACATCGAAAGATGAGTGGCGTGTTGCTAGAGTAGATATACTCATGATGTGTGTAGTGGCCTATCTGTACATTCCACTGTACATTGATCATTTAGACATCAGTGTAGTTGTAGCAGTGCGGGCTCTCAGGGAGGGATATACCATTGTACTGATGATTGTGGCAGAGACTTTGAGGTCAGCCACATATGGCCATACCCATCCTGCAGGGGTATTTATAGGTAGCTCGGTCTTGCTGTATGTGTGGTTCATGTCACACCTGAGACCGATTGGCACCTTCCGACACCATGGGTACTATTTTTCCCATGAGATAGCCATGTCTTACTCCTTTCAGTCAACGGAGTGTACAGACGCTGCTTCCTGGTCGGTGTTCCTGGCAGGGATCGAGGATCCATTTGACATCTTATTGTGTTCAGGGCTTAGTTCTCCCTACAGCTTCATTACTCATGCACATGGCATGGATTATCTTCCTTTGGCTGGTTTTGGGGGTATGACCACTTATCATCCGATGGCTGTGATGGCACAGTTTAACCAGTTTCAAGATGTTCATCCATTTGAGGGAGCATTGGGTCAGCGTTTGTCTCCTAGGCATTTATCAACAGAGGATAGATCAAGGGTTTATGTCTGTTGGGCTCAGCATGAGAGGGCTGAGTTTACTATTGGCCATCCAGGTTGTTCTGCAGAGTATTTTGCATGGACGACGACAAAGATTACATCAGCTGGGGTTATATCGATTGAGCTGGGGATTGATTCTGACGGTGGGGAGCCCATGGAGGACACTGATTCTCCCATCGAGGAGGAGTTATTTGCTGGTTTTACAACAGCTCTTGTTGATTCTCCAAGTATGACTGCTATCGTGACCCTGCATTCGGCATAGTATTTAGAGCATAGTCTTCATCTGATGACATTTGAGAAGGATCAAGCAAGGGCCTTGATGTTGACATCTCTTTCTAGGAGAGATACCACTCTAGTCGAGATAGATGATGCTTTAGCTCATAGAGGCACCACTATTGCTGAGCAAGATGAGGCTAGATCATCTAGAGATGCAGCTGTTACTGAGCTGGATGGTGTTATATATGCCCGAGATGCCACTATTATAGCTAGTACTACATTGAGGTCCCATACTACTGATATCATTGCAGAAATGAGCACGTTCATTGATGAGCATAGCGTCACCATGCAGATCGATGTGGATCTCTTGGTTCGTGTTGATACCACAGGGCAGGAGCTTATAGCGTTACCCCCTTCTTCTGAGAGGGATGCCATGTAAGACCCCGAATTTTATGAAATAAAAGTATTCAATTTTTCTTATAATTACAATTTAGTAAATGGTTAAATTGATAAAAAGTTAAAGTTATGGGTGAAATGTGAAAATTTTTCAAAATACACAAGTGGTTATAAAATAATCATTGTTGTCGGGGAATATTCGTTTGGTCGTGGAATATTCTTTCTGTCGGGGAATATTCGTACGACGGCGCAGCCATTTGTGGGCCCCATAACAGAATAACTGTCGGGTGAAGAAAACGACAAATTTAAGTTTTTACAAATAACGGCGTAGTTGTTACCGTTAACACTGTTGGAATACCCGGTGATTAAAATACAGTAATACGCGTTATTGCACAGTAGCACACGGTATTGCACAGTATTTTTGAAATTATTGATTCTTACGTAAGAAGGCACTACTCAATAATTGTTACAGTAATTACTGTTCAATATTTTATTTTATTGATTCAATAATTGCTACGTTGAAATTTTATATTATTGTTGTTCAATAATTGTCACTGCACAGTATTTCCCATTATCAGATCAATAATTCATATTATTTGAATAATATTATTAGATAACATTATTGGCAATGACTAGAAAGTTCTGTCTAAGGAGAGGTTTGGTCACCTAATTGCGCGCCAGTAAGGAGAAATTCTTATTGGAAAGCCCCCTCTTTCCTGGGAACGGCCTGGTTGTCTTAAATGTGATTCTGTAATATTATTTGTGAATAATTAATTATTGATTCATATGATAAGAAAATATTTATTTTATGTGGATATAAATGAGGGATATATTTTTGTGGTTAAAAAATGAGGGAGTTAATGTTGAAATTTTTATCCGTATTTTTGTCGGAATGGAGGTATTAAAAATCAGGGTTTTTGATATATTTTACGGGGGTTATAATTTTTAATCCGACCGTTGGATCGTGGTAATTTTTGGATATGTTATACATATATAAGTTGAGTATATGCCCACAAATTTTGAACCGTTAAAAATGAACGTATGATTTGTTATGAATTTTAAGAGGTGGCTGATTCAGAAATCAGGTTATAAATCATTTTTGGTGGAAAATTCTAGAATTGGTGGGCCCCACTTGTGGTTGGTGAAGAAATGTGCTGAATTATATTTCAAATGTGGTGGGTGGGAATAGTAGCAGGTAAAGCCATCAGGTTGCAGGTCAAACCTACCAAAATTTTCCTATAAATAGAGGGCTAAGTTAGAATTGAAAATCACACCAGAAACATAAGCTTTCTCTCTCTCTCTCTATATTATGAAGTATATTTTGTGAGTTTTTAGATACTTAGTGAGTTGCTATTCATCAGTGCAAGTTTCTTTCAGCATCATATCCGATATCCAGTCAGAAGTACTGCTCTTTTGAGGTAAGGGATAGTAAGGGATAGTAAGGGATTTTAGGGGTTGTTATATTTTTCAGTTTCGTAATTTTTCTGACCTTCAAAAATTCTGGAAAAATTTGAAACGATATTTTGATGAGTTTTCTTGATCGTGTCCAAAAATGGTGATTTTTGGATGTATAGATTGAGAGTTATGAATTTTATGAGAAAAGACTATTTTAAAAGTAACAGCTTATAATTCCTTGTGGTTAACTCCAAAATTGATGAAATTTTTATTGGGAGTACATGTATATGATAGGAGTATACTCTGTGAATTTCAGAATTTTTAGACAAAAGTACAATTTTTGATAAATGTCTAAATATTCGGCTATTTTGGCCATATGAAAAATAGTAAATGACTTTTAAAAATTCTGAGAAAAATATATGTTCACTATGGGACTATATTATGCTAAATCCCAGAAAAGAAATATTTTTGGAACTGATTTGGTATTTTTCATAAAAATGGTCTAGTTATGAGTAAATGAATTAAATATGTTTTGTGAAGAAAGAAAATTGGAAAATAGGATTTTATGGCTTGAGAATCCTATATGAGGTATATGCAGATTTTTGATGAGGGTTTTGGTTATTGATGATGAAATTGTAAGAGTTGGCATTTTATGATGATTAAATGCATTAATTAGTAAAGTGTAAACAATTAAAATAAATTGTTTATAAATTTAAGTAATGTTATTCTTTCAATATCATTATACCGAAATATTGGTATGGATTTTATTGTGGAATTTCTATCTTTTGTGTCGGGGTTACTATTCATGAGTTACTATTCACGATTTACTATTCATGAGTTACGAATATTACTCTTGAGATTAAAACTATATGTTGATCATATTATTTTTATCATCATATATAACATTTTTATAACCCTGATGTTGAAATTCTCTTTCACTGGAGTGTAAAGATGGGTAGATTATTGGTATGATCATGACTAGGGTTCTCTTTGGCCTGTAGTGCAAAGTTGAATTGTGACTGGTATGATCATGACCATTGAATTTATAATTGAATATCTTAAGCTTAAGTGCAAAGGTGAATTGATCAACATGGTTATAATTATTGTTTATATAAATTCTGAAATGATTATATATTTCTTTGAGATATGAATATATTTGGCCTGTAGTGCAAATATGAATTGTTGATGAATATCTTTGGCATGTAGTGCAAAGATGGCCTGTTGATGAATATCTTTGGCCTGTAGTGCAAAGATGAACTGTTGTTGAATATCTTTGGCCCGTAGTGCAAAGATGGTTTGTTGATGAATATCTTTGGCCCGTAGTGCAAAGATGGATTTGTTAGTATGATTATAAACAGGAACTGTGATTTGGTATAACCATGATCTTTGATGTTTCAGGTAAAGACAGGTGATGAAAATATTCTTCGTCCTGGGTGCGAAGAAAAATTTATAGTCACAATTATGATTATGAGTTATTCATATGATTGTGGAAAGGAACTGTTGAGTGATGTTACATGGATAAAATATTGTTGGTGGATTTTTAACATGGAGAAGATAATAGACTTTATAGTCTATTTGACTCTTCTAATGGATTGCTCGTTCCGCTGCAACTATGGTTGAAATTTTTATCATTTACCATATGTTCTAAATCTCTGATTTATTGTTGATGAAGGCTATTGATAATTGAATTATCTTTAGTCATGATATTCTTTACTGAGCTAGTTGTGCTCACCCTTTTGCTTCACAATTCCTTTCAGGTAATAAGAGTGTAGCTGGGTCGAGCGGGGGTAACAAGGGAATAGAACGGTGGTCATCATTTAGTAGTTATATTTGGTGAAGAAAATAGGGTGAGGCGAACCCAACGTTGGAAGGGTGTTTTGTCACTATCATACAAGATGTCTAATGACATATAACCTCGTGTCATCATAAGACAGGGTTGTGCTCATCCACTTGCTGAGTATATCTATAGGCACTACCTATATAATCTTGGTGTTTGTTTGAAGTATAATTCTCAATTAGAGACAGTGGAGATAATGATAAGTCAAGAGAAGACTCACCATTGGAAAGAATATGATAGTAATCTTCTCGTTTTTCTTTGGGGTCTATTGGGTCAACCAAGGATAATTCTGTGGCCATATGATATCTATCATAACCTAGATGCGTGGCCTCCCATGTACGAAGGTTTCCTTGAGCACTTTCCAAAGATTCTAATTTCTAAAACAGTTTTTGACTATATCTTTATGTAAGGTGTTATTGTGAGGTGATGTCCACGGTTGGAACATGAGTCACATTTGGTATATATTTGTATCCAAACTCACAGCATATGTGTTGTTGTATTTTGCACGACAATTGTTGTAATAAAGTTGTAGTTGTTTTCTGTACCATGTATTTGACGACTCAGAATGGGTTGGGTGGAATGGACCTATTTTGGGGTTGTCACAGGTGGTATCAGAGCTATAAGTAAAGAGCCCCGAGCCTCTCGCTGGTGACTTCCTGTTGATGGGGGATGCACCGAAGCCAGACTCTCCGTATGGGACGCCGTTCTGCGGTGGCAAACTGATAGGTACCACTGTAAGGTGCTGTCCACTGATGGGACGTGAGTTACAGGTGGTAGCAGAGCTTAGGGATATGATCTCTGGCGGAGATCGAGAAATATAACTAGGAGGGGAGAGATGAGTAAATCCTTCGCTAGTGTGTCCTACCTAAGCTTATTTGTTGATCAGTCATAATATTGGGATATTATGTGATATGTTAATTTGCTCAATTAACCCTTATTTTGAAGCTGTATTCTAGAATGATATCTGAAATACAGGAGATGAGCAATGGAGAAATCATGATGATAGGGAAGATGGAATCTGAAATGAAAGCAAGGTATTCTCAACTCTTTGAAATACCAGGTACGTAAATTTCGAGGACGAAATTTCATAAGGAGGGGAGATTGTAAGACCCCGAATTTTATGAAATAAAAGTATTCAATTTTTCTTATAATTACAATTTAGTAAATGGTTAAATTGATAAAAAGTTAAAGTTATGGGTGAAATGTGAAAATTTTTCAAAATACACAAGTGGTTATAAAATAATCATTGTTGTCGGGGAATATTCGTTTGGTCGTGGAATATTCTTTCTGTCGGGGAATATTCGTACGACGGCGCAGCCATTTGTGGGCCCCATAACAGAATAACTGTCGGGTGAAGAAAACGACAAATTTAAGTTTTTACAAATAACGGCGTAGTTGTTACCGTTAACACTGTTGGAATACCCGGTGATTAAAATACAGTAATACGCGTTATTGCACAGTAGCACACGGTATTGCACAGTATTTTTGAAATTATTGATTCTTACGTAAGAAGGCACTACTCAATAATTGTTACAGTAATTACTGTTCAATATTTTATTTTATTGATTCAATAATTGCTACGTTGAAATTTTATATTATTGTTGTTCAATAATTGTCACTGCACAGTATTTCCCATTATCAGATCAATAATTCATATTATTTGAATAATATTATTAGATAACATTATTGGCAATGTCTAGAAAGTTCTGTCTAAGGAGAGGTTTGGTCACCTAATTGCGCGCCAGTAAGGAAAATTCTTATTGGAAAGCCCCCTCTTTCCTGGGAACGGCCTGGTTGTCATAAATGTGATTCTGTAATATTATTTGTGAATAATTAATTATTGATTCATATGATAAGAAAATATTTATTTTATGTGGATATAAATGAGGGATATATTTTTGTGGTTAAAAAATGAAGGAGTTAATGTTGAAATTTTTATCCGTATTTTTGTCGGAATGGAGGTATTAAAAATCAGGGTTTTTGAGATATTTTGCGGGGGTTATAATTTTTAATCCGACCGTTGGATCGTGGTAATTTTTGGATATGTTATACATATATAAGTTGAGTATATGCCCACAAATTTTGAACCGTTAAAAATGAACGTATGATTTGTTATGAATTTTAAGAGGTGGCTGATTCAGAAATCAGGTTATAAATCATTTTTGGTGGAAAATTCTAGAATTGGTGGGCCCCACTTGTGGTTGGTGAAGAAATGTGCTGAATTATATTTCAAATGTGGTGGGTGGGAATAGTAGCAGGTAAAGCCATCAGGTTGCAGGTCAAACCTACCAAAATTTTCCTATAAATAGAGGGCTAAGTTAGAATTGAAAATCACACCAGAAACATAAGCTTTCTCTCTCTATATTATGAAGTATATTTTGTGAGTTTTTAGATACTTAGTGAGTTGCTATTCATCAGTGCAAGTTTCTTTCAGCATCATATCCGATATCCAGTCAGAAATACTGCTCTTTTGAGGTAAGGGATAGTAGGGGATAGTAAGGGATAGTAAGGGATAGTAAGGGATTTTAGGGGTTGTTATATTTTTCAGTTTCGAAATTTTTCTGACCTTCAAAAATTCTGGAAAAATTTGAAACGATATTTTGATGAGTTTTCTTGATCGTGTCCAAAAATGGTGATTTTTGGATGTATAGATTGAGAGTTATGAATTTTATGAGAAAAGACTATTTTAAAAGTAACAGCTTATAATTCCTTGTGGTTAACTCCAAAATTGATGAAATTTTTATTGGGAGTACATGTATATGATAGGAGTATACTCTGTGAATTTCAGAATTTTTAGACAAAAGTACAATTTTTGATAAATGTCTAAATATTCGGCTATTTTGGCCATATGAAAAATAGTAAATGACTTTTAAAAATTCTGAGAAAAATATATGTTCACTATGGGACTATATTATGCTAAATCCCAGAAAAGAAATATTTTTGGAACTGATTTGGTATTTTTCATAAAAATGGTCTAGTTATGAGTAAATGAATTAAATATGTTTTGTGAAGAAAGAAAATTGGAAAATAGGATTTTATGGCTTGAGAATCCTATATGAGGTATATGCAGATTTTTGATGAGGGTTTTGGTTATTGATGATGAAATTGTAAGAGTTGGCATTTTATGATGATTAAATGCATTAATTAGTAAAGTGTAAACAATTAAAATAAATTGTTTATAAATTTAAGTAATGTTATTCTTTCAATATCATTATACCGAAATATTGGTATGGATTTTATTGTGGAATTTCTATCTTTTGTGTCGGGGTTACTATTCATGAGTTACTATTCACGATTTACTATTCATGAGTTACGAATATTACTCTTGAGATTAAAACTATATGTTGATCATATTATTTTTATCATCATATATAACATTTTTATAACCCTGATGTTGAAATTCTCTTTCACTGGAGTGTAAAGATGGGTAGATTATTGGTATGATCATGACTAGGGTTCTCTTTGGCCTGTAGTGCAAAGTTGAATTGTGACTGGTATGATCATGACCATTGAATTTATAATTGAATATCTTAAGCTTAAGTGCAAAGGTGAATTGATCAACATGGTTATAATTATTGTTTATATAAATTCTGAAATGATTATATATTTCTTTGAGATATGAATATATTTGGCCTGTAGTGCAAATATGAATTGTTGATGAATATCTTTGGAATGTAGTGCAAAGATGGCCTGTTGTTGAATATCTTTGGCCCGTAGTGCAAAGATGGTTTGTTGATGAATATCTTTGGCCCGTAGTGCAAAGATGGATTTTGTAGTATGATTATAAACAGGAACTGTGATTTGGTATAACCATGATCTTTGATGTTTCAGGTAAAGACAGGTGATGAAAATATTCTTCGTCCTGGGTGCGAAGAAAAATTTATAGTCACAATTATGATTATGAGTTATTCATATGATTGTGGAAAGGAACTGTTGAGTGATGTTACATGGATAAAATATTGTTGGTGGATTTTTAACATGGAGAAGATAATAGACTTTATAGTCTATTTGACTCTTCTAATGGATTGCTCGTTCCGCTGCAACTATGGTTGAAATTTTTATCATTTACCATATGTTCTAAATCTCTGATTTATTGTTGATGAAGGCTATTGATAATTGAATTATCTTTAGTCATGATATTCTTTACTGAGCTAGTTGTGCTCACCCTTTTGCTTCACAATTCCTTTCAGGTAATAAGAGTGTAGCTGGGTCGAGCGGGGGTAACAAGGGAATAGAACGGTGGTCATCATTTAGTAGTTATATTTGGTGAAGAAAATAGGGTGAGGCGAACCCAACGTTGGAAGGGTGTTTTGTCACTATCATACAAGATGTCTAATGACATACAACCTCGTGTCATCATAAGACAGGGTTGTGCTCATCCACTTGCTGAGTATATCTATGGGCACTACCTATATAATCTTGGTGTTTGTTTGAAGTATAATTCTCAATTAGAGACAGTGGAGATAATGATAAGTCAAGAGAAGACTCACCATTGGAAGAATATGATAGTAATCTTCTCGTTTTTCTTTGGGGTCTATTGGGTCAACCAAGGATAATTCTGTGGCCATATGATATCTATCATAACCTAGATGCGTGGCCTCCCATGTACGAAGGTTTCCTTGAGCACTTTCCAAAGATTCTAATTTCTAAAACAGTTTTTGACTATATCTTTATGTAAGGTGTTATTGTGAGGTGATGTCCACGGTTGGAACATGAGTCACATTTGGTATGTATTTGTATCCAAACTCACAGCATATGTGTTGTTGTATTTTGCACGACAATTGTTGTAATAAAGTTGTAGTTGTTTTCTGTACCATGTATTTGACGACTCAGAATGGGTTGGGTGGAATGGACCTATTTTGGGGTTGTCACAGGTGGTATTAGAGCTATAAGTAAAGAGCCCCGAGCCTCTCGCTGGTGACTTCCTATTGATGGGGGATGCACCGAAGCCAGACTCTCCGTATGGGACGCCGTTCTGCGGTGGCAAACTGATAGGTACCACTGTAAGGTGCTGTCCACTGATGGGACGTGAGTTACAGGTGGTATCAGAGCTTAGGGATATGATCTCTGGCGGAGATCGGGAAATATAACTAGGAGGGGAGAGATGAGTAAATCCTTCGCTAGTGTGTCCTACCTAAGCTTATTTGTTGGTCAGTCATAATATTGGGATATTATGTGATATGTTAATTTGCTCAATTAACCCTTATTTTGAAGCTGTATTCTAGAATGATATCTAAAATACAGGAGATGAGCAATGGAGAAATCATGATGATAGGGAAGATGAAATCTGAAATGAAAGCAAGGTATTCTCAACTTTTTGAAATACCAGGTACGTAAATTTCGAGGACGAAATTTCATAAGGAGGGGAGATTGTAAGACCCCGAATTTTATGAAATAAAAGTATTCAATTTTTCTTATAATTACAATTTAGTAAATGGTTAAATTGATAAAAAGTTAAAGTTATGGGTGAAATTTGAAAATTTTTCAAAATACACAAGTGGTTATAAAATAATCATTGTTGTTGGGGAATATTCGTTTGGTCGTGGAATATTCTTTCTGTCGGGGAATATTCGTACGACGGCGCAGCCATTTGTGGGCCCCATAACAGAATAACTGTCGGGTGAAGAAAACGACAAATTTAAGTTTTTACAAATAACGGCGTAGTTGTTACCGTTAACACTGTTGGAATACCCGGTGATTAAAATACAGTAATACGCGTTATTGCACAGTAGCACACGGTATTGCACAGTATTTTTGAAATTATTGATTCTTACGTAAGAAGGCACTACTCAATAATTGTTACAGTAATTACTGTTCAATATTTTATTTTATTGATTCAATAATTGCTGCGTTGAAATTTTATATTATTGTTGTTCAATAATTGTCACTGCACAGTATTTCCCATTATCAGATCAATAATTCATATTATTTGAATAATATTATTAGATAACATTATTGGCAATGACTAGAAAGTTCTGTCTAAGGAGAGGTTTGGTCACCTAATTGCGCGCCAGTAAGGAAAAATTCTTATTGGAAAGCCCCCTCTTTCCTGGGAACGGCCTGGTTGTCTTAAATGTGATTCTGTAATATTATTTGTGAATAATTAATTATTGATTCATATGATAAGAAAATATTTATTTTATGTGGATAAAATGAGGGATATATTTTTGTGGTTAAAAAATGAAGGAGTTAATGTTGAAATTTTTATCCGTATTTTTGTCGGAATGGAGGTATTAAAAATCAGGGTTTTTGAGATATTTTGCGGGGGTTATAATTTTTAATCCGACCGTTGGATCGTGGTAATTTTTGGATATGTTATACATATATAAGTTGAGTATATGCCCACAAATTTTGAACCGTTAAAAATGAACGTATGATTTGTTATGAATTTTAAGAGGTGGCTGATTCAGAAATCAGGTTATAAATCATTTTTGGTGGAAAATTCTAGAATTGGTGGGCCCCACTTGTGGTTGGTGAAGAAATGTGCTGAATTATATTTCAAATGTGGTGGGTGGGAATAGTAGCAGGTAAAGCCATCAGGTTGCAGGTCAAACCTACCAAAATTTTCCTATAAATAGAGGGCTAAGTTAGAATTGAAAATCACACCAGAAACATAAGCTTTCTCTCTTTCTCTCTCTATATTATGAAGTATATTTTGTGAGTTTTTAGATACTTAGTGAGTTGCTATTCATCAGTGCAAGTTTCTTTCAGCATCATATCCGATATCCAGTCAGAAGTACTGCTCTTTTGAGGTAAGGGATAGTAGGGGATAGTAAGGGATAGTAAGGGATTTTAGGGGTTGTTATATTTTTTAGTTTCGTAATTTTTCTGACCTTCAAAAATTTTGGAAAAATTTGAAACGATATTTTGATGAGTTTTCTTGATCGTGTCCAAAAATGGTGATTTTTGGATGTATAGATTGAGAGTTATGAATTTTATGAGAAAAGACTATTTTAAAAATAACAGCTTATAATTCCTTGTGGTTAACTCCAAAATTGATGAAATTTTTATTGGGAGTACATGTATATGATAGGAGTATACTCTGTGAATTTCAGAATTTTTAGACAAAAGTACAATTTTTGATAAATGTCTAAATATTCGGCTATTTTGGCCATATGAAAAATAGTAAATGACTTTTAAAAATTCTGAGAAAAATATATGTTCACTATGGGACTATATTATGCTAAATCCCAGAAAAGAAATATTTTTAGAACTGATTTGGTATTTTTCATAAAAATGGTCTAGTTATGAGTAAATGAATTAAATATGTTTTGTGAAGAAAGAAAATTGGAAAATAGGATTTTATGGCTTGAGAATCCTATATGAGGTATATGCAGATTTTTGATGAGGGTTTTGGTTATTGATGATGAAATTGTAAGAGTTGGCATTTTATGATGATTAAATGCATTAATTAGTAAAGTGTAAACAATTAAAATAAATTGTTTATAAATTTAAGTATGTTATTCTTTCAATATCATTATACCGAAATATTGGTATGGATTTTATTGTAGAATTTCTATCTTTTGTGTCGGGGTTACTATTCATGAGTTACTATTCACGATTTACTATTCATGAGTTACGAATATTACTCTTGAGATTAAAATTATATGTTGATCATATTATTTTTATCATCATATATAACATTTTTATAACCCTGATGTTGAAATTCTCTTTCACTGGAGTGTAAAGATGGGTAGATTATTGGTATGATCATGACTAGGGTTCTCTTTGGCCTGTAGTGCAAAGTTGAATTGTGACTGGTATGATCATGACCATTGAATTTATAATTAAATATCTTAAGCTTAAGTGCAAAGGTGAATTGATCAACATGGTTATAATTATTGTTTATATAAATTCTGAAATGATTATATATTTCTTTGAGATATGAATATATTTGGCCTGTAGTGCAAATATGAATTATTGATGAATATCTTTGGCATGTAGTGCAAAGATGGCCTGTTGATGAATATCTTTGGCCTGTAGTGCAAAGATGAACTGTTGTTGAATATCTTTGGGCCGTAGTGCAAAGATGGTTTGTTGATGAATATCTTTGGCCCATAGTGCAAAGATGGATTTGTTAGTATGATTATAAACAGGAACTGTGATTTGGTATAACCATGATCTTTGATGTTTCAGGTAAAGACAGGTGATGAAAATATTCTTCGTCTTGGGTGCGAAGAAAAATTTATAGTCACAATTATGATTATGAGTTATTCATATGATTGTGGAAAGGAACTGTTGAGTGATGTTACATGGATAAAATATTGTTGGTGGATTTTTAACATGGAGAAGATAATAGACTTTATAGTCTATTTGACTCTTCTAATGGATTGCTCGTTCCGCTGCAACTATGGTTGAAATTTTTATCATTTACCATATGTTCTAAATCTCTGATTTATTGTTGATGAAGGCTATTGATAATTGAATTATCTTTAGTCATGATATTCTTTACTGAGCTAGTTGTGCTCACCCTTTTGCTTCACAATTCCTTTCAGGTAATAAGAGTGTAGCTGGGTCGAGCGGGGGTAATAAGGGAATAGAACGGTGGTCATCATTTAGTAGTTATATTTGGTGAAGAAAATAGGGTGAGGCGAACCCAACGTTGGAAGGGTGTTTTGTCGCTATCATATAAGATGTCTAATGACATACAACTTCGTGTCATCATAAGACAGGGTTGTGCTAATCCACTTACTGAGTATATCTATGGGCACTACCTATATAATATTGGTGTTTGTTTGAAGTATAATTCTCAATTAGAGACAGTGGAGATAATGATAAGTCAAGAGAAGACTCACCATTGGAAAGAATATGATAGTAATATTCTCGTTTTTCTTTGGGGTCTATTGGGTCAACCAAGGATAATTCTGTGGCCATATGATATCTATCATAACCTAGATGCGTGGCCTCCCATGTACGAAGGTTTCCTTGAGCACTTTCCAAAGATTCTAATTTCTAAAACAGTTTTTGACTATATCTTTATGTAAGGTGTTATTGTGAGGTGATGTCCACGGTTGGAACATGAGTCACATTTGGTATATATTTGTATCCAAACTCACAGCATATGTGTTGTTGTATTTTGCACGACAATTGTTGTAATAAAGTTGTAGTTGTTTTCTGTACCATGTATTTGACGACTCAGAATGGGTTGGGTGGAATGGACCTATTTTGGGGTTGTCACATGCCATGTTGGATTTAATAGCGCGCATATACACTGATTTGTAGATGGGCTTGGATTTTGCTACACAAACTAGCTTAGCCATTTATTGTCATGTTCAATACATATTGTATATATAAAACATTATTATATATGGCAGGGCAATATATTTTGATTTACTTCCCTTTTAGTTACGCCTTGTTACTTGCTTTATATTTACCTGTTTCTCCAGGGCTTGTGATCTTGATGTATTCTGAACTCTGCTTTGATGGATGGACATTGAGATATCTCTGGATCTTTCAGAATGGATCGTTGATCTGTGTGTATTCCCTACCCTTTAGTGTCTTGGGACTAGTTTTTGTATGTGTTTATGGAGAGGAGTGTAGCTTTCCTCTCTAAGGTTGACTACCCCATAGATGGTTGCCGGTACTCATTCGTATTAGGGAGCCCAGGTAGTTCCATCTCTCATGGATTGGTGTTTCTCTTTAAGGATTCAACCGCAGCTTAGATGGTCGTCGATTCTCCCATTAGTTTGGGTAGGCCAAGTAGTTCCATCCCTTTGGTCTAAGCCAATGATGTATAGTTTGAAGGATGATCCCAGCACCTTTGACAAGTTTTTGTGGTTTGGTAGGGGTGAGACCGAACCATGAATTGATGCCTGCGTACTCCCATTGATGAGGGGAGATCAGGTCTGCATAGTTCAAACCTGATGTAAAGGTTCAAAGTTATATATGGTGAAAAGGGTGTAGAGATGTTTTTGTTTTATTCTCTGGTGAGACCAGACCATAAAAATGGCTGCCTACGTACTCCCGTGTATTGGGGAGATCAGGTTTGCGTAGTTGGCCCTGTGTACATGACAGACTGTGTAAGACCCCGAATTTTATGAAATAAAAATATTCAATTTTTTATAATTATTATTCAGTAATAGTTAAATTGATAAAAGCTTAAAGTTAAAGGTGATATATGTAAATTTTTCAAAATAAGCAAGTGGTTATAAAATACTCATTTCTGTTGGGGAATATTCGTTTGGTCGTGGAATATTCTTACTATCGTGGAATATTCGTACGACGGCGCAGCCTTGTGTGGGCCCCATAACGAAAAGCGATTAGATGAAGAAAACGACAAGTACGAGTTTTTATAAATAACGGCGTAGTTGTTACCGTTAACACTGTTGAAATACTCGGTGGTTAAAACACAGTAATACGCGATGTTGCACAGTAGCATATGGTATTGCACTAATTATTGATTATTACGTAAGAAGGCACTACTCAATAATTGTTATAGTAATCACTGTTCAATATTTTATTTTATTGATTCAATAATTGCTACGTTGATATTTTATATTATTATTCTTTCAATAATTATCACTGCACAGTATTTCCCATTATCAGATCAATAATTTATATTATTTTAATAATATTATTAGATAGCATTATTGGCAATGTCTAGAAAGTTCTGTCTAAGGAGAGGTTTGGTCACCTAATTGCGCGCCAGTAAGGAGAAATCCTTATTGGAAAAGCTCCCTCTTTCCTGGGAACGGCCTGGTTGTCAGTATTGTGATTCTGTAATATTATTTGTAAATAATTAATTATTGATTTCTATGAGAAGGAAAATATTTATTTATGTGGATATAAATGGAGGAATTTTTAGAAAAGTGATAATTGTTAAAAATTGATATTTTATCTTTTCTGATAAAATATATTATTATATTACAATAATATAATAATGATGTTATTTTTACAATGAATGTGTGATATATGAATAAATGAGGAGAAAGGTATTTTTGTTACAAAAAATATTTAACACATGTTTTATGTGTTAGTGGACCCTATTTTTGACTGAAATTTGATTATAGCCTACAAAATCGTCCGTATGAGGATTTCGGTCTATTTCTGGTTGGAATTTGGAAAAACTTAACCTTACAAAGTTTTAGAGAATTGAATTTCCTATGGAATGGACATAAGATTCAAAATTTTCTGATAAAATGACTATTTATTATGAATTATTGAAGTTCCGGAATATTGGGTCTGAATTGATTTTGTTACAAAAAATATTTATAATTTGTTTTTCATTTTGGTTGGTCCCACTTGCATTTGTAAAATTCTGAATTCATATTATAAGGTGTGTGTTGCTATATGGTGCAAGTTCCCTTCAGCGTTATTCCAATCAGAAGTAATGCTCTTTTGAGATAAGGGATAGTAAGGGATTGTAAGGATTATTATATTTTTCAGTGTAGTAATTTTTCTGACCCTCAAAAATTTTGGAAAGATTTTAAATGATAATTTGATGAGTTTTCTAGATTGTGTCCAAAAATGGTGATTTTTGGATGTATAAATTAGGAGTTATGAATTTTATGGGAAAAGACTATTTTAAAAGTAAACCCTTATAACTCCTTGTGGTTAATTCTAAAATTGGTGAAATTTTTATTGGGAGTATATGTATACAACAGAAGTATACTCTGTAAATTTTGAAATTTTTTGGACAAAATTACAGTTTATGATAAATGTCTAAATATTCGGTAGTTTTGGCCATATGAAAAATAGTAAAGGAATTTTAAAAATTCTGAGAAAAATATATGTTCAATATGGGACTATATTCTGCTAAATCATAGAAAAGAAAATTTTTTGGGACTGATTTGGTATTTTTTTCATGAAAATGGACTAGTTATGAGTAAATAAATTAAATATGTTATGTGAAGTAAGAAAATTGGAAAGTAGGATTTTATGGCTTGAGAATTCTATAGAAGGTATACGCAGCTTTTTTATGAGGGTTTTGGTTATTGGTGATGAAATCTTATGAGTTTGGCATTTTAGGATGATTAAATGCATTAATTAGTAATGTGTAAGCAAATTAAAATAAATTGTTTATAAATTTAAGAAATGATTTAAAATATTGTTGTAATATTAATAATATTAGATTATGAGATTATTAAGTGATTTATAACATTTGGATTAAGATGTTGTAAATATTGATATAGATTTTATTGTGAAATTTTATCTTTTCGTGTCGGGGTTACTATTCATGAGTTACTATTCATGAGTTACTATTCACGAGTTACTATTCAAGGGGTACTATTCACAATAAAATTAGTTTCTTTTTTTGACCAAATTATTGTTGATTTATAAATCTTACTCTTGAAATTAAACCCATGTTTTGATTATATTATTTTTATAACATTTTTATAATCTTGGTGATGAAATTTCTCTTTGACTTGAGTGTAAAGATGAGTAGATTATTGGTATGATCGTGACTATGGGTTCTCTTTGGCCAGTAGTGCAAAGATGAATTGTTGACTGGTATGATCATGACCATTGAATTTATAATTGAATATCTTTAGCTTAAGTGCAAAGGTGAATTGATTTACATGGTTATAATTATTGTTTATATAAATTTTGAAATATATTTCTTTGAGCTATTAATATCTTTGGCCTGTAGTGCAAAGATGACCTATTATTGAATATCTTTGGCCTGTAGTGCAAAGATGAACTGTTGTTGAATATCTTTGGCCCGTAGTGCAAAGATGACCTGTTGTTGAATATCTTTAGCCTGTAGTGCAAAGATGAACTGTTTATGAATATCTTTGGCCCGTAGTGCAAAGATGAATTTATTAGTATGATTATGAACATGAACTGTGATTTGGTATAACAATGATCTTTGATGTTTCAGGTAAAGACAGGTGATGAAAATTTATCTTCGTCCTGGATGCGAAGAGGAATTTAGAACCACAATTAAGATTATGAGTTATTCACATGATTGTGGACATGAACTGTTGATTGATGTTACAGGAATAAAACATTGTTAGTGGACTTTTAACATGGAGAATATAATAAACTTTATGGTCTATTTGACTCTTCTAATGGATTGCTCGTTCCGCTGTAACTATGGTTGAAAAGTTTTATCATCTACCATATGTTTTAAATCTTTGATTCATTACTGAGGAAGGAAATTGATAATTTAATTATCCATAGTCATGATATTCTTTACTGGGTTAGTTGTGCTCACTCTTTTATTTCACAATTCCTTTCAGGTGATAAGAGTGTAGCTGGGTCGAGCGGGGGTAACAGGGGAATAGAACGGTAGTCTATAGCTGTTGAGGTTCTCCCTAAACCGTATGGAAATAATTTTATTGAGAACTTTAGAAAAGTGCGTTGTATTTTATACGTCATTTAATAGTTATATTTGGTGAATCAAATAGGGTGAGGCGAACCCAACTTTGGAAGGGTGTTTTGCCACTATCATACAAGATGTCTAATTACATACAACCTCGTATTATCATAAGACAGGGTTGTGCACATCCACTTGCTGAGTATATCTACGAGCATTACCTATATAATCTTGGAGTTTGGTTGAAATATAATTTTCAATTTCAGACAGTGGAGATAGTTATATGTCAAGAGAAGACTCACCATTGGAAAGAACATGATAGTAATCTTCTCGTTTTTCTTTGGGGTCTATTGGGTCAACCAAGGATAATTTTGTGGACATATGATATCTATCATAACCTAGACGCATGGCCTCCCATGTACGAAGGTTTCCTTGAGCACTTCCCAATGATTTTAATTTCTAAAATAATTTTTGACTGTACCTTTATGTAAGGTGCCATTGTGACGTGCTATCCAAGGTTGGGATGAGAGTCACAGTTGGTATATATATTTGTATCAAAACTCACAAAATATGTGTTGTTGTATTTTGTACGACAATTATAGTAATGAAGTTGTAGTTATTTTCTGTACCATGTATTTGGCGACTCAAAATAGATTGGGTGGATTGGACCTATTTTGGAGTTGTTACATTTGGTATCAGAGCTTAGGGATATGATCTCTGGCGGAGATCGGGGAATAGAACTAGGAGGGGAGAGGCGAGTAATATCCTTCGTTAGTGTGTCCTACGTAACCTGAATTTTCTTACTTAAGTTGACAAATTGTGATATGTCAATTAACCTTTATTTTGAAACTGTATTCTAGAATGATATCTGAAATACAGGGGATGAGCAATAGAGAAATCACGAGGACAGGGAAGATGGAATCTGAAATGAAAGCAAGGCATCTTAACTCTTTGAAATACCAGGTACGTAAATTTCAGGGATGAAATTTCATAAGGAACGGAGATTGTAAGACCCCAAATTTTATGAAAGAAAAGTATTCAATTTTTTATAATTATTATTCAGTAAATAGTTAAATTGATAAAAGATTGAAGTTAAAGGTGATATATGTAAATTTTTCAAAATAAGCAAGTGGTTATAAAATACTCATTTCTGTTAGGGAATATTCGTTTGGTCGTGGAATATTCTTACTGTCGGGGAATATTTGTACGACGGCGCAGCTTTGTGTGGGCCCCATAATGGAAAGCGATTGGATGAAGAAAATGACAAGTATGAGTTTTTATAAATAACGACGTAGTTGTTACCATTAACACTGTTGGAATACCCGGTGGTTAAAACACAGTAATACGCGATGTTGCACAGTAGCACACGGTATTGCACCAATTATTGATTATTACGTAAGGAGGGACTACTCAATAATTGTTACAGTAATTACTGTTTAATATTTTATTTTATTGATTCAATAATTGCTACGTTGATATTTTATGTTATTATTCTTTCAATAATTGTCACTGCACAATATTTCTCATTTGTCAACGTCGGGATTTTTATTTGTCCCTTTTTGTTACCTGTTCTTTTGTGTTCTCATTTTAGGTGAGATTTGTTTGAAAAAACAAGTGAAAAAGGTCCGACATGTGTAATGTCGACGATTTGACTATAAGAGTCGACAGTTGATTTTTTAACTGGTTGTACCAACATAACCGAGAAAAGGTTTACACATTGACCCAGTTATGTGACACTGCTAAACGGGTCTGTGAAACCGAGATTCATTTAGGGTCTGGGGACTTGTTTATGCGGAGGGAAGGTGTTAGGCACCCCCCGACATCCGTGTTGCCACGGTGACCGCCACTTTTCAATAAGCTGTCATATGAATGTATGTATGTATGGGTCAATGTGCTGTTATTTAGAAGTAGTGCTATGCCTCGTTTGCACCTATATACATAGGGTTTGAATTTGTATAAAAATTCAGTTTTAAACAAGATATAGCAGTGATGTTTTAAAAGTGGTTTTTCAAACCCTGTGCTCAATAGTAATTGAGGCCTTTGATACTTCTATTTTATTATGTATTCGTCTTGATTGATTTTTTTTACAGATGCGAGGCATCTGTTTGAAAATAATGTACAAAAGGTGCTGAATTCCTCGTGGGTATGAGAACCATCTGACGAAATCCAAATATCACAGATAAATTTACAAGCTGCTTACAGCTGAAAAGGTTCATCACCGGAACCGAATCTAGATTCAGTAGACTGAATCTGTGATCACATGATTCCTAGGCTCACATGATTCCACAATTGATATAAATGCAGTAAACAGGTATATATATAAAAGTTGTAAATATATATATATATATACAAACATGATCACCAACCACGAAGCAGCTCCATGGGGAATCAGAAATGTAAATTAAGCTGTAAAAGCGATCAACTGCCACTGAGGAAACTCCAGGCGAGACGAAATGTACAGAAAGCAGTAAAAACGGTCAACCACCATGAAGTAAACTCCAGGTGGGACAAAATGTAAATATATATATATATATATATATATATATATATATACGAAAGCAAATAAACGCTTCAGATATAAAATCCAAGCTCATCGAACAAAATCTGACAACAGTTAATATATATAAATATATATATATATATATATATATATATATATATATATATATATATATATATATATATATTAAAGCGATAAACACTCCAGACCGAAGTCTAGGCTCATCGAACAGAGATGCAGTTCGTATATATAAATGTATATATATCCAAAAGCAAGTAAACGCTCCAGACCGAAGTCTAGGCTCAATCGAGGCATAACTCGATAATGTTAGTCCATATATATATATATATATATATATATATATATATATATATATATATATGTATATACACACTGAAATAAAACCACGGATCGAAGTCTTGGCAAACACACGTAACATGACTCCCAACGTAAAGAAGGGTGTGTGTGCAAATATGAAGAGAAAAGCACGAAAATGTGTAAGAAGGCTTACAGTGGACTGCCAAAGAAGACTTCAATAACTTTAAAGTAGATAAACACTGGCTTTTGCCGGTAAAGAAGTAGCTATATGTGTGCTCACAAGTGTTTAAAATGAGAAAGCACTCAGTTTGGGGTGTGTACAGAGCAAATTGGACAGAGCTTTCTTGCCTTTTCTCCTTGCAAAATTGCCACCCCAAGACCTCTATTTATAGAGGGTGGAGCCGCAGGTGTAACTGAGGCTGCCCCGGGCTTCGCGGGTCCTGCCGTCTCGAAGTACGTGCACGTAGGCAACGTGATGTTCGCTCGAACTTATAGAATTGCAATCCAGGCATCCGACTGAGGTATATAGGGCCTATATCGGACTGCCGTTGTCGAGAGTTACACAATGACATAGGATTAGAGGTTGTACGAAGTCATGAAGATGGGACGATGCTCTCCGATCTTCAGCTTCAAATTCTATCCGTTATCCTGCGCAATAGTCACTCGGGATTGGTTTTCCTTAGCTCTTGTGGGACATTATTGTGTAGAAATGTATGTCTAAAATGTTGAGACGGCGTGATATGGCGTCATGGTGGCCAGATGACGACTTTTCCCCTCACTATGGTTATCTCCGGTTTGGGCTGATAAAGCAGATGTTGCTCAGGGTTATCACTGAGATTGGACTGTTGCAAATGTTGAAGGTCCTCAGTGTCATATCTGAGGTGTGCCTTTCTTATACTGAGTGCCTCGGTGTGAGAGCCGAGGTTGAAGCTGATGGCATGCATTTGAAACAAACATTTTTGAGGTTATCTCCAGAACTGCCACTGCCTTCCTTGGGGTTATCTCCAAGGTTGGAATATGGTATTCCCAGTGTTGGGACTGAGACGTAACATCTCGGGGTTATCTCTGGGATGAATCGGTCTTCTCCGGTTTGTGTTCCGATATTGGATCTGCATGCCTCGGGATTATCTCCGAGGTTGGAATTATTACTTCCGGTGTGTGTTCTGGGGTTGAGCTGTTACTCCCAGTGTGTGTTCTGGGGTTGAACTGTTCCTCTCGGTGGTATCCAGAATGGATATGAACCGTCTTCTAGGGTTTCCTCTTGAAAGATGAATTTACGCTCCTGCGATGTCAGTATTAGATATGTAGAAAATTTCGAGTGTCTACAGATGCCCCTCTTTATCATATTCATGCAATGCAATGTATGGATATGATAAATAATCCTAGACATTTGAAATATAACATGAAGCAACTGTATGATGCATGTGTATAAGGTTGTTGCCCAACATGCTGAGGATGATTGCTATCTCCCTATTGCTTCTACTGGGGATTTGGCAATGATGACTAAATTGGATGTGCGATCCAAATCTTTGAGGATGTTGACATTAGGGTTATCACCACAGTCCTTAATCCTTGATACAGACTTGATTTCGAAGAAGTGCCTCTTATGTGTAAGAGATCTATGGGGATAAAGCTTTGTCTGTTTGAGGATGTGTATAACATATTCCGTCATCAATCCTCCTTGACGACGTTTCCCCTTCCAGGTTTGTATCGCCAGAGTACGTTAATGTTCTGTTGGGTTTACTGCCAACAACATATGATGTCAGGGTTGCCTTACCTTCGTTGACTTGTACTTCACCTACGTGTGAATCAACGGCTGATACTCTATGGGTAGAGTGTCAAGGCTGCTTGACCTTCATTGATGTTTGTGTCAATGGCAGAACGCGCTGTATCCCCCGTTGGGGATTCGCTGGGGAATATGAGTACCCGAGTATGAAATCCTCGAATATCTCTCGATGCTTCGATGAGTTTACTTGCCATCGGCTGAAACAACGTCAAGACTGCTTGACCTTCATTGATACGTACACCAATGGATGACAATGCATTGTGACCCCCGCTGGGGGTTGTTGTATTTTGATATATACTAGCGCATTGTAACCCCCGTCGGGGTTCCACTAGATCCTCGCTAATGTGTGTATCAGCGACTGAAATCATCAGACGGCTTCCGCTGCTCCGTTGGATTTACTTGCCAATGTTTATAGTGATGCAAAGGCTACTTGACCTTCGTTGATATATATGTCAATGGATGACATGTGTTGTAACCCCCGCTAGGGTTATGTACTTTGACATATGTATCGCGTTGTGACCCCCGCCAGGGTTATGTACTTCGACATATGTACCGCGTTGTAACCCCCGCCGAGGTTATGTGGCAAAGTAGGATGACGATCCTAAATGAGAGGAATTGGACCTGTATGAGGTATCGCTGAGCATGACTTGTATCGTCTTAGATCATCGGCATAGTGTACCCTGTGTTTGGGCGAATACCAATGAATGATGTGAAGACCCACGGTTCAACCAGGGTTGTAGGCTATTCTGCTCAATCGCGTAGCGTTTTATCCCTGATTTGGCCTTTTCAGCTTGCGAGAACTCCTTTGCAACTCGAACTGGACCGAGTCAGAGGGGTGGGACCCACACAAGGGTGCCATAGGTACACCTGCTGCAGCCACAGATGGACCTACGGCCAACCATATATGATAAAGACCAACAGGTTACTTTCATAAGTCATTTTCAACTTGCGTCGAGAAGGAAATTTGAGAGCTCTTCTTCAGATCTGCTAAGTTTGGACGTCTTTCTGCAAATTCTGTCACCATACAAGTGTTCTACACTGTCCTGGTAACATATGCATGCACTTTTTTCCAGTTTTTATCCGTTGGAAAATGACTTATCACATGAAATGCATCTAAACACATAGTAGTGATTATGTATGCTCAAATGATTTGATAAAAAATATTCAACATAGTAAATGTTAGTATTAAACCATGCTAAACATAATGATGTGAAAAAATTGAACTTTTGAGACAGTCAAATTGGCACCTTTTTCTGCTATTTTTATCCTATTTGAAGACATTTGAGCATAAGGTAAGAAGGCAAAGTACTCCTAGCATTGAGGTTAACCTTATGTGTGAATGATTTTGATTTTTTAATGCATATAGTATGTATATAACTGTGGGCAGGTGTGCTACTGAATGATCACCTAGTCATGCCTATGTGCATGTGGATAGTCCTATTTACAAAGGAGACTATGGCAAAATTTTCCTAAAATGTAGGAATTGTGTAGTCATGCATTTTTAATTCTACTTGTAGATGTATGTTAAAATGATGCATGCATGCATGTAATCATAAAATGCATTTTGAAAAGCTCTAGGTTAGAAAATACCACACCCTTTCTGAGGTGATTTGGAGACTTGTTGCCCAGAGATTATGGATCCGGATCAGCCGAGTAGTTCCCGTAAGACCACTTCTGGTGTACGGAGGAGGGTTTCTAAAGTGCCTCAACCCCGTTCTATTAGACAGCCTCGTAGGTTGGTGGAGGAGGTGATACGTCCAGTCCAGGTTGATGTACCGGACGTTGAAGACGAGGAGGAAGATGTTCCGGTTGCGGACCCCGCTCCTGTTGCGCATATTCACCGTAGGGACGTCCCGAGTATTCAGGTGGCAAACCCAGAGCTTCTGGGTGCCTTGAGTCGACATCCCTCGATGTATTTGTATGCTAACGAGGTATGACGTCAGAACTTGATCTTCCTTCTTTCCTATTTATGAGGAGTAAAAGGATTTAATGTTGATATGCATTTCATGCAGGTTCCTGGCTTTACACAGCCTCGAGGGAACTGGTTCAGTATACACTCCATGTACCATGCTCTTCAT
The DNA here is from genome assembly GCA_016801055.1 of Panax notoginseng. Lineage (NCBI taxonomy): Eukaryota > Viridiplantae > Streptophyta > Magnoliopsida > Apiales > Araliaceae > Panax > Panax notoginseng. The sequence goes on along the minus strand of CM029013.1, from coordinate 134,854,742 downwards.
CCTGACTATAGAGTGATTGTGCATGACTGGGGTTTTGGAGCATTCTTTTCCATCCTTCCCTGTCGTTGCCCCTGGGGTTACCTCAGGGCATTGTCTGAGCGGTGGTTTTACCAGAGTCAGTCACTCCATTTGCTGGACTGTGAGGTAATGATGATGCCAATGGATAGACAATTTATCACAGGTATGGAGTTTGGAGGGGCGCCAGTGCCTCGCACGACGGATATTACCCCGACTACCGTCAGATCCTTGTTAGGAGTTACGGCGGAGGCGCTCAAGGGTAGGACTATCTGTGCGGGTCCTTTGAACGTAGATTCTATGAGTGGGCTATTGAGCGAGCCCATGCCAGATGATATTAGAGTCAGGGATCGCATTCTTCGGCTATTGTTCCTGATGTTGTTCGATTTGAACAGTGCCACTAGGCATGTGGACCGTATTTAAGAGTATGATTGGGGTTCCTATACCTTTGCTTATTTCCTCAGGGGCATGCGTATGAGCTCACAGGGCTTGACCGAGGCTTGGTTAGGATTTTACCCATTTTGGCTGGTAAGTATTTCTCTTGTCATTTACCATGTATAGGTTAAGAGTGTTAACTGACAGCAGATGTTTGCCTTTGTGTTAGCAGTTTTGGGCCTATGAGAGGCTCCCATGTTTACGTCCGATGAGTGTGCTAGGATTGGATACCTACCCACGAGGACGGTGATGGCATCATTCTATATTGGCGAAGGTCCCTATAGCTGAGGGTTTCACTCAATGCCGCTTGAAGCTAGAGTTGTTGATAGCTGACATTATCATATGGATTCCCTATTTTGGGGAGCATTTGGCCATCGAATTTGAGGATGGATACCCGACTGGTGTCGAGTACTTGATTTCCACCCGTAGGGTCCCTCTCTTTACAGATAGAGGATGGGAGCTCTATTTAGGAGAGCGTGCTATTAGGAGCACCACAACAGAGATCCGTATTCCGATCATGCCTCCTGCAAGGCATTATTGGCCTATGTCGCAGTCACCCGTCATTGATATCCCATTGTTGGGTGTTGACAGTTTTTCATTGTCAGAGGGTTCTTGCACTCAGGATGTATTCCAGCGCTGGTGGATCCCTCGTACTATTGGAGCCCAGACCAGCGCCACTCAGTTCATGGGGGATATGGTTCTAGGATCCGTTATGATGACAGATTGGTTAGCCTATGTCCGAGATCCGACTCATGTGACACAGATTGACAGCTTGACCCGGCAATTGAACCAGGCACATATCTTTATCCGACATTTGGGCAGAGATCCGGCAGAGGCAGATTCGTTTGATCCTTTCAGCTCAGGCGCTGGCCCCTCAGATGACCCATTTGGTTTTGTCGGTGCAGATCCTCCTTTGTATAGGCCTGACATCCCTATTGATAGAGATCTAGTGACTCAGGAGGAGTTACATTAGGTGGACAGGATTGATGATGTGGACATCGACACCATTATTTTCTTCTGATGTGTATTCTCGATATATCTTTTGATAGGCCTCTGTTAGCTAGTGGGTGCCTGTGCCCCATTCTCGCTATATCTTTTAATAGGCATCTGTTAGTAGTAGGGCGTTTGTGCCCCATTTCCCTATATTTTTAGTTGTACAGAGATGATTTATTAGATGATGATATGCTTAGGAATGTATGCACAGTTTTTTCATTTCCTATATCATATTGCCATCTATTATCTGTAATGCATGTATCATATTATGCATGTGTATGTATGTCCAGAGATATTCAGCATTAACCCCTGATGGTCTTATGACACGGCCCGTGCAGATGTCTTCTTCGATAGTTAGCCGTATTGATCATACCCCACCATTATTGGTGGTATCGGGTATACGATCGTGGCATGATAGCATGTCATCATCAGATAGGGTGACCATAAATCATTTGTTGCAGCATACTATGATCCTGTTGATATTTTAGGTTCCCATAGGATTCGTGGATGGCATGCTGGAGCACTGGGTCTCGGAGAGGCAGGTTTTCCGATTTGGAACCCAGGAGTTGACTCCCACCATGGAGGAGTATGCACGGTTGACGATGCTACCACTGGACAGACCTTGCGCGCATATGGCTTTGGGGGACATGAGTCAGCGGTTCATGACCCTCACTGGACTGAGGCGTAGAGTGGTGCAGGATGAGTGTGATAACCCGAGATTTCGAATATTCAAAATTTTACGAATAAATTTTTTTTTATTTAATATTAATATTAATTATCATTATTGTGTTATGTATCTGTGATACGAGTCTCGAGAAGGTTAAATTGTGTATTGACTAATAAATTTAGAGTAGAGTTGTGCTTAACAAGATTAAAAACCCTACCCCTAAGTCCGGATAGGGATTTGATAGAAAATATAATTAAAATAATTATATTGATGGGAATATATTTGTACTGTATGTTGATAATGATTAATGATTGACCGGATAAGGTTTAAAATTAATAAACCATATTAATGGAATAGAAACCCTAATCTCAGGATTAGAAACCCTAACGTACCATTAGAAACCCTAACTGAAAGCCAGGAAACCCTAATTTTATATTCGGGATTTATAAACCCTAATTAGGCAACCCTAATCCTAATTGGAAGGCCTAATATATTTATTAAACGTTGATATGATCGGGAAAACCTAATTTAATTAGGAAACCCTAATTTCAGTTTTAAATTATTAATTTTCTATTTTCAAACCCTAATTAGAAAATTATAGAATTGGTGTATTTAAAATCTAAGAGTTAAAACCTTAGGGTTTGGAAATTGTCTAATATGCCATTAAAATATGAAGGAAAAAGACTAAAATGCCCTTTTTGAATATTTTAGTAAGTTAACTTGTATAATTTACTAAACCTTTAGTTGGTAAACCACTCAATTGACTTTGTGGCATAAAAATCTCACCAAATCAGTCCATTATTGCCAGCCAACTAGCCAGCACATCACATCATTCATTGCACCATGTGTTTATAAGAGATTAAAGAGAGAGAAAATGCATGTATTTGTTTATTTTGCTACTAAGCTCTCACCAAATCTCTCTCTTTCACTAAAAGCTTCGAAAATCACAAGTAGATCAGTCACTAAAACAGCCCTAGTTCAACCAATATCAGATTAGGAAGATCAAGATCAAGATTTGAAAAAGAAGGTATTAACCCTAAAATCTAATTTGATCTTGTATGCTAAGAAACTTTTTGTGTTTAAGTGTTTAGAATCTTGCTAATGGATGTTATATGAAGATCTATGATGATCTATCATGAATCCAAAGCATCAAAGTGGGTAAAAGTTGAGTTTTTCACAAACTGTTCTCGAGTCTGAAACATGGTCTGACAAGAAATGTCAGTAGCCGTAAATCTTGATATGTTTATGGTTTTTGATGTTTTAAAGTTGTTATAGGTAGCCTGGTATGTGGTCTTTAATCTGCAAGTGGTAGTATAGTAATTAGATGTCTAGATTTAAAGATATAATCGGTCAAAACTCGTTGACCGACGTTGACCGGGCGAATTATGGGTACCCCAGAAATTCGTTTTCAGCGTCTGACAACATCTTTAAGCTCTTTGATCTGTCAATTGTGTTAGTTTTTTTGATTATGTATTGTATCTTGATTGTAGACTGTTGTTTGTACTCTAGATCCATGGCCTTAGAACGCTTAAACAAGCAACATATCAATCGTACCAAGTGGTCAAAGTAGGCCACTTGCACTGCTTTTACAATTCTGGAATTTCCAAAAAACTGTATGAACAACTATCCTAACAAGGTTTGGCCGTGTCATAACTTGTGGATCTGTTGTTGTTAAACTGGTGTGTTGTTATAGTAATGTTCCTTGTCATGTATACTACCAGTGTGAACCATAAAACCATCAATATCATAACCAGAACTAGAAAAGAATTGAGCCACAAAGTAGGCAGTTGAAGCTATCTGGGTTTCTGGGTAACCCAGAAAGCCCAGAAGCTTCTGACAGCTACTTCGGGGCTTCGGATCTGGTAAATGTGTTGTAGTATGACCATTATATGTGTTGTAACGTATAGTGCTACATAAACACTACATGATCCAAGTCTTATATTGAACAGAGGATACAGGAACAGAAAATTAAAGCTGATCAAACAAGCAACCTTGCTAAGCTGGCTGTCAGCGTTCTTAAGCTCAAGAACACCAACAGCGACGCTTTGTGTCGCTAAAGCCCTTTAGTGACGGTTTATTTATTTTCTAATTTCTGAATATTTCGAAAATTATTTAAAATTAGAAATAAATTCTAAAAATTAACAAAATTGGTTTTAAAATTTATTTTAAATTATGAAAAATAATTTTTGACCAATTAGAATATTTTTCTTTAATATTTATAATTATTTAAATATTAGAGGTATTAAATTTATTTAATTAGTGTATTAAATAAATTAGAGAAAAATGATTTAATATTATAAAAAATCATTTTAAATATGAATAATGTATTTAAAAATATTTTGAGTTATAAAATGTGACATTTAATATTTTTGGATAATTTTTATTAATAAATTAATATTAATGATATTACATTTATTTAATTATTAAAATAAATAAATAAGATAAAAATGATTTTATTGATTTAAAAATCATTTTAAATAAGAATAAAGTGTTAGAAAATATTTTAAATTATAAAATATAATTATTAATATTTTTAGAGAATTCTCATTAATATATTAATATTAATGAGGTTAGATTTATTAAATTATTATATTAAATAAATAAATTAAAAATGATTTTATTAATTTAAAAATCATTTAAAGATAAGAAAAATGATTTAAAAATATTTTAAGTTATAATTAATGACTTTTAATATTTTGATAATAATTTCATTAATATTTAAATATTAATGGTGATGATTTAAAAATAATTTTAATTACTTTAAAAATCATTTAAGTAGAATATTAATGATTTAAAAATATTTTAAGTTATTAATAATAACTTTAATATTTTGACAAATATGTTATTAATATTTTTAAATTATTAAATATTAATAATGATAAAAGTATTTGATAATTAAATCATTTAAAAATGATTTAAGTGTTTGAAAAATTATTATAAATTATAATAATTGTTTATAAATTATTAAAAGCTTCCGAAAAATATTATAGATCATAATCGACTTATCTAAATTAATATTGAAGCTTAGAAATCGAACTTAATTGACAATAACTGTGTTAATTATCGGGTAAGGTGACCAGAACACCGAGAATGGACCGAAGTCCAACCAGAACGAAATAGTTAGACTTGATAAGTGTTATATGTGTTATAAACACTGATGTGGCTATGTGGTAATGTGTCTAGGAGAAGTTTGACTGTGGAATACAGTGTTGTGTGTTATGAAATATTGTGCTAATTGTGAGACCGATATTATTTGTTATAGGTCTTTAAACAGTAGATAAGTTTATTGTGTAGCTGTAATTAGCGAAAGAGGCAAGTTTCTTAACACAACCTTGAGTTATATTCATTCGAATATTATAATGGTTAATTATTGCTAATTATACCATGTCCAGGTAATTTATTGTGGATTATTCGCAGTTAGTGCATGTTTAATAATTCAAATTAAATTATTGATTCAGAAAATATACATTTGTAGAATAACTGTTGTTGGATATTCATATCCGTGGAAGATAGAATTGACAGTACAGATAATTCATGTTTATTGTCGAATTATGTTGAGAAATATCTTAGCTAATCATTATGGCTAGATGAACATTTGTTAGAACTTGATAGGTTCGAGAAAAGAATTTAATTATTATTGACAGATCGATGCCAATTATTTCGACTAGATCGAGAAGTAATTAGAAATTGAAATCACAGTATTTTGTTGTTAAATCAAAATCTTGATTCTGAGACTGAGAAGAACAACCTTTTATATAAAGGGAATATTTTAAGTCATATATTCGACCATTGCGCACGATGTATAAGTATAATGCATAATATAGGGTACAAGGAGTTGGCCGGCTCTACGTACTTGCAGAGGGATATGATTTAATCTTTATGGTTGTCTGATACACCTGCGTATATGTTAAAGTAAAACTTTGATATATACCCGTGAAGAGAAGTTCAAGATCCAATGGATCGCTCAACATAACTCTGGAAAACATTCCACTTTGCTATTTCGTAGAATTAATTCTTGATTATTCACTTGAATATCGTATAAAATCGTGAAAGCGTTGTACTCTTTCATATTCAGATTATTGTTGTAAAGAATACGAGAAAACTTATTATTTATTCATATACATTTACTGTATATCTTAACTTACGGGGAAAACTAGTTGCTCACCCTTGCTAAATAAAACTTTTCAGCTAGGGACGAAGTTGCAAAAGGTGTTGCGAAGATGAACAAAGGAAAAGGCATAGTGATAAAATAGTATAATGAACATTATTATTATTATTATGTTGTATTGTAAATCCTTTTTGTATATCTAAGGGGTATGTTTGTAAAGTTAAGGTTAGCAGACCTAGGATTAATGTATTAATAATCTATGTTAATGACTTATGTAATATTATTTCTATATGAATGGGTAGTTAGATATTATTATATTGTGGAACGTGAACACCAAACTCGGGGGTCAGGTAACCCAGATTTGGGGGCGTCACAGGTTGGTATCAGAGCTGTAGGCTATAAACCTTAAGTGGGGTGGGAAAAACCCTAGGATTATAGCCATATGCGAGTTAGAGAAAACTCAATTAGAGTTCTAAGTGAGGGATTGCCGAAGGGCATCAACAATGAGATATGTGGACACATAGTATGAGAAGTTTGTACTGGTGAAGTACTAATCAAGTTGTTTAAACTGATTGTAGGATGTCGGGAGAAGATAAGATGAGTACGGAGGTGCCAGCACAGAGCGAGTCAGTTGAAGAAGTGGGAAAAGATGAACCCATGGTCAATCTCGGGAGTGATCATGATGATTATCCTGAGATGTATCTGAGTACTGATGAGGAGGCGGAGTCTAAAGAAGCTAAGATAGAGAAAGGGAATAAGACAAAAGTTGAAGAACAAGATCAACTATCGACAGAAGTTCAAGAACTCCGGAGTAAAGTGTTTCTCTTGGAGGAGTTGTGGAAGATGGAGCGAGGGTTACGTGAAATAACTGAAGAACGGAACGAGTTCCAGGCACAGGTGGACAAAATGAAGGCTGAAGGTAGTGGATCGTCTGAAGGAACCAGCAAGAAGAACAAGAAGAAGAGAAAGAGGGAAAAAGGTAGTGAAAACTCTGAAAATTCAAACCCTAAGAAGAAGCAAGTATGTATCAAGTGTGGAAAGACTCACGCGGGAGAATGTATGATGTGGAAGAATGTATGTTTCAACTGTAAGTAGGAAAGACATATTTCTTTGCATTGTCCTAAGCCGAATATGAGGAAGTGTTTCTCATGTGGGAGAACGGGTCACGGATTCAATAAGTGTCCCAACAAGAAGAAGACTGGTGAAGGGAGTGGTCGGTAGACAACTTAGATATAGGTGATAGTATCTTTTGGTAGAAGTTTCTGATATTAAGTGTTGTAATATCGAGAATGATGTTTAAGCATATGTAAATATATATATTTTATGAACGAAATCTTTATTTTTTATATGAATATAAGATTAAGATTAATTTGTGTGTTCTTAAAACTCATACTTATGGTAAGGTAATGACTCATAATTATATGAAATGTTTTGAACCCCTCAGCGAATGGACGCCAAAGGTCTGACTAGGATAAGTTCATACACTCATATAATTGTGGCAAGTTACTGAACTCATAAGTGTGGTAAGTTTGATGAACTTGTATTAGATATGTGAATATGGTAAATGGCAACTTTTTGTGTAAAGTTGGAGAATAGCAACTTTTTGTAAAGTTGAGTATGTTAATCTTAAAATTATTTTAAAGGGATAGTAATATGTGTTAAGTACTAAATGTGCTATGAATTATTTGAAAAAAATATTTGTTTATATATGAGAATTATGTATTAAATTCTTATTGTGTTAAGAATTTGTAAAGAGTAAGAGAATTAATGTAAGATTTTTATTTAAATCAGATCTTACCGCCTAGACGACAAAATCGAAACCAACGAGAAGAACAGTCAGTGAATAACGAAGGAGGTCAAGCGGACCTAATGTAGAATTTTGCTGATATGATAGCCGAAGCTATGGAAAATAGGGCTCCAGCAAGAGGAAGAGCGAGAAATCAGCCAGCTGATAGATTGGCTAACTTCAAGGACTTTAAAGCGGTAGGACCGCCTGAATTTGAAGGGACCACAGATCCGATTGGAGCCCAAACATGGGTGAAGGAGATGGAGAAAGCATTCGTTATCGCCAGAGTGGCAGAAGAGCAAAAGACAGCTTTTACAACGTACCTGATGAAGGGAGAAGCTAATTACTGGTGGGAGACTAATCAGGCCAGAGCTGGTACAGCGGTGGTGTTGTGGACAAGATTCAAGGTGTTGTTCTTTGAAAACTACTTCTCTCCGAGTATGCAGTCCAGGATGAAAGTTAAGTTCTTAGAACTAAAGTAGGAGAATATGTCTGTTTCTGAATACGTTGCCAAATTCAACGAGTTGGCTAGATTTGCACCTCATCAGTTGGATACAGAGGCGAGAAAGGCAAGAAGATTTGAGAACGGACTGTAGTCGGGGATATTCAACAAGGTAGCAGTATTGCAGATCAATACGTTCACAACTTTGATGGAGAAAGCATTAATTGCTGAAGGAGGAAGCGAAGCTGCATCTCGATTTCATCAGGAGAAGAAGAAAAAGACAAGAGATGGAGGAAGCAGTGGTGGTAGTAATCCGAATAAGAGGAAATAGAGTGAGAATACATAGTCGGGTAATAAAACATAAGATAATAGGAAAGGAAGGGAGCCATGTTCGAATTGTGGGAAGAACCATACTGGAGTTTGCTTGAAGAAGAAGGGAGTCTGTTATACCTGTGGGAAAGAGGGGCACATGTGGCCCAATTGTCCCAGTCCGAAGAAGATACAAGGTTCTTATGCCTGTGGATCAACTGACCATATGGTACGGAACTGTCCAAAGAGGAATGCTGAGAAGAAAAGTGCCAACAAGGGACCTAGTAGCGGAACCTTGGTAATTAAAGGACCTGCACAGCCAGGGAGACCAACGGCCCGTACATTCAGCATGACGGCGCAGGATGCAGTGGCTACTCAGGAGGACGTAGCAGGTAACAATTTCGTTTAGAACTTAAATTACGCGAGAATTATGAGTCAAATATTTCTGTGAACTATTTTCTTTTATAGATTCAAGTCACATGTTAGAATTTGAAACACAATTTAATGTTGTGATGATAAAAATGAATTGTTGATACAACTTTAAAAGATTGTAGAGAATAAGAAAGCGGTGATTCCGAGGACGGAATCCTTTTAAGGAGGGGTGAATGTGATAACCCGAGATTTTGAATATTCAAAATTTTACGAATAATTTTTTTTTATTTAATATTAATATTAATTATCATTATTGTGTTATGTATCTGTGATACGAGTCTCGAGAAGGTCTAATTCTGTATTGACTAATAAATTTAGAGTAGAGTTATGCTTAACAAGATTAGAAACATTAACCCTAAGTCCGGAAAGGGATTTAATAGAAAATATAATTAAAATAATAATATTGATGAGAATGTGTTTGTACTGTATATTGATAATGATTAATGATTGACCGGATAAGGTTTAAAATTAATAAACCCTAATAAGGAATTAGAAACCCTAATCTCAGGATTAGAAACCCTAACGTACCATTAGAAACCCTAATCAAAAGCTAGAAAACCCTAATTTCATATTCGGTATTTATAAACCCTAATTAGGCAACCCTAATCCTAATTGGAAGGCCTAATATATTTATTAAACGTTGATATGATCGGGATAACCTAATTTAATTAGGAAACCCTAATTTTAGTTTTAAATTATTAATTTTCTATTTTAAAACCCTAATTAGAAAATTATAGAATTGGTGTATTTAAAATCAAAGAGTTAAAAACTTAGGGTTAAACCCTAAGAGTTTGGAAATTGTCAAATATGCCATTAAAATAAGAAGGAAAAAGACTAAAATGCACTTTTTGAATATTTTAGTAAGTTAACTTGTATAATTTACTAAACCTTTAGTTGGTAAAACACTAAATTGACTTTGTGGCATAAAAATCTCACCAAATCAGTCCAATATTGCCAGCCAACTAGCCAGCACATCAGATCATTCATTGCACCATGTGTTTATAAGAGATTAAAGAGAGAGAAAATGCATGTATTTGTTTATTTTGCTACTAAGCTCTCACCAACTCTCTCTCTCTCTCACTAAAAGCTTCGAAAATCACAAGTATATCAGTCACTAAAACAGCCCTAGTTCAACCAATATCAGATTAGGAAGACCAAGATCAAGATTTGAACAAGAAGGTATAAACCCTAAAATCTAATTTGATCTTGTATGCTAAGAAACTTTTTGTGTTTAAGTGTTTAGAATCTTACTAATGGATGTTATATGAAGATCTACGATGATCTATCATGAATCCATAGTATCAAAATGGGTAAAAGTTGAGTTTTTCACAAACTGTTCTTGAGTCTGAAACATGGTCTGACATGAAATGTCAGTAGCCGTAGATCTTGATATGTTTATGGTTTTTGATGTTTTAAAGTTGTTATAGGTAGCCTGGTATGTGGTCTTTAATCTGCAAGTGGTAGTATAGTCATTAGATGTCTGGATTTAAAGATATAATCGGTCAAAACCCATTGATCGACGTTGACCGGGCGAATTATGGGTAACCCAGAAATTCATTTTCAGCGTCTGACAACATCTTTAAGCTCTTTGATCTGTCAGTCGTGTTAGTTTTTTTGATTATGTATTGGATCTTGATTGTAGCCTGTTGTTTATACTCTATATCCATGGCCTTAGAACGCTTAAACAAGCAACAGATCAATCGTACCAAGTGGTCAAAGTAGGCCACTTGCACTACTTTTACAATTCTGGAATTTCCAGAAAACTGTATGAACAAAGATCATGACAAGGTTTGATCGTGTCATAACTTGTGGATCTGTTGTTGTTAAACTGATGTGTTGTTATAGTAATGTTCCTTGTCATGTATACTACCAGTGTGAACCATAAAACCATCAATATCGTAACCAGAACTAGAAAAGAATTGAGCCACAAAGTAGGCAGTCGAAGCTATCTGGGTTTCTGGGTAACCCAGAAAGCCTAGAAGCTTCTGACAGCTACTTTGGGGCTTCAGATCTGGCATATGTGTTGTAGTATGACCATGATATGTGTTGTAATGTGTAGTGCTACATAAACACTACATGATCCAAGTCTTATATTGAATATCGTAGAAAACCTTGAAAGCGTTGTACTATTTCATATTCAGATTATTATTGTATAAAATACGAGAAAACTTGTTATTTATTCATATACATTTACTGTATGTCTTAACTTGCGGGGCAAACTAGTTGCTCACCCTTGTTAAATAAAACTTTTCAGCTAGGGACGAAGTTGCAGAAGGTGCTGCGAAGAAGAACAAATGAAAAGGCATAATGATAAATTAGTATAATGAACATTATTATTATTATGTTGTATTGTAAATCTTTTTTGTATATCTAAGGGGTATGTTTGTAATGTTAAGGTTAGCAGACCTGGGATTAATGTGACGCCCCCAAAATTAGGTATACATCACCCATCTTGGATCGTCAGATACATGGTACAGAATACAAATATAACTTACTAATACAACTGTCGTGTACAATACGACAAAACATAACTGTGAGTTTGAATACAATTATTGTCTACTAGAGACTATACAAACTCAAAAGGAGTCCTCATTACAATTATTGTCACACTATTTAACAGAATAGTGAGGACTACTAATACTATCATCTGGTCCATCACTCCATTCCCTGACTCGTCCCAGCTATATTCTTATTTCCTGAAGAGAACAGTGACAGAAAGGGTGAGCTCAACTAGCCCAGTAAGAAATATTATCACTAAGATAATGCATAATAAATTATCATTAGCCTTCAACAGTGCTAAACTGATAAAATATAACGAACATCAAGTTTAACTGCAGCGGAACAAGAAATCCATTAAAAGAGTCAAGTAGAAAATAAAATCTACTATCTTCTGTGATTTAAAAGGTTTTTCAACACTGTTATCGCTGGGACTCAACTTAATAAAATAATCCACATCATTGAATCACCCCTGCACTACGGCCAAGGATATTCGTTAGTATCACGACCACAATTATCGATGCACTATGGGCCAAGAATATTTGTGTATTCATTAATGGTCATGATCATGCCAACAACTGTCCATCAATGCACTACGGGCCAATGAGGACTTTTACCACATCATTTGTAACATTATGGTCATGATTATACCGAATAATCCCTGGTCATAATCATACCAAGTTCATCTATGCACTACAGGCCACAGATGACTTTCAACATTTTATAAACATGAGGATGATGATAATGATATAAGAATTCAATAAAACAAGTTCAAGAATTAATTTATCCAAGAATTAACAACGTCTAAATTGTCAACATGATGCTGCTTTGTGGAGTAAAATTAAAGAATGCTTAGAATAATATTTTCATGAAAAGATACTGGATGAAACGCAATTATCAAGGATATTCCACTAATTTTATGGAGTATAGAAGTTAAAACTTAACCAACTGAGTATAATAAAGAATGGAATAACAAAAGAAATCACCCGGCATGCGATAGACTGCACAGATAGGTTATTCTAATAGAATAATAAATAATGGAACCAGGTCCGGCGTAAACGCATAGACAGGTTATTCCGACAGAATAATAAATAATGGAACCAGGTCCGGTGTAAAACACATAGACAGGATGTTCCAACAGAATAATAACAAGACGGAACCAGGTTCGGTGTAAAAAACACAGACAGGATGTTCCAATAGAATAATAATAAAAACGGAACCAGGTCCGGTGTAAAATACACAGACATGATGTTCCAACAGAATAATAGAAGAATGTCACCAAGTATAGGGTAGACCGCGTATACAGGTTATTCCAACAGAATAATAAGAAATAGAATAACAACAGTTCTCTTCATGAATAAGAAAGAATAACACCCCTTACCGTTTTAAAGAAGAACTGAAATAAGGAAGTAGTTAAGTAGCAGAATACTTTTCTTCTCTCTCTCTATAGTTTCTCTCTATAGTTTCTCTCTCTAGAGTTCAGTGAATTCGTAAGAAATAATGAAGGAATGAGCTGCTATTTATAGAAAAATGAAATGCATAGTAACTAATCCATGAACGGTCTAGATTGATTACTTTAATCTGGCGGTCCATATTTAAAGAAAAATCTTTTAAATAAAATATAATATATTCTATTTATAGAATAGCTTTAATAAAGTATTCTGTTTTATATAAAAAAATATTTCTGTTTTATTACGTTAATAATACGAATAAAACAAAACTTCATTATCGCTAAATAATTCATATTATTAACTGACAATAATTGAATCAAACTGAGTGACTTCTCACATAAGCATTAATAATCAATACCGTGTGCTACTATGCGACCACACATATTACTGTACTTTTACTACCGAGTAGTTCAACAGTATCAATGGTAAAACTTCTGCCGTTATTTTTAATAAAATATTTTTGTCGTTTTCTCAATCCGACAATAATTCCGTTGTGGGGTCCACCAATGATTGTGCCGTTGTACGAATATTCCCTATTAAAACGAATATTCCCCGACCAATCGAATATTATATAACAACTTGTGTACTTTACAAAATTAATAAATATTACCCACAACTATAACATTATATCAAATTAACTCCATAATATTCAAAAATGATATTTATAGAAAATTAATCTTTATTTATAAAAGTTGGGGTCTTACAACCTCCCCTTCTTATGAAATTTTACCCTTGAAATTAGGGTACGTACCTAGTATGTCGAAGAGGTAAGGATACCTTGATTTCATTTCAGATTCTAACTCCCAAGTCATTTCCTCAACATCGTGGTTTCTCCACAAAACTTTGACTTGAGGTATAACCTTGGAGCGTATAATATGTTCCTTTTTATCCAAGATTTGAACAGAAACTTCTTCATACGTCAAATCGTCTGCTATTTCGTCCGGTTCTAACTCAATAATGTGGTTCGGGTTTTCCACATATTTACGTAACATGGATGTGTGAAAAACATTATGAACACGAGACATACTTGGTGGTAAAGCGAGTCTATAAGCTACAGTTCCTACTCGATCGAGGATTAAAAAGGACTGATGAATCGAGGATTAAGCTTTCCTCTCTTTCCAAATTTCATAACTCCTTTCCATGGAGCAACACGTAAGAACACATGATCTCCTATATCAAATTCCACGTCCTTTCGATGAAGATCAGCATAACTCTTTTCTCGATCTTGTGAGGTTTTTATACGTTGTCGGATCGTTTGAATCTTTTCTAGAGTCATACGTACCAACTCCGGTCCCAACAACGTTGCTTCACCCACCTCGTCCCAGCTTACTGGAGAACGACATTTTCTTCCATACAATGCTTCGAATGGAGCCATGCCAATACTTGCTTGATAACTGTTGTTGTAGGAAAACTCCACCAATGGTAAGAACTTGTCCTAACTTCCCTTGAAATCAAGGACACAGAGTCTAAATAGATCTTTAAGAGTTTGAATAGTCCTCTCTGATTGTCCGTTCGTCTGAGGATGATATGCTGAACTAAATCGTAATTTCGTGCCCATAGCTTTTTGTAAACTAACCCAAAATCGTGAAGTGAATCTTGGGTCTCGATCAGAAACTATGGTTACTGGCATACCATGCAGTCTTACAATCTCGTTTATGTACAAACGAGCAAGACATTCAAGTGTATAAGTTTCTCGTATCGGTAAGAAATGAGCAGACTTGGTCAATCTATCAACAATGACCCAAATCGCATCTATACCTTGAGAAACCTTAGGAAGACCGGTAACGAAATCCATGGTAATGTGCTCCCACTTCCATTCTGGAATTTCAAGTGGTTGCAATGGACCTTTTGGTACTTGATACTCCGCTTTGACTCGTTGACAAGTTAGATACCTTGAGATAAACAGCGCTATCTCTCTCTTCATATTGCTCCACCAAAATGTATGACGAAGATTATGATACATTTTGGTACTTACAAGATGGATTGCAAACGGTGTGTTGTGCGCCTCCATCATGATTTCATACTTTAAATCAGGGTTGTTAGGAACACAAAGTCTGGAGTTGACTCGAAGTATTCCTTCTTTATCGATTCTCACTTCCGGCATAGCACCTTCTTGCACTTTCTTCCTTATACGCATCAGCTCCAGGTCTGTAGCTTGAGCAGTTTTAACTTTATCGATTAAAGTTGGTTCTACTCGTATATTCGCCATCATCACATGGGTCCCTGGAGTCTTTACCTCTATCTCTATCCTTTGCAAGTCACAGAAAATGGGCCTTTGTGTTGACAATATCGCACTCGTACTTGCATATGATCTTCTACTCAATGCGTCAGCTATCACGTTCGCTTTTCCAGGATGGTATTGAATGGTATGATCATAATCTTTCAACAGTTTAAGCCAACGTCATTGTCGCATGTTGAGTTCCTTTTGAGTGAAAAAATATTTGAGGCTTTTATGATCCATAAAGATCTCCACCTTCTCCCCATACAAGTAATGCCTCCAAATTTTAAGTGCAAAGACAACAGCTGCCAACTCTAGATCATGAGTAGGATAATTCTTCTCATATTCCTTGAGTTGTCTTGATGCATAGGCTATGACTTTTCCATGTTGCATGAGAACGTATCCCAACCCTTTGCTCGAAGCATCACTGTAGATGACAAATCCCTCCGAGCCAGATGGTATTGTTAGAACAGGTGCTGAAATGAGTCTCATCTTGAGTTCTTGAAAACTCTTCTCACATTCTTCGCTCCAACTGAACTTTGTATCTTTTCGAGTCAGCTGAGTTAATGGAGTAACGATTCGAGAAAATCCTTCCACGAATCTCTGATAATAACTAGCTAAACCAAGAAAGCTACGTACTTCGGTCACTGATTTAGGTTTCTCCCAGCTTTGAATAGCTTCAATCTTTACCGGGTCAACAGATATTCCACGACTTGATACTACGTGCCCAAGGAATGCTACCTCCTCCAGCCAGAACTTGCACTTCTTCAACATGGCATAAAGCTTGTATTCATAAAGCTTTTGGAGTACCAGCCTCAAGTGTTGCTCATGATCTTCACGGCTTTTGGAATAAATAAGGATGTCATCAATAAAGACGACCACAAAGTGATCCAAATATTCCTTGAATACCCGGTTCATCATATCCATGAAGGCAGCAGGAGCATTAGTCAATCCAAAGGACATGACTAGGAATTCATAATGCCCGTACCGAGTTCTAAAACCCGTATTTAGAATATCATCAGTTCTAACCTTCAGCTGATGATATACAGAACGAAGATCGATCTTTAAAAAGAATTGTGCTCCTTGCAACTGGTCAAACAGGTCATCAATACGTGGCAATGGGTACCTGTTTTTCATGGTGACATGATTCAACTCCCGATAATCAATACAAAGTCGCATACTTCCATCTTTCTTCTTCATGATTAGCACAGGGGCACCCCAAGGAGAAGTACTAGGACAAATAAAGCCAATGTCTAACAATTCCTGCAGTTGAATCTTTAACTCCTGAAGTTCAATAGGAGCCATTCGATATGGGACTTTGAAAATGAGTTTTGTACCGGGTTCAAGGTCGATACAAAATTCAATTTCACGCTCTGGGGGTAAGCCAAGAAGTTCTTCAGGGAATACGTCAGGGAATTTATTAACAATAGAAATATCATTCAAAACTGACGTATTTTTGTTTAGATCCGTGACATGAGCTAGGAAAGCTTGACATCCGTTTTTCAATAAATGAATAGCTTTATGGCTTGAGATGACAGCGATTGATTTAAATGGTTTGGTTGCTTGAATTCGCATAATAGGTCGATTAGGAATATGAAAGCTAACAATCTTATAAAAATAATCAATTTTTTGCATGATGAGTAGTTAACCAATCAATCCCTAGAATCACGTCAAATGCAAGTATTTTTAATGAAATAAGAACGACAGGTAATGTGTGGGTACCAACTTGAACCAAACAAGACTTATAAACCGTGGATGTAATGAAGGTTTCTCCCAATAGAGTTTCAACAGATAAGTCAAAGTCTAATTTCTCCGAAGTCAAATTTAATTGATGAGCGCAAGTAGAAGAAATAAAAGAATGGGTAGAACCGGTATCAAATAAAGTATAGACTTCGTTAGAGTTTATAATAAGCTTACCCGTGATGACCTCATTCGGGTTCCTTGCTTTCTGGGAGGTCACAACAAACGCTCTCCCTTGCACTACCGGTTTTGACTTTTCTGGGACGGCCTTTGTGTCTCCATCCTGGCTGAACTTGTTTTTGGTAAATGACAAAATCGAGCTAAATGACCTTATCTTCCATAATTATAACATGGTTTAGACGGCATCGCACAGTTTGAACTGATGTGCCCCTCCCCTATGCATTTGAAACATATGATAGGTGGTCGTTCTCCTTCCTTAACAACGGGTGCTGGTGCTGACGTCTTTCCATCATTGTTGAATCTCCTCTTCTTGAAATGACCATTCCTATTGTTTTGGCCCTGATTACTACCAAAGTGGTTACCATTTCTGCCATGTTGATTCCTTCCACGCTTGTTGTCACCGCTTCGATGACTGCTCTCACTGGTATTATCATTTTGCCGGCTGCTCTCTTTTGGTTGCGTTGACTCGTTATCGCGCTCCACTAACTGAGCCCTATTCACAACATCTGAATACAAACACAGTTTATAAGAAATAAGATGTTGACGTATCTCAGGTTTTAAATCTCGCAAAAACATTCACGTCATTCGCTCTTCATTATCCACCAAGTGGGACGTAAACCGGGATAACTCAGCAAATTTAGCCTCATACTGCGACACTGTTATACTATTCTGCTCCAATTTGATGAACTCCATCTCCTTCATGTGACGAACACTTTCGGGAAAGTATTTGTCATTGAACAGCTCTTGGAACTTCTCCCAAGACATCTTCAGTGCGGCAGGTTGAGTACGCTTAATCGATTCCCACCAGTAATCTGCCTCTCCCCGCAACATAAAGGCGGCAAAGGGAACCTTTTGCTCCTCAGAGCATCCCAAGACATCAAATATCTTGGTGATCTGCTTTATCCATGTTTTCGCTATAAGTGATTTTGGCTCTCCCTTAAACTCCGGTGGTCCCAACTCCTTGAACTATTTAGCGGTGACCGTCCGAGAGTTTTCAGTGTTTCCACCTACATTTTGGACAGGAGCCGCTCTTGCCTGCTGTTGCATGAACTGCATAAAGCTTCTGAACATTCCATCATTCATCATCTGGTCAGTGTTGTTATTTGTATGAGGATTGTCACCTTCCTGATGCACATTATTCTGATTATTGATATGTGGTGAATCAGCAGTCGCCTGTGCTCCATTGCTATTCTCAACATTCTCAGATGCCATTTTCAGATACTGTCACAAAATAAAAGTTAATTGATATGTCATATATTATCCTTATATTCTGACCGACCAATTAAATACCATACAAATAAACTTAGGTAGGTCATACTAGCGAAGGAATTCCCCGTCTCTCCCCTCCTAGTTCTATTCTCACATCTTAGCCAGGGATCATATCCTAAAGCTCTGATACCAACTGTGACGCCCCCAAAATTAGGTATACATCACCCATCTTGGGTCGTTAGATACATGGTACAGAATACACATACAACTTACTAATACAACTGTCGTGTACAATACGACAAAACATAACTGTGAGTTTGAATACAATTATTGTCTACTAGAGACTATACAAACTCAAAAGGAGTCCTCATTACAATTATTGTCACACTATTTAACAGAATAGTGAGGACTACTAATACTATCATCTGGTCCATCACTCCGTTCCCCGACTCGTCCCAGTTATATTCTCATTTCCTGAAGAGAACAGTGAAAGAAAGGGTGAGCTCAACTAGCCCAGTAAGAGATATTATGACTAAGATAATGCAGAATAAATTATCATTAGCCTTCAACAGTGTTAAACTTATAAAATATAACGAACATCAAGTTTAACTGCAGCGGAACAAGCAATCCATTAAAAGAGTCAAGTAGAAAATAAAATATACTATCTGCTATGATTTAAAAGGTTTTTCAACACTGTTATCGATGTGACTCAGCTTAATAAAATAATCCACATCATCGAATCACCCCTGCACTACGGCCAAGGATATTCGTTAGTATCATGACCACAATTATCCATGCACTACGGGCCAAGAATATTTATGTATTCATTAATGGTCATGATCATACCAACAACTGTCCATCAATGCACTACGGGCCAATAAGGACTTTTACCACTTCATTTGTAACATTACGGTCATGATTATACCGAATAATCCCTGGTCATAATCATACCAAGTCTATCTATGCACTGCAGGCCACAGATGACTTTCAACATTTTATAAACATGAGGATGATGACAATGATATAAGAGTTCAAGAATTAATTTATCCAAGAATTAACAACGTCCAAATTGTCAACATGATACTATTTTGTGGAGTAAAATTCAAGAATGCTTAGAATAATATTTTCATGAAAAGATACTGGATGAAACGCAATTATCAAGGATATTCCACTAATTTCATGGAGTATAGAAGTTAAAACTTAACCAACTGAGTATAATAAAGAATGGAATAACAAAAGAAATCACCCGACATGCGATAGACCACACAGACAGGTTATTCTAACAGGATAATAAATAATGAAACAAGGTCCGGCGTAAAGGCACAAACATGATATTCTGACAGAATAATAAATAATAGAACCAGGTCCGGTGTAAAATACACAGACAGAATGTTCCAACAGAATAATAACAAGACGGAACCAGGTCCGGTGTAAAATACATAGACATGATATTCTAACAGAATAATAATAAAAATGGAACCAGGTCTGGTGTAAAACACACAAATAGGATATTCCAACAGAATAATAATAAAAGCAGAACTAGGTCCGGTGTAAAACACACAGACAGGATATTCCAACAGAATAATAGAAGAATGTCACCAAGTATAGGATAGACCGCATATACATGTTATTCTAACAGAATAATAAGAAATGAAATAACAACAGTTCTCTTCATGAATAAGAAAGAATAACACCCCTTACCGTTTTAAAGAAGAACTGAAATAAGGAAGTAGTTAAGTAGCAGAATACTTTTCTTCTCTCTCTCTATAGTTTCTCTCTATAGTTTCTCTCTCTAGAGTTCAGTGAATTCGTAAGAAATAATGAAGGAATGAGCTGCTATTTATAGAAAAATAGAATGCATAGTAACTAATCCATGAACGGTCTAGATTGATTACTTTAATCTGGCGATCCATATTTAAAGAAAAATCTTTTAAATAAAATATAATATATTCTATTTATAGAATAGATTTAATAAAGTATTCTGTTTTATATAAAAAGATGTTTCTGTTTTATTACGTTAATAATACGAATAAAATAAAGATTCATTATCGCTAAATAATTCGTATTATTAACTGACAATAATTGAATCAAACTGAGTGACTTATTACATAAGCATTAATAATCAATATCGTGTGCTACTATGCAACCACACGTATTACTGTACTTTTACTACCGAGTAGTTCAATAGTATCAATGGTAAAACTTTTGCCGTTATTTTTAATAAAATATTTTTATCGTTTTCTCAATCCGACAATAATTCCGTTGTGGGGTCCACCAATGATTGTGCCGTTGTACGAATATTCCCTGTTAAAATGAATATTCCCCGACCAATCGAATATTATATAACAACTTGCGTACTTTACAAAATTTATAAATATTACCCACAACTATAACATTATATCAAATTAACTCCATAATATTCAAAAATGATATTTATAGAAAATTCATCTTTATTTATAAAAGTTGGGGTCTTACAATTAATGTATTAACAACCTATGTTAATGACTTATGTAATACTATTTCTATATGAATGGGTAGTTAGGTATTATTATATTGTGGAACGTAAACGCCAAACTCGGGGGTCAGGTAACCCGTATTTGGGGGCGTCACAATGAGCTTACATCTGGCCACGTTATATCCCAGCATTTTCTGTTTGACAGATTTGGCTCTGAGGATAGTTATAGACGACATTCCGGGGATTTCACCACATCGAAAACTCATTGGCGTCTGGACAGAGTTGATGTACTGCTATTGTGTGTACTGTCATATGTCTACATGCCACTGTATATGGACGAGTTGGACATAGGAGTTATCATGGCGGTGAGAGCTCTCAGGGAGGGTCGTACCATCATTCCTATGATTATAGCCGAGACATTGAGGTCAGCTACATACTGCCGTACTTATCTGATAGGAGTATTTACGGGCAGTTCGGTCATGCTATACGTGTGGTTTGTGTCACATCTGAGACCGATTGGCACTTTCAGATGGTATGGGTATTGTTTGACCCATGATATAGCCAGGTCATATTCATTTCAGCCTGCGGAGTGTACGGATGCTATGTCATGGTCCACTTTTGTAGTTGATATTGTAGACCCGTTTAGTATACTGTCGTGCTCAGGGCTCAGCTCACCTTACAGCTTTATTACTCATGCTCCGGGCATGGATTATATCCCTCTGGCTGGTTTGAGGGGCATGACTACTTACCATCCACTGGCCGTGATGTCGCAGTTTGACCAGCTTTAGGATTTTCATCCTTTCAAGGGGGCGTTGGGCCAGCGTTTAGCTTCTCGCTATCTTTCAGCACAGGATCGGTCCCGTGTGTATGCATGTTGGGATTAGCGCTAGATAGCCACTTTCTCTATTAATCATCCAGGTTATTCTACAGAGTATTTTGCATGGATGGAGAGAGGGACTGCATCGAATGCGGTTGTATCCACATTACCGAGTATTAATTCAGATGGTGAAGAGCCCATGGAGGACATTAATTCTCACACCGAGGAGGGGTCAGGTGCTGGGTTGCCAGCATCTTCTTTATATTTTCCTAGTACTAGCACTGTCGTGATTCAGCATTCAGCAAAGTACCTTAAGCGGAGTCTTCATCTGATGACCTTTGAGAGAGATCAGGCTAGAGCCCTGATGTTGACAGCTCTTGATGGGAGAGACGCAGCCTTATTAGAGAGTGATGAGTCATTAGCTCATATAGATGCTGCTGTCGTTGAGTAGGATGAGGTCAGATCAGCCAGAGATACATTGATAGTTGAGTGGGATAGCGTCATATCTGCCTGAGATGTAGCCGTCATAGATAGTACTGCAGTGAGGTCCCTTACCACTGGCATGATCGTAGAGATGAGCACTTACATCGATGAGCACATGGTCACCATGCAGATGGCTGCAGATCTGTTGGGTCGTGTGGATATCCGCGTACAGGAGATAACAGCATTACCTCATTCTTCTGAGAGGGATGTCATGTTGGGCTTCTTAGCTCGCATACACACCAATTTCTAGATGGGCTTGTATTTTCCTGCATAGACTAGCTTAGCTATTTTGTCATGTACAGTTTACATTATGTATATCAAACAACATTATATAGCAAGGAAATATATTTTTGATCACTTCCCTTTTAGATATGCTCTGATATTTGCTTGCTTCTTCAGGGTTTGTGATCTTGATGTATTCTGAATTCTTCCTTGCTGGATAGACATTAAGTTGTCTCTGGATAGTTCAGAATAGATCATGGATTTGTGTACCCCTATAATTTTTCGGTGTCTTGGGACTGGTTTCTGTATATAAATATGGAGAGGAGGGTGGCTTTCATCTCTGAGATTAACCGCACCACAGATGGTCGCCAGTTCCCCTATTTAGGAGGAGCCTAGTTAATTCTATCTCTTATCGATTGGTTTTGCTCTTTGAGAACCAACCACAGCTTAGATGGTCGCCGAATCTCCTATTTAGGAGAGTTCAGGTAATTCCATCCCTTTAGGTTGAAGCCAATGAAATGTAGGATTGAATTTTGATCCCAGTACCGTTGACAAGTATTTGTGTTTTGGTAGGGGATTAGACAGAACCATAAATGGCTACCTACGTACTCCTATTAAAGAGGAGATCAGGTCTGCGTAGTTCGAACATGGTGTAAAAGGTTCAATGTTGTTTATGAAAGGCAGATAGGTGTAGAAGCTTTATTGATGAAAAAGGTTGTAGAAGTGTTTTTGTGGTTTTTGTTTTTATAGAAAAGGGTAGAAATGTTTTTGTTATTTTTTGTTTATTGCGATCGGACCATATAGAATATGGTTGCCTACGTACTCCCGTGTATCAAGGAGATAAGGTCTTTATAGTTCGGCCCTCAGGGTGAGTTAAAAAGCATGATCCCATGTGCAGGATAAACTACGGGGAAGAAAGATTATTCCCATGTACAGGTCAAACTGTGGGGAAGAAAGTTTAATCCCATGTGCAAGATAGACTGCGAGGAAGAGAAAGTTTGATCCTAGGTTGAGGACAAACTATAGGTACGAGACGTTTGATCCCATGTATGGGTAGCCAAACTACAAATGTGAGAGATTCAATCCGTAGTGGGATGACCTAAGTTATATGAGCGCAGTGAAGCCAGGCTGCTGGCTTGAAGAGTATGTTTCCCTGAGGGGCAAAGTGTGGACAAGAGTTATATGTGGTAAAGGGTTTAAGAACCAGAATGACTGGTGATCTGATGATCCAACACTAGGATGTTTGCTTGATGGTAACTTCAGACATAGTACCATTTCACGGTGTCTGAGTTGATAAGCTATGGAAATTCATCACCATCTATTTCTTACAATCTGAGAGCGCCTCCTATCAATACTTCCTAGATAACAAATGGGCCTTCCCAGTTAGGAGCGAATTTTCCCTTAGATTGATCTTGGTTGTCAATGATCTTCTTCAAAACCAATTCATGTTATTTAAACTGCCATAGCCAGACTTTTCTGTTATAGGATCGGGCGATCCTTTGTTGATATAATTTACCATGGAAGATAGCCGCGGTTCGCCTTTCATCTATTAGAGACAATTGGTGATACTTTTCTTGTACCCATTGATCTTCATCCAGCTGAGCGTCCATCAACACTCTGAGGGATCCCATTTCTACTTCTATGGGGAGTACTGCTTCCACCCCATAGGTTAATGCGTAGGTGGTTGCCCCAGTTGAAGTGCACATTGATGTTCTATAGGCTAACAAAGTAAGAGGCAATAGGTCAGGCCATCCTTTGTGATTTGCGGACATCTTTTGCATAATCTTCTTGATATTTTTGTTAGCCGCTTCAACAACACCATTCATATTTGGACGGTAGATGACGGAGTTAAGGTTTTTGATGTGGAATTTACTGCATAGTTCCTCCATCATTTTGTTATTGAGGTTCTTAGCATTTTCTGATACAATTACCTCGGGTTGTCTGTATCGACAAATGACATTGTTTCTAATGAAAGCAATGATGACTTCTTTGGTAACCCCGAGGAAGGAGGCTGCTTCTACCCACTTGGTAAAGCAGTTGATCATGGTGAAGATGAATCGATGTCCATTACTAGCTTTGGGCTCGATGGGCCCAATCACGTCCATTCCCCACATTGAGAAGGGCCAAGGTGAACTCATATTGTGGAGCTCCCGTGGAGGGGCATGGATAGCATTCCCATGAATTTGGCATTGATAACATCTCTTGACGGGGTCATAGCAATCAGCTCTGAGAGAGAGCCAATAATGTCCTGTCCTGAGGATCTTCTTGACAAGGAGGAGGCCACTCATGTGTGGGCCACAGTCTCCACCATGGATCTCATCCATGAGTCTCTGAGCTTGGTCTTTGTCTAAACAACTGAGAAGAGCTAGTTTTGCATTTCTCTTGTAGAGTGCATCTCCTCTCAAGTAGAATTTCATAGCAAGTCGATGAATCCGCCTTTGTTTAGTCAGGCTCGCCTCAGCGGGTGTAGATCTATCTCATAGGTACTCCTTGATATGCTGATACCAAGGTTATTGGATGGGAGGTAGCTCATCCGATACTTCTCCAATATAGTTCCCATAGGCTGGTGCCTTTTGCAGGGCTAATGTGACGCTTGGCATGTGTTCCTTGTCAGATATATGAATCAAGGAGTCCAAAGTTGCTAATACGTCTGCAAAGTCATTCCTATTACGAGAAATGTGTATAAAGGAGATTTCTTCGAACTCCGAAGCCATCTATAAAACTTGTCGATGGTAAGGCAATAATCACAACTCTTTGGTTTGATAGATTCTTGTGGATTGTTTGATTACCAACTCTGAATCCCCAAAGACAGTTAACCATCTAATACCCATTGAACGGGCAAGTTTTAGCCCCATGATACAGCCTTCATACTCAGCTGTGTTGTTGGTGCTGATAAACTGTAATTTGACGGCGACGGGATACTGCTCCTCTGTACCGGATACTAGAACTGATCCAGCTCCAGAACCTTCCATATTAACAGCTCCATCAAAATACATGTTCCATATTGGACATGCATCATATTGATGTTGTTGCTGAATTGTCATTACCCCTTCATCTAGGAAGTATGTTTCCAAGGGTTTGAAGTCCCCTGAAGGTGCGGCGGCCAGTTGATCTGCAATTCCTTGACCTTTAATGGAGTTTTGAGTCACGTAGACAATGCCAAATTATTGTAGGATCAACTGTCATCTGGACAGCTGACAAGTCAGTATGGGTTTACTGAACACATACTTGAGAGGATCCACACGGGATATGAGATGGGTTGTGTGCCCATGGAGGCAAGGTTGTAACCTCATGGCAGCCCATGCTAAAGCACAATAAGTCCTCTCAATCATAGTATACTTGTGTTCACTACTGCTGAATCTTTTGCTGAGGTAATAGATAGCTCGTTCTCAGCCTCTATCGTCTTTCTGGCCTAGCATGCAGCCCATGGCCTTGTCACTTATGGAAAGGTACATGAACAGGGGATCATCATCCCTGGGTGGTACCAAAATAAGGAGATTTGACTAGCTGCTCTTTAATTGTAAGGAAGGCATTCTGGCACTCATCATTCCATTTCATGGAGGAGTTCTTCCTTAACAACTTGAAGATAGGCTCACAGGTTACTGTGAGTTGAGAAATGAATCAGCTAATGAAGTTGATTCTTTCCAAAAATTCCCGTATTTCCTTCTCTATCTGAGGAATGGGCATTTCTGTGATGGCCTAGATTTTGGTGGGATCCAGCTCAATCCCTTTGTGGCTAACTAGAAATCCTAGCAACTTGCCTGATTTAACGCCAAGGACGCACTTGGTTGGATTCAACTTCAAGTTGTACTTACGCAACTTGTTGAAGAGCTTTTTGAGATGGTCTAAGTGGTCCTCTTCCTTCCGGGACTTAACAATGATGTCATCCACGTAGATCTCGATCTCTTTATGCTTTAAGTCGTGGAAAAGAGCCATCATAGCTCGCTATAGGTAGCTCCGACATTGATGAGGCTGAATGACAACCGTCTGTAGCAAAAGGTTCCCCAAGGCGTGATGAAAGTAGTTTTTTCATGATATTCCTCAGCAACCATGATCTGATGGTACCCCGCAAAGCAATCAACGAAGGAGTACATGCCATATTAAGCAGTATTGTCAATGAGAATGTGGAGAAAGGGCATGGGAAAGCTATCTTTAAGGCAAGCTTTATTCACATCCCGATAATCCACGCAGACTCGCACCTTTCCTCCAGGCTTAGGCACGGGAACGATGTTAGATATCCATTCAGGATATGTGGACACCATGATAATGCCAGCTTGAAATTGTTTCACAATTTCTTCTTTCACCTTTAAACTCCACTCGGGTTTCAATTGCCTGAGCTTCTGCTTGACTGGCTTGAATCCATCTTTAATGGGAAGGCAATGAAGAAAAATGTCAGTGGACAAACCCACCATGTCTTCATGAGACCATGCAAACACATCCTGGAATTGGGTTAATAGCGTAACCATGTCATTCCTCTGGTTTGGGGTAAGGTCTGAACCAACCTGGATTAACTTAGGATTTTCTAAGGTTCCAAGATTGAAGGAGGTTGGTTTGATCTCCAAAGGCACCTCAATGTCCTCTTGTATTTCCAGTAAGTCTGAGTCTAACTTTTCATCAAAGTTATAATCCTTATGGAGAAGAGGCATCTTATCAGCAAGTACATGCACATCTAAGTTTAGAGTCCTAAAACAGAATATGCTTTCACTTAATATATATGAAACTGTTGAATCATACATAATGTTAGCATGTACGGACAAAACAACTGATAATACTATATAGAAAAGTAAGTAGTTATTATATCTACAAGGCATAAAGAAGTCCTGCCCATTTTACCCTTGTCGACCAATGCAAGGAGTGCTGCTCCAATTGGTAAGGATAAAGTCCGAGTGGACTGCATTGATGGAGGGGCCATCATCGTCCTCCTCTTTTTTGAATGATGACCATGATGTCTGGGCAATCATCGTCTGGGGTATATCTATTTGTATGTTCATCATGAACAATGATGCGTATGCCCGACATTATTCGAATGACGTTTTGTTTAATTCTTTGTTTCTCTTCCTCCACTCTGGGATCTGGAGCAAAGACTTCTTTTGCTTTGAACGACACTAGCTTGGGAAATAGCACAGCCATCATGCTGGTTGGCACCTTTACAGGAGGTTGTGCAGACTCAATGTTTGAAGGCGAAGATAAACTCGGTGTGGTTGGAGCTGAAGGAATCTGCTGATGCTTATGAGGATTCCTCTGACTAGAACTGGCAAAATAGCCTTGTCCAGCTGTCCCAGTTTGACTGGCTACTTGGATGGGGTATTTGATACCTTGGTGATCTTTACCCAGCCCTTATCCTGGCTGGTGACCCAAAGACATCATTTTCTGAGTAGCCGACATTACTTCGGCAGAGATCTTGGGTACAGCAATGGCTTTCCCAGGGCATGAAATTGAGGGTTGTTTACTTCCAAAGTGTGGAAACTGTCCGGCTCAACATCGGAATTAAAACTGATGAACGGTATGTCACCTTGTTGAGGGCAATCTGGTTCAGCATTGAATGTGACTAGGCTATTGTTGATAAAGTATTTCAGTTGCTGATGAAGGGTGGAGGGGACTGGCCCAGCTATATGAATCCACGGTCTTCCCAAGAGTAGGTTGTATCCCGAATCTATCTTTAGTACGTGGAAAGACACGCAGAATGTATGGGGACCGATCTAAATTGTCAAGTCAATTACTCCGACTGCATTCCGGCGGGATCCATCAAAAGCTTTGATGATCGTATGGCTACTTCAGATTTGATTAAGATTGACGTTCATCTTCAACAATGTAGCGTATGGACAGATATTCAAAGATGAACCTCCGTCTACTAAGACTCTACGTAGCATATATTCGGAGGACAAGACCGTAATGTGTAACGACTTACAATGACTGGTCCCTTTGGGCGGTATGTCATCATCATTGAAAGAGATCACATTGTTGTTGAAAATGTGATAAGCCAGATGTTGAAATTTTTCCACATCCACTGATTTTGGCAAGTAGGCTTCTTCCAAAACCTTTAGTAGAATCTTCCTGTGATCCTCGAAAGTTAAAACTAAGTTTAGTATTGAAATTTGATGTGGAGTTTCTCTTAAGCTTAAAACCACCTTGGCTTCATTATGACCCATGGCACGGAGGAATTTTTCAATCTTATCCATAGGAGTTTTTCACTTTGTTTTGATGGTAGACTTCATCACTTGTTGGGAAAGATACAATGGATTCTCCTTCGACACTGCAACAGTTGTATGCGAGGTGGATCCTTCACCTTTTTTATAATTCCATGAAACTGTATGCACGCTAACAATAGGATATTGTGCTCTGCATGGTAAGCTGATTGGCTCGGGAGCGGCCACTTACAAAGGATTGTTGCTTCCTCTGAGTTGAATTGTTGTTATAGTGAGTGGCTTGACAATGCCATCATCCTCAGTAGAGATAACTGCTACCAATCCCTTCCATTTAGTAGGACAGGTATTCTCACTATCACGTAGCATAGTATCATAATCTGCTAGTTGCAGGACACCACTATCAATGAGATTCTGGATAAGGTGGCGGAGTGCCTAGCATTCTTCTGTGATGTGATCGCAAGAATGGGAGTGATATTGACATACTCCATCAGAATTTTATCATCCTAGATGGGGATTGACTGGAGGTAGAGGGGAATTAATCCTTCCTTCATTGATTAGCATTGTTTCATTTTAACCTCCATTGTTTCATTTTCTGGAGGTGAAGGGGGAATATTCATGACAAGAGGAAGAAAACTAGCATGCTCCTGGCTGATTAATTGGCGTGTGACTTGATGTTGGTATGTCACCAATTCTGCCAATTGCTCGATTTGCTTGCATAGAGCTTTCATCTTTCGTTCCATTGAGAAATGGAACTTAGCATAATCCCATTTGTCAGCACCGTCTTTGATGATCTGGGATGCTTCACCGTTAGAATTGGAACTTTGTCCACTGCTCTAATTAATCATGTTGACTTCTTCCTCTTTGTGTGGAGGAAGAGGGTTATCTTGCACATGAGGTTGATCTGGTTTGGTGACCACAATCTCACTGTTGTCTATCAGGTCTTGGATCTTATGTTTCAAGGCCCAACAATCTTGAGTATCATGTCCAGGTGCCCTGGCATGATAAGCACATTTTTGAGTAGCATTAAAACCCCTACCATTAGGGCTGCCTGGTGGAAGAAGATGCGTGATTTTCTTCTGCACGGTTAGAAGAGTAAGAATGTTCTCGAGGGAGTCCCCTAAGGGTGTGAACACTCAAGGGCGTTTGACTTCTCCACCTTTTGGTATTTGAGGGTTTGAAGACTGTGCTTGAAAAGGAGTGTAATTTCTCCTCTGGATAGGCGTGTTATGATTGCCTTTTTGACCCTGTAGTATCAGGGAAACATCCTCTTCTTTCTTTTTATGGACCCTCCGGGGATTGTTTCCATTATTTTTGGATTGGATGTGTTCAGCAATAGCTTTAAGGGCAGCTAGGTCTTGAATCTTTCCTGACTTCAATCCCATCTCAGCCATTTCCCCATATTTGATCATTTTAGAAAATGGTTTACCAATGCCAGCTAAGACTTTCTCATAGAAAGGAGCTTCTTGTATGTCGATAAAGGTCATAACCATCTCTGACTCTGTCATAGAAGGAATAACTTGAGCAGCAAGGCGCCTCCACCTTTGAGCATACTCTCTAAAAGACTCGTTGGACTGTTTCTTGACCTTAGTAATCTGGTACCGGTCAAGAGCCATCTGAGACTGGAAACTGTATTGCGTAAGGAAAACATGAGCTAGCTCTTCCCAGCTATGGATCTTTGAATGGTCTAATCTGGTATACCATGAACGGGCTTCTCCCGTCAGACTTTTCTGGAATAGCTGCATTCCGAGCTTCTCATCTTCTGTAAAAGATCCGAGTTCTCCAATGAACACCTTCAAATGTGTGTAAGGATCTCCTAACCCATCATACTTTTCAAAGTCAGGAGTTTTAAATTTTTTTGGATAATGAACACCAGGTAATATACAAAGGTCAACATATGACACACTCTCATGTGCTCCAATTCCTTTGATAGCGCGGAGGGTTTCTTTTATTTGAAGAACTTTCTTTTTAATGTCACCGGTGTCTGGATCTCTTGTGAGATGGGCGGCATCATGACTTTTGTTGGGTTTATCTAACAGTAGTTCAGGTATTATAATGGCTTTATCAGGACCTTGAGTTCCTCCTTTTGTAGAGGATTCAGCATGTACGGGTATTTTTGGATCCTGCGTAGATTGATGTAGTTCTTTAAGCAGAACAGCCAAGTCTGTGATTTGCTTACTTAATCCGTTAAATTCTTCGCGAGAAATTGGATTAGACAAGTCAGACGCAGACATGATTGGCTGTAGGCCTGCGGCCTTTTTGGACTTTGATCGGGTAATAGGTCCGAATGCTTCCCTATGATAAAACTGGCACAGTTTAGTTTTTAGGGAATGTGTAAATATTAACATGCTATGTGGTGTGTCCATTTTAGGAATTCTTGTCCTGCAAAACGGATGTTAGCTGTTCGTAGTACAGAATAGCATGTTAATGTAAATATGTATATGCTAATATTGTTTCATATTTCTCATTACATGGAGATGAATATGGATTACAAGTAATTGACTTTACAAGTAATTTGAAATGAGAAAGCATGAAGAGACTTTCCTCCGCGTTTGGTTTATCAGAGGCTGACCTATCTTAGGTTACTCTCGCGGCTTTCCAGCATGAAGGTTCCCAAATCATCGCAATTTACTCGACAGGAAGTTAATCCGGTCTTTTAATTGGAGCAAATTTGGGTGGTGCCTTTCCTGAGCCTCGCTGGAATTAGTCTTCCTATGAGTCCAGTAATCATACACCGACAGGATAGCCTCCTGGGGGAGGGACCACACAATATACATTCACATACATCGCGTCTCATCGTATATGAAAATGATGACATGTGCGAAGCACTAATATCACGGGCAGATATAGTGTAAAGCATTAATTGCAGTAAAGATATGCATTCGTACACATTCATCATAAATGTAAATGTAACATCCACACATAAGCATATAACAATTTTGAAAAGCTTGCAATAGCAGCTTAAGTCCTCTTATTGGAATCCCCAGCAGAGTCGCCACCTGTCGACGTCGGGATTTTTATTTGTCCCTTTTCGTTACCTGTGCTTTTGTGTTCTCATTTTAGGTGAGATTTGTTTGAAAAAAACAAGTGAAAAAGGTCCGACATGTGTAATGTCGACGATTTGACAATAAGCGTCGCCAGTTGGTTTTTTCACTGGTTGTACCAACACAACCGAGAAAAGGTTTGCACATTGACCCAGTGATGTGACACTGCTAAACGGATCTATGAAACCGAGATTTATTTAGGGTCCGGGGATTTGCTTATGTGGAGGGAAGGTGTTAGGCACCCCCCGACATCCGTGTTGCCACGGTGACCACCATTTTTCAATAAATTGTCATATGAATGTGTGTGTGTGTGTGTGTGTGTATGGGTCAATGTGCTGTTATTTAGAAGTAGTGTTATGCCTCGTTTGCACCTATATACATAGGGTTTGAATTTATATAAAAATTCAATTTTAAACAAGATATAGCAGTGATGTTTTAAAAGAGATTTTTCAAACCCTGTGCTCAATAGTAATTAAGGCCTTTGATACTTCCATTTTATTCTGTATTTGGCTTGATTGATTTTATTTTACATATGTGAGGCATCTATATGAAAATAATGTACAAAAGGTACTGAATTCCTCGTGGGTATGAGAACCATCTGAGAAAATCCAAACATCACAGATAAATTTACAAGCTACTTACAGTTGAAAAGGTCCATCACGGGAACCGAATCTAGATTCAGTAGATTGAATATGTGATCACATGATTCTTAGGCTCACATGATGTCGCAATTAATATAAACGCAGTAAACAGGAATATATATATAAAAGCTGTAAATATATATACAAACATTATCACCAACCACGAAGCAGCTCCATGGGGAATCAGAAAAGTAAATTAAGCTGTAAAAGCGATCAACTGCCACTTAGGAAACTCCAGGCAGGACGAAATGTACAGAAAGCAGTAAAAATGGTCAACCACCACGAATTAAACTCCAGGTGGGCCTAAATGTAATATATATATATATATATATATATATATATATATATATATATATATATATATATATATAAGCGATAACTGTGACACCCCCAAATCCGGGTTACCTGACCCCCGAGTTTGGTGTTCACGATCCACAATATAATACCATTTAACTACCCATTCATATATAAATAGGAATACATAAGTCATTAACATAAGTTATTAATACATAAGTCCCTGGTCCACTAACCTTAACATTACAGAAATACCCCTTAGATATACAAAAAGGGTTTATAAATACAGTACAACATAATAATAATATTGTTCATTATACTACTCCAGCATCTTGCCTTTGCCTTTGTTCTTCTTTGACCCGCTGGCCTCTTCGTTCCTAGCTGAAATGTTTTATTTATAGCAAGGGTGAGCAACTAGTTTGCCCCGCAAGTTAAGACATACAATAAAGATATATGAATCAACGAGAATAGACTATCTATTTTGATAGAATGACACCAAAGTTCGGGGAACTTTGAATTAGCTGAACAAATTGTTAATTAATAACAAGTCTTTTCGTATTCTAGGCAACGCAATAATTTGATAATGAAAGAGTACAACGCTTTCAAAGTTTCTACGATATTCTATTGAATAAACAAGAATCAATTTTACGCAATAACAAAGTGGAATATTTTCCAGATTTGTGCTGAGTGATCTCACTAGATCTTTGAACTTATTTTCTCAGGTATCTATCAAAGATTTACTTTGATACATACGCAGGAGTATCAGATAACCATAAAGATTAAATCATACCCCTCTACAAGTACTTAGAGCCGGCCAACTCCTTGTACCCTATATTATGCATAATACTTAACAGCGCGCAATGGTTGAATATACGACCCAAAATGTTCCCTTTATATAAAAGGTTGTTCTTCTCAGTCTCAGAATCAAGATTTTTGATTTAACAACGAAATACTGTGATTTCAAATTCTATCTACTTATTGATCTAGCCGAAACAATTGGCATCGATCTATCAATAACAATTGATTTCTCTTCTCGTATTTATCAAGTTCTAACAAATGTTCGTCTAGCCAGAATAATTAGCTAAGATATTTTTCAATATAATTTGACAACAAACAGAAATTATCTGTACTGTCAATATTAGTTTCTACAGATATAAATATCCAACAACAGTAATTCTCTGAATATATATTTTTCCGAATTAATAATTCAATTTGAAATTTAATCATGCACTAACTGCGAATAATCAACAACAAATTCCCTGGACATGGTATAATTATCAATAATTAACCATTAAAATAATTGAATGAATATAACTCAAGGTTGAGTTAGAAAACTTGCCTTTCGCGTTGATTACAGCTACACAATATAATTAACTGTGTTCGTAAGACCTATAATCAACAATGTCGGTCTCACAATTAGCACAATCATTTATAACACGTAACACTGTATTTTACAGTCAAACTTGTCCTAGACACATTACCACATAGCCACATTAGTGTTTATAACCTATATAAACACTTAATAAGTCTAACTAGTTCGGCCTGGTTGGACTTCGGTCCATTCTCGGTGTTCTGGTCACCCTATCCGACAATTAACACATTGATTGTCAATTAAACTTGGTCTCTAAGCTTCAATATTATTTTAGATAAGCCAAATATCGTTTATAATATTTTCCGGAAGCTTTTAATAATTTATAAACAATTATTATAATTTATAATAATTTTTCAAACACTTAAATCATTTTTAAATGATTTAATTATCAAATAATCTTATCATTATTAATATTTAATAATATAAAAATATTAATAACATACTTGTCAAAATATTAAAGTTATTGTTAATAACTTAAAATATTTTTAAATCATCAATATTCTACTTAAATAATTTTTAAAGTATTTAAAATCATTTTTAAATCATCTCCATTAATATTTAAATATTAATGTAATTATTATCAAAATATTAAAAGTCATTAATTATAACTTAAAATATTTTTAAACTATTTTAATCATTTTTAAATGATTTTTAAATCAATAAAATCATTTTTAATTCATTTATTTAATTTAATAAATAAATATTCTAATATCATTAATATTAATTTATTAATGAGAATTCTCCAAAAATATTAAAAATTATATGTTATAACTTCAAATATTTTTTAACACTTTATTCTTATTTAAAATAATTTTTAAATCAATAAAATTATTTTTATCTTATTCATTTAATTTAATAATTAAATAAATTTAATACCATTCATATTAAATTATTAATGAAAATTCTCTAAATATATCAAAAGTTATATTTTATAACTCAAAATATTTTTAAATACATTATTCTTATTTAAAATGATTTTTCATAATATTAAATCTTTTTTTCTCTAATTTATTTAATACACTAATTAAATAAATTAAATACTTTTAATATTTAAATACTTATAAATATTAAAGAAAAATA
The DNA here is from genome assembly GCA_016801055.1 of Panax notoginseng. Lineage (NCBI taxonomy): Eukaryota > Viridiplantae > Streptophyta > Magnoliopsida > Apiales > Araliaceae > Panax > Panax notoginseng. The sequence goes on along the minus strand of CM029013.1, from coordinate 134,819,710 downwards.
TTCCAATTGGTCAAAAATTGTTTTTCATAATTTAAAATAATTTTTAAAACAAATTTTTATAATTTTTATAATTTATTTTCTATTTTTAATTAATTACCGGGAAAAAATCAGAAAATAAATTAATTAATCCGTCGTTGATGGCCTATAACGACACTTAGCGTCGCTGTTGGTGTTCTTGAGCTCAAGAACACTGACAGCCGGCTTAACAAGTGGTCAACTTTGACCGGCTTTTAATCTCAGTGTAATTCGATTCTGGGCTATCTCTAACTGTGATCGTGTAATGTTTTTGTAACACTACAACAAATAACCATCATCATGGTCTAATAATATCTTAACTACAAGATCCAAAGTCTCAAAGTGGCTGTCAGAAGCTTCTGGGCTTTCTGGGTTACCTAGAAACCCAGACAGCTTCGACTGTCTACTTTGTAGTTTGATTTTATTCCAGCCCCAGTCATCAAATAAGGTATTTTATGGTCCAAAGCTATAGTACTAGTGTCAAAGTACATTTACATCACAACATAATAGTTAATCAACATCTACATCGCCAGATTCAACTTGGTCAAACGCTGTCAGAAACATGGTTCTTAAAATTTCTACATTTTTTCAGAAACGTGCTCCGTGTCTAAGTGGCCTATTTTGACCACTTATTCCTTTTGATCTGTTAACTGTTTTAGTGTTATAAAAACATGGATCTCGAGTACATACATTCGGCTATAATGTGGTCACAACAAAACATAAAAACACATAAAACCTGACAGATCAAGCAGCCTAAAGATGTTGTCAGACACTGAAAACAACTTTCTGGGTTACCTAGATTTCGGCTGGTCAACGTCGGTCAACGATGTTTGACCTTAAATAACTTGAAATCTAGCTATTAACTGACCCTGATTTCACTTGCAGATCCAAGACAACATGTCAGACTACAACTTAAAACATTAAAACATTACAAAGCATGAACACATGAAGATCTAAGCCAACTGACATTTGCTTGTCAGACAACTTTAGAGCTCAAGAACAGATTTTGGAAAAATCACTTTTTACCCATTTTGATGTTATGGATCCATCATGGATCAAAATAGATCGACTAAAAACACCTTCTAACACAAATACAAACACTTAAACACAAATTTTTTTCAAAGCATACAAGATCAAAAATAAAAATTAGGTTTACCTTCTTTCTTTCAATTCTTGATCTAAGCTCTCCAATATGTTATTGGCTGATCTATGGACTGATATTGTGACTGATTCACATATAATTTTCGTGGATTTAGGAGAGAGAGAGAGTTGGTGAGAGAAAAAGTGAAAAATGGCAAGTTTTATGATTTTTCTCTCTTTAATTCTATATATATTGCTTATATTGTTGCTAGGCTGAGATTTTTGGCTGATTTGGCTGATATGTTGTCTCACCAAGTCAACATAGTTGTTCAACAACTAAAGGGGCTAGCATTTTTGCAAGTTACCATTTAAAGAATATAAAAAGGGCATTTTGGTCATTTACAAAATAATTTTAAGGCCAATCTTGTCCAATGCATAAACCTTTGGGGTTTAGGATTTGAGTTAGGGTTTAGGGTTTAGACCCTTTAGGGTTTAAACCCTTTAGATTTGTAATTTAATTTTCAAAATTTTCAAATTTCGGTTTCCAAAATAAAAATTAATAATTCCAAATTACAATTAGGATTCGATAAATATAATAATATTTCCTAATCATGAAATTCAATCTTGCTAATTAGGATTTATATTCCTAATTAAAATTGCTTAAATTAGCAATTAGGGTTCAAATGGTCATTAGGGTTTACAACCCACGAATTAGTGTTTTAATAAGAAAAATAAATTTTCTAAATTATAATTAGGGTTTGTAAAATAGAAATTAATGTACTAAAATATAATTAGGGTTTTCTAATCATATTTAAATTTAATAAACACATTAAGCTTGCCAATTAGGATTAGGCTTTCCTAATTTAGGGTTTAGAATTCCTGAATATAAAATTAGGGTTTCCCGGCTTTCTCTTAGGGTTTCTAACGGTACATTAGGGTTTCTAATCATGAGATTAGGGTTTCTAATATCTTATTAGGTTTTATTAATTTCAAACATTATCCGATCAATCATTGATCAAAAATTCTATACATTACAAACACGAACTCATTAAAATAATTATTTTAATTATATTTTCTATCGAATCCCTTTTCTAGAAATTAGGATTAGGGTTTCTAAAGCTGTTAAGCACAGCTCTACTCTAATTTATTAGTCAATACACAAATTGACTTTCTCGATACACGTATCACCGATACTTGTCACATAAATGATATTTAATATTAATATTAATTAAAAAAAATTTATTCTCAAATTTTGATTATTTGAAATGTCGGGTTATCACATTCACCCCTCCTTAAAAGGATTCCGTCCTCGGAATCACCACTTTTTTTATTCTCTATAATCTTTTAAAGTTATATCATCAATTCATTTTTATCAACCCAATATTAATTTGTGTCTCAAATTCTAACCTGTGACTTGAATCTTTAAAAGAAAATAGTTCACAGAAATATCTGACTCAATTTACTCGCGTAATTAACTTTCTAAACGAAATCATTACCTGTTGCGACCTCCTGAGCAGCCACGCCATCTTGTACCGTCATATTGAATGTACGGGCTGTTGGTCTTCCTGGCTGTGCAGGTCCTCGAGTTGCCAAGGTTCCGCCACCGGGTCCCTTGTTGACACTTTCCTTTTCTGCATTCTTCCTCGGACAGTTCCGAACCAAATGATCAGTCGATCCGCATCCAAAACAACCTTGAATTTTCTTGGGACTGGGGAAATTGGGCCCCTCTTGTCCGCAGTTATAACAAACTCCCTTCTTCTTCAGGCAAACTCCAGCATGGTTCTTCCCACAATTTGCACATGGCTCCCTTCCTTTCCTATTATCTTCTATTTTATTACCCGACTGGGTATTCTCACTCCACTTCCTCTTATTAGGGTTACTTCCACCACTGCTTCCACCGTCATTTGTCTTCCTCTTCTTCTCTTGATGGAATCGAGATGCAGCTTCGCTCCCTCCTTCAGCAATCAACACTTTCTCCATCAATGTCGCGAAAGTGTTGATCTGCAATACTGCTACCTTGTTGTATATTCCCGGCTTCAATCCATTCTCGAATCTTCTCGCCTTTCTTGCTTCTGTGTCCACCTGATGAGGTGCAAATCTTGCCAACTCGTTGAATTTGGCAGCGTATTCTGTTACCGACATGTTCTCCTGCTTAAGTCCTAGAAATTTAACTTCCATCATGGATTGCATACTTGGCGAGAAGTAGTTCTCGAAGAACAACTCCTTGAATCTTGTTCACAACACCACTTCTGTACCAGCTATCGCTTGGTTCGTCTCCCACCAGTAATTAGCTTCTCCCTTCATCAGATAAGTTACAAAAGCCGTCTTTTGTTCCTCCGCTACTCTGGCGATAACGAATGCTTTCTCCATCTCCTTCACCCAAGTTTGGGCTTCAATCGGATCTGTGGTCCCTTTGAATTCAGGCAGTCCTACCGCTTTAAAATCCTTGAAGCTAGCCAATCTATCTACTGACTGATTTCTCGCTCTCCCTCTTGCTGGAGCCCTATTTTCCATAGCTTTGGCTATCATATCTGCAAAATTCTGCATTGGGTCAGCTTGACCTCCTTCATTATTCACCGACTGTTCTTCTCGTTGGTTTCGATTCTGTCGTCTAGGTGGCATGATCTGATTTAAATAAAAATCTTATATTAATTCTCTTTCTCTACACAAATTCTTAACACAATAAGAATTCAAAAATAATTCTCATATAATTGTATATTCATTCGAATAGCACATAGTACATATAGTACTTAACATATTACTATCCCTTTTTAAATTATACCAGAATTAACGACACAATTTTACACAAAAAGTTGCAATTCTCCATTTACACATAGTTATTACCAGTTCGTCAAACTTACCACACTTATGAGTTCAGGAACTTGCCACAAGTATGAGTTTTAAGAACACGCAAATTAATATTAATCTTATATTCATATAGAAAATAAAGATTTCATTCATAAAACATATATATGTACATATGCTTAAACATCGTTCTCGATATTACTACACTTAATATCATAAACTTCTACCCAAAAGATACTATTACATATATCTAAATTATCTACCGACCACTCCCTTCACCGGTCTTCTTCTTGATGGGACACTTGCTGAATCCGTGACCCGTCTGCCCACATGAGAAACACTTCCTCAAATTCGGCTTAGGACAATGCAAAGAAATATGTCCTTCCTGCTTGCAGTTAAAGCACAAGTTCTTCCACATCATGCATTCTCCCGCGTGAGTCTTCCCACACTTGCTACATGCATGCTTCTTCTTCGGGCTTGATTTTTCAGAATTAAGGCTGTCTTTTTCCCTCTTTCTCTTCTTCTTGTCCTTCTTGCTGGTTACTTTAGATGATCCACCACCTTCAGCCTTCATTCTATCCACCTGCGCCTTGAGCTCATTCCGTTCTTCAGTCATTTTGTGTAATGCTCACTCCGTCTTCTACAATTCCTCCAAGAGAAACACTTTGCTCCGAAGTTCTTGAACCTCTGCAGATTCGCGATTTTGTTCTCCAACTTTGATCTTATTATTTAAATCCACCTTAGCTGGCTCAGACTCTGCCTCCTCATCTCCACTCAGATACATCTCGGGATAATCATCATGATTGCTCCCTAGATTAACCATGGGTTCATCATCTCCCACCTTCTCAACTGATTCACTTTGTGCTGGCACCTCAGCTTCCGGCACCGGTGCAACATCCGCTAGCATCTCCGCACTCTTTTCACCTTCTCCAGACATCCTATAATCAGTTGAAATAACTTGATTAGCACTTCACCAATACAACTCCTCACACTATGTGTCCACATATCTTACTATTGATGCACTCCGACAATCCCTCACTTAGAACTCTAAATGAGTTTTATCTATCTCGCGTATGGTTATATTCCTAGGGTTTTCTCCCACCCCACTTAAGGTTTATAACCTACGGCTCTTCTACTAACTGGTGACACCTTGGTCACTACAGCTTTGATACCAACCTGTGACACCCCCAAATCCGGGTTACTTGACCCCCAAGTTTGGTGTTCACGATCCACAATATAATATCATTTAACTACCCATTCATATATAAATAGGAATACATAAGTCATTAACATAAGTTGTTAATACATAAGTCCCAGGTCCACTAACCTTAACATTACAGAAATACCCCTTAGATATACAAAAAGGGTTTATAAATATAGTACAACATAATAATAATATTGTTCATTATACTACTCCAGCATCTTGCCTTTGCCTTTGTTCTTCTTTGACCCGCTGGCCTCTTCGTTCCTAGCTGAAATATTTTATTTATAGCAAGGGTGAGCAACTAGTTTGCCCCGCAAGTTAAGATATACAATAAAGATATACGAATCAACGAGAACAGACTATCTATTTTTATAGAATGACACCAAAGTTCGGGGAACTTTGATTTAGCTGAGCAAATCGTTAATTAATAACAAGTCTTCTCGTATTCTAGGCAACGCAATAATTTGATAATGAAATAGTACAACGCTTTTAAAGTTTCTACGATATTCTATTGAATAAACAAGAATCAATTCTATGCAATAACAAAGTGGAATATTTTCCAGATTTGTGCTGAGTGATCTCACCAGATCTTTGAACTTATTTTCTCGGGTATCTATCAAAGATTTACTTTGATACATACGCAGGAGTATCAGATAACCATAAAGATTAAATCATACCCCTCTGCAAGTACTTAGAGCCGGCCAACTACTTGTACCCTATATTATGCATAATACTTAACAGCGCGCAATGGTCGCATATACGACCCAAAATGTTCCCTTTATATAAAAGGTTGTTCTTCTCAGTCTCAGAATCAAGATTTTTTATTTAACAACGAAATACTGTGATTTCAAATTCTATCTACTTATTGATCTAGCCGAAACAATTGGCATCGATCTATCAATAACAATTGATTTCTCTTCTCGTATTTATCAAGTTCTAACAAATGTTCGTCTAGCCAGAATAATTAGCTAAGATATTTTTCAATATAATTTGACAACAAACAGGAATTATCTGTACTGTCAATATTAGTTTCTACAGATATTAATATCCAACAACAGTAATTCTCTGAATATATATTTTTCCGAATTAATAATTCAATTTGAAATTTAATCATGCACTAACTGCGAATAATCAACAACAAATTCCCTGGACATGGTATAATTATCAATAATTAACCATTAAAATAATTGAATGAATATAACTCAAGGTTGAGTTAGAAAACTTGCCTTTCGCGTTGATTACAGCTACACAATATAATTAACTGTGTTCGTAAGACCTATAATCAACAATGTCGGTCTCACAATTAGCACAATCATTTATAACACGTAACACTGTATTTTACAGTCAAACTTGTCCTAGACACATTACCACATAGCCACATTAGTGTTTATAACCTATATAAACACTTAATAAGTCTAACTAGTTCGGCCTGGTTGGACTTCGGTCCATTCTCGGTGTTCTGGTCACCCTATCCGACAATTAACACATTGATTGTCAATTAAACTTGGTCTCTAAGCTTCAATATTATTTTAGATAAGCCAAATATCGTTTATAATATTTTCCGGAAGCTTTTAATAATTTATAAACAATTATTATAATTTATAATAATTTTTCAAACACTTAAATCATTTTTAAATGATTTAATTATCAAATAATCTTATCATTATTAATATTTAATAATATAAAAATATTAATAACATACTTGTCAAAATATTAAAGTTATTGTTAATAACTTAAAATATTTTTAAATCATCAATATTCTACTTAAATAATTTTTAAAGTATTTAAAATCATTTTTAAATCATCTCCATTAATATTTAAATATTAATGTAATTATTAACAAAATATTAAAAGTCATTAATTATAACTTAAAATATTTTAAAAATATTTTAATCATTTTTAAATGATTTTTAAATCAATAAAATCATTTTTAATTTATTTATTTAATTTAATAAATAAATAATCTAATATCATTAATATTAATTTATTAATGAGAATTCTCAAAAAATATTGAAAATTATATTTTATAACTCCAAATATTTTCTAACACTTTATTCTTATTTAAAATGATTTTTAAATCAATAAAATCATTTTTATCTTATTTATTTAATTTAATAATTAAATAAATTTAATACCATTCATATTAAATTATTAATGAAAATTCTCTAAAAATATCAAAAGTTATATTTTATAACTCAAAATATTTTTAAATATATTATTCTTATTTAAAATGATTTTTCATAATATTAAATCTTTTTTTCTCTAATTTATTTAATACACTAATTAAATAAATTAAATACTTTTAATATTTAAATAATTATAAATATTAAAGAAAAATATTCCAATTGGTCAAAAATTGTTTTTCATAATTTAAAATAATTTATAAAATAATTTTTATAATTTATTTTCTATTTTTAATTCATTACCTGAAAAAAATCAGAAAATAAATTAATTAATCCGTCGCTAATGGCCTATAGCGACACTTAGCGTCGCTGTTGGTGTTCTTGAGCTCAAGAACACTAACAGTCGGCTTAACAAGTGGTCAACTTTGACCGGCTTTTAATCTCAGTGTAATTCGATTCTAGGCTATCTCTAACTGTGATCGTGTAGTGTTTTTGTAACACTACAACAAATAACCATCATCATGGTCTAATAATATCTCAACTGCAAGATCCAAAGCCTCAAAGTGGCTGTCAGAAGCTTCTGGGCTTTCTAGGTTACCCAGAAACCCAGACAGCTTCGACTGTCTAATTTGTGGTTTGATTTTCTTCCAACCCCGGTCATCAAATAAGGTATTATATGGTCCAAAGCTATATTACTAGTGTCAAAGTACATTTACATCACAACATAATAGTTAATCAACATCTACATCGCCAGATTCAACTTGGTCAAACGCTGTCAGAAACATGGTTCTTAAAATTTCTGGGTTTTTCCAAAAACGTGCTCCGTGTCTGAGTGGCCTATTTTGACCACTTATTCCTTTTGATCTGTTAACTGTTTTGGTGTTATAAAAACATGGATCTCGAGTACATACATCCGGCTATAATCTGGTCACAACAAAAACATAAAAACACATAAAACCTGACAGATCAAGAAGCCTAAAGATGTTGTCAGACGCTGAAAACAGCTTTCTGGGTTACCCAGATTTCGGCTGGTCAACGTCGGTCAACGATGTTTGACCTTAAATAACTTGAAATCTAGCTATTAACTGACCCTGATTTCACTTGCAGATCCAAGACAACATGTCAGGCTACAACTTACAACATTAAAACATTACAAAGCATGGACACATGAAGATCTAAGCCAACTGACATTTGCTTGTCAGACAACTTTAGAGCTCAAGAACAGATTTTGGAAAAATCACTTTTTACCCATTTTGATGTTATGTATTCATCATGGATCAAAATAGATCGACTAAAAACACCTTCTAACACAAATACAAACACTTAAACACAAAATTTTTTCAAAGCATACAAGATCAAAAATAAAAATTAGGTTTACCTTCTTTCTTTCAATTCTTGATCTAAGCTCTCCAATATGTTATTGGTTGATCTATGGACTGATATTGTGACTGATTCACATATAATTTTCGTGAATTTAGGAGAGAGAGAGAGAGAGAGTTGGTGAGAGCAAAAGTGAAAAATGGCAAGTTTTATGATTTTTCTCTCTCTTTAATTCTATATATATTGCTTATATTGTTGCTAGGCTGAGATTTTTGGCTGATTTGGCTGATATGTTGTCTCACCAAGTCAATATAGTTGTTCAACAACTAAAGGGGCTAGCTTTTTCGCAAGTTACCATTTAAAGAATATAAAAAGGGCATTTTGGTCATTTACAAAATAATTTTAAGGCCAATCTTGTCCAATGCACAAACCTTTAGGGTTTAGGATTTGGATTTGGGTTTGGGATTGGGTTTAGGGTTTAGACCCTTTAGGGTTTAGGGTTTAAACCCTTTAGATTTGCAATTTAATTTTCAAAATTTTCAATTTCGGTTTCCAAAATAAAAATTAATAATTCCAAATTACAATTAGGATTCGATAAATATATTAATATTTTCTAATCATAAAATTCAATCTTGCTAATTATGATTTATATTCCTAATTAAAATTGCTTAAATTAGCAATTATGGTCAAAATGGTCATTAGGGTTTACAACCCACGAATTAGGATTTTAATAAGAAAAATAAATTTTCTAAATTACAATTAGGGTTTGTAAAATAGAAATTAGTGTACTAAAATATAATTAGGGTTTTCTAATCATATTTAAATTTAATAAACACATTAAGCTTGCCAATTAGGATTAGGCTTTCCTAATTTAGGGTTTAGAATTCCTGAATATAAAATTAGGGTTTCCTGGCTTTCGCTTAGGGTTTCTAACGGTACGTTAGGGTTTCTAATCCTGATATTAGGGTTTCTAATCTCTTATTAGGTTTTATTAATTTCAAACATTATCCGATCAATCATTGATCAAAAATTCTATACATTACAAACACGAACTCATTAAAATAATTATTTTAATTATATTTTCTATCGAATCCCTTTCTAGAAATTAGGATTAGGGTTTTTAAAGCTGTTAAGCACAACTTTACTCTAATTTATTAGTCAATACACAAATTGACTTTCTCGATACACGCATCGCCGATACTTGTCACATAAATGATAATTAATATTAATTAAAAAAATAATTATTCGCAAATTTTGATTATTCGAAATGTCGGGTTATCACAATAAACGCACCGGATATAAAATTCAGGCTCATCGGACAAAGTCCAACGATAGTTAATATATTTAAGTATATATATATATATATATATATATATATATATATATATATATATATATATAAAGCAGTAAACGCACCGAATATAAAATCCAGGCTCATCGAACAAAGTTTGACACACAGTTCATATATAGAAATATATATATACGAAAGCAAATAAACGCAGCGGATATAAAATCCAGGCTCATCGAACAAAGTTCGACAACCGTTAATATATATATATATATATATATATATATATATATATATATATATATATATATATATATATATATTAAAACAGTAAACGCTCCAGCCCGAAGTCTAGGCTCATCGAACAGAGTTCGACATGCAGTTTCATATATATAAATGTATTGTTAGGTTTGTAATATTCATGAACGCAATCAAATTGCACAAAATAAGCAGAAACGTGTAAAAATCAGAGTTTTAAAATTTTACAAACCACATACCCGGATCACCCTTTATGCACAATTATTAATTAAACGAAAATATGAAGAACAAGAATCATACCCTTGAAGATCCACCTCCAATCTTTTTCGCGTTCAACTTTAATCCACCGGGTTTGGTTCCTTCCTTTGATCAACGTTAGCCACCCAAGTGTTTGGCCTTTAGAGGTGATCCACCAAGGAAGAATAAAGATTTAAGAAGATGGGTGCTTGACAAAACCCTAGTTTTCTATCTCTCATAGAAAAAGAATGTACTCTCCAACTCTTGGAATTGTGTATTCACATGTTGTGAAAGTGTCAACCACCTCACCCATAATAAGACTCCTCTTATTTATAGATGTAGCCAACCCTCCTTAACAATTATGGAATTGGGTTTTATTTAATTAATTAAATTCTTTTAATTAATTAAGCTCCCTAATCTTATTAGGGATAATTAATTAATTTTTTTTAATTAATTTGCTTCCTAATCCTATTAGGATATTTGAGAGTACTTTTATTAATTAATTTCCAAACTCCTTTAGGAATTAAATAATAATAATAATAATAATAATAATAATAATAATAATAATAATAATAATAATAATAAGACTCCTCTTATTAATTTATATTTAATATTTCTAAAATATTAAATAATAAATATTAAGCTATTTAATTTATTCTATCACCATAGATTAAATTAAATATACTCAACTTATTATTACGATTATGTCATTAACTTCTTAAATAATTATTCTTCCTTTTATGGTGTGACCCTTTAGGTTCTCTATATTAAACCGGTTGTGAATAAATCAATTAGAACAATTTTAATCTTAATTAAATAAATAAATTAAACTAATAATTTATTTAAATAAATAATATTTATTCTACAATAGGGATAAGCTTCCCTAGTGATCAACGACTTTCCAGATAATATAGATTTCAACATTAATCATAAAAGAACCTTTGAGTTAATAGTTACCGTACAATTCAATCCTTCCACCATACAATGTCTCAATTAAATATAAGACATGGAATTACTATCAAGTCTTATTTTATTTAATTATATGTATTTCGACTCTTAAATGCACAACTCCAAATAATACAAATTAGAAACTCCTTTCTAATTTTATTCTGCCTTGACCAAGGACTACTAGGTTGTCATTTATCGAATCACATAGGACATTTCTCTTCTTTTACTAGAAGTGGTAAATTCTTTATTGATCATATACTATCTCCATGTACAACTTATTATACACAAGCATACCCTTTGATATACCCTAAGGGTCTTAAGGAATAAGTCAAAGTATAACTCATCATACACAAGACACTATGATGATCTCAAGTTTGAGGATCACTTGTACTACTATCACTAAAGGAATTCCTATTGACAGGCAAGTAAAACTCCATTAGGTATTCCTTAGCGAGCCACATTCAGTGAACTTATTCTCTAATAAGCACCTACATACTTGCTTTAGTGTCTCCACACAAATGATCATGAGATTAATCATCCTCATCCAATGAGCAAGCAACGTATGTACCAATCTATCCGGATTCACTAATCCCCAATTTAATAATCCAACGATTGAGAACTATTTTAGTTTTAAGCTTTCTAAGAATTTAGATCTCATTAGAATGATCATCATCATTATTCTAAAAGCATTGCTTAAAATTATGGGTTTATCACATATTATAAAATAGCATCATGTAGATAATTAAAAGTCTTTAATAAATAAATACTTTTTATTAATAAATGATAAGATTGTTACAAAGTATATGCTTTATCATCAAACATGATTGACTTGTGTGCATACTACTTTCAATCTCCCACTTACACTAAAGCCAATCACCATGGTATCTCATACCCTTCTTCTCTAAGTGACGATTATCCTGTTGTTGGATAAGCTTTAGTTAATGGATATGTAATGTTGTTCTTGAGAGTCCACTATCTCTATAGTAATTTCCCATCTTTCAATGATTCTTATAATCAAATGAAAGTGCCACAACACATGTTTAGATCCAAAATGAGACTTAGGAACTATTTATACTTCTATAATAAACTTATCATCCAAACAATCAACTTGCAGCTTCATTTACAACAATATACTTTGTCTTTATCACTAAATCAGTAACTCTTTGCTGGTTGGAACCTTTCAAATTCACTGCACCACTTTTCAAGGTAACGCTTTACCTTAAAGTGGATTTTCTGTCGTCTTGGTTTGCCTGAAAAACTTGAGTCTATTAAGCCCTCTAGTTTTAATTCAGACCCACCATGTAAGATCACATCCTTAGTGCCAGTTAAGTACTTTAAGATATTTTTCACTGTCTCACAGTGAACTTCTCCAGAATATGACTGATCAACATCAGGTCTCGTACATTTCATTGCATACATGATAGTTACTCATGCGATCTCTCTTTTTGGAGTCTATGGGGACTATTAAGAGAGATACACTCCATGGCTCATCAACATGAGACATCCCATGGAGTTTTCCATACTAAACGACTTTAGCATCAAATGAATATACGTTCCTTAGGTTAAGTCGAGCATACCTTGAAAACCCGCGCGCCCGCACTGTAAGTCTGCGCAGAAATAGCTCTCGCGCGCCATGTCTCCATTGAACGCGCGGCCACGCCCGACACTGAATTTTGAAAAAGAAGGAACATCAACCCAAGCCAATGCTGTTACTAGGGATCGACAGCTCCAAAGGTTAGAGTGGAAGGTTGACGCGATGTATGATAATTTTGCAGCGTTTGCTACAGGTTTGACAAGGTCATTGGCAGAGGCATTTGCACAACAGAAAACCATGGTTGAGTGGCCACAGTTTGGGACTGCCATGCCATATCCACCACCGGATTCACCACCTAAAGAGGGTGGTGCAACTGAGCACTAGGGGAGTTTTTTGTAACCCTATACCTTCATTCATTGGGGCAATGAATATTATAAGTTTGGGGGTATTGGGGTAGTTAGTTGCATATAGTTTTTGCATGATTAGTTTAAAATTGGCATGTTTATGTGTTAGTATATGTGCATGTTTAGTTTGCAGAAAATTTTTGATTTTTAGTCATTATTACTTGTGTTAGTATATGTTTCGTTGCATTTTATGTGTCGTGCATGTCTCACAAATTCTAGCTTTATGGAAATTTTGTCTAGCCGAGGATGAAAGTGATGTTTAAAGGATTGTGGAGTATTTTGGATAACATAACCCTAGTTATAATTTTTTACACGATGAAATTCATATTGCTGTTTAGATGCTTTCGGTTTGCACGGACGTGTTCATAATTGTTTGTAGGCATAAGAATGATGTGTTGCATTGTTTAATAGAAAATGTGGTTTTAAAAAGAAAAATCTGTGAAATATGGACTTAGACTGTGCAAAAACATTGATATTCAAACTTTGGGAAAACATGGGTATGCTATGTATAAAAAAATAAAAAAAAAGAAAAAAAAAGTAATAACGTGGCTATTCTTATTTCAGGGCCCTGGCTACTTGAGTAAGTACGCCTGTAGGGGTGTCTTAACACCTAGCGCCCTAAGGTCTTTCATGGTCTGGGAGTCGTTTGAGTAATGGAATGAGGCATTGCACAGTCATGAAAAAAAAAAGAAAAAAATAGCAATAAGCACCGCGGGAAAGAGCGAAAATCGCCCTCGTGAGTAGCAATAAAGCAGTTAAGCCCATTGTTGAACCTTAGTTCGTTTTGATATGTTGGAACAGTCTTTGTTGCATAAGTATACATGAGTCTTGATTTAGACTGTAATTTTCTATTTTGAGCAGTTTAGCATGTGTATTCTTTGCTTAAATCAAGTTTTGGTGAACACAACACACAGACACATCATCTTTATAGTATATATGAATTATCTGAGTATATGATATTATGCCTATAGTTTGGTTTGAACTTGTATTCTCGAATCTGGATAATTCGCTGAGGCATTTTGGACTGAAATTCTGTTATAGCTGGAACATTGTGAGACTCGTTTGAATCATGATTTAGTTGTATAGCATGTAGTTGCATTTTCAGTATCTTATATAGTATGCATAGCTTGAGGGTAAGCAATTGTTCAAGTTTGGGGGTATTTGATAAGTGGATTTTATACCTACTTATTGGATATCAATTCACGCAAACTATGCCCATCTCAAGTACATTTTAGTATGTTTTTAGTTGCATTTCGTAATATTTTGCGTTGCATGTACTGAGAACTCCTTTGGTATAAACGTGCAGGAAATGACATAGATTGGCAGTGGTAGATGGTATGAGGCTAATGGAAGCATAGCGTGAGGAACAAGTGGAGATAAGCAACTAAGGATGGATGATGGAAGAGTGGCATGTCGAAGATTTAGTAGCAGGACAAAGAATCAGTAGCAGCAGCAGAACACATAATCAAAATTACAAAAGCTACGCGGCCGCGCGGCAACACAGGCCAAAATACGCGCGCCCGCGCCATCACCCGGCTTGACCAGATTTTGAAGACGGGCATCCACGCGAGGAATACAAAAGGGAAGCGCGCGGCCGCACGCGTAGTTGACCGAAGTTGCTGACTTTATTTTAATTTGTGTAACTGAGAGGGAAGTGGAATTAAGGCTTATATATGTGACATTTTTTCATGATGAAAGGGATACCACCCCTTGGGGGAACAAGAAGCTACTATTAGTTATTTTCTTCTTTCAATAATAGATTAGAGTAGATTAGTCTAGAGTTGAATAGATTGAAGACTTGAAGCAATTGAAAAGCATCAGAGATTTCATCTTGGATAAGGAGAACAGATTTGCACTACAATTCTCTACTTTTACTTTTCTCTTTGATTCATAATTGTATGTTACGATGTTTATTCTATATGTGAATGATAGATTTGAGTCAGCTATGATATTAACTCTATTCTGAGATTGCAATGGATTCTATGGATTAGTTTACTCTGATATATATGTCATTGTTAGCTTTATTGATTGCTATGAGATTGTCTAATTAGATTCATACTTATTTGCTTAGTTGATTGGCCGTCAATTACTGTGATAATCTATATGGACTCGAGAGACAAAGTATGGGTTTAGATCTGATCTTATTAGCTTAAGATTGTATATTCTACATTGTGATAGGATGTATGATTATTGCTTAGGATAGACATATACCGAAGAGCCATTCGTAGTCAAATGAGAACTTGGGCGTAAACGCTAAGTAATTGTAAATCACATAAACATATAGTGGTTTAGGTAATGTGGGTGTTCATGTGTATTCTATCATCTGTGGATTATATGTGATATGGATATGATACATTGAGAGATGGCTATACTTTACTTTCGTGTTCTTGACTAACAATCCGGTAAAATTAGTTTGGCTTGACAGAGAGTGTGTTGGTTTAAATGAGTCAATAGATGAAATTATGATCTCAGGTCTTCATTATCTAGTCTTACTCTAGGAATAGTTAGGTTTACTTAATTTCATAGTTTAAATAGAAAATATTAAATCATTCGTTTAAATAAGACTGAAATGGTTATGGGTTAATACTTGGTGAACTTTATTAGTTAATTCTCCGTGGGAACGATACTTTACTTACCCTTTATTACTTGTTGACCGTGTATACTTGCACGCATATATTGATCAGTAAAACGACAAACAGTTAGTTTTCATATTCCTAACCAACCTTTTATACGAATTCAAGCAACCAAACCATTAAAATCAATCACTGTCATATCAAGCCATAAAGCCATTCATTTATTGAAAAACGGATGTCAAGCTTTCTTAGCCCATGTTATGGACTTGAACAAAAACACGTCAGATTTGAATAATATTTTTGTTGTTAGTGAATTTCCTAACGTGTTTCCTGAAGAACTTCCTGTTCTATCCCCAGAACGTGAAGTTTAATTCTTTATTGATCTTGAACCGGGTACAAAGCCCATTTCTAAAACCCCATATCGAATGACCCCTATTGAACTTCAGGAGTTAAACGTCCAACTACATGAGTTGTTGGATATCGGTTTCATTCGTCCTAGTACATCTCTTTGGGGTGCTCCTGTTTTATTCGTAAAGAAGAAAGACGGGAGTATGCGACTTTGTATTGACTACTGGGAATTAAACCACATCACCATCAAGAATAGGTATCCGCTACCTTGCATTGATGACCTATTCGAATAGTTGCAATGAGCACAATTCTTTTTAAAGATCAATCTTCGTTCAGGATATCATCAGCTAAAGATTAAAACTGAGGATATTCCGAAGACTGCCTTCAGAACTCGGTACGGGCATTATGAATTCTTAGTCATGTCTTTTGGATTGACAAATGCTCCTGCTGCTTTCATGGATATGATGAACCGTGTATTTAAAGAATATTTGGATCAGTTTGTTGTTGTCTTTATTGATGACATCATCATCTATTCCAAAAGTCGTGAGGATCATGAGCACCATTTGAAGATGGTACTCCAAAGGCTTCGCGGTAACAAGCTATATGCCAAGCTGAAGAAATGTAAATTATGGCTTGAAGAAGTAGCATTCATTGGGCACGTGGTGTCAAAACATGGAGTATATGTTGATCCGGCGAAGATTGAAGCCATGCAAAGTTGGGAGCAACCAAAGTCGGTGACCGAAGTGTGTAGTTTTCTGGGCTTAGCTGGTTATTATCAGAGATTCGTGGAAGGATTTTCTCGAATCGCTACCCTGTTAACTCAGCTGACTCGGAAAGATACAAAATTCGTATGGAGTGAATAATGCGAGTAGAGTTTCCAAGAGCTTAAGAGGAGACTCATTTCGGCACCTATTTTGACAATACCATCTAGTTCGGATGAATTTGTTATCTACAGTGATGCTTCAGGCAAAGGGTTATGATGTGTTCTCATGTAACATGGGACAGTCATAGCCTATGCCTCGCAACAACTCAAAGAATATGAGAGGAGTTATCGTACTCATAATCTAAAGTTGGCAGCAGTCATTTTCGCGTTGAAAATCTGGAGGCACTACCTGTATGGGGAGAAAGTGGAGATTTATACGGATCATAAAAGCCTCAAATATTTCTTCACTCAAAAGGAACTCAACAAGCAGCAACGACGTTGGCTTGAGCTATTGAAAGATTACGATCATACCATCCAATATCATCTTGGAAAAGCAAACGTGGTAGCTGACACATTGAGTAGAAGATCGTATGTAGGTACAAGTGCAATGTTGTTAGCGCAAAGACCCATTTTGTATGACTTGCAAAGGATGGAGATAGAGGTAAAGGCTCCAAGTACCCATGTGATGATATAAAATATACGAGTAGAACCGACTTTAATCGATAAAGTTAAAGCTGCTCAATCTACGGACCTGGAGCTGATGCGTATGAAGAAGAAAGTGCAAGAAGGTGCTATTCCAGAAGCAATAATTGATGAAGAAGGAATACTTCGAGTTCACTCCAGACTTTGTGTTCCTAACGATTCTGACTTGAAGCATAGAATCATGATGGAGGCGCACAAGACACCATTTGTAATCCATCTTGGGAATACCAAAATGTATCAAGATCTTCGACATATATTTTGGTGGAGCAATATGAAGAGAGAGATAGCAGAGTTTATATCTAGGTGTTTAACTTGTCAACGTGTAAAGGCGGAGCATCAAGTGTCAAAGAGTCCATTGCAATCACTTGAGATTCCGAAATGGAAGTGGGAAAACATTACCATGGATTTCGTTACGGGTCTTCCCAAAGTTTCTCAAGGCATAGATGCGATTTGGGTTATTGTTGATATATTAACCAAGTCTGCTCATTTGTTGCCTATACAAGAGACTTATTCCCTTGAATGTCTTGCTCGTATGTACGTGAATGAGATTGTGAGATTGCATGGAATGCCAATATCTATAGTTTCGGATCGTGACCCAAGATTCACTTCACGATTTTGGGTTAGCTTGCAGAAAGCTATGGGCACGGATTTACGATTTAGTTCAGCATACCATCCTCAAACGGATGGGCAATAAGAAAGAACTATTCAAACTCTTGAAGATCTATTAAGACTCTGTGTCCTAGATTTCAAAGGGAGTTGGGATAAGTACCTACCATTGGTGGAATTCTCCTACAACAACAGTTATCAAGCAAGTATAGGCATGGCTCCATTCGAGGCGTTGTATGGAAGAAAATGTCGTTCTCCAGTATGCTGAGACGAGGTGGGTGAAGCAACGTTGTTGGGACCAAAATTGGTACGTATGACTACAGAAAAAATCCAAATGATCCGACAACGTATACAAATGGCATAGGATCGATAAAAGAGTTATGCGGATCTTCATCGAAAGGACGTAGAATTTTATATTGGGGATCATGTATTATTACGTATTGCGCCATGGAAGGGAGTTACAAGATTTGGGAAAAGAGGAAAGCTCAATCCAAGATTTGTTGGTCCATTTGAGATTCTTGACCAAACAGGAAATGTGCCCTATAGACTCGCATTACCTCCAAGCATGTCTTGTATTCATAATGTTTTTCACATATCTATGCTTCGTAAATATGTGAAAGACCCGAACCACATAATTGAGTTAGAACCAGACGATATAGATGAAGATTTAACGTACGAGGATGTACCTGTTAAGATCTTGGATAGGAAAGAGCATGTCCTGCGCACCAAGGTTATACCACAAGTCAAGGTTTTGTGGAGGAACCATGCTATTGAAGAAATGACCTGGGAGTTGTAATCGAAAATGAAAGCGAGGTATCCTCACCTTTTCGAAACACGAGGTACGTACGTCAATTTCGAGGACGAAAATTCATAAGGAGTGGAGGTTGTAAGACCCCAACTTATTATAAATAAAATCAAATTTCTTCTAATTATTTTTTTGAATAATAGGGTGTTAATTTGATATAATGCTTTGGTTATGGATGAAATATGCAAATTTTACAAAATAAGCAAGTGGTTATAAAATATTCATTTTATCGGGGAATATTCGTTTGGTCGTGGAATATTCTTGATGTCGGAGAATATTCGTATGACGGAGCAGTCATTTGTGGAACCCATAATGAAAAACGGGCGAATGAAGAAAACGAAAATTTTAAGTTTTTATAAATAACGACGTAGTAGTTACCGTTAACACTGTTGGAATACCCGGTAGTTAAAATACAGTAATACGCGTGGGTGCACAGTAGCACACGGTATTGCATAGTATTATTGAATTATTGATCCTTGCATAAGAAGCTCAATAATTGTTACAGTAATTACTGTTCAATATTTTATTTTATTGGTTCAATAATTGCTGCGTTGATATTTTATATTGTTGTTGTTTCAATAATTGTCACTGCACAGTATCTCCATTATCAGATCAATAATTTGTATTATTTAAATAATATTATTAGATAGCATTATTGACAATGTCTAAGGAAGTTCTGTCTAAGGAGAGGTTTGGTCACCTAATTACGCGCTAATAAGGAGAAATCCTTATCGGAAAGCCCCATCTTTCTTGGGAACGACCTGGTTGTCATAATTGTGAATTTATATGATAAGGAAATATTTGTTTTTGTGTGGATATAAATGAAGGATTTAATTTTGAGGTATTTTATCAGTATTTTGTTAGAATTGAGGTTTTAAAAATCAAAACAGTGTTCTTAAAGCTCTATTGCTTGAGTTATAATTTTAATCCGACCGTTGGATCATTGTGATTTTTGGATATGTTATACATATATAAGTTGAGTATATGTCCACAAATTTTGAACCGTTAAAAATTAACGTATGAGTTGTTATGAATTTTATGAGGTATTGAAAATCATCCGTTTGTGAATTTTAAATATTTTTTGTTTGAAATTTGGAAAAACTTAAAGATATAAAGTTGTAGAGAATTCGATTTCGTGTGGAATGAACATGCGATTCAATTTTTTTTTATAAAATGGCTATTTTATTTGAATTATTGAAGTTACTTATTATTTAAAATATTTTATAAATTTTTAGAATTGGTGGTCCCCACTTTTGGTTGGTGAAAAATGTGCTGAAATGTTTTTTTAAAAGTGGTGGGCAGGAATAGTAGCAGGTAAAGCCATCAAGTAGCAGGTTAAGTCTGCTTCGGCGTTCTAACATTTTCCTATAAATAGGGTGCTGAGTTAGAATTGAAAATCACACCAGAAACAAGTTTTTCTATATATATATATATATATATATATATATATATATATATATATATATATATATATATATATCGAGCATATTTTGTGAGTATTTAGATACTTTTAGAGTTGCTATTCAGTGCAAATTTCCTTCAGCGTCATATCCGATATTCCGGTCAGAAATACTGTATTTTGAGGTAAGGGATGTTATTTTTTTGTAAATAGTATTATTTCTTTCAATATCATTATGCCAAAATTTGGTCTGAACTTTTAATCAAATTTAAAACTTTTTGTGTCGGGGTTACTATTCACATATACGACACTATTCACGAATACGGCTCTATTTATCAAAAAATAAATTTTTTTCTTCTTTGTCCCAGATGTCTATTATGGTTACTATCTTTGATTATATCCATATTTTGATCGTCATTCTTAAATTTTTCTCCATTATGTTTTATTGTGGAGTATTTTTAAACTTGAATTATCTAAAGTACGAATATCTGAACTTTGTCCTTTTATCGTAGTAGATTCGTTCTCTAAATTTTTTTTCATCATCCTCGGTCCTTAATAGTGATACTTGATAAATATCTTTGCCCTGTAGTGCAAAGATGAAGGATTACCTGATAAATATCTTTGGTCCGTAGTGCAAAGATGAGATGAACATGACCAGCTGGTGATACAAATGAATATCTTTGGCCCGTAGTGCAAAGATGAATATATGATTCAAGATGTATATTGATTGATGTTACAGGGATAAAATATCGATGATGGACTTTTAAATTCATAGATGATAGTAGATTTCATTCTCTACTTAACTCTTCTAATGAATTATTATTTTCACTACTGTAAGACCCCGAATTTTATGAAATAAAAGTATTCAATTTTTCTTATAATTACAATTCAGTAAATGGTTAAATTGATAAAAAGTTAAAGTTATGGGTGAAATATGAAAATTTTTCAAAATAAACAAGTGGTTATAAAATATTCATTGTTGTCGGGGAATATTCGTTTGGTCGTGGAATACTCTTTCTGTCGGGGAATATTCGTACGACGGCGCAGACATTTGTGGGCCCCGTAACAGAATAACTATCGGATGAAGATAACGACAAAAATTGAGTTTTTATAATTAACAGCGTAGTTGTTACCGTTAACACTGTTGGAATACCCGATGGTTAAAATACAGTAATACGCGTTATTGCATAGTATTTTTGAAATTATTGATTCTTATGTAAGAAGGCACTACTGAATAATTGTCACAGTAATTATTTTTCAATATTTTATTTTATTGATTCAATAATTGCTGCGTTGATATTTTATATTATTGTTGTTTCAATAATTGTTGCTACACAG
Source organism: Panax notoginseng (assembly GCA_016801055.1). Lineage (NCBI taxonomy): Eukaryota > Viridiplantae > Streptophyta > Magnoliopsida > Apiales > Araliaceae > Panax > Panax notoginseng. Next base: position 134,798,020 of record CM029013.1, on the reverse strand, counting down.
TATTTCCCATTATCAGATCAATAATTCATATTATTTAGAATACTATTATTAATTGACAATATCTAAAAAGTTCTGTCTAAGGAGAGGTTTGGTCATCTAATTGCGCGCCAGTAAGGATTAATCCTTATTGGAAAGCCCCCTCTTTCTTGGGAACGGTCTGGTTGTCATAAATGTGATTCTGTAATATTATTTGTGAATAATTAATTATTGATTCATATGACAAGGAAATATTTATTTTATGTGGATATAAATGAGGGATATATTTTTGTGGTTAAAAATGAAGGAGTTAATGTTGAGGTGTTTTATCTGTATTTTTGTCGGAACGGAGGTATTGAAAATCAAATTAGGGTTTTTGAGATATTTTGCGAGTGTTATAATTTTTAATCCGCCCGTTGGATCGTGGTAATATTTAGATATGTTATACATATATAAGTTGAGTATATGTCCGCAAATTTTGAACCGTTAAAAATGAACGTATGATTTGTTATGAATTTTAAGAGGTGACTGATTCGAAAATTAGGTTTATAAATGATTTTGGTGAAAAATTCTAGAATTGAGTGGGCCCACTTGTGGTTGGTGAAAAAATGTGCTGAATTTTATTTCAAATGTGGTGGGTGGCAATAGTAGCATGTAAAGCCATCAGGTTACAGGTCAAGTCTGCTTCGGCATGCTAACATTTTCCTATAAATAGAGGGCTAAGTTAGAATTAAAAATCACACCAAAAACAAGTTTTCTCTCTTTCTCTCTCTTGATTATTGAGTAAATTTTGTGAGTATTTAGATACTTTGAGAGTTGTTATTCAGTGCAAGTTTCCTTCGACTTTGCATTCCAGTCAGAAATACTGCACTTTTGAGGTAAGGGATAGTAAGGGATATTAAGGGATGCTATATTCTTCATAATGATGTTATTCTTTCAATATCATTATACTGAAATATTGGTATAAATTTTATTGTGAAATTTTTACCTTTTTTATGTCGGAGTTACTATTCATGAGTTACTATTCCCGAGTTACTATTCCCGAGTTACTATTCACGAGTTACTATTCACAGAAAAATTAGTTTCTTTTTCGGACCAAATTATCGTTCATTTATGAATATTGCTCTTGAAATTAAATTCATGTTTTGATCATATTATTTTTATTATCATATATAACATTTTTATAACCCTGATGTTGAAATTCTCTTTCACTTGAGTGTAAAGATGGGTAGATTATTGGTATGATCATGACTATGTGTTCTCTTTGGCCAGTAGTGCAAAGTTGAATTGTTGACTGGTATGATCATGACCATTGAATTTATAACGGAATATCTTTAGCTTAAGTGTAAAGGTGAGTTGATCAAAATGGTTATAATTATTGTTTATATAATTTTGAAATGATTATATATTTCTTTGAGATATGAATATATTTGGCCTGTAGTACAAATATGAACTGTTGAGGAATATCTTTGGCATGTAGTGCAAAGATGAATTATTGATGAATATCTTTGGCATGTAGTGCAAAGATGACCTGTTGTTGAATATCTTTAGCCTGTAGTGCAAAGATGGTCTATTGATGAATATCTATGGTCGTAGTGCAAAGATGAAATTGTTAGTATGATTTTAAACAGGAACTGTGATTTGGTATAACCATGATCTTTGATGTTTCAGGTAAAGACATGTGATGAAAATTATCTTCGTCCTGGATGCGAAGAAAAATTTAGAATCACAATTATGATTATGAGTTATTCATGTGATTGTGGACCAAAACTGTTGATTGATGTTACAAGGATAAATTATTATTGGTGGATTTTTAACATGGAGAAGATAAGAGACTTTATGGTCTATTTGACTCTTCTAATGGATTGCTCGTTCCGCTGCAACTATGGTTGAAATTTTTTATCATCTACCATATGTTCTAAATCTCTAATTTATTACTGTAGAAGGCTATTGATAATTTATTTATCTTTAGTCATGATATTATTTACTGAGCTAGTTGTGCTCACCCTTTTGCTTCACAATTCCTTTTAGGTAATAAGAGTGTAGCTGGGTCGAGCGGGATTAACAAGGGAATAGAAAGGTGGTCATCATTTAGTAGTTATATTTGGTGAATAAAATAGGGTGAGGCGAACCCGATGTTGGAAGGGTGTTTTGTCACTATCATACAAGATGTCTAATGACATACAACCTCGTGTCATCATAAGACAGGGTTGTGCTCATCCACTTGCTGAGTATTTTTACGAGCACTACCTGTATAATCTTCGTGTTTGTTTGAAGTATAATTCTCAATTAGAGACAGTGGAGATAATGATAAGTCAAGAGAAGACTCATCATTGGGAAGAATATGATAGTAATCTTCTCGTTTTTCTTTAGGGTACATTGGGTCAACCAAGGATAATTCTGTGGCCATATGATATCTATCACAACCTAGAAACATGGCCTCCTATATACCAAGGTTTCCTTGAGCACTTCCCAAAGATTCTAATTTCTAAAATAGTTTTTGACTATACCTTTATGTAAGGTGTCATTGCGAGGTGCTGTCCACGGTTGGGACATGAGTCACATTTGGTATATATTTGTATCCAAACTCACAGCATATGTGTTGTTGTATTTTGCACGACAATTGTTGTAATAAAGTTGTAGTTATTTTCTGTACCATGTATTTGGCGACTCAGAATAGGTTGGATGGAATGGACCTATTTTGGGGTCGTTACATTTTGGTATCAGAGCTATAAGTAAAGAGCCCTGAGCCTCTCGCTGGTGACTTCCTGTTGATGGGGGATGCACCGAAGCCAGACTCTCCGTAGGGCACGCCGTTCTGCAGTGGCAAACTGATAGGTATCAATGTAAGGTGCTGACATAGGTTGGTGTCCAGAGTTACATTTTGGTCGAGAAATAGAACTAGGAGGGGAGAGATGAGTAAATCCTTCGCTAGTGTCTCCTACCTAAGCTTATTTGTTGGTCAGTCATAATATTGGGATATTATGTGATATGTTAATTTGTTAAATTTACCCTTGTTTTGAAGCTATATTCTAGAATGATATCTAAAATACAGGAGATGAACAATAGAGAAATCATGATGACATGGAAGATGGAATCTGAAATGAAAGCAAGGTATTCTCATCTCTTTGAAATACCAGGTACGTAAATTTCGGGGACGAAATTTCATAAGGAGGGGAGATTGTAAGACCCCGAATTTTATGAAATAAAAGTATTCAATTTTTCTTATAATTACAATTCAGTAAATGGTTAAATTGATAAAAAGTTAAAGTTATGGGTGAAATGTGAAAATTTTTCAAAATAAACAAGTGGTTATAAAATATTCATTGTTGTCGGGGAATATTCGTTTGGTCGTGGAATATTCTTTCTGTCGGGGAATATTCGTACGACGGCGCAGACATTTGTGGGCCCCGTAACAGAATAACTGTTGGATGAAGATAACGATAAAAATTGAGTTTTTATAATTAACGGCGTAGTTGTTACCGTTAACACTGTTGGAATACCCGGTGGTTAAAATACAGTAATACGCGTTATTGCATAGTGTTTTTGAAATTATTGATTCTTAAGTAAGAAGGCACTGCTGAATAATTGTCACAGTAATTATTGTTCAATATTTTATTTTATTGATTCAATAATTGCTGCGTTGATATTTTATATTATTGTTGTTTCAATAATTGTTGCTACACAGCATTTCCCATTATCAGATCAATAATTCATATTATTTAGAATAATATTATTAATTGATAATATCTAGAAAGTTCTGTCTAAGGAGAGGTTTGATCATCTAATTGCGCGCCAGTAAGGAGAAATCCTTATTAAAAAGCCCCATCTTTCCTGGGAACGGTCTGGTTGCCATAAATGTGATTCTGTAATATTATTTGTGAATAATTAATTATTGATTCATATGATAAGGAAATATTTATTTTATGTGGATATAAATGAGGGATATATTTTTGTGGTTAAAAATGAAGGAGCTAATGTTGAGGTGTTTTATCTGTATTTTTGTCGGAACGGAGGTATTGAAAATCAAATTAGGGTTTTTGAGATATTTTACGAGTGTTATAATTTTTAATCCGACCATTGGATCATGGTAATATTTGGATATGTTATACATATATAAGTTGAGTATATGTCCACAAATTTTGAACCGTTAAAAATGAACGAATGATTTGTTATGAATTTTAAGCAGTGACTAATTCGAAAATTAGGTTTATAAATGATTTTGGTAGAAAATTCTAGAATTGAGTGGGCCCACTTGTGGTTGGTGAAAAAATATGCTGAATTTTATTTCAAATGTGGTGGGTGGCAATAGTAGCAGGTAAAGCCATCAGGTTGCAGGTCAAGTCTACTTCGGTGTGCTAACATTTTCCTATAAATAGAGGGCTAAGTTAGAATTGAAAATCACACCAGAAACAAGTTTTCTCTCTTTCTCTCTCTAGATTATTGAGTATATTTTGTGAGTATTTAGATACTTTGAGAGTTGTTATTCAGTGCAAGTTTCATTCGACTTTGCATTCCAGTCAGAAATATTGCACTTTTGAGGTAAGGGATATCAAGGGATAGTAAGGGATATTAAGTGATGTTATATTCTTCATAATGATGTTATTCTTTCAATATCATTATACTGAAATATTGGTATAGATTTTATTGTGGAATTTCTACCTTTTTTATGTCAGAGTTACTATTCATGAGTTACTATTCACGAGTTACTATTCCCGAGTTACTATTCATGAGTTACTATTCACGAGTTACTATTCACAGAAAAATTGGTTTCTTTTTCGGACCAAATTATCGTTCATTTATGAATATTTCTTTTGAAATTAAATTCATGTTTTGATCATATTGTTTTTATTGTCATATATAACATTTTTATAACCCTGATGTTGAACTTCTCTTTCACTTGAGTGTAAAGATGGGTAGATTGTTGGTATTATCATGACTATGGGTTCTCTTTGGCCAGTAGTGTAAAGTTGAATTGTTGACTGGTATGATCATGACCATTGAATTTATAACGGAATATCTTTAGCTTAAGTGTAAAGGTGAGTTGATCAACATGGTTATAATTATTCTTTATATAATTCTGAAATGATTATATATTTCTTTAAGATATGAATATATTTGGCCTGAAGTACAAATATGAACTGTTGAGGAATATCTTTGGCCTGTAGTGCAAAGATGAATTATTGACGAATATCTTTGGCCCGTAGTGCAAAGATGACCTGTTATTGAATATCTTTAGCCTGTAGTACAAAGATGGTCTGTTGATGAATATCTATTGTCGTAGTGCAAAGATGAAATTGTTATTATGATTATAAACCGGAATTGTGATTTGGTATAACTAGGATCTTTGATGTTTCGGGTAAATACATGTGATGAAAATTATCTTCGTCCTGGATGCGAAGAAAAATTTAGAATCACAATTATGATTATGAGTTATTCATGTGATTGTGGACCAGAACTGTTGATTGATGTTACAGGGATAAATTATTGTTGGTGGATTTTTAACATGGAGAAGATAATAGATTTTATGGTCTATTTGACTCTTCTAATGGATTGCTCGTTCCGCTGCAACTATGGTTGAAATTTTTTATCATCTACCATATGTTCTAAATCTCTGATTTATTACTGTAGAAGGCTATTGATAATTTATTTATCTTTAGTCATGATATTCTTTACTGAGCTAGTTGTGCTCACCCTTTTGCTTCACAATTCCTTTCAGGTAATAAGAGTGTAGCTGGGTCGAGCGGGAGTAACAAGGGAATAGAAAGGTGGTCATCATTTAGTAATTATATTTGGTGAATAAAATAGGGTGAGGCGAACCCAACGTTGGAAGGGTATTTTGTCACTATCATACAAGATGTCTAATGACATACAACCTCATGTCATCATAAGACAGGGTTGTGCTCATCCACTTGCTGAGTATCTTTACGAGCACTACCTATATAATCTTGGTGTTTGTTTGAAGTATAATTCTCAATTAGAGATAGTGGAGATAATGATAAGTCAAGAGAAGTCTCACCATTGGGAAGAATATGATAGTAATCTTCTCATTTTTCTTTGGGGTATATTGGGTCAACCAAGGATAATTCTGTGGCCATGTGATATCTATCACAACCTAGAAGCATGGCCTCCTATGTACCAAGGTTTCCTTGAGCACTTCCCAAAGATTCTAATTTCTAAAATAGTTTTTGACTATACCTTTATGTAAGGTGTCATTGTGAGGTGCTGTCCACGGTTGGGACATGAGTCACATTTGGTATATATTTGTATCCAAACTCACAGCATATGTGTTGTTATTTTTTACATGACAATTGTTGTAATAAAGTTGTAGTTGTTTCTGTACCATGTATTTGGCGACTCAGAATAGGTTGGATGGAATGGACCTATTTTGGGGTCGTTACAACTACAGTTGTTGATCTAAAATTTGTTGTCTATTGTATTCTATCAGATTTTTCCCTGTTAAAGTCTAATTATAATTTGCTGTATATTATCTTAGTTATAATATTATTTACTAGGCTAGTTGAGCTCACCCTTTTCCTTTTTGTTCTATTCTTATTCTTAGGAGGTGAGAATATAGCAAGAACTAGCCGGGGTATGGAGTGATGGTTCTAGAAAGTTGTTTTAGCAGTCCTCACTATTTTTGTAAAATAGTGTATCAATAATTGTAATGAGGACTCCTTTTGAGTTTTAATACTGTCTATTAGATAATATTTGTATTTAAACTCACAGTTTATGTGTTGTCGTATTTTGTACGACAATTGTAGTAATGAAGTTATATTTGTTTCTGTACCATGTATTTGGCGGCTCAGAATGGGTGATGTATACCTATTTTGGGGGCGTCACAGCCCAGCTGCGCCGGTCCTAGGCTTAGCCATGGCGCAGCTGCGCTAGTCTGAAATCAGAACCTGGTTAGTTTGAAATCTGATCTTGAGTCAGTTGACTTGTATGATGCCTATATTGCTAGAGGTGGTTTAAAACCTACTGATACATGTATATAAGTGATGCTTAGATGATATATTGGTGTTTGCCTCATAATAGGAAGGTCCATGGGAAAAAGGACTTAACCTTGAGCATTCTAAATTTACTTATGAAATAACTAGGTATTTGATTTATGATGAATCTATAATCTGATTTTATACCATATGTGAATACTTGAATCATGTCAAGCTTGATTAAAGACTGTGTTAGCTAATGAACATCTTGAACATATAATACCCTATAAATAGTATTCAAAAGTGTTGATTTCTTAACGTGGATAAACTACGCTTAAGGCAAGTATCGGAACCCTACTTTTACTGTGTAAGTATTCTAACGCTTGCATTACTTTATTCAACGGATATTGTAAGCTTATCTCCTTGAATGCAAGCTATACTACTTATTCGTTCAATTGAGCTAGTATGTCTAAAACTCTTGTGAAAACTATTATTCATGTTGAAGTTGGTATTTTTCTTGAATATTGTGAAAGTGTCTATGCCATTTGATTCGGTTAGACTATATGAATGTTTATAAAATTGTCCAAACCAATTGATTGGTGCAGAAATCTTGAAAATTGAGTTGAACAACCCTTATGGTAAGGGGAATATATGTTGTTGGAAACCCCAACACATGAATAGATTATTACTGTGGTGTTATACATAACATAAAGTATTGTAGGTTGATCATCTATAGTACGTGATTTTTGGGTTATCAGTTTAATATTGGTAATTCTAGTAGAAGTTTGATAGTCCTTAGTGACTGCTCAGTATAAATTATTTATCCAGTTGGATACATTGATAATCTTTGAATTCATATATATCTATTGATTTATATTGAATTATCATTCTTATTCCAAGAATTATTGATATTCGTTATTCATGATATTATTCTGAAACTCTAAACTATCTTAGAGATGATGCTTCGATATTTCATACTCGTGTTATAAAACTCTTTACCCTTGTTGAGTATTACTTGCTGGGCAATTTGTGCTCATTCTTGCTTATTTAAAACCTTTCAGTTAAGGCAAAATAGGGAGGTGTCTCTGGGTAAGACAAGAGCAAGGGAAAGGCTACCGACTAGCTTGTCCCTTTATGTTTAAATCTATTATGTTGCATTAAGACTATTTTCAGACCATGTTTAAGCTTAAGTAGGATTATGTAATAAGTCTTTATTCGATATTATTATGTAATCTATTAAGTACTGTAGGTTACGAGACTTGTGGGAATAATTATAATAAATCATTGTATATTATTCTAAATTAGATCTTTCGTTGTGAATGTGTAATTTTAGTTATTATGGTGTTACCATGAGAACGTGATGAACCAAATTCGAGTGACCATGTGGCGATCAGAATTTGGGGGCGTCACAAATCGGACCTATAAAAAGCTGGACAAAGCTTTGGTTAATAACCTATGGCTGGATTTTTTTCCCTTCCTCTCAAGTCCTTTTTACTCCTCATGAGCTTTCTAACCATTGCCTAGTGGTTAAGTTAGGATTGGCTATTCCTCACATTCTGAAACCCTTCCAGTTCTTCAACTTCATGGTTGGGCTGGATAATTTCATGGATGTTGTGCAACCTTCTTGGAATACCCCTGCCTTTTGAGACCCGCTGCAGATCCTTTCGAGTAAGCTCAGGGTTGTCAAGAAGGTCTTAATTATTCTGAATCGTGTTAATGGTAACCTCTCTTCTAATGTTGAGAAATATAGAGCCCTCATTCATGCTACACAACAGACTGTCTCCTTGAACCCTATCGATCCTCTCCTCCTTTCTCTTCAGCAATCTCAAACTGCTACTCTTTTGGCTGACCTTATTTGTGAAGAAAATCTTTTAAAGCAGAAGTCTAGGATCCAATGGCTTAAGGAAGGGAACAAAAATACTGGCTTCTTTCATAACTAGATTAAGAATAGATGGAACTAAAATAAAATCTTATCTATTAAAAACGTTGTGGGGGATTTATGTTTTGGACACTCGGCTGTCCAAAGTATTGAAGTTGACCATTTATGTTCTCTATTGGGCAGTCCTCCTCTTGCTGAGGGTCAAACTTCTTCGGACCTGGAGTCTTTAGTTTCTTCCAAGGTATCATCTCAACAAGCTTAGTTGCTAGAATGGGACGTTACTGATGAGGAGATTCTGAATACGTTGAAGTGCATGAAAAAGAATAAGAGTCCTGGCCCGGATGGTTTTAATGTTAATTTCTTTCTTTTTACTTAGGATATTGTGGTCCCGGACTTCATTGCTGCTATTCAGTCTTTCTTCCGTCAAGGATGTCTTCTTAGAGGTACCAATGCTACGGTTATTGCTGTTGTTCCAAAAACCGTTAACCCTTCTTCTATGAATGACTATAGACCAATTTCTTGTTACAATACCACCTATAATTGTATATATAAGATCATTGTCGCACGTCTCATGGGTATTCTTCCTTCTATCATTTCGCCAAGTCAAGCTTCTTTTATTAAAGGTAGAATGATAGGGGACAACATTCTCCTTGCTCAGGAGTTATTCAGAAATTATCACAGACCCTTCGGGTCACCTAGATGTGCTCTGAAAATTGATTTAAGGAAAGCTTTTGATTCTATTTCTTGGGATTTCTTATTGGCTGCTCTTCGTTTCTTTAACTTTCCTCCAAAATTCTTGTTCTGGGTTAAAGCTTGCATTACCTCTACTACCTTCTCTGTCAAGGTCAATGGTGCTCTTTGTGGCTATTTCAAAGGAAGTAAGGGGCTTAGGCAAGGTGACCCCCTTTCACCTTATCGTTTTGTCATTACCATGGAAGTTTTTTCTCTTATGCTTTATAAGGCTTCCAAGCTTCCCTCTTTCCATTATTGTTGGAACTCGGCTGCCATCTCCCTCACTCATCTCTGTTTTGCGAATGATCTTATCATTTTTTGCCAGGGAGACATTGACTCTGTTAGTACCCTCAAACTTTGCCTTGATCAGTTTTCTTCTCTGTCTGGCCTGCTCATTAATTCCTCGAAGAGCATATGCTTTCTTTCACATGTTCCTCTTGACACTAGCGATGATATTCTATTTATCCTGGGATTCCAGTTAGGTTTTTTCCCTACTAAGTTTCTTGGTATTCCTTTGATCACAACCAAACTTAGTCTTGCGGACTGCCAACCACTTCTTGAAAAAATGAAATCCAGAATCTCTTCGTGGACTAACAGATTCCTCTCTTATGCTAGTAGACTGCAATTGATCAAATCGGCTATCCACTCTATCCAAGCCTATTAGTCAGCTCATTTTATTTTCCCTGCCTTTGCTATAAATGACATGAAATCTTCCATGACCAAATGCATTTGGAAAGGCCCTTCTATGGGAAAATTTGGTGCTAAAGTTGCTTGGAGCAAAATATTTCTTCCTTTTGCTGAAGGGGGGCTGGCTATTAAGAATCTTGAAGATTGGAACAAGGGTCAGATTATGATGCATCTCTGGCAGATCATTACTCCCTCCTCCTCTTCTTACTGGGCTAAGTTGGTTCGTGCTGTCCATATTAAAAATAATTTTTTTGGATTCTTCCTATTCCCTTGGATTGTTCTTGGATTTGGAGGAAAGTTCTCAAACTTTGAACTATTGCATGCATGCACATTTCCTTTTCTATTAGTAATGGTTCTCGTACTAGTCTTTGGTATGACCCATGGTTAGGTCATTCTCCTCACGCTATTTCTATTCACTCCCCCTTGATTATTAACTCTGGCCTTAGTCCTGCTGCCTCAGTCAGTCGAATCATCCTTAACTCTTGCTGGGCCCTCCCCTCATCCAACCATAATGATCTTATTGAATTTCAAAATTCTTTTGATATGTCTAGGATATGTAACTCTGATACTCAGGATGATATTTTTTAGGATGGCACCAGGGCTAAGGATATTAAAACCTCTACTTTTTGGTGTTCTATTCGCAAAGTAGGTTTGACTGTGGGGTGGAATAATATGGTGTGGCATAGCATAGTGCCTTCTCGGTACTCTTTCCTTCTTTGGCTTGCTTTCCACAAGAGGCTTCGGACTCTTGATATGCTTATCATGTTTGGTATGAAAGTGAACCCCCTTTGTGTCCTCTGTTCTACTGAGAAGGAAACCTTTCATTACCTCTTCTTCCAATATAGATTTTCCTTTCAGCTTTTTGTCGATATCCTTACGCGTTGTGGCTGGAGAGGGATGAGTCGAAGTTGGTCCTCAATCACGGATTTTCTTTGTTGTAGCTCTGGCCCCAATTTCAAGCATGGTTTATTATTTTTTGGCTTTGCTACTGTTGTGTATCGGATTTGGCAAGAGCGTAATTCTAGGATTTTCTCTAATAAGGCTACTCCTGTTCGGGTCATTCTTCGTGATATTATCCATATTATCAAATGTCGCCTCCACACTTATGCTAGATTTCAAAAGCTTAAATCTAAGGCTTGCTTCAATTATATTATATTGTAATCACAATCAGTCTTACTGTTGTAATTGTATCTGGTTGGCTCTGCAAGTTTTGGACCTGTTTGGTCTTTATTTGTCTGTCCAGCAATGTTCGGTGCTGCTTCGGTAATGGTGGTCCAGCAATGGTATCTCTTCTATTCTGCTTTGGCTAGGTGGGACTCCGGCCAGGTGGGGTTTCTGTGGCTTCGGCCAGGTGGGGTTCTTCGGTTATGTTTTGGCTAGGTGGGGATTTGAGAGGGTGGGGCTTCGGCATAGCAGTTGGCAAATTGAGGCTTCGACTAGTTGGGTCTTCGACCAGGTTGTGACGCCCCAAAAAATAGATATACATCACCCATTCTGAGTCGCCAAACAAATGGTACCGAAACAACTACAACTTTATTAATACAATTGTCGTACAAAATATGACTAAACTTAAACTGTGAGTTTAAAATACAAATATTATCTTCTAGACAATATCCACACTAAAATAAGTCCTCATTATAATTATTGATACACTATTTTACAAAATATTGAGGACCGCTAAACAACTGTTTAGAACCATCATTCCACACCCCGACTACTTCCCGCTATATTCTCTCTTCCTGAGAAGAAAAATGGAACAAAAAGGAAAAATGGTAAGCTCAACTAGCCCAGTAAAGAATATCATGACTAAGATAGTATAGAACAAATTATCGTTAGTCCTCAACAGGGAAAAAATCAGATATAATAAATAGACAACAAGTTTCATATCAATATTCGCAGCGGAAATAACAATTCATTAGAAGAGTTAAGTAAAGAATAAAATGTACTATCTTCTATGAATTTAAAAGTTCATAATCAATATTTTATTCCTGTAACATCAATCAATATACATCTTGAATCAAATATATTCATCTTTGCACTACAGGCCAAATATATTCATTTGTATCACCAGTTGGTCATGTTCATCTAAACACATGTTCATCTTTACACTACGGGCCAAAGATATTCATCTTTACATTACAGGCCAAAGATATTCAGTAATATCATCATTTAGGACTGAGAATGATAAAAATATTTTAAAGAAAACGAATCCAGTGAGACAAAAGAACAAATATTAGGGATTCGTACTTCAACTTATCCATGTTCAAAAATACCCCATAATATACCATAGTGGAGTAAAATTCAAGAATAAAGATCAAAACATGGATACAATCAAAGATAGTAACAAAAATAGACATATGGGACAAAGAAGAGAAAATTTCATTTTTCTGGTGAATAGTGTCGTATTCGTGAATAGTATCGTATACGTGAATAGTGTAGTATACGTGAATAGTAATCCCGACACAAAAATGTAGAAATTTCATAATAAAATTCATATCAATATTTCGGTATAATGATATTGGAAGAAATAATATCATTTATAAAAAAAATAACATCACTTACCTCGAAAGGACAGTACTTCTGACTGGAATACCGGATATAGTGCTGAAGGAAACTTGCACCGTATAGCAACTCTCAAAGTATCAAAATACTCACAAAAATACGCTCGATAATATAGAGAGAGAGAGAGAGAGAGAGAGAGAAATTTTCTGTTTCTGGTGTGATTTTCAATTCTAACCTAAGCAACCTATTTATAGGAAAATGCTTAGAACATCAAAGCAGAAAATTTAATAAAATAATAATATTTATTAAAAAATTTCACGCCCACCTCTTGAAATATGAATTCAGCATGTTTACAACACAAGTGGGGCCCACCCAATTGCAAAAAACATTTTTCTTAAAATAAATATTTTAAACTCCAAAAATTAATTATTCCGGAACTTCAATAATTCATAATAAATAGCCCCTTTATCAAAAAATTTCAAATTTTATATCCATTTCATAGGAAATTCAATTCTCTACAACTTTGTAAGTTTAAGTTTTTCCAAATTCCAAGCAGAAATTGACCGAAATCCACATACTGACGATTTTACAGGCTATAATCAAATTTCAGTTAAAATTCGGGGTCCACCAACATGTTTAACATGTTTTTAGTATTTATTGCAACAAAAATACTCTTCCACCTCATTTATTCATATATCACACATTCATCGTAAAAATATCATCATTATTATATTATTGAAATATAATAATATATTTAAATGAATTATTTTATCAAAAAAAAATATCGATTTTCAACAATTGTCATTTTTTTAAAAATTTCTCCATTTATATCCACATAAATAAATATTTTTCTTATTATATAAATCAATAATTAATTAGTCACAAATAATATTACAGAATCACAATACTGATAACCAGGTCTTTCTCAGGAAAGAGGGGGCTTTCCGATAAGGATTTCTCCTTACTGGCACGCAATTAGGTGACCAAACCTCTCATTAGATAGAACTTCCTTAAACATTGCCAATAATGCTATCTAATAATATTATTCAAATAATATGAATTATTGATCTGATAATAGAATATTGTGCAGTGACAATTATTGAAACAACAATAATATAAAATATCAACGTAGCAATTATTAAATCGATAAAATAAAATATTGAACAGTATTTACTATAACAATTATTGAATAGTGACTTCTTACGTAAGACTCAATAATTGGTGTAATACCGTGTGCTACTACTGTGTAACACCACGTATTACTGTGTTTTAACCACCGGGTATTCCAACAGTGTTAACGGTAACAACTACGCCGTTATTTATAAAAAAAAATTATACTTGTCGTTTTCTTCATCCAAGCGCTTTTCGTTATGGGGCCCACACAAGGCTGCATCGTCGTACGAATATTCCTCGACAGTAAGAATATTCCATGACCAAATGAATATTTCCCGACAACAATGAATATTTTATAACCACTTGCTTAATTAAGATATTTGCGCATTTTACCCATAACTTACACATTAACCAAATAAACCCTTACTATTTCAAAATAATAAATAGAGAAAATTCAATTTCATTTATAAAAAGTTGGGGTCTTACAACCTCCCCTCCTTATGAAATTTTGTCCTCGAAATCGACGTACGTACCTGGTGTTTCGAAAAGGTAAGGGTACCTCGCTTTCATTTTCGTTTTCAACTCCCAGGTCATTTCCTCAATAGCATAGTTCCTCCACAAAACTTTAACTTGTGGTATAACTTTTGTGCGTAAAACATGCTCCTTCCTATCTAAGATCTTGATAGGTACATCCTCGTACGTTAAGTCTCCGGCAATCTCGTCTGGTTCTAACTCAATAATGTGGTCTGGGTCTTTCACATATTTACGAAGCACGGATATGTGAAAAACATTATGAACACGAGACATGCTTGGAGGTAATGCGAGTCTATAGGCCACATTTCCTACTCGGTCAAGAATCTAAAATGGACCAATAAATCATGGATTAAGCTTTCCTCTCTTCCCAAATCTTGTAACTCCCATCCATGGAGCAACAAGCAACAATATATGAACCCCAATATTAAATTCCACGTCCTTTCGATGAAGATCCGCATAACTCTTTTGTCGATCATGTTCCGTTTGTATACGTTGTCGAATCATTTAGATCTTTTCTGTAGTTGTGACAACCTGAGAATTTTGAATATTTTTAAAAATTTTATTAATTGATTCAAGGTTCAAAATTAGAACCTAGACAGAAAATAAGTGTATGCGTTTGATATTTTTAGGATGGAATTTGGAGGATTTCAAAATTCTGTGGAAGGATTTAGGTGAATTATTCAAGATTAAGGGTATACGTGAATATGTTCTGTGTATATATGTACAGTATGTGGTTAAGGGTCAAGGGTTGACCAGATAAATTATATCTGTAACAAACCCTATGTATATATTAAGAACGTCAACGTTCGGTTAGAAAATTCTTACGAATTATAAGAAACCGGTTCTGGAAACCCTAACTTCAGTTTCGGGAATTCGAAACCCTAATTCGGTGTATAAAATCCTTAATTGGGAACTTAATGGCGTAAGTGTAAATAATTATAAGATTATTTAGGGTAAGGCTTAAGTAATTAGAAAACCCTAATCTAATTACGAAATCTGATTTCTAAATTAGAAAATTAATTTTCTATTAGAAAACCTAATTTTGGGTTTAAAACCCTAAATGACCAATTACGACCCTAATTGCTAATTTAGCGAGTTTAACTAGGAAATGTTAATCCTAATTAGAAAGATTAAAATTATAATTAAGAAATTTTAATATAATTAGAAAATCCTAATTATAATTTAGAAATATTATTTTTTTATTTTAAAAACCGAAATTTTGAAATCTTAAAAATTAAATGGCAAGTTAAGAGTTAAACCCTAAATCCCAAAGGGTTCAAACCCTAAACCTAAACCCTAAGGGCTTGATCAAATGACCAATTTAGAATAAAATTGTATAGAAATGACTAAAATGCCCTCTTCTTAAAACCTAAGCAAACGATATGGCAATCTTGGTGACTCACTACTCTAATGTTTATCCCATGTGCTTATTATCTTAAAAGATCAGATATGTGTGCCACCTAGCAACTTCTTCGTTCATTGAATCCAAAGATCAAACTTAAAACTTAAGAAAAAGTAACTCACTTTACTTTTCATATTATCCAAGTCCCTTCTCTCTCTAACTTTCGAAAATATAGAGTGAGAGAGAGTTAAATGTTGAGCCATGATCAAGTATTAGCAAGCCAAGAACAAGATCATAAGTCAGAAATCAAAAATCCAAGCTAGAAAGGTATAAACTTTCTAAATTTAAAATCTTATGATTTATTGTTAGATGTTGTAATTGATTGGTTAAAGTTGTTTATTAGGGTGTCTATAAGTGATCTGGGTTGTAAAATCCAAGATCCATAACATCAAAGTCCTCGAATCTAGCATTTTTGAAAAGCTGGAAAAAACTTGAAATAGTGGCCTGACAGTCATATGTCAGGGCCCATAGATCGTTATCTATTTTTGATTTGTTATGTTTTAAGTTGTACATGTGTTCTATGTCATGTAGACTATACTCTGAAACAAGAAACACGACCAGATCGTGAATATATTAAGAGATATTACCGGTCAAAGACCGTTGACCGATCACGAAGACTGCTTTCTGGGCAGCCCAGAAATTTCCATAAAGTCTGACAACATTTTTAAGGACCTAGATCTTGCAGTGTGTTAAGGTTTCTGCCACGTTATTGTTTTTATCTTGTATACTGGTATCAGTACTGGATATCCATGCCTTTAGACTACCCTAATTCGTAACAGAAGCCAAAGTATGAGTGGTCAAAACCACGTTGACAAACTGGCTGGATGAAGATTCTGGAAAACCCAGAATCTTCAAGAACAGTTCGTGACCCTTAGTTTGACCAGTCCAGATCTTACGTTTTTGATATTTTTAAGTTGAGTTAAGGTTATAGAATTGTACTTTGATATGTACTCTACATGAATGAACCTCTATATCACCCAAAACAGACACAGATTCCAAGTAATGAAGCTGCAAAATAAGGCCTAGCAATTGTTCTTCACTTCTGGAAAACCCAGAAATGAAGAACAGCTCTGACATGATATTTAGTTGCTTAGATCTCTTACTGGTGAAATGTTTTGGCCATGATCTTAATTTGTAGTTGTAGAATTGCACGTATACTACAATCTACACACTTTATCTAACACATAACACCACAAGAACAAGGATCAAAAGTTGGTCAAACCAACCACCCTGTCAACTGACCATGAAGTTCTGGGTTTAGCCCAAGAACACCTATAGCGACGGGTCTGTCGCTATAGGGCCCTTTAGCGACAGTTTATTATTATTATTTTTTGGAAATTATTTAAAAATTGTTTAAAAATAGTTTTAATTCATGTAAAATCATGAAAAATTATATTATGTTATTAGAAAATATTTGAAGTTATTTTTGATGACTTTTAATATTTTGTGATGAAATTCATTAATTAATCAATATTAATGATAATTAGTTTATTTAATAAATATATTAAATAAATTAAGGAAAAATTGAATTTTTGATTTAAAAATCATATGAAAATGATTTAAGGGTTATAAAAATATTTGAAGTTATAAAATATAACTTTTTATATTTTTTCATAAAAATATTAATATTTTAATATTAAAAGCAATTATTGTATAATAGATTTAAGTGTTGAAAAATCATATAAATATGATTTTAAGGTATTAAAAATACTTTGATATATTATAAATATATTATAATATTATAACATGTATTTTATTAATATTTGATAATAAATAAATATTAATGATAATAGAATTATGTGGTATTTAATTCATTTAAATACGATATTAATGATTGAAAAATCATGAAAAATGATAATAATTATGTGAAAATTATTATAAGACTTAAAAAAATATTTTGACTGATATTAAAATTATCTGAGTTAATTTTTAAGTGTTTAGGCAGAGTTTAATTGAACTTAGACTCGATAAAAGTCCGACTAGACCGTCGGGACGTTAGAATTTTGTAAAAATCAAGATAGATTGTAATAGTTTGACTTGATACCGAGTCTTATGTGTGTTATAGACTGATAGGGTTATGTGTTATGTGTTTAGGTTATTATATGTTTATATATATAGTAATATTATACTGTGATGATATTATTCTAATATTGGAGATCTATATTACTAATATTAGGTCTTCGGATAAAGCAATATAAATTGTGTAGCGGTAATCAACGGTTCAGGCAAGTTTATTTTTACTTAACTCTACTAAGAGTGTTTCATTCAGATAAGCTTATGGTTAATCATTGCTGGTTGCCATGAATTGTACTCTATACATATTGCATGTATAAGTCAGGTATGAAAGGCTGATCACCATCATTACCAGTTGGTTCAGATATATTTGTTCATGTATAATACTTGTTCAGTCATAAATTTATTTCTGCTAGTTCTCAATTATATTGATAAATTATAGCCAGCTTATTGTTCATACTCTTTCAATCATGATATATCGTTATATTATTGAACTAAAACTTACTAGGCAATACTTATGCTCACCCTTGCTATATCATGATAAAACATTGTAGATTAAGACGAACGCGTCGGATACAAGGAAAGGTTAAAGATAGTTCTAGCGTTATGATATGTGTGCAGCTAAATTGTATAAATGTTGTATTTTAAGGTTATGTGTTAAGTAAGTTATGTAATGTGTATTAAGTTAAGGTTACTCGACCTTGGGAAAATAGTGTGTAATGTATTGTATAAATAATTTATGTTTATATCTTTCGTAAATAGTAATAGTTGTATAGAATGATCGAACCGGATCCGAGGTGATTTGGGACCTAGATTCCTGGCCCTCACAGTTGGTATCAAAGCTGTAGGTTATGAACCTTAGGTAGGAATACCTGAGACTAATAACCGCAGTGATTAGGATAAGTACTAACTCACAGTCATGGAGTTAGTTGAGTCGGTAAGATTCAAAGACGAATCTCAGCGAGTTATAAGATACAGAGTTCCCTAACTCTGATAATAAAGTTGAATAGTAGTGAGAAAGAGATAGAGTCCAAAAGACTGAAAGTGAAGTGATAGGAGATCGTAAAATAAAATGATCTAGATATAGAAATGAATCGTAATGTGTACGATGAGATCACCCCGTGATCTGATAAGGTTATAGTATGGAGAAGGATCAGGCGAATGATTGAAAAGTTACAGCAAGTTTGCTGGGTGACAGTTGTACTATGAATTGGTACAGATTCAGGAAAGGATTATGAATACGAGTTGAATGAAATTTGTATTGAGAATGGTGTTAAGGTTAGGTGGGGATTCAATTGGGGACTCATGTCAGCAGCTGAGTTGTATGATTCCTTGTATGGGCACGGAATTGTACTTGGTATAAAAACTACTTAGTTCTGGCAATGATAATCATTGAAATGTTTGTGTCACGCTATTTGCTATATGCATGTTAAGAGGGTGATTCCTTTCTCATGTGTATAACAGATAGATAGGTCATAGGTAGAGAATATCAGGTTAAGTACGAGTTCTTAAAACTCATATGTGACATTCTTGATTCATAGTTATATGAAATGTTTATGAACCCCTCAGCGAATGGACGCCAAAGGTCTGACTAGGACAAGTTCTTAAACTCATATGATTGTGGCAAGTAAATGAACTCATAAGTGTGGTTTGACGAACTGGGTATAGTTGTGTGTAAAAAGAATAATGATGATAATAGGAATAGATAGATTGTTAAGCAAATGATTATTAGTGGAGACATAAGTTTCCCGAAACTCCTAGCTATGCTAGATTTCGAAATGATTGACATCAATCTAAATACGCACTATGTGCTTTTGAAAAAAAAAATGCAGACTCGTAATCATTTTTGAAACGGTTTAAAGTATAGTCTATGCTACTTATTTCAGCTAGACGCAAATGATTTGAAATATCAAAAGTTATTTTATTTATCACTTATGTACCATGTAACCTGGTGCAAAGACGATAAAAAGTGATGGAGTTGTAAATACAGGAATACTTAGTGCGAATTTGATCTAAAGTCGATGTTCCACTATTGTATGATGTGTTATGACAAAGTCATATAATGACGGCATCCTCAAACGGACTGTTAATACAGTACGACATCATGACGTCATTCTCAAAAATATTTTCAAAAATTTTAATTTGCCAACGGGGTTTGGCTACACTTAAATAATTCGATTGAATTGAATTATTTAAAAATAGTTTTAATTCGTGAAAAATCATGAAAAATTATATTATGATATTAGAAAATATTTTAAGTTATTTTTGATGACTTTTAATATTTTGTGTTGAAATTCATTAATTAATAAATATTAATGATAATTAGTTTATTTAATAAATATATTAAATAAATTAAGAAAAAATTGAATTTATGATTTAAAAATCATATGAAAATGATTTAAGGGTTATAAAAATATTTGAAGTTATAAAATATAACTTTTGATATTTTGTCATGAAAATATTAATATTTTAATATTAAAAGCAATTATTGGATAATGGATTTAAGTGTTTAAAAATTATATAAATATGATTTTAAGGTATTAAAAATACTTTGATATATTATAAATATATTATAATATTATGACATGTATTTCATTAATATTTGATAATAAATAAATATTAATGATAATAGAATTATGTGGTATTTAATTCATTTAAATATGATATTAATGATTGAAAAATCATGAAAAATGATAATAATTATGTGAAAATTATTATGAGACTTAGAAAAATATTTTGACTGATATTAAAATTATTTAAGTTAATTATTAAGTGTTTAGGCAAAAATTAATTGAACTTAGACTCGATAAAAGTCTGACTAGACCATCGGGACGTTAAAATTTTGTCAAAATCAAGATAGACTGTAATAGTTTGACTTGATACCGAGTCTTATGTGTGTTATAGACAGATAGGGTTATGTGTTATGTCTTTAGGTTATTCTATGTCTATATATATATAGTAATATTATACTGTGATGATATTATTCTAATATTGGAGATCTATATTACTAATATTAGGTCTTGGGATAAAGCGATATAAATTGCGTAGCGATAATCAACGGTTCATGCAAGTTTGTTTTTACTTAATTCTACTAAGAGTGTTTCATTCAGATAAGCTTATGGTTAATCATTGCTGGTTACCATGAATTGTACTCTGTACATATTGCATGTATAAGTCAGGTATGAAAGGCTGATCACCTTCATTACCAGTTGGTTCAGATATATTTGTTCATGTATAATACTTGTTCAGTCATAAATTTGTTTCTGCTAGTTCTCAATTATATTGATGAATTATAGCCAGCTTATTGTTCATACTCTTTCAATCATGATATATCGTTATATTATTGACTTGCTGGGTAATCCTTATGCTCACCCTTGCTATATCATGATAAAACATTGCAGATTAAGACGAACGCGTCGGATATAAGGAAAGGTTAAAAATAGTTCCAGCGCTATGATATGTGTGCAGCTAAATTGTATAAGTGTTATATTTTAAGGTTATGTGTTAAGTAAGTTATGTAATGTACATTAAGTTAAGGTTACTCGACATTGGGGAAATAGTGTGTAATGTATTGTATAAACAATTTATGTTTATATCTTTCGCAAATAGTAATAGTTGTATAGAATGACCGAATCGGATCTGAGGTGATTTGGGACCTGGATTCGGGGCCTTCACAGTAGTCATACGTACCAACTCTGGTCCCAACAATGTTGTTTCACCCACCTCATCCCAACATATTGGAGAGCGACACTTTCGTCCATACAATGCTTCGAATGGAGCCATACCTATACTTGCCTGATAACTGTTGTTATAGAAAAATTCCACCAATGGTAAATACTTATCCCAACTCCCTTTGAAGTCTAGGACACAGAGTCTTAATAGATCTTCAAGAGTTTGAATAGTCCTCTCTGATTGTCCATCCGTTTGAAGATGGTATGCCGAACTAAATTGTAAATTCGTGCCCATAACTTTCTGCAAGCTAACCCAAACCAAAAACAATGGATACTGGCATGTCATGCAACCTAACAATCTCATTCACATACATATGAGCAAGACGTTCAAGGGAATAAGTCTCCCGTATCGACAAGAAGTGATCAGACTTAGTTAATCTATCAACAATAACCCAAATCGCATCTATGCCTTGACAAACCTTGGGAAGACCCGTAGCGATATCCATAGTAACGTGTTCCCACTTCCATTTCGAAATCTCGAGTGGTTGCAATGGACCCTTTAGCACTTGATGCTCCGCCTTTACACGTTAAAAAATTAAACACCTCTAGATAAACTTCGTGATTTCTCTCTTCATATTGCTCCACCAAAATGTATGTCGATGATCACAATACATTTTGGTACTTCCAGGATGGATTGCACACGGTGTATTGTGTGCCTCCAATATGATTCTATGCTTTAACTCAGAATCATTAGGAACGCAAAGTATGGAGTTGACTCGAAGTATTCCTTTTTTCATTGATTCTTGTTTCTGGAATAGCACCTTCTTACACTTTCTTCTTCTTACGCATCAACTCTGGGTCTGTGGGTTGAGCAACTTTAATTTTATCGATTAAAGTTGGTTCTATGCATATACTTGACATCATCGCATGGGTCCCCGGAGTTTTGAATTCTATCTTTATCTTTTGTAAATCACACAAAATGGGCCTTTGTGTTGACAACATCGCACTCGTTCCTGCATATGATCTTCTACACAATGTATCAGCTACCACATTCGCTTTTCCAAGATGGTATTGAAGGTATGGTCATAATCTTTCAACAGCTCGAGCCAACGTCGTTGCCATATATGGAGTTCTTTTTGGTTGAAGAAATATTTGAGGCTTTTACGATCTGAATATATCTCCACTTTCTCTCCATATAAATAGTGCCTTCAGATTTTTAACATTAAAACGACTACTGCCAACTCTAGATCATGAGTAGGGTAATTTCTTTTATATTCTTTGAGTTGTCGCGAGGCATAGGCTATGACCTTCCCATGCTGCATGAGAACACATCCTAACCCTTTGCCTAAAGCATCGCTGTAGATAATAAATTCATCCGAACCAGATGGTATTCTCATAACAGATGTCGAAATGAGTCTCCTCTTAAGCTCTTGAAAACTCTTCTCGCATTCCTCGCTCCATACGAATTTTTTATCCTTCCGAGTCAGTTGAGTTAACGGAGTAGCGATTCAAGAAAATCCTTCCACGAATCTCCGATAATAACCAGCTAATCCCAGAAAGCTACGTACTTCGGTCACTGACTTCGATTGCTCCCAACTTTGTATTGCTTCAATCTTTACCGGGTCAACAGATACTCCATGTTTTGACACCATGTGCCCAAGGAATGCTACTTCCTTAAGCCAGAACTCACATTTCTTCAACTTGGCATATAGCTTATTTTCACGAAGCCTTTGAAGTACCAGCTTCAAATGGTGCTCATGATCTTCACAGCTTTTGGAATAGATGAGGATGTCATTAATAAAGATAACAACAAACTGATCTAAATATTCCTTGAATACTCTGTTCATCATATCCATAAAAGCCACAGGAGCATTAGTCAATCCAAAAAACATGACTAGGAATTCATAATGCACATACCGAGTTCCAAAGACAGTCTTCGAAATATCCTCAGTTTTAATCTTCAACTGATGATATCCAGAACGAAGATCGATCTTTGAAAAGAATTGTGCTCCTTACAACTGGTCAAACAGGTCATCAATACGAGGTAGCGGATACCTATTCTTGATGGTGACATGGTTCAATTCCCGATAGTCAATACAAAGTTGCATACTCCCGTCCTTCTTCTTTACGAATAAAACAGGAGCACCCCAAGGAGATGTATTAGGACGAATAAAACTGATGTCCAATAGCTCCTGTAATTGGACCTTTAACTCCTGAAGTTCAATAGGAGCTATTTGATATTGGGTTTTAGAAATAGGCTTTGTACCAGGTTCAAGGTCAATAAAGAATTTAACTTCACGTTCTGGGGGTAGACCGAGAAGTTCTTCAGAAAATACGTCAGGAAATTCTGTAACAACAGAAATATTATTCAAATCTGACGTGTTTTTGTTCAAGTCCATGATATGGGATAAGAAAGCTTGACATCCGTTTTTTAATAAATGAATGTCTTTATAGTTTGATATGACAGTGATTGACTTTAGTGGTTTGGTTGCTTGAATTAACATAATAGGTTGATTAGGAATATGAAAACTAACAACCTTACGAAAACAATCAATTTTGGCATAATGAGTAGTTAACCAATCAATCTCTAAAATCACATCAAAAGTAAGTATCTTTAAAGAGATAAGATTAACAGGTAATGTGATGGTGCCAACTTGGATCAAACAAGATTTATAAACAGTGGATGTAATGAAAGTTTCTCCTAACGGAGTCTCCACAGATAAGTCAAAGTCTAATTTCTCCGTAGTCAAGTTTAAACGTTGGGCATAAGTAGGAGAGATAAATGAATGGGTAGAACCAGTATCTAGTAAGGTATAAACTTTACAAGAATTTATGATTAGCTTACCCGTAATCACCTCGTTCGGGTTCCTCAAATTTTGGCCAATCACGACAAATGCTCTTCTAGGAACCGCTAACTTTGCCTTGTCTAGGACAACCTTTTGAGTCACCATCCCCGCAGGACTTGGTTTCGCTACAGTACAATCCCAAGCGATATGTCCTTCCTTTCCACAATTATAACATACCTTGAACTGTTGTGGATAGTTTGGTCTAACGTGTCCCTCTTTTCCACATTTATAGCATACGACCGGTGGTCGTTCTCCTCCCTTAGAAACAGTTGATACTGGTGCTGACGTCTTCACATTGTCATTATTGAATCTCCTCTTTTTGAAATTTTCACTTGACTCTCCTCTCCTATTATCATGGCCACAATTACCACCAGAGTGGTTACCGTTTTTGTCTGAATTTTTTCCTCCCCGTTGGTTATCATTGCTCCGATGACTGCTGTCGCCGGTATGACCTGGTTGTGGTCCCTCGGTTGAACATACTCATTATCTCGCTCTAATAATCGAGCCCTGTTGACAACATCTAAATATAGAGAAAATTTATGAGAAATGAGATATTGACGTATGTCGGGTTTCAAACCTCTAAGAAACATCCGCGTCATACGTTCCTCATTCTCCACCAAATGAGGTGCAAATCTGGATAACTCCGCGAACTTAGCCTCATACTGGGACATAGTCATGTTGTTCTGTTCAAGTCTGATAAACTCTAACTCCTTCATATGACGGATACTTTCAAGAAAGTACTTGTCATTGAAAAGTTTCTGAAACGCTTCCCAAGAAATATTGAGTGCGGCTGGTTGGGTACACTTCACAGATTCCCACCAGTAATCTGTCTCACCACGGAACATAAAGGTGGCGAATGGAACCTTCTGTTCCTCCATGCATCCCAAGACATCGATTATCTTCGTAATTTGCTTGACCCACGTTTCTGCCTTAATCGGGTTTGGCTTTCCCCAGAATTCTGGTGCTCCCAACTCTTTGAACTGCTTGGCTGTGACAAATCGCGCGTTGCTATCATTTCCACCTATATTTTGTACACGAGTCTCCCTCGTCTAATTTTGCATGAATTGCAAAAAGCTTCTAAACATCCCATCGTTCATCGTCTGCTCAGTGGTGATGTTTATAGGAGGAACGTTGTCATCCTATTGCACGTTCTCCTGTTTGATGATTAAAGGTATTTTCACGGTCTCATTCACTCCATCATTAATATTTTCAGCTGCCATTTTTAAATACTGCCACAAAATAAAGGTTAATTAAACAAGTTAACATATCACATAATATCCCTATATTATGACCAACCAACAAATAAGCTTAGGTAGGACACACTAGAGAAGGATTTACTCGTCTTTCCCCTCCTAATTCTATTCTCCGATCTCTGCCAAAGACCATATCCCTAAGCTCTGATACCAACTATGACGCCCCCAAAATAGGTATACATCACCCATTCTGAGTCGCCAAAAACACGGTACAGAAATAACTACAACTTTATTAATACAATTGTCGTGTAAAATACGACAACACTTAAACTGTATGTTTAAAATACAAATATTATCTTCTAGACAATATCCACACTCAAATAAGTCTTCATTACAATTATTGATACACTATTTTACAAAATAGTGAGGACTGCTAAACAACTATTTAGAACCATCATTCCACACTCCGACTACTTTCCGCTATATTTTCGCTTCCTGAGAAGAAAAATGGAACAAAAAGGAAAAAGGGTGAGCTCAACTAGCCCAGTAAAGAATATTATGACTAAGATAATATAGAACAAATTATCGTTAGTCCTCAACAGGAAAAATTATGATATAATAAATAGACAACAAGTTTCAGATCAATATTCGCAGCGGAAATAACAATTCATTAGAAGAGTTAAGTAGAGAATAAAATCTACTACCTTCTATGAATTTAAAAGTTCATAATCAATATTTTATCCCTGTAACATCAATCAATATACATCTTGAATCAAATATATCCATCTTTGCACTACAGGCCAAAGATATTCATTTGTATCACCAGTTGGTTATGTTTATCTAAACACCTGTTCATCTTTACACTACGGGCTAAAGATATTCATCAGTTAATCATTCATCTTTACATTACAGGCCAAAGATATTCAATAATATCTTTATTTAGGATTGAGAATGATGAAAATATTTTAAAAAAAACGAATCTAGTGAGACAAAAGAACAAATATTAAGGATTCGTACTTCAGCTTATCCATGTTTAAAAGCACCCCATAATATACCATAGTGGAGTAAAATTCAAGAATAATGATCAAAACACGGATACAATCAAAGATAGTAACAAAAATAGACATATGGGACAAAGAAGAGAAAAATTAATTTTTTCGGTGAGTAGTGTCGTATTCGTGAATAGTGTCGTATACGTGAATAGTAATCCCGACACAAAAAGGTACAAATTTCACAATAAAATTCATATCAATATTTCGACATAATGATATTAGAAGAAATAATATCATTTATAAAAAAAATAACATTCCTTACCTCGAAAGGACAATACTTCTGACTGGAATATCAGATATAATGTTGAAGAAAACTTGCACCATATAGCAGCACTCAAAGTATCAAAATACTCACAAAAATATGCTCGATAATATTGAGAGAGAAAACTTCAGTTTCTGGTGTGATTTTTAATTTTAACCTAAGCACCCTATTTATAGGAAAATGCTTAGAACACCAAAGTAAAAAATTTAATAAAATAGTAATATTTATTAAAAAAATTCACGCCCACCTCTTGAAATCTGAATTCAGCATGTTTACAACACATGTGGGGCCCACCCAATTGCATAAAATATTTTTTTTAAACTCCAAAAATCAATTATTCCGGAACTTCAATAATTTATAATAAATAGCCTTTTATCAGAAAAAATCAAATCTTATGTCCATTCCATAGAAATTCAATTCTCTACAACTTTGTAAGTTTAAATTTTTCCAAATTCCAAGCAGAAATTGACCGAAATTCACGTACGGACGATTTTACAGGCTATAATCAAATTTCAGTCAAAAATTAGGGCCCACCAACATGTTTAACATGTTTTTAGCATTTATTGCAACAAAATACCATTCCTCCTTATTTATTCATATATCACACATTCATCGTAAAAATATCACCATTATTATATTATTAAAATATAATAATATATTTAAATAAATTATTTTATCAAAAAAAATATCAATTTTCAACAATTGTCATTTTTCTAAAAATTCTTCCATTTATATCCACATAAATAAATATTTTTCTTATCATATAAATCAATAATTAATTATTCACAAATAATATTACAGAATCACAATACTGACAACAAGGTCGTTCCCATGAAATAGGGGGCTTTTCGATAAGGATTTCTCCTTACTGGCGCGCAATTAGGTGACCAAACCTCTCCTTAGATCGAACTTTTTTAGACATTATCAATAATGCTATCTAATAATATTATTCAAATAATATGAATTATTGATCTGATAATAAAAAATACTATGAAGTGACAATTATTAAAACAACAATAATATAAAATATCAACGTAGCAATTATTGAATCAATAAAATAAAATATTGAACAGTAATTACTATAATAATTATTAAGTAGTGACTTCTTACGTAAGAATTAATAATTAGTGCAATATCGTGTGCTACTGTGTAACACTGCGTATTACTGTGTTTTAACCACCGGGTATTCCAACAGTGTTAACGGTAACAACTACGCCGTTATTTATAAAAAAAACTTATACTTGTCATTTTCTTCATCCAATCACTTTCTGTTATGGGGCCCACACAAGGCTGCGCCGTTGTACGAATGTTCCCCGATAGTAAGAATATTCCACGGCCAAACAAATATTCCCCGACAATAATAAATATTTTATAACCACTTGCTTAATTAAGATATTTGCGCATTTTACCCATAACTTATCACATTAATCAAATCAACCCTTACTATTTCAAAATAATAAATAGAGGAAATTCAAATTCATTTATAAAAAGTTGGGGTCTTACACAGGTGGGCTTCTGTGGCTTCGGCCAGGTGGGGTTTCGGCCAGGTCCTGGTTTCGGCCATAGGAGGCTTTGGATGAGGGGCTTCGGTCAAGTGTTTTATTATGAGGCTTCGGCTCTCACCGATCTTCGTCATGTTAGGCTTCGGCCACAAGTGGTTTCAGATGGTGTTTCGTCAAGATGAGTGGTTCAAGCGATTGTTTCGTGGTTCGGGTGGGATTACCTTGTGTCTTCTGTCTGTCGGGCGTCTGCCTTGTAATCTTTTATTGTCTTTACATCATAGGGCATGTCCTATGATGTCCTCACTTTTTTCTGATTGTATATTTATCTCATGTGATTTTGTACTCCTTTTTATTTATTTAATTCAGTATAATTTTAATCAAAAAAAAAAAGCAATCAGCAAAGGAGTACATGTCATACTGAGCTGTATTGTCAATGAGTATGTGGATGAATGGCACGGGAAAGCTATCTTTAAGAAAAGCTTTGTTCAGATCCTTGTAGTCCACACAAACTCGCACCTTCCCTCCAGGTTTAGGTACGGGGACTATGTTGGATAGCCACTCAGGGTATGTTGACACCATGATGATGTCGGCTTGAAATTATTTCACAATTTCTTCTTTAACTTTTAAACTCCATTCAGGTTTTAATCGCCTGAGTTTCTGCCTGACAGTCTTGAATTCCTCTTTGATGGGGAGGCGATGAATGACAATGTCAATGGACAAACTGACCATATCTTCATGAGACCATGCAATCACATCCTGGAATTGGGTCAATAGAGTAACCATATCATTCCTTTGGTTTGGAGTAAGGTCCATACCAATCTGGATTTCTTTGGGGTTTTCTGAGGTTTTTTTTCGTTAAATTTTCTGAGGTTAAAAGACGTGGTTTGATCAAGATTTGGCTTTGGGTTTGTCTTCAACTCATTCTTTGATCTCCTGAGGTATCTCATAGTCCTCTTGTTCAATCTTCATCAAGTTTGAGTCCAACTTTACATCAAAGTTGCAGTCCTTGTCAAGAATAGGCACCTCATCAGCAAGTTTAGGCACATCTAACTTTAGAGTCCTGAAACAAAATGCTTTCACTTAATATATGAAACTTTTCAATCATACAAAGTATTAGCATGAAATGACAAAAATAACTACAAATATTGTACAGCAAAAGTAAGTAGTTATTATTATCTACAGGGCAGAGAGAGTTTCTGCTCTTTTTACCCTTGTCGGCAAATGCAAGGAGTTCTGCTCCAATTGCCATGGGTGAAGTCCTAGTGGACAGCAGTGATGAAGGGGTTGTTGTCGTCCTCCTTCTCTTGAATGATGACCATGATGTCTGGACAATCATCATCTAGGATGTATCTATTCATACCCTCCGTATGGACTAGGACATGCATGTTTGACAGATGTCTAGCAATCTCTTGTTTAGGCCTTTGATTCCTTTCTTCCACCTCTGGGACTAGAATCAAGACTTCCTTTCCTTTGACTGGTATCAGCTTAGGAAATAGCATAGCTACCACATGGGCAGGAACCTTTAATAAAGACCATACAGGCTCAACCTCTGTAAGTTTGGCCAATCGCCTTGAAGATGAAGGAACCTGTTTTTTCTTGTGAGGGTTCCTGTGACTGGACCCAAGAAAATAGCCAAGTCTGGATGTCCCTGTCTGATTGGGAACTTGAATTAAGCATTTGATTCCCTGATGATCCTTTCCTAACCCTTGTCCAGGTTGAAAACCCAAGGATATCATCTCTTGACTTGTCGACATTACCTCGGCAGAAACTCTGGGTATCAGAGGTGGCGTCCCAATGGGTTGATAGTAAGTGTTTCTCACCTCAAAGGCCTGGAAGCTGATAGGCTAAACTTTTGCATTGAAACAGATGAGTGGTATGTCACTTTGTATATGACATTCTGGCTCAGCATTAACAGCGACCAGGCTACTGTTAATGATGTATTTGAGTTACTGATAGAGAGTGGACGGGACGGCTCCAGCCATGTGAATCCACGGTCTTCCCAAAAGTAGGTTGTATCATGTAGCGATCTTAAGCACATGAAAGGATACGCAGAATTTATATGGACCAATCTCCATAGGTAGTTCAATCTCTCCGACAGCATTTTGCTGGGATCCATCAAAAGCTTTGATAATTATATGGCTGCTTCGAATCCTGTTGAGATTGATATTTATTTTCTCTAATGTGGCATATGGGCAGATATTTAAGGTTGATAATCCATCTATCAGAACTCCTCCCACCACATATCCAGAGGATATAATCGCTATGTGCAACGATTTGCAATGACCCGTCCCTTTGGGAGGTATGTCATCATCGGTGAAGGATATCACATTACTGTTGAAGTTGTGATCAACCAGATGATGGAATTTTTTAATATCCACTACTTTTAGCAAGTGGGCTTCTTCTAATACTTTTAGTAAGACCTTTTGGTGATCATCTGAAGAGAAAACCAAATCCAAAATAGAAATCTATTGCGGAGCTTCTTTCAAGCTTAAAACCACCGTGGCTTCATTGTGTCCCATAGTATAGAGGAATTCTTTAATCTTCTCTATGGGCACTTTCCCCTTAGATCTGATGATAGGTTTCATCACCCGATGAGGAAGATATAGTGGATTTTCTTTCAACACTGTAGCAATTGTATTGGATATGGATCCTTCAGCCTCTCTACAATTCCATGGCACTTTTTGTAGACTGACAACAGGATACTATGGCCTGAAAGGCAATATGATTGGCTTTGGTGCAGCCACTTTCAAAGGGTTTTCAACACCTTTGAGCTGAATTGGTTGAATTGTAAGTGGTGTGGCATCCAAGTCTCCTTCAGAGGATATAACTACTATGACTTCCTTCCATCTTGTAGGAAATGTGTCCCCACTCTCAAGTAATACAGCATCATTGCCTGCCATTTATAGGTCACTGTTCTGAATAAGATGGTGGAGTGCCCAGTATTCTTCAGTGTTGTGACCGCGAGAGTGGGAGTGGTATTCAGATACTCCATTAGCATCAAACCGCTTTGAGTGTGGGTTGACTGGAGGTAGCAGTGCTATGATTTTTCCTTCATTAATCAGCATATGCAATATCTCTTCCATCGATTGGCCTAAATAGGTGAATTCCCTTTTATTGGCAAAATCCCGACAGGCTTTAGCTTTTGCTCTTTTTGCAACCTTATCCTCCAGTGTTTCACTTTTTGGAGCAAGTGGTAGAGTACTTGTAATAAGAGAAATGAGGCTAGCCTGCTCCTGACTGAATAATTGACGTGTGACTTGGTGATGATGAACCACTAGTTCTGCCAATTGATTGACTTGCTCGCCAATAGCCTTCATTTTTTGTTCCATCATAAACTAGAACTGTGTATAATCCCATCTGTCAGCACTATCCTTGCTAGTTTGGGATGATCCACCCACATACTTGAGCTACTTGGAGGTCTCTCCATTGACTCTGTTGATCATATCAACCTCATCTTCCTTGTGTTGAGGAAGATGGTTGTCTTGAACATGGGGTTGGTCGGGTTTGGTCACCACGATCTCACCATTGTCAATTAAATCTTGTATCTTATGCTTAAGGGCCCATCAATCCTGTGTGTTATTACCTGGAGCTCCAACATGGTAATCTCATGTCTTGGTTGCATTAAAACCTTTTCCACTTAAGTTGGCTGGTGGAAGAAGATGAGTAATTTTCTTCTGAGCTGTCAGAATTTTGAGAATGTTTTCGAGTGAGTCCCCTAAGGGTGTGAACACTCGGGTACGTCTGACTTCTCCACTTTTTGGTAATGGAAGGTTTTAAAACTGTGCTTGGAAATGGGAATAGTTTCTCCTCTGAATAGGCATGTTTTGATTGCCATTTTATCCTTATAGTATCAAGGAAACATCATCTTCTTTCTTCTTATAGACCCTCCGAGGGTTGTTTCCAGAACTTCCAGACTGGATGTGCTCAGCTACAGCTTTTAAAGCGACAAGGTCTTGAATCTTCCCAGATTTCAAAATCTATTTTCAGTCATTTCTCCATGTTTGATCATTTCAGAGAATGGTTTGTGTAACAATCTAGAATTTTAATTGTAAATTTCAAATATATATTAGATTAAATAAATATTTTAATTGATGTGTTTATTGGTGAATAAATATTTATTTAATTTAATTATTTATTAGTTAAATAAATAATTTATGAGTTGAGGGAATTAGCTTAATTTGTTAATAAAGTGAAAATTGGTAATTTGGTATTTTGAAGTTAAGTAAATAAAAGAGTGATGAATTAATTATTATGAGATAATATTCTAATTTAATATAATAATTAAATTAGAGAGTTTATAAGTATTAAATGAATTGTGATAATATTATTTTAATTTTATTTAGTAATTAAAGTGATGTGTAGTTTATTAAATAAAATTATAATAAAAATTATAATTTTGTTGTATTGGATTATGTGGCGAATCGAATTAATAATTTGTTCTAATTAAATGTGAATATGGGAATTTAATTAAAAAAAGTTGGACAATAAACTAAATTATAAATAAGTTATGAAAATAAATTAAAAGAGTTTAATTCAGTTTTGCCAAATGAGGCTTAATGAATGTTGAGTCTTTAATTTAAATGGATTTTGTCAAACAAGGCATGAGGATTTTAAGTCATTATTTTAATTATTTTTGCCAAACAAGGCCTTATGACTTTTGAATTTAAAAAAAAAGCTAACATCAGTTATGAATATATATTAATTCGTATTTTATTATACATTTATATTTTATCAGTTATATTTTGTTAAGTTACGTATAACTCATATAGGAAGAGAACAGAGAAGAGAAGAGAGAAAAGAAAGAAGGAAGAAGAAAAACTATCTGTGAATTTGAGAAACAAAAAGGTTGCTCTCATCTTTGTTGGCTAAATAAAAACTTGAAGGTAGCAATTCAATTTTTAAAGTATTTGTTTTGTTTTTTTATTGTTCTTCATTGAAAAACTTACTTTTATTTCTCTATAGTTAGAATTCTATGATCATTGTTAAATTATGGCTCAAATATCTTAATTAGTACACATATATTGTTCTTATATATTTTGTATGTGGTTTAGAGTAGTTTAATCCATGTAAATATGATATATATGGAGAAAATTATATTACAGTAAAGTATATGTGAATATGGCTTGTTTTAGAGTCAAAATTAATATTCAATTCATAGTATAAAATATAAATTGACTATTGATTGTGAAAATATATGAAGAAACGAAAACAAAACGATTTAAACTAACAGTTTTGGTTGAAAACGAAGTTACAGTG
Organism: Panax notoginseng; assembly: GCA_016801055.1. Taxonomy (NCBI): domain Eukaryota; kingdom Viridiplantae; phylum Streptophyta; class Magnoliopsida; order Apiales; family Araliaceae; genus Panax; species Panax notoginseng. The sequence continues at coordinate 134,764,468 of CM029013.1, read as the reverse complement.
AATTGTTTCCCTAAAAATGTCTAAAAGTGAAGTATTAGCAAGAACAGTGAAATTTGAGGTTTTAAATTTGTTGTTTATACTGTTTTTATGATTAGAAACATGTTAAGAACACTAATTTATGTTTCTATAAAGTTTATATAATTTATGTGTGTGAAAACTTGGTTGTTAAAAAGTAGCTTGTAGGCCAAATTGGCTTTCTACTATGTGTATCGCGAATTGCAGAACCCAGGATTTCGCACCAACGCAGTCGCGCTGGTGCCAAAGCTTATGTTGGCGCGTCCACGCCAACCCCTGATAGAAACTATTTTGTTTATTTTTTTTTTAAGTTCAGTCCATGGCATGCAACTATAACTTGTTCTTATGAATATAAAAAGGAAGTTAATCATGTGATATGATGTAATAAGCTTGTATATATATTTTAATACCAGGTATGATGATTTTTAAGTTATTAGGTAATGAGTTATAACGATTGAAACTCAATGTTTGTGAGAGTTAGAGATGTGAATTGAATGCTATAACTTATGTTATATGTTAGGGAGTTTTCAGAGTTGTGTATGTGATTGTGTTATGTGATTGGTTGATATAGTTAGACCTTAAATTAAAAGATATAATTTAACTAAGATGGTGAGTGGAACTTATAAAGTTGATGTTAGTATAACTAATAGATGTTGTACTACATATGATATGTGTAGGTGATCGCGAGTTGTAATTTAATAGCTTATGCACGAGGCAAGTTTCTAAACTCTAATCTCTATTTGAGTTACCCTAACTTGTTTACAATTGAGCAAGCTTTCTAACTTCATTCTTTTTATAACAAATGCAAGTTTCATATATATCTCTATTTACCTTTTGTTGTCGAACAAGTATTTATCGTATCATGACTATTATTAAGCGAGTTCCCTAAACTTTATTTCATCATGTAGAACAAAATCCTTATCCTATCTTGTTTATTATTGTTATTCAAGTTGTAATTTTATTTAACAAGTTCTTATTCCTAAGCCTACTCTTACAATGAACAAAGTTTCTAACTCTGTTATTATCAAATGAGCATGTAACCTTAGCTTATTATTTTTGTTCAAGCAAGGTTTAGTATACATTTCAATGCTTTTAAATTCATCTATAAAGCATGATTTTGATGCATTATGTTATTCAATTGTAGTTCATAACTATTCCATAACGTGTTGTTGTCAAACCATTGAAACATTGTTAAGTTTTGATTCAACTAATCCTTAGTTGATGTTCATTGAACTCTAAATTACCCTTAAAGCTTATCCAAACCAAACGTACTTTGGTGCGGATTTGTATTCTAAAACTGAGAAGAACAACCCTATTATAGGGGATTTATTAAGCGTAAGCATTTAGATGTTTGTGCACAATATATGGTATGAAGGGCTGATCCCTCTAAGTACGGGAAGTCCCTACAGTCTTAGGATTGTTTAGGTTTAAGTTGAAAGAATACTTATAACCGTGGACATAGTTTGTGGTCTTGTGACACTCAGATACATTTCAAATTATGTTTTCAGTTCTTAATTATTATTGAAAGAGAATATTATTCAGCTCTATTGAAAATATTCATTGGCAGTTGATATGATGTTATTATTCATTGTCATTTTAAGTGAGCATTTATTTTGCTCATTCTTGCATATATAATCATTGCTGCTAAAGTTGAGAAGGTCGATGAACCTACCACTAGCAAAGGGAAAGGAAAATTGAACAAGTGTTGAAGACTTGTAAAATTTATTAACTTTCTTGATGTCAGACTTTATTTTAAATATTGTGATATATTACTTAATTTTCCTCACTTGATGTTTGTTTTAAAGGTTAAATAACCTGTGAGATTTTATTGGATTTATTGATGTAACCCTTTAATGGGAATATTTATTGTTTAAATTTTATAATGTTTGGGTAGTTAGAAATAAATGCTTAGACAGTGATCACCAAATCTTGTGGGAATGAAGTACCCAGATTTGGGGGTGTCACAGCTTGCCTATGCCAGCTAAAACCACCTCATAAAAGGGAGCTTCTTGAATATCTATAAAGGTTATTACCATTTTAGACTAGGTCATAAACGGAATAACTTGAGCAGCCAGACGCCTCCATCTTTGGGCATACTCTCTGAATGACTCATTGACTTGTTTCTTGACCTTGGTAATTTGATACAGGTCTGGACCCATCTGAGTTTGAAAGTTGTATTGACTGAGGAAAATATCGGCTAACTCCTCCCAGTTATGAATCTTGGAGTTGTCTAATCTGCGGTACCATGCTCTGGCTTCTCCGGTCAGAATTTTCTGAAATAGCTGCATTCTGAGCTTTTCATCCTCGGCATAAGATCTGAGCTCTCCAATGAATACCTTTAAGTGAGTGTAAGGATCTCCTAATCCATCATATTTCTCAAAATTGGGAGTCTTAAATTTTTCTGGATAATGAACCCCGGGGAAGAATATGAAACACTCCTGTGTGCTCAAATCCCTTTGATGGACTGAATGGTCTCTTTCATTTGTAGAACTTTCTTCCGAATATAACTGGTGTCTTGATTTTCTTTAAGATGGGTGATTTCAGGGGTTTTGTTGGTTTTATCAGACTGAGACTCGGGTGCTGGAACTTCTTTGTCCGGACCCTTGGTTCCTCCATGTGCAGAGGATTCTATGTTGATGAGTATTTGTGGACCCTGAGTGGACTTGTGTAGTTTTGTGAGTAGAACAGCTAACTCTGTAATTTGATTACTTAATCCTTCGAACTCCTCGCGAGAGACAGAAGTAGGATTAGACTAGTGAGATGTAGCCATGACTGATTGTAGGTTTAGTGCCTTTTTGGACTTTGAACGGGTAACAGGACCAATTGTTTTCCTACAAAAAGACTTGTGTAGTTTAGTCTTGAGGGAATGTAGGAATGTTGCATGTTATGTAATGTGTCCATTTTTAAGAGTATTATCCTACAAAACGGATGTCAATTGTTTTAATGACAGTATAGCAAGACAAGTTTTGATATAAAAAGGGAATGCATGTTCACATATTCCTTTATATTTTCCATTACATTGAGATTGACATGGAAATGAAATTATAAGTAATTGAAATTACAAGTAATTGGAATGGGAAGGTACGAAGAGACTTCTCTCCGCGTTTGGTTTATCAGAGGCTGACCAATCTTAGGCTACTCTCGCGGCTTTTTGGAATGAAGGTTCCCAGATCATCGAAATTTACTCGACGGGAAGTTAATCCGGTCTTTCAACTGGAGCGAATCTGGGTGGTGCCTTTCCTGAGCCTCATTGGAATTAGTTTCCCTACGAGTCCAGTAATCAAACACTGATAGGATAGCCTTCTGGTGGAGGGACCACACAACATACATTCACATACATCGCGTATCACCGTATAGAAATGATGACATGTGTGAAGCACTAAGTGCAGTAAGTAAATGCATTAGTACACATTCATTCAAATGTAAATGCAACATCCACACACAAGCAGATAAAAGTTTTGAAAAGCTTTTAATAGCGGCTTAAGCCCTTTTACTGGATGTCCCCAACAGAGTCGCCACATGTCGACATCAGGATTTTTATTTGTCACTTTCTGTTCTTATCTTTTGTTGTTCTCATGTTAGGTGAGATTTGTTTGAAAAAATAAGTTTGAAAAGGTCCGACATGTATATGTTGACGATTGGATTGTAAGAGTTGCCAGTTGGTATTTTTAAATGGTTGCACTAACTCAACCGAGAAAAGGTTTGCACCTTACCTAGTGATGTGACACTGCTTAACTGGTCTGTAAAACCAGATATTCTGGGTTCGATCCCCAGCAGAGTCGCGCCACCTATCGACGTCGGGATTTTTATTTGTCCCTTTCTGTTCTTGTCTTTTGGTGTTCTCATGTTAGGTGAGATTTGTTTGAAAAAACAAGTTTGAAAAGGTCCGACATGTATATGTCGACGATTGGACTGTAAGAGTTGCCAGTTGGTATTTTTAAATGGTTGCACCAACTCAACCGAGAAAAGGTTTGCACAAAGACCTAGTGATGTGACACTGCTTAACTGGTCTGTGAAACTGAGATTCATTAGGGTCTGAGGGATTGATTAAGCGAAGGGAAGGTGTTAGGCACCCCCCGACTTCCGTGGTGACACGGTTACCGCCACTTTTCAATTTAAACTTTTATCTAAATGTGTGTGTGTGTGTAGGTCAATGTGCAGTTATCTGGAAGTAGTGGTATGTCTCGTTTGCATCTATATACAAAGGGTTTGAATTTTATATAAAAGTTTAATTTTAACAAGATATGGCAGTGATGTTTTGTAAAACAAGTTTCTCGAACCCTTGTGCTCAATAGTAATTGAGGCCTTTGATACTTCCATTTTATTATGTGTTCGGCTTGATTGCTTTTATTATTTTCGAGATGCGAGGCATATTCGAGAAAATAAGGTACATAGCAGCGCCAAACTCCATGTGGGCATGAGAGCCATCTAAGGAAATTCAGACACCGTGAATAATTTACAAGCTGGCTGTAGTTGAAAATGTCCATCATGGGAACCGAATGTAGATTCAGAAACTGAATCTGTGATAACATGATTCCTAGGCTCACATGATGATGCAATATATACAAAAGCTATAAACAGTTATATATATATATAAGCAATAAAAGCCACGTATCGAAGATCCGGGCATACACACGCAACACGACTCTCAACGTGAATAAGTATGTGTGGATGGAAGTGGAGAAAAGCTAAAAGAAATCGGAGATGTCTTACAGTGGGCTGCCAAAAAGACTTTAGATAGCTTTAAATGAATGAATACTCGGTTTCCACAGGTAAAATATAGCAAAACACAAGCTCACAAGTGTTTGGAAAATGAAAACACTCAGTTTAAAGTGTGTACAAAGTAAAATGAACAGGGCTTTCTCGCCTTTTCTCTTCTTAAAATGGCCACCCCAAGCCCTCTATTTATAAAGGGGGGAGCCACAGGTCTACCTGCGGCTACCAGGGGTGCCCCGGGCTCCGTGGGCCCTACTGTCTCAAAATACGTACACGCATGCAATGCGTTGTTCGCTTGAACCTTCATAACTTTCAATTCGGGCATCCGATTGAGGCGTATAATACCTTTCTGGAATGCTGTTATCGAGAGCTACACAATGACATGGTGTAAAAGGTTGTACGAAGCCGAGAAGATGGGTCCATAACCAAATTTTCAAGCCTTCAAATTCTATCCGGTATACTGTCATGCGTCGTAGTCACTCGGGATTTGAGCTATGGTTCTTGTAGGACACTTCTGTGTAGAATGTGGTATGAAGTGATGTTGAGACGGCGTGAATGTAGCATCGAGGTGGCAAAATGATGATTTTGTCCCTCACCAGGGTGATCTCTGGCTCTGGGCTGATTTAAAGTCGTTGCTCAGGGTTATCTCTGAGATTGGGCTGTTGTAGGTACTGAATGTCCTCAAGGTTATCTCTGAGCTATGCCTGACCTCTTGGGGTTATCTCTGGGGTTGGAACTGAGCGCCTCGGGGTTGTCTCCGAGGTTGAAATTGACTTCTGGGGATTAGAACAGACTTCTCCGGAACTGAAACTGCATCCCTCGGGGTTATCTCCGAGGTTGGAACTAAATCTCCCAGGGTTGTCTCCGGGACTAGAACTGAGTATCTCGGGGTTGTCTCCGAAATGGAAAACTAATTATCCCTGGGTTGTCTCCAGGATTGAGCTGATTTGACTTCCAAGGTTATCTCCGGAAGACGATTTTACATCCTGCAAGGTTATTAACAAGAATGCAAAATTTCGAGTATCTACAATATATATATATATATATATATATATATATATATATATATATATATATATATATCACGCGTACCTAGTACGGTTAATATTATATTTATATAATAGTTATACGGTCTGGATCTTACCCCTTACCTAGCTCACCTTGTTCACCCCCCTTTAGCGACGGACTGACGGACCGGGTGACGATTCGGTCTGTCACTATATATAGAATCGTCGTCTTAACTTTTAGCGACGGACAACATATAGCGACAGACAACATATAACGACGGACCGAACATATAGCGACGGACCGAATTGTCTCCCGGTCCGTCACTAAAGGGGGGTGAGCAAGGTGAATTAGATAAGGGGTGAGCTTAAGATCCAAACCAAATAGTATATATATATATATATATATATATATATATATATATATATATATATATATATTAATAATTTTATAATTAAAATAAAGAGTTTATTTTAATCTTGAAATTGGATTTTATGCAACTTAAAATTGCCCATTAAATGATATTCATATATATATGGAATAATTTTATTCATGAGATGAATGTTTTATTTATTGTTACATATGATGATATGTAACACCACCTTCTCGAATAGGAAAGGGAGGTCACGTGCAAAGCACAACAAACCTCTAAATAAGTAAACAGAGCACTAATGACTTCAAATATGTAATAATGATATCCATCAATGAAGTACTAAATACAAATCTCCAACTAGAATCAAAATAACCAAAACCAAAAATCGAAACAACCTAGATGGTCAAAGGCAACACTTTCATCACACCAGCCCTGAGTCACCCCTGCAAACTTGCCGAAAGAAAAATACAGCATGAGCCAATTGCCCAGTACGGATATAGATAATACAAAGATGTATAACTGAAATACAAAATCAACTGAAGCGACATACTTAACAAAGCCTCAATCTTAAAGACCGATGAAAATATGATATTCATCGCCTAAATAGAATATATCTGAATCAATAGATTTAACGAAACAAACAGAAGAGTAAAGAATGGACTGAAGTAACTAACTCAATTAATTAAGTTGAACAGAAACAAACGAAACTAATACAATGAAATCACAAGCAAGTTAAAACAATGCCACACAGGAAAGTCAAAATAATGCCACACAGACAAATCACACATTGGACCACGAATTTAAATGTATGCAAATCGGATAGGGGTGTTTGGCACAACATCACAGATTCGCAAAACAGAAAACTAGGGTTAACCCATACGCCTCCCACAACAAAATACCAAATGGCCCACTTCCTTCGGAGCCCAAAACGGAGACGCCGTGGACTAATCACATTGCCACAGAAAGTGTCATATCTCTCGTGCCAAGACGACATGCATATGGTACCCCCACATGTGGTTATAACTCAGGTATACCCTACGGTATATTCTAACAAAAATATCTTGTCACAACACATGAGATATAATACTAACAAAAGGGTTCTATATGTACATGTTTAACCAAATCAAATTATAGTCACAATGTCTCAAAAAGAAGGTAGCAACATGTACCGCTATGCAATTATCAAAAATAAAAATACTAAACATGATAACCTAATTCAAATAGTACAAATACGAGTCATATATATCAACTCCAAAATAAAACTACTATATGAATTTCACAAGAAACAATTATGTGAAAGAATAACGAAATTCGAAAAAAGGGACAAAACGAACAAATCAAATTTAACAAGAATGTCGCTGAAAGAGTACGGAATTCGTACCTTAATATAGTACCAAAATAGTTCACCGAAGACAAATATCACCCGTTAGACTCCCTCAATCCGATCTAATTATCAAAATAAATATAATATAACTAATTAAATTATGAACTTGTATAGATTATACTTTCATAAATTCAATAATTTGAATATACTATATTCAGTTTGTAATCAAAAGATACATTTTACTTGTAATAACAATATTATAATATTATTTATCACTTTTCCCCTTTTTTCCTGTACATCTCATATATATATATATATATATATATATATATATATATATATATATATATATATATATATATATATATATATATATATATATATATACGTAATGTCACAAATTTATAATTATAATTAATTTTCTTAGTTCATATATATCATATATCCCAATTGTAAATCAAAATTTCATTAACAAATTCAATTAATTAAGTGGCATAATCTATTTTAAAATAGATTGCAAACACAACAAAAAAATAGATTGTAATTATAGTAGCAAAATAATTATTTTGTATTAAAAAATAGGCCAATAATTACCTTTGGGAAGAAGAATATGGTGAATAAAGTTTTAAGAATCTTGCTCTTAAACCCTTTTTAATTCCAGCCTCGTTCCCTCATTCTTCTTCCGCCTCTTCTTCATTTCTTGTTGCGTTAGAAACCCTCTTTAGTTGATTATGTCAGTATATGTATTAGGAAGGAATTTAACCTAACATATTACTCCTGTTCCAATTTGGTTTTTAAACTCGTCACCTTAATTTGGGCTCAAATAGTTTAATAAGCCCAAACTTAAATACTTAGAAATTAGTTTGACCCAATTAGTATAAATGCCCAAATTAATGTAACCACATACTTATTATAGACAACATAAATTAAATACAATTTGACCAAAACTGCCAAACATAAAAAAAGTCTAATTTTACTAAGTTAATTATTCATCACTTATTAATACTTATTAGCCCAAATTAATTAAATAACAAGTTTAACTCAATTAAAAGACAAAGTCCAAAAAATATGTTTTAAGAATATAAAATTTTATTTATATTTTTTTTTCCGGGTATTACATTACCTCCCCTTTAAAAAGAATTTTGTCCCCGGAATCGAAAGAGTAACAAAGATTTACCTGACATTAAAGAGGTGAGGATACTCTTGCCAAATAGTCTCTTACGTCTCCCAAGTAACTTCGCGCTCCGGATAATTTTAGGAAAAATAAAATTAATGTTTAATTATTAACAAAAATTCGGATTATTACATTTTTCCCTCCGTAAAAATAATTCCGTCCTCGGAATTCAAATAAGCTACAAAAAGTTTTATTTTAATTTTTATTTAAATTACATAATAATTTATAAACTTTAATTAAGATGTAGTGCCGCCATTTGTAATGATCAAGCCTGGTAAGTCTATCGGTCCACACTTTTATCCATGCACTCGTAAAAGATTCGTCAGCTATCGTGCCAAGCCTTGGTAAGGTTCTTCGTGTTAAATCACATGATCCACTATTGGTGTGGGCCCTCCGTTAGTATCTTTGAGTTTCATTCTTGCAAACGTACGTACTTTTCGGAACATACTTTGAAAACATGAAATTTTCTTTTCATCTAAATACGATTCGAATTCCCAAAATATTTAAAATTATCTCTAATTCGTAAAATGTTTATATTCCACATATTATTAGGATCTAACAAATTATTTTTATTTTATTTTACATAAAATTCATGCAAAACTCTAAGGACATCAAATAAACAAAATAATTGTACAAATTATATCACCAACCCACCCTAAGAACTCAATAGTTTCAAAATATCATAACCTCAAATTAAAATAGTTCTCAAATATTATTATACCAAAAATATACTACTAAAATCTCTTTATGTGGGACCCCAAATTTTATGAATAAAGATTTAAATTTTTCGAAATATTTTTTTGAATATTATGGTGTGGATTTGATATAATGTTATAGTTGTTGGTAGTATTTATAAATTTTACAAAGTACGCAAGTTGTTGTATTATATTCGATTGGTCGGGGAATATTCGTTTTAACAGAGAATATTCGTATGACGACACAATCATTGGTGGACCCCACAACGAAATTATTGTTGAATTGAGAAAACGACAAAAATACTTTATGAAAATAACGGCGGAAGTTTTATCATTAATACTGTTGAACTACTCGGTAGTAAAAGTACAGTAATACGCGTGGTTGCACAGTAGTACAAGGTATTGATTATTTATACTTATGTGATAAGTCACTCAGTTTTGTTTTATTAGTATTATTAACGTAATAAAATAGAAAAACTTTTTATATAAAACAGAATACTTTTATAAAGTTATTCGTTTTATTAGGCTAATAGTAAAATCTTTTTATATAAAACAGAATACTTTTATAAAGTTATCTATTTTATTAGACAATAATTAGAATATATTATATTTTATTATGCATAGTATTTGCATAGTGCCTGCATAGTGTTTGCATAGTAAAATCTTTTATAAAGTTATTCATTTTATTAGATTATAAATAGAATATATTATATTTTATTTAAAAGATTTTGCTTTAAATATGGACCGTCAGATTAAAGTAAATCAATCTAGACCGTTCATGAGTTAGTTAGTATGCAGTCCATTTTTCTATAAATAGAAGCTCATTCCTTCATTATTTTCTTACGAATTCACTGAAACTCTAGAGAGAGAAACTATAGAGAGAGAAGAAAAGTATTATGCTACTTCACTACTCCGATATCAAGTTTCTTTTACGGTAAGGGATATTATTTGTTGTACTCGTAAAGGGTATTCTTTCTTATTCATGAAGAGAACTTCTGTTATTTCATTCTTTATTATTCTGTTGGAATAACCTGTATACGCGGGCTACCCTATACTTGGTGAAATTCTTCTGTTATTACATTTTTATTATTCTGTTGGAACATCCTGTATGTGCTTTACGCCGGACCTGGTTCATTTATTTATTATTCTGTCAGAATATCATGTCTGTGCGTTTACGCCGTACCTAGTTCTATTATTTATTATTCTGTCGGAATATCCTGTCGGTGCATTTATGCATGACCTGGTTCCACTATTTATTTTTCTGTTGGAATAACCTGTCTGTGCGTTCTATCACATGCATGGTGATTTCTTTTGTTATTCCATTCTTTATTATACTCAGTTGGTTAAAACTTTGACTTCTATACTCCATGAAATTAGTGGAATATCATTGATATTTGCGCTTCATCCAGTATATTTCATGGAAATATTCTTCTGAGTATTCTTGAATTTTACTCCACAAAGAAGTATCATGTTGACAATTTGGACGTTATTAGTTCCTAGATAAATTAATTCTTGAACTTGTTTTATTGAATTCTTATATCATTGTCATCATCCTTATGTTTATATTTTGTTGAAAGTCATCTATGGCCTGTAGTGCATAGATGGGCTTGGTATGATTACGACCAGGGATTATTCGGTGTGATCATGACCGTAATGTTACAAATTATGTGGAAAAAGTTCTCATTGGCTCGTAGTGCATTGATGGACAGTTTTTGGTATGATTATGGCTATGGATTCTCTTTGGCCGTAGTGCAAAGATGAATTATTTTATGGCATGATCAGGACCGTTGATGAAAACATGATTATCTTTAGCCGTAGTGCATGGATAATTCGTGGTCGTGATACTAAAGAATATCCTTGGCCGTAGAGCAGGGGTGATTCGATGATGTGGATTATTTATTAAGCTGAGTCCCAGCGATAAAAGTCATGAAAAACCTTTTAAATCATAGAAGATAGTAGATTTTATTCCCTACTTGACTCTTTTAATGGATTGCTTGATTCGCTGCAGTTAAACTTGATGTCTATTGTATTTTATCAGTTTAACATTGTTGAAGACTAATGATAATTTATTTTGCATTATCTTAGTCATAATATTTTTTACTAGGCTAGTTGAGCTCACCCTTTCTTTCATTGTTCTCTTCAGGAAATGAGAATATAGCTGGGACGAGTCGGGGAACGGAGTGATGGACCAGATGATAGTATTAGTAGTCCTCACTATTCTGTTAAATAGTGTGACAATAAATATAACAAGGACTTATTCTGAGAGTGGATATTGTCTAGAAGACAGTATTTGTATTAAAACTCACAGCTCTCTTGTCGTATATTAACGATTGTATTTGTATTCTGTACAATGTATTTGGCGACTCAGAATAGGTGATGTATACTTATTTTTGGGGGCGTCACAGTTGGTATCAGAGCTTAGGGATATGATCCCTGGATGAGATGTGAGGCAAGAACTAGGAGGGGAGAGACGGGAGAATTCTTTCGCTAGTATGACCTACCTAAGTTTATTTGGTATTTAATTGGTCGGTCAGAGTATAGGGATAATATGTGATATGTTAATTAACCCTTGTTTTGTTACAGTATTTGAAAATGGCATCTGAAAATGTTGAGATAAGCAATGGAGTACAGGAGACCGTTGAGTCTCCACAGATCAATAATCAGGACAATATGCAACATGATGGCGATAATCCTCCTATAAACAACAACACTGATCAATTGACGAACGACGGTACGTTTAGGAGTTTTTTAGAATTCATGCAACATCAGGCGAAGGCGGCTCCTATTCATAATGCAGGTAAAAATAATGACAACCCACAGTTGGTCACCGCTAAGCAGTTCAAGGAGCTGGGACCACCGGAGTTTTTGGGAAAGCCAGAACCCCTTAAGGCAGAGACATGGTTAAAGTAGATCACCAAGATATTTGATGTCTTGGGATGCTCAGAGGAGCAAAAGGTTCCCTTTGCCACCTTTATGTTGCGTGAAGAGGCAGATTACTGGCGGGAATCTGTGAAACGTACCCAGCCTGACGCACTCAAGATGTCTTGGGAGAAGTTTCAAGAGCTGTTCAATGACAAGTACTTTCCCGAAAGCATTCATCACATGAAAGAGGTGGAATTTATCAAGTTGGAGCAAAACAACATGACCGTGTCGCAGTACGATGCCAAGTTTGCCGAGTTGTCCCGATTTTCATCCCACTTGGTTGATAATGAAGAGAGAATGACGCGGATGTTTTTAAGAGGTTTGAAGCCGGAGATACGTCAATATCTTATTTCTCATAAACTGTGTTTATATTAAGATATTGTAAATAAGGCTCAGTTAGTGGAGCACGATAACGAGTTAACGCAACCAAAAGAGAGCAGCCGACAAAATGATAATATCGGTGATAACAGTCATCAAAGCAGTGACAATAAACATGGAGGGAATCAACATGCCAGAAATGGTAACCACTTCGGTGGTAATCATGGCCAAAACAATAAGAATGGACATTTCAAGAAGAGAAGGTTCAACAATGACGTGAAGACGTCGGCACCAGCACCCATTTCAAAGGAAGAAGAACGACCATCGGTCGTATGTTTCAAATGCGGACAGGAGGGACACATCCGTCCAAACTGTACGCAGCAATCTAAAGTGTGTTTTAATTGCGGAAGAGAAGGTCACCTAGCTTGATTTTGTCGTATGGTGAAGTCAAGTCCAGCTGAGATAGTGATGCCAAAGGATGTCCCAGACAAGCCAAAGCCGGTAGTTTAAGAGAGAGTATTTTTTTTTCGTGACGAGGAACCTGAATAAAATTATCACGGGTATGTTAGTCATAAACTCTTTTGAAGTCTATACCGTGTTAGATACCGGTTCTACTCACTCTTTTATTTCACCTAGTTGTGTTCAATGTTTGAACTTAACTACGGAGAAGTTAGAATTTGATTTATCTGTTAAAATTCCATTGGGAGAAACCTTCATTACCTCCACTATTTATAAATCTTGTTTGATTCAAATCAACACTTTCACGTTACCTGTCGATCGTATCTCTTTGAAAATACTTGCCTTTGATGTGATTTTAGGAATCGATTGGTTAACTACTCATCATGTTTTTTTTGTAAGGTTGTTAGCTTTCATACTTCTAACCAACCTGTTATGCGAATTCAAAGTAACCAAACAACTAAAGTCAATCATAGTCATATCAAGGCATAAGTAAAAAGCCCCGAGCCTTTATCTAGTGACTTCCTTGTGTGGAACGCACCGAAGCCAGACTTTCTGTAGGCGACGTCGTGAATGATGATGGCAAGTTGATAGGTATCAATGTGACGTGCTATCCAAGTCTTGGATGAGGGTCACAGTTTTGAACGATATTTCTATTGTTAATAAATTTCCTGACGTATTTGTGAAGACTTCTTAGCCTATCCCAGAGCGTGAAATCGAATTTTGTATTGACCCCAGTACAAAACTCATTTCTTAAACCCTTAAATATTTCTTCAACTAAAATAAACGTATTATGCGCCAAATACGTTGGCTCGAGCTGTTGAAGATTATGATCGTACCATTCAATATCATCGTGGAAGTGCGAACGTGGTAGCTGACGCGTTGAGTAGAAGATCGTATGTGAGTGAGATATTGTTAACACAAAGACCCATTTCGTATAACTTACAAATGATGAAGATAGAGTTAAAGACTCTAGGGACCCACATGAAGATAACGAATATACGATTAGAATTGACTTTTATCGATAAAGTTAAAGCCGCTAAAGCTTTATACTCAGAGCTAATGAATGTGAAAAAGAAGGTTCAAGAGGGCGTTATTCTAGAAGCAAGAATCGATGAAGAGAGAAAAAATCTCAACCCTCGATTTAATTGACTCATTTAAAATCCTCGATCGAGTAGGAACTATGGCCTATAGACTCGGTTTACCGCCAAGTATGTCTTGTGTTTATAATGTTTTTCACATATCCATGTTACGTAAATATGTGGAAGACCCGAACCACATTATTAAGTTAGAACCAGACGAAATAGCGGATGATTTAACGTATGAAGATGTACCTGTTAAAATCCTGGAATATATTTTACGCTTAAAGGTTATACCTCAAGAGTTAGAATCTGACGAGGTGTCCTCATCTGTTCGGCATACCAAGTACGTACGTAAATTTTGAGGGCGAAATTCCATAAGGAGGAGAGATTGTGAGACCCCAGATTTTATGAATAAAGATTTAAATTTCTCAAAATATTTTTTTGAATATTATGGTGTGGATTTGATATAATGTTATAGTTGTGGGTAGTATTTATAAATTTTACAAAGTATGCAAGTTGTTGTATTATATTCGATTGGTCGGGGAATATTCGTTTTAACAAGAAATATTCGTACGACGACACAATCATTGTTGGACCCCACAACAGAATTATTGTCGAATTGAGAAAACGACAAAAATACTTTATGAAAATAACAGCAGAAGTTTTACCATTAATACTGTTGAACTGCTCGGTAGTAAAAGTACAGTAATATGCGTTGTTACATAGTAGTACATGGTATTGATTATTGATGCTTACGTGATAAGTCATTCAGTTTTGTTTTATTAGTATTATTAACGTAATAAAACAGAAAAACTTTTTATATAAAACATAATACTTTTATAAAGTTATTCATTTTATTAAGCTAATAGTAAAATCTTTTTATATAAAACAGAATACTTTTATAAAGTTATCTGTTTTATTAGACAATAATTAGAATATATTATATTTTATTATGCATAGTATTTGCATAGTGCCTGCATAGTGTTTGCATAGTAAATTTTTTTATAAAGTTATTCGTTTTATTAGATTATAAATAGAATATATTATATTTTATTTAAAAGATTTTGCTTTAAATATTGTGACAACCTGAGAATTTAGAATATTTTTAAAATTTTTATTAATTGATTTAAGGTTCAAAATTAGAACCTAGACGGAAAATAAGTGTACGCGTTTAATATTTTTAAGAACGAATTTTGAGGATTTCAAAACTCTGTAAAAGATTTAAGTGAATTATTCATGATTAAGTAATATGTGAATATGTTCTATGTATATGTGTACAATATGTGGTTAAGGTTAAGGGTTGACCAGATAATTGATATCTGTAACAAACCTTAGGTATATATTAAGAACGTCAACGTTCGGTTAGGAAACTCTAGCGAATTACAAGAAACCCTAAAATCGGTTCTGGAGACCCTAATTTCAGTTTCAGGAATCCAAAACTCTAATTCGGTGCATGAAACCCTAATCTGGGAATTTAAATGATTATTTTATTGCATAAGTGTTATTTATTATAATATTAATTAGGGAAAAGCTTAATTATTAGCAAACTCTAATTTCACATTTTTGAAAACCCTAATTTCTGGGTTAGAAACCCTAATTTTATAATTTGGGAAAAACTAAGTGTTAATTTAGTAATTTCATGTTAATTAGGAAACCTTAATCCTAATTTTCAAGTTATAGTAATTAGAAAGCCCTAATCTAATTACGAAAATCTAATTTCTATTTTAAGAAAAAATTAATTTTCTATTAAAAATCCTAATTAGTGGTTTGTAAACCCTAATCCGTGATTTTGACCTTAATTGCATAATTAGCAATTTTAATTAGGAAATGTTAATTCTAATTAGCAATATTTAAAGTATGATTAAGAAATTTTATATAATTAGAAAATTCTAATTATAAGTTAGAAATATTAATTTTCTATTTTTGAATCATAAATTGGAAATTTTAGAAAATTAAATTTGTAAACCCTAAACCCTAAATTTTTCTAAACTCTAAATCCTAACCAAACCCTAAACCCTAAGGGCTTGAGACAATGACTATTATGCCATTAATTTAGAAATCAAAAAGACTATAATGCCATTCTTGGATTTTTAGTAAGGTAACTTGCAAATCTTGGCAAGATATTGGACCAATAGCCTAGCCCTAGATATGTGTTATTTACCAGCCATATATTGCAATCTAATACATTTAATCCAATCAATTATATAGATTAAAGAGAGAGAAGTGGTCGCTTTTATTTTCATTTTCTCCCTAGCCATTCTCTCTCTTCATTTTCAAAATATAGAGTGAGAAAGAGAGAGAGAAACAAAACCATGATCAGCCTTTAGCATTCCAAGATCAACATCAGAAGTCAGAAATCAAGATCAAAGATTCAAAGATGTATAAACCTTCAAAATTCAAAATCTCATGATTTGTTGTTAGAAGTTGTATTTTGTGGGTTAGGTATGTGTAATAGAGTGTCATTTGATGATCTGGGTTGTCAAAACTTAGATCTATATCATCTAGATGCTCGAATCTAAAGATTTATCAAATCTAGAAAAATTAGAAATTTTCGTCTGACAAGCAAATGTCAGGCTTAATAGATCGGTTTCTGGTAATGTTTTTAGTGTCTTAGATGTTTGTATTGATAGTATGTTGTAAGGACTTTGATCTGAAACTTGAATCAAGTCCAGAGCTTGTGTAGATCGAAAGATATAAGCGGTCATACCGCGTTGACCAGTCACGAAAATGGGTTTCTGGGCAATCCAGAAACCTAGATCTTGTCTGACATCATTTTTGCAAGGTTTAAATCTTGCTCCTGTTAAGTGTTTTAGTTATGTTGTTGATTTCATATTGTAGCCTGACATGTAATCTACATACTCAAACCATTAAATCACCTGGATCTTGCTCAGAACAAAAGTAATCAGTGGTCAAACATGCTTTGACCTACTGTCTGGTTGAATTTCTGGAAAACCCAGAATTCACCAAGAACAGTTTCTGACCATACATTTGACCGGCCTTAATTTCTTAGATTCGGTGTTGTTAGGATGTTATAATTTTATGTCGCTTTACCCTGTCATGTGGTCTACAAGACTGAACTAATATATTACATAAAACACGTCCAAGATGTTATGATTTAATGCAGCAAAGTAGGTACCTAGGCTGTTCTTCATTTCTGGGTAACCCAGAAAATGAAGAACAGGCCTGACAAGCTTTTTGAATGACCAGATCTTCATGATATGTTATGTTATGACTCATATAATGATTACAACTTGTAGTACTGTATACTTACTACAAGATAAAGGTTCAAACAAACCTAGAAACTAAATATACTGTGAATTACGCTTGGTCAAACCACCCTCCCTAGCTCGCTGACATGCATTTCTGGGCTTGATGAAGAACAGGCCAAGATCACCTATATCGACGGTTCTGTCGCTATAGGGCCCTTTAGCGACAGTTTATTATTATTATTTTCCGAAAATTAATTAAAAATAGAAAAAAAATATATTTTAATTATTAAAAATACTAAATAAATTCTGAAAAATTATTTTAAATTCTGAAAAATAGTTTTTAATTATTTTAGGTATATTTCATAAATATTTAATATTTTTGGAATATAAATGGTATTTAATTATAATATTAAATAAATGATTTAAAAATAATTTTAATTCATGAAAAATCAAGAAAAATAATATTATGTTATAAGAAAATATTTTAAGTTATTTTTAGTGACTTTTAATATTTTGTGATGAATTTCATTAATTAATCAATATTAATGATAATTAATTTATTTAATAACTATATTAAACAAATTAAGGAAAAATGGATTTAATGCTTTATAAATCATATAAAAATGATTTAAGTGTTATAAAAATGTTTTACGTTATAAAATATAACTTTTGATATTTTGTCATGAAAATATTAATATTTTAATAATAATAGTAATTATCGGATAATGAATTTAATGGTTTAAAAATTATATAAAGGTGATTTTAAAGTATTAAAAATACTTTGTAATGTTATAAATATATTATAATATTATGACATGTATTTTATTAATATTTAATAATAAATAAATATTAATGATAAAAGAATTACGTGGTATTTAATGATTGAAAATCCGCGATAAATGATAATGATTATGTGAAAAATTATTATGAGACTTAGAAAAATATTTTCGACTGTTAATAAACTATTTAAGTTAATTGTTAAGTGTTTACGTCAGAGTTTAATTGAACTTAGACTCGATAAAAGTCCGACTTGACCGTCGGGATGTCAGATTTGTGTCGGGTTCAACTCAGACTACAATAGTTTGACCTGATACAAAGTCTTATGTGTGTTATAGACTGATAGGATTATGTGTTATGTGTTTAGGTTATTCTATGTATATCTATATATATAATAGTATTATATTGTGATGATATTATTCTAATATTGGAGATCTATATTACTAATATTAGGTCTTCGGATAAAGTGTTATAAATTATGTTGCGGTAATCAACGGTTCAGGCAAGTTTGTTTTACTTAACTCTACTAAGAGTGTTTCATTTGGATATGCTTATGGTTAATCATTGCTGATTGCCATGTATAATTTGTACTCTGTACATATTGTATGTATAAGTCAGGTATGAAAGGCTGATCACCTTAATTACCAGTTGGTTTCAGATATATTTGTTCATGTATAATACTTGTTCAGTCATAAACTTGTTCCTGCTAGTTCACAATTATATTATTGAATTATAGCCAGCTTATTATTCAAACCCTTCAATCATGATATATTGTTATATTGTTGTACTTAAACTTGCTGGGCAACTTTTATGCTCACCCTTGCTATATCATGATAAAACATTACATATTAAGGCGAGTGCGTCGGATACAAGGAAAGGTTAAAGACAGTTTCAGCGTTAGGATATGTGTGCAGCTAAATTGTATAAGTGTTGTATTTTAAGGTTATGTGTTAAGTAAGTTATGTAATGTGTATTAAGTTAAGGTTACTCGACCTTGGGGAATAGTGTGTAAGTTTAATGTATAAACAATTTATGTTTATATCTTCCGCAAATATAGTAATAGTGATAGAATGATCGAACCGGATCCGAGGTGATTTAGGACCTGGATTCGGGGCCCTTACACTTGGTATCAGAGCTATTGGTTATGAACCTTAGGTAGGAATACCTGAGACTAATAACTGCAGTGATTAGGATAAGATCTAACTCACATAGAGTTAGTTGGTCGGTAAGATTCAAAGACGAATCTCGGCGAGTTATAAGATACAGAGTTCCCTCACTCTGATAATAAAGTTGAACATTAATGGTGAATAGATAGAGTCTAAAAGACCAAAAGTACAGTGATAGAAGATCGTAAAACAAAACGATCAAGACATAGAAATGAATCGTAATATATACGATGCGATCACCCCGTGATCTGATAAGGTGATAACAGGAAGAAGAGTCAATCTAATGATTGAAAAGTTACAGCAAAGTTTGCTGTGTGGAAGTTGTACAATGAAATTGTACTATGAAAACTCATAAAAGAGTTATGGATTATGAATACTGATTAAATAAAATTCGTATTGAGAAGGGTGTTAGTGTTAGGTGGGGATTCAATTGAGGACTCATGTCGGCAGCTGAGTTGTATGATTCCTTGTATGGGCGGGGAATTGTACTTGGTGTAAAAACTACTTAGTTTCTGGCAATGATAATCATTGAAATGTTTGTGTCGCGCTATTTGCTATATGCATGTTAAGAGGGTGATTCCTTTCTCATGTGTATAACAGATAGATAGGTCATAGGTAGAGGATATAAGGTTAAGTACGAGTTCTTAAAACTCATACTTATGTGACATTCTTGACTCACAGTTATATGAAATGTTTATGAACCCCTCAGCGAACGGACGCCAAAGGTCAGACTAGGACAAGTTCCTAAACTCATATGATTGTGGCAAGTAAATGAACTCATAAGTGTGGTTTGACGAACTGGGTATAGTTGTGTGTAAATGGAATATTGAGGATAATAGGAACAGATAGATTGTTAAGCAAATGATTACTAGTGAAGAAATAAGTTTTCCAAAACTCCTAGCTATGCTAGACTTCGAAATTTTGACATCAAGCTAAATACGCACTATGTGCCTTTAAAATAAAATATGTAGACTCGTAATCATTTTTGAAACGGTTTAAAGTATAGTCTATGCTACTTATTTCAGCTAGACGCAAACGATTTGAAATATCAAAATATGTTTTAATTATCACTCATGTACCATGTAACCTGGTGTAAAAGATGATAAAAATTTGATGGAGTTGTAAATATAGGAATACTTAGTGTGAATTTGATCTAAAATCGTTGTTCCACTATTGTATGATGTGTCATGACAAAGTCATATAATGACGGCATCCTCAAACGGACTGTTAATACAGTACGGCATCATGACGTCATTCTCAAAAATGTTTTCAAAAGTTTAATTTGCCAACGTGGTTTGGCTACACTTAAATAATTCGATTGAATTGAATTATTGATATGAGTCTATGTTATTTGATTCAGCTAGACTAATGTTATGAAAACTCTAAGTGTTCATTGAAATGAATTTCCCGACCCAAATTGTTTTGGTGCGGACTCCTATGATAAGTCTGAGGTGAACAACCCTGAAAATGGGGATATACTAATTGGATAAAATATTCCAATCTTAGAACGCATATAGTCATTCCGATTACTAAGGTACAATGGATTGATCATCAAAAGGACCCGCATCGGTAGTTTACCTTCTTTGTGATTGTAAACATACTGTCAACCTTTGTACAGGGTAGCATACCTTTTTCTTAATTGAAATAGGTAGCTGGTAGTAATTGTAAGACCCCAACTTATTAATGAATAAAATCAAATTTTCTCTAAATATTATTCTGAATAATAAGGGGTTAATTTGATATAATACTTTGGTTATGGGTGAAATGTGCAAATTTTGCAAAATAAGCAAGTGGTTATAAAATATTTATTTTTGGTCGGTGAATATTCGGTTGGTCGTGGAATATTCTTGCTGTCGGGGAATATTCGTACGACGACGCAGCCTTGTGTGGGCCCCATAACGGAAAGCGATTGGATGAAGAAAACGACAAGTATAAGTTGTTTATAAATAACGGCGTAGTTGTTACCGTTAATACTATTGGAATACCCGGTGATTAAAATACAGTAGCACACGGTATTGCACCAATTATTGATTCTTACGTAAGAAGGCACTACTCAATAATTGTTACAGTAGTTATTGTTCAATATTTTATTTTATTGATTCAATAATTGTTGCATTGATATTTTATATTATTGTTGTTTCAATAATTGTTGCTGCACAGTATTTTTCATTATCAGATCAATAATTCATATTATTTGAATAATATTATTAGATAACATTATTGGCAATGTCTAGAAAGTTCTGTCTAAGGAGAGGTTTGGTCATCTAATTGCGCGCCAGTAAGGAGAAATCCTTATTGGAAAGCCCCCTCTTTCCTGGGAACGGCCTGGTTGTCATAAATGTGATTCTGTAATATTATTTGTGAATAATTAATTATTGATTCATATGATAAGGAAATATTTATTTTATGTGGATATAAATGAGGGATATATTTTTGTGGTTAAAAATGAAGGAGTTAATGTTGAGGTGTTTTATCAGTATTTTTATCGGAATGGAGGTATTAAAAATCAAATCAGGGTTTTTGAGAAATATTGCGGGTGTTATAATTTTTAATCCGACCGTTGGATCGTGGTAATTTTTGGATATGTTATACATATATAAGTTGAGTATATGTCCACAAATTTTGAACCGTTAAAAATGAACGTATGATTTATTATGAATTTTACGAGATGACTGGTTCAGAAATTGTTGAATTTTCGGAGTTTATCATTTTGATGGAAAATTCTAGAATTGGTGGGCCCCACTTGTGGTTGGTGAAGAAATGTGCTGAATTATATTTCAAATGTGGTAGGTGGGAATAGTAGCAGGTAAAGCCATCAGGTTGCAGGTCAAACCTACCAAAATTTTCCTATAAATAGAGGGCTAAGTTAGAATTGAAAATCACACCAGAAACAAGTTTTCTCTCTTTCTCTCTCTAGATTATTGAGTGTATTTTGTGAGTATTTAGATACTTTGAGAGTTTCTATTCATCAGAGCAAGTTTCTTTCAGCCTTATACCGGTATTCCGACCAGAAGTACTGATATTTTGAGGTAAGGGATATTATTTTCTTCTTAATGATATTATTTTCTTCAATATCATTATGCTGAAATATTGATATGAGTTTTTATCAAATTTGGAACTTTTTGTGTCGGGGGTTACTATTCACGTATACGGCACTATTCACGTATACGGCACTATTCACGAATACGGCACTATTCACCGAAAAATAAAATTTTCCCTTTTTGTCCAAGATGTCTATTATGGTTACTATCTTTGATTGTATCCATGTTTTGATCTTTATTTTTGAATTCTGCTTCACAATTGATTATTATGAAGTATTATTGATCTTGGATAAACTGTTATACGAATCCCTACTATTTGTCCTTCTGTCTCATTGGATTCGTTCTCTTTAAGATATTTTTCATCATCCTCAGTCCTAAATGATGATATTACTGAATATCTTTGGCCTGTAGTGCAAAGATGTATAATTACTTGATGAATATCTTTGGCCTGTAGTGCAAAGATGAACAGGTGTTGAGATGAACATGACCGACTGATGATACAAATGAATATCTTTGGCCTGTAGTGCAAAGATGAATATTTGGTTAAAGATGATTATTAATTGATGTTACAGGGATAAAATATTGATGATGGACTTTTAAATCTTAGAAGATAGTAGAATTCTTTCTCTACTTGACTCTTCTAATGGTTTGCTGTTTCCGCTGCAGTTGTTGATCTAAAACTTGTTGTCGATTATATTTTATCAGATTTTTCCCTGTTGAAGACTAACGATAATTTGTTGTATATTATCTTAGTCATAATATTCTTTACTGGGCTAGTTGAGCTCACCCTTTTCCTTTTTGTTCCATTTTTCTTCTCAGGAGGTGAGAACATAGCAGGATCTAGTCGGGGTATGGAGTGATGGTTCTAGAAAGATGTATTAGCAGTCCTCACTATTTCTGTAAAATAGTGTTTGAATAATTGTAATGAGGATTTATTTGAGTGTGGATATTGTCTAGAAGACAATATTTGTATTTAAACTCACAGTATGTGTTGTCGTATTTTGCACGACAATTGTATTATTGAAGTTGTAGTTTGCTTTCTGTACCATGTATTTGGCGACTCAGAATGGGTGTTGTATACCTATTCTGGGGGCGTCACAGTTGGTATCAGAGCTTAGGGATATGATCCCTGGCTGAGATGTGAGACAAGAACTAGGAGGGGAGAGACGGGGAATTCCTTCGCTAGTATGACCTGACTAAGTTTATTTGGTGTTTATTTGGTCGGTCAGAGTATAGGGATAATATATGACATGACTATTAACCCTTGTTTTATGGCAGTATTTAAGAATGGCAGCTGAGAACGTTAATAATGGAGTAAATCAGACCGTGGAGACACCTTTGATCACTACCCAGGGGAACGTGCAACAGGAAGGCAATATTCCTCCTGTAAACAACGTTACCGAGCAAACGATGAATGATGGAATGTTTAGGAGCTTTTTGCAGTTCATGCAAAATCAGACGAGGGAGACTCGTGTGCAGAATACGGG
Organism: Panax notoginseng; assembly: GCA_016801055.1. Classification (NCBI taxonomy): domain Eukaryota; kingdom Viridiplantae; phylum Streptophyta; class Magnoliopsida; order Apiales; family Araliaceae; genus Panax; species Panax notoginseng. The sequence continues at coordinate 134,740,708 of CM029013.1, read as the reverse complement.
TGGAAATGATAACAACGCGCGGTTTGTCACAGCTAAGCAGTTCAAAGAATTGGGACCACCAGAATTTAAGGGAAAGCCGGATCCGATCATGGCGGAAACGTGGGTCAAGCAAATTACCAAGATATTTGATGTCTTGGGATGCACGGAGGAACAGAAGGTTCCATTCGCCACATTTATGTTCCGCGGTGAGGCAGACTACTGGTGGGAGTCTGTGAAGCGTACCCAGCCTGACGCACTCAACATGTCCTGGGAAACATTTCAAAAACTGTTCAATGACAAGTACTTTCCTGAAAGTATTCGTCATATGAAGGAGGTTGAGTTTATTAGACTGGAACAAAACAACATGACGGTGTCCCAGTACGAGGCGAAGTTTGCAGAGTTATCCAGGTTTGCACCTCATTTGGTCGAAAATGAGGAACGAATGACAAGGATGTTTCTGAGAGGTCTAAAACCCGAGATTCGGCAATATCTTATCTCTCATAAATTTTCTTTATATTCAGATGTTGTAAACAGGGCTCAATTATTAGAGCGAGATAATGAGTATGTGCAACCGAGGGACCACAACCAGGGTCATACCGGTGGCGGCAGTCATCGAAGCAATGAAAACCAGCAGGGAGGAAAACATTCGGACAAAAGCGGTAACCACTCTGGTGGTAATCGTGGTCGTGATAATAGAAGGAGCGAGTCGGGAGGAGATTTCAAGAAGAGAAGGTACAACAATGATAACGTGAAGACGTCAGCACAAACATCAACTGTTTCTAGGGGAGGAGAACGACCACCGGTCGTATGTTACAAATGTGGGAAAGAGGGACATATCAGCCCAAACTGCCCACAACAATCCAAGGTATGTTATAACTGTGGAAAGGAAGGTCATATAGCTCGAGAGTGTTCTGTAGCAAAACCAAGTTCAGCGGGGATGGTGACTCCAAAAGTTATCCCGGATAAGTCGAAATCAGCGGTTCCTGGAAGGGCGTTTGTCGTTACTGGCCAAAACGCGAGAAACCCGAACGAGGTGATCACGGGTAAGCTAATCTTGAATTCTTGCGAAGTTTATACTTTACTAGATACCGGTTCTACCCATTCTTTTATCTCTCCTGCTTGTGCTCAACGTTTAAACTTGACTCCGGAGAAATTGGACTTTAACTTATCTGTTGAAACTCCGTTGGGTGAAACCTTCGTTACATCTACAGTTTATAAATCTTGCATGATCCAAGTTGGCACTATCACATTACCTGTTGATCTTATCTCTTTAAAGATACTTGCTTTTGATGTGATTTTAGGAATTGATTGGTTAACCACTCATCATGCTAAAATTGATTGTTTTCGTAAGGTTGTTAGTTTTCATATTCCTAACCAACCTGTCATACGAATTCAAACTACTAAACCACTAAAATCAGTCACTGTCATATCAAGCCACAAAGCTATTCGTTTATTGAAAAACGGATGTCAAGCTTTCTTAGCCCATGTTATGGATTTGAACAAAGACAAGTCAGATTTGAATAATATTTCTATTGTTAGAGAATTTTCCGATGTATTTCCTGAAGAACTTCCCGGTCTACCCCCGGAACGAGAAATTGAATTCTTTATTGACCTTGAACCCGGTACAAAGCCCATTTCTAAAACCCCATATCGAATGGCTCCTATTGAACTTCAGGAGTTAAAAGTCCAACTACAGGAGTTGTTGGACATCGGTTTTATTCGTCCTAGTACGTCTCCTTGGGGTGCTCCTGTTTTATTCGTAAAGAAGAAAGACGGGAGTATGCGACTTTGTATTGACTATCGAGAATTGAACCATGTCACCATCAAGAATAGGTATCCGCTACCTCGCATTGATGACCTGTTTGACCAGTTGCAAGGAGCACAATTCTTTTCAAAGATCGATCTTCGTTCTGGATATCATCAGCTGAAGATTAAAACTGAGGATATTCCAAAGACTGCCTTCAGAACTCGGTACGGGCATTATGAATTCTTAGTAATGTCTTTTGGATTGACTAATGCTCCTGCTGCCTTCATGGATATGATGAACCGTGTATTCAAAGAATATTTGGATCAGTTCGTTGTTGTCTTTATTGATGACATCCTCATCTATTCCAAAAGCCGTGAAGATCATGAGCGCCATTTGAAGCTGGTACTGCAAAGGCTTCGTGAAAACAAGCTATATGCCAAACTGAAGAAATGCGAGTTCTGGCTTGAGGAAGTAGCATTCCTTGGGCACGTGGTGTCAAAACATGGAGTATCTGTCGACCCGGCGAAGATTGAAGCCATACAAAGTTGGGAGCAACCGAAGTCGGTAACCGAAGTACGTAGCTTTCTGGGCTTAGCTGGTTATTATCGGAGATTTGTGGAAGGATTTTCTCGAATCGCTACTCCGTTAACTCAGCTGACTCGGAAAGATACAAAATTCGTATGGAGTGAGGAATGCGAGAAGAGTTTCCAAGAACTCAAGAGGAGACTCATTTCGGCACCTGTTTTGACAATACCATCTGGTTCGGATGGATTTGTTATCTACAGCGATGCTTCAGGCAAAGGGTTAGGATGTGTTCTCATGCAACATGGGAAAGTCATAGCCTATGCCTCACGACAACTCAAAGAATATGAGAGGAATTATCCTACTCATGATTTGGAGTTGGCAGCAGTCGTTTTTGCGTTGAAGATCTGGAGACACTACCTGTATGGGGAGAAAGTGGAGATCTATACAGATCATAAAAGCCTCAAATATTTCTTCACCCAAAAGGAACTCAACATGCGGCAACGACGTTGGCTTGAGCTGTTGAAAGATTACGATCATACCATCCAATACCATCCTGGAAAAGCAAACGTAGTAGCTGACGCATTGAGTAGAAGATCATATGCGGGTACGAGTGCAATGTTTTTAACACAAAGGCCCATTTTGTATGACTTGCAAAGGATGGAGATAGAGATGAAGGCTCCAAGTACCCACATGATGATATCAAATATACGAGTAGAACCGACTTTAATCGATAAAGTTAAAGCTGCTCAAGCTACGGATATAGAGCTGATGCGTATGAAGAAGAAAGTGCAAGAAGGTGCTATTCCAGAAGCAAGAATCGATGAAGAAGGAATACTTCGAGTCAACTCCAGACTTTGTGTTCCTAACGATTTTGACTTGAAGCATAGAATAATGATGGAGGCACACAACACACCGTTTGCAATCCATCCTGGGAGTACCAAAATGTATCACGATCTTCGACATACATTTTGGTGGAGCAATATGAAAAGAGAGATCGCGGAGTTTATCTCGAGGTGTTTAACTTGTCAACGTGTAAAGGCGGAGCATCAAGTGCCAAAGGGTCCATTGCAACCACTTGAGATCCCGAAATGGAAGTGGGAACACATTACTATGGATTTTGTTACAGGTCTTCCCAAGGTTTCTCAAGGCATAGATGCGATTTGGGTTATTGTTGATAGATTAACCAAGTCCGCTCATTTCTTGCCGATACGTGAGACTTATTCCCTTGAACGTCTTGCTAGTATGTACGTGAACGAGATTGTGAGATTGCATGGCATGCCAGTATCCATAGTTTCGGATCGTGACCCAAGATTCACTTCACGATTTTGGGTTAGCTTGCAGAAAGCTATGGGCACGGATTTACGATTCAGTTCAGCATACCATCCTCAAACGGACGGACAATCAGAGAGGACTATTCAAACTCTTGAAGATCTATTAAGACTTTGTGTCTTAGATCTCAAAGGGAGTTGGGATAAGTACCTACCATTGGTGGAATTCTCCTACAACAACAGTTATCAGGCGAGCATAGGTATGGCTCCATTTGAGGCGTTGTATGGAAGAAAATGTCGTTCTCCAGTATGCTGGGACGAGGTGGGTGAAGCAACATTGTTGGGACCAGAATTGGTACGCATTACTACAGAGAAGATCCAAACGATTCGACAACGTATACAAACGGCACAGGATCGACAAAAGAGTTATGCGGATCTTCATCGGAAGGACGTGGAATTTAATATTGGGGATCATGTATTGTTACGTGTTGCACCATGGAAGGGAGTTACAAGATTTGGGAAGAGAGGAAAGCTCAATCCAAGATTTGTTGGTCCATTTGAGATTCTTGAGCGAATAGGAAATGTGGCATATAGACTCGCATTACCTCCAAGCATGTCTCGTGTTCATAATGTTTTTCACATATCTATGCTTCGTAAATATGTTAAAGACCCGAACCACATTATTGAGTTAGAACCAGACGAGATAGCTGAAGATTTAACGTACGAGGAGGTACCTGTTAAGATCTTGGATAGGAAAGAGCATGTCCTACGCACGAAGGTTATACCACAAGTTAAGGTTTTGTGGAGAAACCATGCTATTGAAGAAATGACCTGGGAGTTGGAATCAGAAATGAAAGCGAGGTATCCTCACCTTTTTGAAACATCAGGTACGTACGTCAATTTCGAGGACGAAATTTCATAAGGAGGGGAGGTTGTAAGACCCCAACTTATTAATGAATAAAATCAAATTTTCTCTAAATATTATTGTGAATAATAAGGGGTTAATTTGATATAATACTTTGGTTATGGGTGAAATGTGCAAATTTTGCAAAATAAGCAAGTGGTTATAAAATATTTATTTTTGGTCGGTGAATATTCGGTTGGTCGTGGAATATTCTTGCTGTCGGGGAATATTCGTACGACGACGCAGCCTTGTGTGGGCCCCATAACGGAAAGCGATTGGATGAAGAAAACGACAAGTATAAGTTGTTTATAAATAACGGCGTAGTTGTTACCGTTAATACTGTTGGAATACCCGGTGGTTAAAATACAGTAGCACACGGTATTGCACCAATTATTGATTCTTACGTAAGAAGGCACTACTCAATAATTGTTACAGTAGTTATTGTTCAATATTTTATTTTATTGATTCAATAATTGTTGCATTGATATTTTATATTATTGTTGTTTCAATAATTGTTGCTGCACAGTATTTTTCATTATCAGATCAATAATTCATATTATTTGAATAATATTATTAGATAACATTATTGGCAATGTCTAGAAAGTTCTGTCTAAGGAGAGGTTTGGTCATCTAATTGCGCGCCAGTAAGGAGAAATCCTTATTGGAAAGCCCCCTCTTTCCTGGGAACGGCCTGGTTGTCATAAATGTGATTCTGTAATATTATTTGTGAATAATTAATTATTGATTCATATGATAAGGAAATATTTATTTTATGTGGATATAAATGAGGGATATATTTTTGTGGTTAAAAATGAAGGAGTTAATGTTGAGGTGTTTTATCAGTATTTTTGTCGGAATGGAGGTATTAAAAATCAAATCAGGGTTTTTGAGAAATATTGCGGGTGTTATAATTTTTAATCCGACCGTTGGATCGTGGTAATTTTTGGATATGTTATACATATATAAGTTGAGTATATGTCCACAAATTTTGAACCGTTAAAAATGAACGTATGATTTATTATGAATTTTACGAGATGACTGGTTCAGAAATTGTTGAATTTTCGGAGTTTATCATTTTGATGAAAAATTCTAGAATTGGTGGGCCCCACTTGTGGTTGGTGAAGAAATGTGCTGAATTATATTTCAAATGTGGTAGGTGGGAATAGTAGCAGGTAAAGCCATCAGGTTGCAGGTCAAACCTACCAAAATTTTCCTATAAATAGAGGGCTAAGTTAGAATTGAAAATCACACCAGAAACAAGTTTTCTCTCTTTCTCTCTCTAGATTATTGAGTGTATTTTGTGAGTATTTAGATACTTTGAGAGTTTCTATTCATCAGAGCAAGTTTCTTTCAGCCTTATACCGGTATTCCGACCAGAAGTACTGATATTTTGAGGTAAGGGATATTATTTTCTTCTTAATGATATTATTTTCTTCAATATCATTATGCTGAAATATTGATATGAGTTTTTATCAAATTTGGAACTTTTTGTGTCGGGGGTTACTATTCACGTATACGGCACTATTCACGTATACGGCACTATTCACGAATACGACACTATTCACCGAAAAATAAAATTTTCCCTTTTTGTCCAAGATGTCTATTATGGTTACTATCTTTGATTGTATCCATGTTTTGATCTTTATTTTTGAATTCTGCTTCACAATTGATTATTATGAAGTATTATTGATCTTGGATAAACTGTTATACGAATCCCTACTATTTGTCCTTCTGTCTCATTGGATTCGTTCTCTTTAAGATATTTTTCATCATCCTCAGTCCTAAATGATGATATTACTGAATATCTTTGGCCTGTAGTGCAAAGATGTATAATTACTTGATGAATATCTTTGGCCTGTAGTGCAAAGATGAACAGGTGTTGAGATGAACATGATCGACTGATGATACAAATGAATATCTTTGGCCTGTAGTGCAAAGATGAATATTTGGTTAAAGATGATTATTAATTGATGTTACAGGGATAAAATATTGATGATGGACTTTTAAATCTTAGAAGATAGTAGAATTCTTTCTCTACTTGACTCTTCTAATGGTTTGCTGTTTCCGCTGCAGTTGTTGATCTAAAACTTGTTGTCGATTATATTTTATCAGATTTTTCCCTGTTGAAGACTAACGATAATTTGTTGTATATTATCTTAGTCATAATATTCTTTACTGGGCTAGTTGAGCTCACCCTTTTCCTTTTTGTTCCATTTTTCTTCTCAGGAGGTGAGAACATAGCAGGATCTAGTCGGGGTATGGAGTGATGGTTCTAGAAAGATGTATTAGCAGTCCTCACTATTTCTGTAAAATAGTGTTTGAATAATTGTAAGGAGGATTTATTTGAGAGTGGATATTGTCTAGAAGACAATATTTGTATTTAAACTCACAGTATGTGTTGTCGTATTTTGCACGACAATTGTATTATTGAAGTTGTAGTTTGCTTTCTGTACCATGTATTTGGCGACTCAGAATGGGTGTTGTATACCTATTCTGGGGGCGTCACAGTAATACCTATAAACCTCAGTAGTTCATGGTCTATATGACCCCTCAACATAATTTGAAAATTTTTACTCTTGTGAGATATGTATTGGGTAGCATATGATAATGTGTGTGAATGGTGTAAGCAGTATGGTGTATGGAGTAAGGTGTAAGGTAAATTTCGGGGACGAATTTTTTATAAGAAGGGGTGAATGTGACAACCCGAGAATTTAGAATATTTTTAAAATTTTTATTAATTGATTTAAGGTTCAAAATTAGAACCTAGACAGAAAATAAGTGTATGCGTTTAATATTTTTAAGAACGAATTTTGAGGATTTTAAAACTCTGTAAAGGATTTAAGTGAATTATTCAAGATTAAGTAATATGTGAATATGTTCTGTGTATATGTGTACAATATGTGGTTAAGGGTCAAGGGTTGACCAGATAATTGATATCTGTAACAAACCTTAGGTATATATTAAGAACGTCAACGTTCGGTTAAAAAACTCTACCGAATTACAAGAAACCCTAAAATCGGTTCTGGAAACCCTAATTTCAGTTTCGGGAATTCAAAACCCTAATTCGGTGCATGAAACCCTAATCTGGGAATTTAAATGATTATTTTATTGCATAAGTGTTATTTATTATAATATTAATTAGGGAAAAGCTTAATTATTAGCAAACCCTAATTTCACATTTTTATAAACCCTAATTTCTGGGTTAGAAACCCTAATTTTATAATTCGGGAAAAACTAAGTGTTAATTTAGTAATTTCATGTTAATTAGGAAACCTTAATCCTAATTTTCAAGTTATAGTAATTAGAAAGCCCTAATCTAATTACAAAAATATAATTTCTATTTTAAGAAAAAAATTAATTTTCTATTAAAAACCCTAATTAGTGGTTTGTAAAACCTAATCCGTGATTTTGACCCTAATTGCATAATTAGCGATTTTAATTAGGAAATGTTAATCCTAATTAGCAAGATTTAAAGTATGATTAAGAAATTTTATATAATTAGAAAATTTTAATTATAAGTTGAAAATATTAAATTTCTATTTTTGAATCATAAATTGGAAATTTTAGAAAATTAAATTTGTAAACCCTAAGGGTTTTAAACCCTACACCCTAAATTTTTCTAAACCCTAAACCCTAACCAAATCCTAAACCCTAAGGGCTTGGGACAATGACCATTATGCCATTAATTTAGAAATCAAAAAGACTATAATGCCCTTCTTGGATTTTTAGTAAGGTAACTTGCAAATCTTGACAAGATACTGAACCAATAGCCTAGCCCTAGATATGTGTCATTTACCAGCCATATATTGCAATCTAATACATTGAATCCAATTAATTATATAGATTAAAGAGAGAGAAGTGGTCGCTTTTATTTTCATTTTCTCCCTAGTCATTCTCTCTCTTCATTTTCGAAATATAGAGTGAGAGAGAGAGAGAAACAAAACCATGATCAGCCTTTAGCATTCCAAGATCAACATCAGAAGTCAGAAATCAAGATCAAAGCTTCAAAGAGATATAAACCTTCAAAATTTGAAATCTCATGATTTGTTGTTAGAAGTTGTAATTTGTGGGTTAGATATGTGTAATAGAGTGTCATTTGATCTGGGTTGTCAAAACTCAAATCTATATCATCTAGATGCTCGAATCTAAAGATTTATCAAATCTGGAAAAATTAGAAATTTTCGTCTGACAAGCAAATGTCAGGCTTAATAGATCGGTTTCTGGTAATGTTTTTAGTGTCTTAGATGTTTGTATTGATAGTATGTTGTAAGGACTTTGATCTGAAACTTGAATCAAGTCCAGAGCTTGTGTAGATCGAAAGATATAAGCGGTCAAACCGCGTTGACCAGTCACGAAAATGGGTTTGTGGGCAACCCAAAAGCCCAGATCTTGTCTGACATCATTTTTGAAGGGCTTAAATCTTGCTCCTGTTAAGTGTTTTAGTTATGTTGTTGATTTCATATTGTAGCCCGATATGTAATCTACATACTCAAACCATTAGATCACCTGGATCTTGCTCATAACAAAAGTAATCAGTGGTCAAACATGCTTTGACCAACTGTCCGGTTGAATTTCTGGAAAAACCCAAAATTCACCGAGAACAGTTTCTGACCATACGTTTGACCGACCTTAATTTCTTAGATTCGGTGTTGTTAGGATGTTATAATTTTATGTCGTTTTACCCTATCATGTGGTCTATAAGACTGAACTAATATATTACATAAAACACGTCCAAGATGTTATGATTTAATGCAGCAAAGTAGGTACCTAGGCTGTTCTTCATTTCTGGGTAACCTAGAAAATGAAGAACAGGCCTGACAAGCTTTTTGAATGACCAGATCTTCATGATATGTTATGTTTTGACTCATATAATGATTACAACTTGTAGTATTACATACTTACTACAAGATCAAGGTTCAAACAGACCCAGAAACTAAATATACTGTGAATTACGCCTGGTCAAACCACCCCCCTAGCTCACTGACTTGCATTTCTGGGCTTGATGAAGAACAGGCCAACATCACCTATAGCGACGGTTCTGTCGCTATAGTGCCCTTTAGCGACAGTTTATTATTATTATTTTCTGAAAATTAATTAAAAATAGAAAAAAAATATATTTTAATTATTAAAAATACTAAATAAATTCTGAAAAATTATTTTAAATTCTGAAAAATAGTTTTTAATTATTTTAGGTATTTTTCATAAATATTTAATATTTTTGGAATATAAATGGTATTTAATTTATTTAATTATAATATTAAATAAATAATTTAAAAATGATTTTAATTCATGAAAAATAATATTATGTTATAAGAAAATATTTTAAGTTATTTTCAGTGACTTTTAATATTTTGTGATGAATTTCATTAATTAATCAATATTAATGATAATTAATTTATTTAATAACAATATTAAATAAATTAAGGAAAAATGGATTTAATGCTTTATAAATCATATAAAAATGATTTAAGTGTTATAAAAATGTTTTAAGTTATAAAATATAACTTTTGATATTTTGTCATGAAAATATTAATATTTTAATAATAATAGTAATTATCGGATAATGAATTTAATGGTTTAAAAATTATATAAAGGTGATTTTAAAGTATTAAAAATACTTTGTGATGTTATAAATATATTATAATATTATGACATGTATTTTATTAATATTTAATAATAAATAAATATTAATAATAAAAGAATTACGTGGTATTTAATGATTGAAAATCCGCGATAAATGATAATGATTATGTGAAAAATTATTATGAGACTTAGAAAAATATTTTCGACTGTTAATAAACTATTTAAGTTAATTGTTAAGTGTTTACGTCAGAGTTTAATTGAACTTAGACTCGATAAAAGTCCGACTTGACCGTCGGGATGTCAGATTTGTGTCGGGTTCAACTCAGACTACAATAGTTTGACCTGATACAAAGTCTTATGTGTGTTATAGACTGATAAGATTATGTGTTATGTGTTTAGGTTATTCTATGTATATCTATATATATAATAGTATTATATTGTGATGATATTATTCTAATATTGAAGATCTATATTACTAATATTAGGTCTTCGGATAAAGCGTTATAAATTATGTTGTGGTAATCAACGGTTCAGGCAAGTTTGTTTTACTTAACTCTACTAAGAGTGTTTCATTTGGATATGCTTATGGTTAATCATTGCTGATTGCCATGTATAATTTGTACTCTGTACATATTGTATGTATAAGTCAGATATGAAAGGCTGATCACCTTAATTACCAGTTGGTTTCAGATATATTTGTTCATGTATAATACTTGTTCAGTCATAAACTTGTTCCTGCTAGTTCACAATTATATTATTGAATTATAGCCAGCTTATTATTCAAACTCTTCAATCATGATATATTGTTATATTGTTGTACTTAAACTTGCTGGGCAACTTTCATGCTCACCCTTGCTATATCATGATAAAACATTACATATTAAGGCGAGTGCGTCGGATACAAGGAAAGGTTAAAGACAGTTTCAGCGTTAGAATATGTGTGCAGCTAAATTGTATAAGTGTTGTATTTTAAGGTTATGTGTTAAGTAAGTTATGAAATGTGTATTAAGTTAAGGTTACTCGACCTTGGGGAATAGTGTGTAAGTTTAATGTATAAATAATTTATGTTTATATCTTCCGCAAATATAGTAATAGTGATAGAATGATCGAACCGGATCCGAGGTGATTTAGGACCTGGATTCGGGGCCCTTACACTTGGTATCAGAGCTATTGGTTATGAACCTTAGGTAGGAATACCTGAGACTAATAACTGCAGTGATTAGGATAAGATCTAACTCACATAGAGTTAGTTGGTCGGTAAGATTCAAAGACGAATCTCGGCGAGTTATAAGATACAGAGTTCCCTCACTCTGATAATAAAGTTGAACATTAATGGTGAATAGATAGAGTCTAAAAGACCAAAAGTACAGTGATAGAAGATCGTAAAACAAAACGATCAAGACATAGAAATGAATCGTAATATATACGATGCGATCACCCCGTGATCTGATAAGGTGATAACAGGAAGAAGAGTCAATCTAATGATTGAAAAGTTACAGCAAAGTTTGCTGTGTGGAAGTTGTACAATGAAATTGTACTATGAAAACTCATAAAAGAGTTATGGATTATGAATACTGATTAAATAAAATTCGTATTGAGAAGGGTGTTAGTGTTAGGTGGGAATTCAATTGAGGACTCATGTCGGCAGCTGAGTTGTATGATTCCTTGTATGGGCGGGGAATTGTACTTGGTGTAAAAACTACTTAGTTTCTGGCAATGATAATCATTGAAATGTTTGTGTCGCGCTATTTGCTATATGCATGTTAAGAGGGTGATTCCTTTCTCATGTGTATAACAGATAGATAGGTCATAGGTAGAGGATATAAGGTTAAGTACGAGTTCTTAAAACTCATACTTATGTGACATTCTTGACTCACAGTTATATGAAATATTTATGAACCCCTCAGCGAACGGACGCCAAAGGTTAGACTAGGACAACTTCCTAAACTCATATGATTGTGGCAAGTAAATGAACTCATAAGTGTGGTTTGACGAACTGGGTATAGTTGTGTGTAAATGGAATATTGAGGATAATAGGAACAGATAGATTGTTAAGCAAATGATTACTAGTGAAGAAATAAGTTTTCCAAAACTCCTAGCTATGCTAGACTTCAAAATTTTGACATCAAGCTAAATACGCACTATGTGCCTTTAAAATAAAATATGTAGACTCGTAATCATTTTTGAAACGGTTTAAAGTATAGTCTATGCTACTTATTTCAGCTAGACGCAAACGATTTGAAATATCAAAATATGTTTTAATTATCACTCATGTACCATGTAACCTGGTGTAAAGATGATAAAAATTTGATGGAGTTGTAAATATAGGAATACTTAGTGTCAATTTGATCTAAAATCGTTGTTCCACTATTGTATGATGTGTCATGACAAAGTCATATAATGACGGCATCCTCAAACGGACTGTTAATACAGTACGGTATCATGACGTCATTCTCAAAAATGTTTTCAAAAGTTTAATTTGCCAACGTGGTTTGGCTACACTTAAATAATTCGATTGAATTGAATTATTGATATGAGTCTATGTTATTCGATTCAGCTAGACTAATGTTATAAAAACTCTAAGTGTTCATTGAAATGAATTTCCCGACCCAAATTGTTTTGGTGCGGACTCCTATGATAAGTCTAAGGTGAACAACCCTGAAAATGGGGATATACTAATTGGATAAAATATTCCAATCTTAGAACGTATATAGTCGTTCCGATTACTAAGGTACAATGGATTGATCATCTAAAGTACCCGCATCGGTAGTTTATCTTATTTGTGATTGTAAACATATTGTTAACCTTTGTACGGGGTAGAATACCCTTTTCCTAATTGAAATAGGTAGCAGGTAGTAATACCTATAAACCTCAGTTGTTCATGGTCTATATGACCCCTCAACACAATTTGAAAATTTTTACTCTTGTGAGAGATGTATTGGGTAGCAAATGATAATGTGTGTGAATGGTGTAAGCAGTATGGTGTATGGAGTAAGGTGTAAGGTAAATTTCGGAGACGAAATTTTTAGAAGAAGGGGTGAATGTGACAACCCGAGAATTTAGAATATTTTTAAAAACTTTATTAATTGATTTAAGGTTCAAAATTAGAACCTAGACGGAAAATAAGTGTATGCGTTTAATATTTTTAAGAACGAATTTTGAGGATTTCAAAACTCTGTAAAGGATTTAAGTGAATTATTCAGGATTAAGTAATATGTGAATATGTTCTGTGTATATGTGTATAATATGTGGTTAAGGGTCAAGGGTTGACCAGATAATTGATATCTGTAACAAACCTTAGGTATATATTAAGAACGTCAACGTTCGGTTAGAAAACTCTAGCGAATTACAAGAAACCCTAAAATCGGTTCTAGAAACCCTAATTTCAGTTTCGGAAATCAAAAACCCTAATTCGGTGCATGAAACCCTAATCTGGGAATTTAAATAATTATTTTATTGCATAAGTGTTATTTATTATAATATTAATTAGGGAAAAGCTTAATTATTAGCAAATCCTATTTTCACATTTTTGAAAACCCTAATTTCTGGGTTAGAAACCCTAATTTTATAATTCGAGAAAAACTAAGTGTTAATTTAGTAATTTCATGTTAATTAGGAAGCCTTAATCCTAATTTTTGAGTTATAGTAATTAGAAAGCCCTAATCTAATTACGAAAATCTAATTTCTATTTTAAGAAAAAAATTAATTTTCTATTAAAAACCCTAATTAGTGGATTGTAAACCCTAATCCGTGATTTTGACCCTAATTGCATAATTAGCGATTTTAATTAGGAAATGTTAATCCTAATTAGCAAGATTTAAAGTATGATTAAGAAATTTTATATAATTAGAAAATTCTAATTATAAGTTAGAAATATTAATTTTCAATTTTTGAATCATAAATTGGAAATTTTAGAAAATTAAATTTGTAAACCCTAAACTCTAAATTTTTGTAAACCCTAAACCCTAAGGGCTTGGGACAATGACCATTATGCCATTAATTTAGAAATCAAAAAGACTATAATGCCCTTCTTGGATTTTTAGTAAGGTAACTTGCAAATCTTGGCAAGATATTGGGTTGGTGAACTAACAAATAGCGTAGCCCTAGATATGTGTCATTTACCAGCCATATATTGCAATCTAATACATTGAATCCAATCAATTATATAGATTAAAGAGAGAAAAGTGGTCGGTTTTATTTTCATTTTCTCCCTAGCCATTCTCTTTATTCATTTTCGAAATATAGAGTGAGAGAGAGAGAGAAACAAAACCATGATCAGCCGTTAGCATTCCAAGATCAACATCAGAAGTCAGAAATCAAGATCAAAGCTTCAAAGAGGTATAAACCTTCAAAATTCGAAATCTCATGAGTTGGTGTTAGAAGTTGTAATTTGTGGGTTAGATATGTGTAATAAAGTGTCATTTGATGATCTGGGTTGTCAAAACTCAGATCTATATCATCTAGTTGCTCGAATCTAAAGATTTATCAAATCTGGAAAAATTAGAAATTTTCGTCTGACAAGCAAATGTCAGGCTTAATAGACCAGTTTCTGGTAATGTTTTTAGTGTCTTAGATGTTTGTATTGGTAGTATGTTGTAAGGACTTTGATCTGAAACTTGAATCAAGTCCAGAGCTTGTGTAGATCGAAAGATATAAGCGGTCAAACCGCGTTGACCAGTTACGAAAATGGGTTTCTGGGCAACCCTGAAACCCAGATCTTGTCTGACATCATTTTTACAGGGCTTAAATCTTTCTCCTTAAAGTGTTTTAGTTATGTTGTTGATTTCATATTGTAGCCCGACATGTAATCTACATACTCAAACCATTAGATCACCTGGATCTTGCTGAGAACAAAAGTAATCAGTGGTCAAACATGCTTTGACCAACTGTCCGGTTGAATTTCTGAAAAACCCAGAATTCACAAAGAACAGTTTCTGACCATACGTTTGACCGGCCTTAATTTCTTAGATTCAGTGTTGTTAGGATGTTATAATTTTATGTCGTTTTACTCTGTCATGTGGTCTATAAGACTGAACTAGTAAACACGTCGACGATGTTATGATTTAATGCAGCAAAGTAGGTACCTAGGTTGTTCTTCATTTCTGGGTAACCCAGAAAATGAAGAACAGGCCTGACAAGCTTTATGAATGACCAGATCTTCATGATATGTTATGTTTTGACTCATATAATGATTACAACTTGTAGTATTATACACTTACTACAAGATAAAGGTTCAAACAGACCCAGAAACTAAATATATTGTGAATTACGCCTGGTCAAACCACCCCCCCTAGCTCACTGACATGCATTTCTGGGCTTGATGAAGAACAGGCCAAGATCACCTATAGCGACGGTTCTGTCGCTATAGGGCCCTTTAGCGACAGTTTCTTATTATTATTTTTTGAAAATTAATTAAAAATAGAAAAAAAATAGATTTTAATTATTAAAAATACTAAATAAATTCTGAAAAATTATTTTAAATTCTGAAAAATAGTTTTTAATTATTTTAGGTATATTTCATAAATATTTAATATTTTTAGAATATAAATGGTATTTAATTTATTTAATTATAATATTAATTAAATGATTTAAAAATGAATTTAATTCATGAAAAATCATGAAAAATAATATTATGTTATAAGAAAATATTTTAAGCTATTTTCAGTGACTTTTAATATGTTGTGATGAATTTCATTAATTAATCAATATTAATGATAATTAATTTATTTAATAAATATATTAATTAAATTAAGGAAAAATAGATTTAATGCTTTATAAATCATATAAAAATAATTTAAATGTTATAAAAATGTTTTAAGTTATAAAATATAACTTTTGATATTTTGTCATGAAAATATTAATATTTTAATATTAATAGTAATTATCGGATAATGAATTTAATGGTTTAAAAATTATATAAAGGTGAGTTTAAAGTATTAAAAATACTTTGTGATATTATAAATATATTATAATATTATGACATGTATTTCATTAATATTTAATAATAAATAAATATTAAGGATAAAAGAATTATGTGGTATTTAATGATTGAAAATTCGCGATAAATGATAATAATTATGTGAAAAATTATTATGAGACTTAGAAAAATATTTTTGACTGTTAATAAACTATATAAGTTAATTGTTAAGTGTTTACGTCAGAGTTTAATTGAACTTAGACTCGATAAAAGTCTGATTAGACCGTCGGGATGTCAGATTTGTGTCGGGTTCAACTCAGACTGCAATAGTTTGACCTGATACAAAGTCTTATGTGTGTTATAGACTGATAGGATTATGTGTTATGTGTTATGTGTTTAGGTTATTCTATGTATATTTATATATATATATATATATAATAGTATTATATTGTGATGATATTATTCTAATATTGGAGATCTATATTACTAATATTAGGTCTTCGGATAAAGCGTTATAAATTGTGTTGCGGTAATCAACGGTTCAGGCAAGTTTGTTTTACTTAACTCTACTAAGAGTGTTTCATTCGGATATGCTTATGGTTAATCATTGCTGATTGCCATGTATAATTTGTACTCTGTACATATTGCATGTATAAGTCAGGTATGAAAGGCTGATCACCTTAATTACCAGTTGGTTTCAGATATATTTGTTCATGTATAATACTTGTTCAGTCATAAACTTGTTCCTGCTAGTTCACAATTATATTGTTGAAGTATAGCCAGCTTATTATTCAAACTCTTCAATCATGATATATCGTTATATTGTTGTACTTAAACTTGCTGGGCAACTTTCATGGGCGCCCTTGCTATATCATGATAAAACATTGCAGATTAAGGCAAGTGCGTCGGATACAAGGAAAGGTTAAAGACAGTTCCAGCGTTAGGATATGTGTGCAGCTAAATTGTATAAGTGTTGTATTTTAAGGTTATGTGTTAAGGAAGTTATGTAATGTGTATTAAGTTAAGGTTACTCGACCTTGGGGAATAATGTGTAAGTTTAATGTATAAATAATTTATGTTTATATCTTCCGCAAATATAGTAATAGTGATAGAATGATCGAACCGGATCCGAGGTGATTTGGGATCTGGATTCGGGGCCCTCATAAATATGGACCGTCAGATTAAAGTAAATCAATCTAGACCGTTCATGAGTTAGTTACTATGCAGTCCATTTTTCTATAAATTGAAGGTCATTCCTTCATTATTTTCTTACGAATTCACTGAAACTCTAGAGAGAGAAACTATAGAGAGAAAGAAGAAAAGTATTATGCTACTTCACTACTCTGATATCAAGTTTCTTTTACGGTAAGGGATATTATTTGTTGTACTCCTAAAGGGTATTCTTTCTTTCTTATTCATGAAGAGAACTTCTGTTATTCCATTCTTTATTATTCTGTTGGAATAACCTGTATACGCGGGCTACCCTATACTTGATGAAATTCTTCTGTTATTACATTTTTATTATTCTGTTGGAACATCATGTATGTGCTTTACGTCGGACCTGGTTCCATTATTTATTATTCTGTTGGAACATCCTGTTTGTGCTTTACACCGGACCTGGTTCCATTATTTATTATTCTGTCGGAATATCCTGTCTGTGCGTTTACGCCGGACCTGGTTCTATTATTTATTATTCTGTCGGATTATCCTGTCGGTGCATTTATGCATGACCTGGTTCCACTATTTATTTTTCTGTTGGAATAACTTGTCTGTGCGGTCTATCGCATGCATGGTGATTTTTTTTGTTATTCCATTCTTTATTATACTCAGTTGGTTAAAACTTTGACTTCTATACTCCATGAAATTAGTGGAATATCCTTGATATTTGCGCTTCATCCAGTATCTTTTCATGAAAATATTTTTCTAAGCATTCTTGAATTTTACTCCACAAAGCAGTATCATGTTGACAATTTGGACGTTATCAGTTCCTAGATAAATTAATTCTTGAACTTGTTTTATTGAATTCTTATATCATTGTCATCATCCTCGTGTTTATATTTTGTTGAAAGTCATCTATGGCCTGTAGTGCATAGATGGGCTTGGTATGATTATTACCAGGGATTATTCGATGTAATCATGACCGTAATGTTACAAATAATGTAGAAAAAGTCCTCATTGGCTCGTAGTGCATTGATGGACAGTTTTTGGTATGATTATGACTATGAATTCTCTTTGGCCGTAGTGCAAAGATGAATTATTTTATGGCATGATCAGGGTCGTGGATGAAAACATGATTATCTTTAGTCGTAGTGCATGGATAATTCGTGGTCGTGATACTAAAGAATATCCTTGGGACCGTAGTGCATGGGTGATTCGATGATGTAGATTATTTATTAAGCTGAGTCTCAGCGATAAAAGTCATGAAAAACCTTTTAAATCATAGAAGATAGTAGATTTTATTCCATACTTGACTCTTTTAATGGATTGCTTGATCCGCTGCAGTTAAACTTGATGTCTATTGTATTTTATCAGTTTAACATTGTTGAAGACTAATGATAATTTATTTTGCATTATCTTAGTCATAATATTTCTTACTGGGCTAGTTGAGCTCACCCTTTCTTTCATTGTTCTCTTCAGGAAATGAGAATATAGCTGGGACGAGTCGAGGAACGGAGTGATGGACCAGATGATCGTATTAGTAGTCCTCACTATTCTGTTAAATAGTGTGACAATAAATATAACGAGGACTTATTCTGAGAGTGGATATTGTCTAGAAGACAGTATTTATATTAAAACTCACAGCTCTCTTGTCGTAAATTAACGATTGTATTTGTATTCTGTACCATGTATTTGACGACTCAGAATAGGTGATGTATACCTATTTTGGGGGCGTCACACTTTATCACCATACCAAACTCCAAATTACATATTCTACCATCTGCATAAGCGAACTACAACTATTCAAGATCTCTCAAAATCAATTGAATTTCATTACTTACTATCTAATCACATAATAAATCAATCATTCCTTATTGCAAACCTTAATCCAATAAATTTCAATGTCTCCCCATACTATCACAAAGAAACTTCACAGAAAAATAACTCCAATATCCTACTAGAAAATAGCCACAAAATTGATCATTAACTCAAAATGATTAATCTAATTACCTCGAATATCAACACTTAAATTATAAGAAATCCTTTATACTTAAAAATTTTCATTTTATCATAGTATGCCATCAATACACAAACCTCAAATTATCTACAAGCTTAACATAAATCAAAACCTAACTCAAATCAAATCCTCAAATCAACGATCATAATAATTGTCATAAAAAACAACTCTAAAAAATAATTTTCCAAAATCAAATACTCGTCGATATAAATACTCACATCATAATCAAATCTCATATAAGATCATTTCTTATCTGTACAATGTATAACTTTATTCACCTCAATGATTAAATCACAATTATTAACTAATATCATTACTCCAACGCATAACAATGATAATCTTAACAAATTATCTCACCTTTCTCAAATCAATTATAACTCAACAAGTGGAGGACACTTCGTCAAAATCAAGACCAACCAAACAGAGAACAAAATCGAATCAAACTCCTACGTTTACCTAGTGATTTACCCATAACTCACAGGTCAAACCTAAATTGATTTTCTACAAGAAAGAACCTAAGCTTTGATACCATATTTGTAACACCCCCTTCCCGAATAGGAAAGGGAGGTCATGTGCAAAGCACAACAAACCTCAAAATAAGTAAGCAGAACACTAATGACTTCAAATATGTAATAATGAACCATCAATGAAGTACTAAATACAAATCTCCAACTAGAGTCAAAATAACCAAAACCAAAAATCAAAAGAACCTAGATGGTCAAAGGCAATACTCTCATCACACTAACCCTGAATCACCCATGCAAACCTGCTGGAAGAAAAACACATCATGAGTCAATTGCCCAGTACGGATATAGATAATACAAAGATATATAACTGAAATACAAAATCAACTGAAGCAACATACTTAACAAATCCTCAAGCTTAAAGATCGACGAAAATATGATATCCAACGCCTGAATAGAATATATCTGAATCAACATATTTAACGCAACAAACAGAAGAGTAAAGAACGAACTGAAGTAACTAACTCAATTAATTAAGATGAACAAAAACAAACAAAACTAATACAATGAAATAATACGCTTAATCAAATGTTTGGATGTTATTTTATACTGAGTGAGCTCAGAAATATACATTGCCACACATGCAAGTTAAAACAATGCGACACAGGCAAGTCAAAATAATGCCACACAAGCAAGTCAAAATAATGTCACACATGCAAATCACACATTGGACCACAAATCCAAATGTATGCAAATCGGATAGGGGTGTTTGGCACGACATCACAAATTCGCATAATAGAAAACTAGGGTTAACCCATACGCCTTCTACAACAAAACACCATATTGCCCACTTCCTTCGGAGCCCAAAACGGAGACGCCGTGGACTAATCACACTGCCACGAAAAGTGTCATGTCTCTCGTGCCAAGACGACATGCATGTGGTACCCCCACAGGTGGTTATAGCTCAGATATACCATACGGTATATTCTAACAAAAATATCATGTCACAACACATGAGACATAATACCAACAAAAGGGTTCTATATGTACATGTTGAACTAAATAAAATTATAGTCACAATGTCTCAAAAAGAAGGTAGCAACATGTATCGCTCTACAATTATCAAAAATAAATACTAAATATGATAACCTAATTCAAAGAGTACAAATACGAGTCATATATATCAACTCCAAAATGAAACTATTATATAAATTTCACAAGAAATAATTATGTGAAAGAATAACGAAATTCGAAATAAGGGACAAAACGAACAAATCAAATTTAACAAGAATATCGCTGAAAGAGTACATAATCCGTACCTTAATGTAGTACCAAAATAATTCACCGACGCCAAATATCACCCGTTTGACTCCCTCAATCCGATCTAATTATTAAACTAAATATAATATTAGTAACTAATTAAATTATGAATATATATATATATATATATATATATATATATATATATATATATATATATATATATATATTATAAGATCATGTATATACATATATATAAATAAAAATCTACAAGTATATATATATATAAGCGCAATGTCACAAATTTATAATTATAATTAATTTTCTTAGTTCATATATATCATATATCCTAATTATAATTAAGTGGCATAATCTATTTTAAAATAGATTGCAAACACAACAAGAAAATAGATTGTAATTAATGTAGCAAAATAATTATTTTGTATTCAAAAATAGTTCAATAATTACCTTTGGGAAGAAGAATATGGGGAAGGTGTTTACCTATTCCTAGAGTTTACCTATTCCTTGTGACTGCTCTTGAATTTGGAGGAAGGTGTTGCAGCTAAGACCTATTGCTGCTAAACACATCAAATATTGCATAGGTAATGGGGAAGACACGAGCCTTTGGTTTGATCCTTGGTTAAGTGAGTCCACTTTAGCCAACTCTACCCATTCTTCTCTGGTTATTAACTTTGGTCTTGGCCCTCTTGCTACTATGAGCCTCATCATCAATAACTCTTCTTGGGCTCTTCCTTCTTCCAACCACCAGGATATTATTGAATTTAGGGAGAGGTTTGATTTTAATAGGCATTGTGATTCCACCTCTCTAGATCAGATCTTATGGGATGATACCAAAGCCTCCGAGGTTAAGGTGGCTACTATCTAGAATTTGATTAGGGTGGCGGGTTTTGAAACTCCTTGGGCAAAGTTAGTTTGACACAAATTTATTACGCCTCGTTTCTCTTTTAATCTCTGGCTGGCTTTTCAGAAGGGGTTGTGCCCTCTTTATAGACATGTCAGTTTTAGGATTCATGTTAATCCCATATGTGTGCTTTGTCATAATGATTTGGAAACTTTCAACCATTTATTTTTTAACTGTAACTTCTCATTCCGTGTCCTCATCCCTATTATGAGAAGCTGTGGCTGGAGAGGTAGTAGCAGGAGTTGGGATTCTTTGACTGCCTACCTTATTCACTTCTCTTGATCCAACTTTCTATATAGTCTAACCCATCTTGGATTTGCTGTTGTTGTGTATAGACTATGGAATGAGTGTAATGCTAGGATTTTCTCCAACAAAGCAAAACCTTCCCAAACCATAGTAAAAGACATTATGCATATTATTAAGTGTAGACTGGGTAGTAGTCTTAAATTCCAGAGGGTTAAAGATAAGCCCTGCTATAGGCATCTTGCCATATGAGGGTTTCTCCTTGTTTGGTTGTTTATTTGTTCCAAATGAAGGGGATGATTATTCTATGGTGGGTAGCTGGGTGTAGCTACAGGTTCCATTGTCTGAAGGAGTGAGGTAGGCCGAGTTGGGCTTTATGGCATTTGGAGTTGATCTATGCTGGCATGGCAGGAAGCCCAGTTGTGGTTTTGGGAGTGTAGTGCTTCGGCCATATAGGGCTTTGAATGGGTGGGGCTTCGCCTTTATCTAGATGGTTTGTTGGCCTGTTCAGTGGGCATTGGCTTCGACTAGGATGGCCTTGGCATTGGGCGGGGTTTTCCTGAAACTGGGACCGGGAGATTTCTAAATGATGTCTGATATGGGCTAAGATGCTAGGCAATTTGTTCTGTATTGTAGTTTGATTCTTGATGCTTGTCCTGGGGTTATTGGCATTGCCTTTGGTTTGATGTTTAGGTGTTGTGTTAACATGCTATGAACTGAAATAGTGAGACGTGGCGTTTTTGCTACTATTAAGCTAGATGGGGAATGGTTCTTCTAGTTCCCGTGAATAGTACCCTAAAATATTGAAATAAGAAAGTTCATACCAATATTCTAATGAAACAATACTAGATGAAGCACAAAACTTAAGGATATTATACTAATTTTCAGGGATTATAGAAGCAATAGTTGCCATAGTAAGTTTAGATTTAAGAATATGAAAAGAAATAATATATGAAACTGCAAATGGATTTTCACCCGTTATGCAGTAATTCGCGTAGACATATCTTTTCCACAAATAAAGAATGAGTATGAAGAGTTATTCACCATGTATGTGACAATCCGTATAGACAGGTTATTCCCATAGATTAAAGACTGAATACGAAAAATAATATCCATTACCTTAGTAGAAGATTGGATACTATAATAGTGAAGTAGCAGAATAATCTTCTTCTTTCTCTCTATAGTTTCTCTCTCTATAGTTTCTCGTGTGAGTCTTAGTAAATTGGTGAGAATGAAAGAAGAAATAAGCTTCTATTTATAGGAGAATGGACTAAATAGTAACTGATTCACGGGCAGTCCAGATTGATTTACAATTAAAACGGACGGTCCATATTGATTTACTATTAAAATCACAACCGACGGTCCATATTGATTTACTATTAAAACTCAGCTGACGGTCCATATTGATTTACTATTAAAACTACAACCGACGGTCCAAAAAATTAGTACATCTCCCTATGGAATAATAAGCCAAACTTACAACAAACGCCTCATGACAAACCCCTCTATTTATATCAAAAAAATTGAATAAATATTTACCACAAATCACTTATTTTTAATAAACACATTTTTAATCTTTTAACAATTATTCATCGTTAATATTATAACTCACAATATTGACAACTAGATCATTCCCAGGAAATAGGGGGCTTTCCGATAAGGATTTCTCCTTATTGACGCGCAATTAAATAACTTAACCCATTTCCTCGATAGAACTTTTTAGACATTGTCAATAATGCAAATAATAATATGAATAACTGTGTCGTCTCAATTATTGATTTAATAATATAAATATTATGCAAAAGATACTTGTGACAATAATTGAATCAATAATATGAGATACTATGTAACAACTACTGTTGCAATAATTGAATAAAACTAAATGACTTCTTACTTAAGCATCAATAATTAGAAACATTGTGCAATACTATATGCTACTGTGCAACAACGCGTATTACTGTACTTTTATCCCCGGATATTTCAACAGTTTAACGGTAAAAGTTTTGTCATTATTTTTAAAAAAAGTTTATTTTTGTCACTTTCTATATCCGACAATTATTTTGTTGTGGGGTCCACCAATGATTGTATCGTTGTACGGATATTCTTCGACAAAAAGAATATCCCCCGACCAAACGAATATTTTATGACAACTTGCTTACTTTGTAAAATTTGCACATATCACTCATAACTATAGCATTATATCAAATCACACCTAATTATTCAAAATAATATTTAGAGAAAATTAAATCTTTATTCATAAAAAGTTGGGGTCTTACAGACTATCTCATAGATCGATCAATGGTATGCCACATGATCCAAGACTCCTATGATGAAATTAATGATTTTTAAATTATAGTATAGGAATCTAAGTGCTCGTTTACTAGTTGTAGTATGGAATAAAGAGCAAATTTTGATGTGTATTATCTAGTGGTAGTATATATAAACCACTAGTCAAATATGTAACGTACTGATGTGATACAAATAAAAATTATGTTTGATATAGCAGATTCTTATTGTGTATATTCATACTTATCTTTATTTTTGATTATAGAATCATGTCACCAAGAAAGAGACCTCAGATGGAGATAGATAACGAGAATAACCCTACCCAATAATTAGTAGACATATTGTTAGGAGTTATACAAGGTAGACCGACCACTCAGAACACACTATTTAAAGACTTCAAATTAGTAGGTCCACCTGAGTTTAGGGGTACCGCAAAGCTTGTTGAGGCCCAAATTTGGATCATTGAAATAGAGAAATTTTTCCTAGTGACCAATGTTTGTGAGAACCAGAAAACAGTATTTAAAACCTTTTTCCTAAAAGGGGAGGAAAACTTTTGGTGGGAGTCGACTAAAGATCGTGCAGGAACTAAAATAGTTTCGTGGGATAGATTCAAAGAACTGTTCTTTGAAAACTATTTTCCCCTATCATTAAAGGATCGTATGGAGGTACGATTCCTGAAACTAAAACAAGGAGAGCTTATTGTATCTCAGTATACAGCTAAATTTAATGAACTAGCAAGGTTTGCTTCGCATCAAGTTGATACGGAGACTAGGAAAATCAGAAGGTACCAGGAGGGTTTAAAACCCCAGATTCGTAGTAAACTATATGTATTCCAAGTCAAGACCTTTCCTGAAATTCTCGAGAAGGCTATTATAGCTGAAAAAGAGAATGAAAACCTCATTAAGTTCCACAAGGATAAAATGAGGCAGAATGAGGGGGAAAATCTAAGGCAAAACCCAATTCAAGTGGGTTTAATAATAAGAGGAAGTGGGATACTACTTTTTAAAATAACTCTAGGAAAAAGGTGAATAATTTCAGCAACAATAAAAAGAACAACAAAAATGACCCTTATGTCACATGTGGGAGAAAACGTAAGGGTGTGTGTCTTAAAAATAAATGTTACAACTGTGGGCAGAAGCGACACTATTCCCACAATGTCCTAACCCTATTAGAATTAGATGTTTCAATTATGGTTCGTTGAATCATTTAATGAGAAACTTTCTAAGAACCAAGGTGAAGGGGGAAACCGAGCAGCAGATAACAATAATAAGTCAACAGTAGCTGCAGTTGGAGGTTAGAGTCGACCGACCGCCAAAATGTTTAATATGTCGGTGAGGGATGTTGTTGCTTCACAGGACGTAGTGACAGGTATTATCCCTATCAACACTTTAAATGCATGTGTTATTCGACTCTGGTGCTACCTGTTCTTTTATGTCTAATAGCTTTTCTAAAAATTTAAATATGCCATGTGAAAACTTAGACATACCATTTTGCGTAGAAATTACGAATAACAAGAAGATTCCAGTTAAAACTACATGCAGAAATTGTAGTGTGGATATAAAAGGACACAAATTTCTTGTGAACCTTATTCCAATACAGTTGGGGGAATTTGATGTAATCCTATAGATGGATTGGTTGGTTAATCATAATGCAATGATTGACTGCCATCAGAAACGGGTAAACCTATTGACTACGTCGAAGTTAAAGGTAATGTTCAACGGTGGTTTTTTATCTAAGCAGTCTCGATGTCTGACCATATCTCAGGCAGAAAGATTACTTAGAAGGGGTTGTATAAGTTATTTGGCCTACATATTGGATACTCGAAAGGAAGGAGTAAGACTAAATCAAATACCTGTAGTTAGGGAATTTCCTGATGTGTTTCCAGATGATTTACCAGGTTTTTCTTCTGATTGGGAGATCGAGTTTGTTATCGACCTTGCACCTGGTACGACGCTAGTTTCTAAAGCACCTATACAGAATGGAACCAGTAGAGCTGATAGAGTTGCTAGTACAATTACAGGAACTCTTAGAAAAAAAAAGTACATACAACCTAGTGTTTCACCTTGGGGAGCATCGATGTTGTTTGTAACGAAAAGGATGGCATCATGAGATTATGTATTAACTATAGAGAGTTAAATAAGTTAACTATAAAGAATAAGTATCTGTAACGATCGAGAAATTTATAATTTAATTTAAATATTTATGAAATTAAATAAATATTTTAAGTAATTTATTTATTGAGGAAAATAAATAATTGATGAATTGTGGTGAATTAATTTAGTAACTAAATGGATTAATGATAATTAAATTGAGTGTTGATAATTTTATCTGAAGGATTTAATTTAAGAAAAATAATTAAATTAAATCAATTGCTTAATATTTAAGAAAATAATTAAATTAAATGAATTGTTTAATTTAAAGGAAATAAATAAAATAAATAAAGTGATGTTTTTAGTTTATTAATTAAATTAGATATATAATTATTTAATTATCTATTATAAGCATAATTATAATAAGAATATAATTATTATAATTATAAATTATAAGCTATTAAAATGGGTTACATGTGTGGCAAGTGTAACTATATGATATAAATATTATTTAAATAATCTAGTATGAGGAATTAGTGTGTAACCAAACGTAGCCTTATGGCTTTTGGGTTATTTTAACTGACGCAAAACTTTGGCTTATTTTACCCGACGTTAGTGGGGGAAGTGGGAGTCAGTTTATAATTCTTACGCGTCTATTGTTCTAAGGCTAAGTTCAGAGAGAAGGAAACATAGAGTGTTGAGAGAGAGAGAGCTTGGAAGAGAGAATCACAGAGAATTTGGAGAAGAAAGGAGTTGTTCTGAGATTGTTAAGAGAAAGAGAAGGGTTGCTAATTGTTCTTTCTAATCAAGGTATAACCTACTTTTATTTTAACTATTAAGTTTTGATATTGTTGTTGAAAATGGATTTATATGTATTGTTTTTGTAGAATCTGTTATTATCAATATATATATGTAATTGTTGATTTTAAGATATGGGTTATGGGTGTGTGATTGTATTGTAGGGTCTGTTATTGGCATGTATATAAAAGGGGTAGCAATCAAACACGTGAAATTGAATTGTAAGAATGGAATATAACTAACAATGTTCATATTTGAAAAAAATAGCCTTAGTAAGTACCCAATTTCATGCCTTATATGAGTTGTAATCTACGAATTGAAGTTGGATTATGATAATATGTTAAGAAACGAAAGTGGCATAGTTCGAATCGTGTCGAATGATTAAGAAACGAATTCGTGATGATCGAATTCGTTAAAAGTATAAAAATGAAGAAATTTGGAAAAAAAATATAGTTTTGATTCTTCAAAATGATGCTTATATAATGTTTTGTATATAGAATGGTGTTTAGCATGTGTAACTATAATATGACAAAGTGTTATAGCTTTCATCTTGGAATGTTTAAGTTAAACTTCAAATACCCAAGAAGTTAAGTAATGAACTAATAAGCGTATATTTTAACAGAAAATGCCTCCTAGAAGAAGACAACCATGCCAGCAACCACCTCCTGAGGGGTCTACTAATAATAATAACGAGGCCAATGCTAACCCGGTTCAGCAGTTGGTAACCTTGTTGACGGGTGCACTTACGAATCAACCGCAAGCTCAAGTCACGACCTTTAAAGAATTCAAACCAGTTGGACCGCCAGAGTTTCAAGGATCTATGAATCCAGTGGAAGCCCAAACTTGGATTATGAAAATGGAAAAGGTGTTCGACGTTGCTAGAGTTAACGAATATCAGAATACTGCGTTCACAACGTTCATGCTGAAGTCTGAAACTAGCTACTGGTGGTAGGAAAATAAGTTTCGTGGGGGACAAGGAGTGATAGCGTGGGATAGATTTAAGGAGATGTTCTTTGAAATGTACTTTCCAGCGAGTTCTCGGAATCAGTTGGAAGTGCAATTTCTGGAGTTAAAATAAGGAACAATGACGGTGCCAGAATACGCTGCGAAGTTTAACGTGTTGGCAAGGTTTGCCACTTATCAAGTCAATACCGACGAGCGTAAAGCGAGAAGGTTCGAACAAGGATTAAAACCCTGGCTGTATATAAAGGTTTCAATGTTTCAGCTGAACACATTTGCTACAGTACTAGAAAAGGCAATTATCGCGGAAGGTGGAAGCGATGCCTTGACCAAGAACAACAAAGAACAGAAAAAGAGGAAGATTGAGAATAAAAATAAGTCTGGTGGAAGCAACGTTGGAAGTAACAATCAGAAGAGGAAATGGAGCGTGAATTCGACTACTGGAGGACAGCAAGGAAGTCAGTAGAAGAAAAAGTTTGAAGCTTGTGCTACTTTTGGAAAGAACCATACTGGAGTACGTTTGAAGGGAAAGCAAGTGTGTTTCAAATGTGGTCAGGAGGGACACATTGAACAGAACTATTTTAGTTCGAAGAAAGGAGCATGTTATACCTGTGGGTCAAAGGATCACATGGCTCGTGATTGTCCTAAGAAGCCATCAAAAAGTACAAGTGGTGGAAAAGGAAACAACAACGGTGGTGGTGCATTGACTATCACTGGACCAGCACAGTCAAGCCGACCTATTGCAAGGACTTTCAATATGACCGTGCAAGATGCTGTACAGTCTAAGGATGTGGTGTCAGGTATCATTCCAATTAATGGTATTAATGCTTATGTACTATTGGATTCGGGTGCTACTTGTTTATTTATATTCGATGAATTTGCTCAGAACTTAGATTTGCCTTAGGAAGAATTAGATTATCCTTTGAGCATAGAGATTGCGAATAGGGAAGTGATTCCTGTTAGATTCATATATAAGAATTGTAGAGTGGTTATAAAGGGTCAAGAGATGAGGGTTGATTTGATACCAATTAGACTTGGTGAGTTCGATGTTATATTGGGAATGGATTGGTTATTCAATTACGGAGTAGTAATTGATTGCCAAAGGAAGTGTGTTAACCTTATGGCTCCGTCAAAGGTAGTGTTCTATGGTAGTAAGTCACCTTGACAAGCAAGTTGTCTGACGGTGATGCAAGCCAAGAAGTTGTTGAGACAAGGATGTGTAGGATACTTAGCCTACATAGTCGATACACAGAAGGAGAATGCGAAGTTAGAAGAGATACCAATCATAAGAGATTTTATAGACGTATTTCCAGATGATTTGTCGGGTCTTCCGCCGGATTGACAAATCGAGTTCGTGATTGATTTAGTACCAGGAACGGCCCCGATATCTAAAGTACCATACAGAATGGCCCCGGTAGAAATGAAAGAGTTGATGGTATAATTGCAAGAACTGCTCGATAAGAAGTATATTCAGCCGAGTGTTTCGCCATAGGGAGCGCCGGTGTTGTTTGTTAAGAAGAAAGACGGATCGATGCGGCTATGCATTGATTACCGAGAATTGAATAAGGTGTCGATTAAAAATAAGTATCCATTAC
This sequence comes from Panax notoginseng, assembly GCA_016801055.1. NCBI lineage: Eukaryota > Viridiplantae > Streptophyta > Magnoliopsida > Apiales > Araliaceae > Panax > Panax notoginseng. Next base: position 134,710,992 of record CM029013.1, on the reverse strand, counting down.
CTAGAATCGACGACCTGTTCAATCAGTTGAAGGGAGCGAGGAATTTCTCAAAGATAGACTTGAGAAGTGGTTATCATCAGTTGAAGGTGAGGCTAGAGGATGTACCGAAGACGGCATTCAGAACTCGGTATGGTCATTACGAGTTTCTGGTTATGTCATTTGATTTAACCAATGCACCTGCAGCGTTCATGGATTTGATGAACAGGGTGTTTAAACCATTATTAGATAAATTTTTGGTGGTGTTTATTGATGATATCCTGGTGTATTCTAAAACCAAGGAGGAATATGTTGAACACTTAAGAGTGACGTTGGAGACATTAAGAAAAGAGAAGTTGTATGCTAAGTTCTCAAAATGTGAGTTTTGGTTAGAACGTGTACAGTTTCTCGGTCACGTTATTGATAAGGACAGAATTTTGGTAGATCCATCAAAGGTTGAAGCTGTAATAAATTGGGATCAGCCGAAGATACCGTCAGAAGTAAGGAGTTTCTTAGGATTGGTAGGTTACTACAGGCGTTTTATTCAAGATTTTTCTAAGATCGCGACTCTGTTAACGAATTTAACTAGGAAAGCGGTAATGTTTGTTTGGACGGAGAAGTGTGAGGAAAGTTTTTGAGAATTGAAGAAGAGGTTGAGTTCTGCATCTATGTTGTCATTGCCTGATGGTACAGGAAATTTTGTGGTGTATAGTGACGCATCGTATAAAGGACTAGGTTGTGTACTTATGCAGAACGGCAGAGTTATTGCGTATGCATCACGGCAGTTAAAAGATTACAAGAAGGGGTATCCGACTCATGACTTAGAGTTGGTGGCGGTGGTGTTTCCCCTGAAGATTTGGAGACATTATCTTTATGGTGAGAGGTGTGAGATATATACCGACCATAAAAGTCTGAAGTATATCTTTACATAAAAAGATTTGAATATGAGATAAAGAAGATGGTTGGAGCTGATCAAAGATTATGACTGCGAGATTTTCCATCATCCCGGAAAGGCGAATGTTGTTGCTGATGCTTAAGCAGGAAGGGACGAGAGAAGTTAATGATGTTGACTACTCAGGAAAAGCTAGTGTCGAAAATGATTAAGATGGAGTTAGAAATTAGATATCCGACAGAATCCGATGAAAAATTATTCCAGATGGGAAACAGTTTAACATTGGTAGATAAAGTGAAGAATGCACAACTTTAGAATGAAGACTGCGAAAAAATAAAACAGAAAATATCTGAAGGTGAGGAAAACAAATTCAAAGTCGATTCGGAAGGGTTACTTCGATTTGAAGGGAGAATTTGGGTTCCACCAGTACCAGCAGTTAAAGAAGAAATTCTGAGTGAAGCTCATAACTCAAGATATTCGATTCACCCTGGAAGTATAAAGATGTATCAGGATCTTAGACATCATTTTTGGTGGCCAAATATTAAGAAGGATGTGGCTGAGTGCGTGGTGAAGTGCTTAACATGTCAGAAAGTTAAAGTTGAGCATCAAAACCCGAACAGATTATTACATCCGTTGGAGATACCAGAATGGAAATGGGAGCATATAACAATGGATTTTGTGGTAGGTCTTCCAACGACTCAGCAAGGTTACGATGCCATTTGGGTGATTGTCGATCGATTGACGAAGTTAGCACACTTCTTACCAATCAAGATTAGATTTACCCTAGATCGATTAGCAAAACTGTACGTGAAAGAAATTGTTTCAAGGCATGGTGTACCTGTGTCCATTGTATCAGACAGAGATCCACGTTTCACATCAAATTTTTGGAAATGACTACAAGAGTGCTTGGGAACACAGCTAAGAATGAGCACGGCGTACCATCCTCAAACCGACGGACAAAGTGAGAGAACCATCCAAACACTAGAAGATATGCTCAGAGCATGTATTATGGATTTTAAGGGAAATTGGGACGACCATCTACCATTGGAAGAATTTACCTACAATAATAGCTATCACGCGAGCATTGGTATGCCGCCTTATGAAGCATTATACGGCAGGAACTGCAAAACTCCGTTATGCTGGGATGAGGTAGGTGAACGTCAGCTATTGGGTCCAGAATTGGTACAACAGACTGTCGAGATCATCAAAGTGATTCGAGCAAGATTGATAGCTGCACAGGATAGACAGAAGAAATATGCTGATCAGCATCGACAAAATCGAGAATTCGATGTTGGTAGTTATGTTTTCTTGAAAGTGTCTCCCTGGAAGGGGAAGATTAGGGCTGGAAAGAAGGGGAAATTAAGCCCTAGGTTTATAGGACCTTTTGAAGTGCTTCGACGAGTGGGTGAAGTGGCGTACGAGGTAGCTTTACCTCCAGAGTTGGAGCATATTCATAATATTTTTCATGTATCAGTATTGAGGCCATATAAGCTTGATTATAAGCATGTTATTGAATATGAGCCCTTACAGTTTGAGAAGGATTTGTCGTATGAAGAAGTCCATGTTCAAATTGTTGACAGAAAAGAGCAAGTACTGAGGAATAAAGTGATACCTTCTGTTAAGGTAATCTGGAGGAACCACAATGCTGAGGAAGCTACGTGGGAACTTGAAAGCGTTATGATGAAGAATTATCCTCAGTTGTTTGCTTGATTTTGTATAGCGATTATGGGGACAGAATCTTGTTAAGAAGGGAAGAATGTAACGAATAAATTTTTCGAGTTGTGATTCTGGGGACAGAGTCCTTTTAAGGAAAGAAGGATGTAACGATCGAGAAATTTATAATTTAATTTAAATATTTATGAAATTAAATAAATATTTTATGTAATTTATTTATTGAGGAAAATAAATAATTGATCAATTATGGTGAATTAATTTAGTAACTAAATGGATTAATGATAATTAAATTGAGTGTTGATAATTTTATCTGAAGGATTTAATTTAAGAAAAATAATTAAATTAAATCAATTGCTTAATATTTAAGAAAATAATTAAATTAAATGAATTGTTTAATTTAAAGGAAATAAATAAAATAAATAAAGTGATGTTTCTAATTTATTAATTAAATTAGATATATAATTATTTAATTATCTATTATAAGCATCATTATAATAAGAATATAATTATTATAATTATAAATTATAAGCTATTAAAATGGGTTACATGTGTGACGAGTGTAACTATATGATATAAATATTATTTAAATAATCTAGTATGGGGAATTAGTGTGTAACCAAACGTAGCTTATGGCTTTTGGGTTATTTTAACTGACACAAACCTTTGGCTTATTTTACCTGACGTTAGTGGGGGAAGTGGAGTCAGTTTATAATTCCTACGCATCTATTGTTCTAAGGCTAAGTTCAGAGAGAAGGAAACACAGAGTGTTGAGAGAGAGAGCTTGGAAGAGAGAATCATAGAGAATTTGGAGAAGAAAGGAGTTGTTCTGAGATTGTCAAGAGAAAGAGAAGGGTTGCTAATTGTTATTTCTAATCAAGGTATAACCTACTTTAATTTTAACTTTTAAGTTTTGATATTGTTGTTGAAAATGGATTTATATGTATTATTTTCGTAGAATCTTTTATTATCAATATATATATATATATATATATATATATATATATATATATATATATATATATATATATGTAATTGTTGATTTTAAGATATGGGTTATGGGTGTGTGATTGTATTGTAGGGTCTGTTATTGGCATGTATATAAAAGGGGTAGCAATCAAACACATGAAATTGAATTGTAAGAAGGGAATATAACTAACAGTGTTCATATTTGAAAAAAATAGCCTTAGTAAGTACCCAATTTCATGCCTTATATGAGTTCTAATATGTGAATTGAAGTTTGATTGTGATAATATGTTAAGAAACGATAGCGGTGTAGTTCGAATCGTGTCAAATGATTAAGAAACGAATTCGTGGTCATCGAATTCGTTAAAAGTATAAAAATGAGGAAATTTGGGGGGAAAATATAGTTTTGATTCTTCAAAATGATGTTTATATAATGTTTTGTGTATAGAATTGTGTTTAGCATGTGTAACTATAATATGAGAAATTGTTAGATGTTGAAGTTGGGAGATTTTCTGTAGAATTGGGATTTTTGGCCAAAGCAGAGTCTGATTTCAAGCTTTTGCAAAAAAAACACTGGAAGTGAGGCATCACGCGGGCGCGCTGTCTGGCGCGCGGTTGTCGCATGGGCGCGCTGCATATGGGCGCGGACGCGCTGCGTCGCGCGGTTACCCAGTGTATTATTGGCGCGGCCGCGCCAGTAGTCAATCACAGACAGTGAAGTCTGCTACTTCTGCAGACTTTGGTCATTCATTATAATATGGCTTAATGATTATGTTAACATGTTAAATGTGTAAAAACAAGGTTAAAGCAGACGTATATCTTGTGGTTAGTAATTCTAAAATGCAAAGTTAGTAAGAGGTGAAAATGATATGTATGATTTAAGGAACTTAGTGAGCAATGAATACGTGTTGAGAAATGTACACCTGTGGTTCTAAAATATGTATGGTAATAAAAAACTTGTGCTAAAATGATAAGATTAGCTAGAATTGTACATGTTATGGTATGTAAGCGTATCTAATAGATATTGTGATTCCACTAAAATGTGTAGGGTAATTAGCGACCATTATACTTGTGTAGGTTACGCTTGAGGCAAGTTTCTTACCCTAAACTTTTATTGAGCAAGTTTATTTACCCTATCTCAATTACAATTACGCCTGTTTCATAGCTATGCTATCTTTAAGTTGAGTAATCTATTTATTCCTAAATTTTACATTGAAGTTACGCAAGCCTTTTGATTCTATCTAGTGTATGATTGTATAAGCTCTTGTAACCTAATTCGTTACATCGAGCGAGATGTACTGTCCTTGTTATTATTCGAAGCATATGATTGTTCTAATACATTGATTCAAAGGGGATTGTTCTAACTCTTTTGAATATAGCACTTTTCATGTATATCATGTTTATTCAATTATATATTGTTGTTTGATCCTAATAATCTTGTTCAATTCTATATTGATTATATTAAACCCTTATTGATTGAATTAGTCTACTATGGAATAGTGTTCCAAAATTCTAGAACCACTGATAAGTTAGTTTCGAGCTAAACTTTTGTTAGTGCGGAAATTCTAAATTCAAGCTGAGACGAACAACCCTAATATAGGGAATTTTTGTACGTGTAACGTTTAGATGTTTGTGCACAATACATGGTACAAAGGGTTGATCCCCCTAAGTATGCTAAAGAGGGAATGTACAGTTTGATAACTGTTAAGGTTAAGGTAATAATACCTATATACCAGAGACATAGTTCGTGGTCTTAAGACCCTCAGACATTGATTTCGAACTTGTTATCAATATTTTTATTTGTAGAACAAGTTCCTTATTGTTCAGCTTTCGTTGTTCACTCTCATGTTACTATCATTGCTACTTTCTATGCCAGTGAGCATTTGTTTGCTCACTCTTGCAATTAACACTGCAGCTAAAGTTGAGAAAGTTGATGAGCCATCTACTAGCAAAGGAAAGGGCAAGATATCCAAGTGTTGAAGACTTATGAGAATTTTGTTTTAATTGATTATGTTAAAGACTAGCTTTATTTTTATGATGTATTCCACAAACTTATGTAATAATTTTATGGTTAGATTACCTGGGATTGTTTTTAAAATGATGTAACCCTTTAATGGGAAAGACTATTGTTTAAGTTATTTAAATTATGTCTTTATCCTTTATGATGGGTAGATAGATGCAATGGTTTTGGATAGTGAACACCAAATCTGGTGGGAATGAAGTACCCGAATTTGGGAGTGTCACAGTATCCTTTACCAAGAATTGCTGATTTGTTTGACCAGTTAAAAAGGGTCGAACACTTTTCAAATATTGACCTACGATCAGGTTATCATCAGTTAAAGGTAAGAAAAGAATATGTGCCAAGGACAGCGCTTAAGACACGCTACAGACATTATGAGTTTCTTGTAATGTCATTTGGATTGACAAAAGCACCCGCATCATTTATGGACATGATGAACCGAGTGTTTAAATCATGCTTAGACAAATTTGTTGTAGTGTTTATGTAACAACCCGGGTCAAATCCCGAGTTCAGAACAAATCTCGGGTCAAATCCTAAGTCTGAATCGAATCAAATCCATCAAAATAAGGCCTCAAACCACTAGCCCAAAGTATCTTCTTGGGTCATCTTAGCCCACCACAGGCTCACCCAAAAGGTCATGACTTGAAGGTACTATTGGTAGTTACTTATTTCCTTATATGCAGACAAATTTTCTCCCTATCTTTAGATGTGGGACTGGGGTGTTACAAACTCCCCCACTTAAATTTTTGATGTCCCCGTCAGAACCGATCACACACACGGTCCACAGATCTTTGCCTCTCTAGCCATTGTGGGATAATATCGACTGGCTTCGTGTACCCACCTCCGGACCTCCATCTCCATTGTGGGGATAATACCACCAGCTTTTGTGTCCCCACCTCCGGCAACCCGATCGGATGACCCGACAAAATATAACAAATGCAAGCCTATAATAAACCTCAAAGTATTTCTAAATAGATTAAATACCAATAGTTTTAAACGCCAATTAAATAGAAAGATCTCCACCTTAACATAATCTCTAATTCTAAGGATGAATGCCAAAATAGGCCCAAAACATCCATCTACAAAATATTATAAAACCAAAGTTTGATAATAGTCTCAAAACTAATTTACTAATTTGGATCAAAGGTAGCTCTCATCTCTCAAATCTTGATCACCCCTGATTACCTGAAATGTAATACTCGAAAGTATAACATCAAATATAATTTGTTAAACTCCTTCCTTCCGAGCTAATTATTGAAAAGATGCGGATATTCTGTTCGAATAAACTGCTCCATCTCCCAAGTAGCTTCCCGCTCCGAATGGTTTTTCCACAAGACTTTAACAGAAGGAATTGTCTTCTTTCTCATAATTCGTTCTTGATGATCTAGAAGGCGGCTTCTTCCTCACAAGTAAGATCTTCTTAAATCTTATGTAATGGGTATTGCACAACATGAAGCAGATGAAAGTTATATTTCCTTAACACCGAAACATGAAAGATATTATGTACACGTGATAACTGTGGAGGCAAAGCCATCCGATATGCCACTTCTCCAACTCTCTCAAGGACTTCAAAAGGGCCAATAAAATGCGGATTAAGCTTCCCTTTCAAACCAAATCTTCGAACACCTTTCCATGGAAAAACTTTCAAAAACACATGCACACCAGGTGTGAATTCAAGAGTCCTCCTATGAGTATCACCATAACTCTTTTGTCACGATCGAGCTTCTTTCAATTTTTCTTTAGCCATTGCTACCTTCTCCGTAGTAATCCTAACCAAATTAGGTCATTCTATTACCCTTTCTCCAACCTCATCCAACAAGTCAGAGCTCGACACTTCTTACCATATAATGCTTCAAAAGGGGCCATACCAATATTAGTTTGCAAACTGTTATTATATGCGAACTCCACCAAACTCAAATAATCATCCCAGTTTCCTGTCCATTCTAAAGCTCAAGATCGCAACATGTCTTCTAATATCTGAATAGTTCTATCTGATTATCTATCTATCTGCGGGTGAAAAGTTGTACTATAGTTGAGTCACGTTCCCCAAGCTCTTTGAAATCCTTTCCAAAATAGTGAAGTAAACCGCAGATCCCGATCTGAAACAATAGAAACTGGAGTTCCATAAAGCCTAATAATCTCACGTTGAAAAATATCTGCTAACTTATTTACCAAAAAATCCTCACGAATAGCCAGAAAATGTGCCGATTTGGTCAAACGATCCAGTACGACCCAAATAACATCATTCTTTTTAAGAGTCCTCGTTAAACCAGTCACAAAGTACATCGAAATGTCATCCCATTTCCACATAGGAATCTCTAACTGTTGCAACAAACCACCAGGACGCTAATGCACTATTTTCACTTGCTAATAAGTAAGACGTTTACCCACAAATTCAGCTATATCCCTTTTCATTTCGCTCCACCAAAAATTCTCCTTCAGATCTTTATACATCTTTGTAGACCCGGATGAATAGAAAATGGTGAACTATGATCTTCAGTCAACAATACCTCACGAATTATTAGATCCACTGGAACACATAACCGTTTACCAAACCATATCACACCTTGCTCATCAATGTGAAACTCGGGCTGCCTATCCTCTTCCATATTTTGTGCTATAGCCCACAATGCATCATCCTCCTTTTGGGCTTCTTTAATCTACATAATAAGAGAAGGTTCCACCCTCATGCCTGCTACCAACCTATCAAAACCTCTAACATATAACTCCAAACCCATACGCTCTGTGACGCCCCCAAATTCAGACACTCATATCTCAAATTCAGTGCATCACGTACTAATACTAATATCATACTAAAATCATCAACAACGAAATAATAAAATAATTTGCATTGATATAATATAAATATTCGCGCCCCAAGGTCTCATGACTGTTACTAAAATATTTCAGTGATTAAACTTAAACATAAATTAATCATCCCTTAATACATTACAATAATTATAATAATAATAATTCTCCTTCATTCAAAGGACTAAGCTATTCCGTAACCTTACCCTTTCCTTTGTCTTTTCCTGAAGTACCACCTTGCTCTGCCTTAACTATAATATTTTTAGGGAAGCAAGAATGAGCAATAAGTTTTCCCAGCAAGTAATATAGCAATAAGAATAAACAGTTATAAGGTTTGAGTCACAAAGGTATAACAGTAATGATAGTTTAAGAATAACAAGAAGTATCAATAGTTCTCAATAAGTGTCGTTATGGACTGAAGGATATCGATAAGATTCAAAATTAGTTATTTTAAGGTTCAATAAGAATGAACACTGAGCAGTCACTAAGGACTAAGAACTCTTGCTAGAATTAACAGTATTATACTGTAAATCCAATATAAACGAGTACAACAGGTGATCAACCTAAAGTACCCTACATTATGCATAACATTTAAACATGCTAGTATGTGCGCACGTCGGTTTTCCAACACTTATATAATTTCCCCTTCTATGAGGGTTATTCATCTCAGTAGATTTATAAGATTCCGTACCAAGTCAATTGGTTTGGAAAGCTTTCTAACACGTGATATTAGTCTAGCCGAATTGAATAGCTTAGACAACCTTTAGGTAACATGAATCAAGATATAAAATCAACTTTCGATTAGGAATTATAATCATACGAATGTAGACATTTGTTCAATATAAGTATGTTTGATATAACAATAATTCAAAGTTTCACAATAAGAGATAAGGTCTAGATACTTGCATTCAATTATAAGAATGAAGTTAGGGAACTTACAATAACGTAGAAAGTTTAAGGTGAGAGACTTGCCTTTAGCATTGATTACCACTTATAACGTAAAATCAGCTCAATGAACTATATTATCCTATTTATGCATGTATAGGTATTCATTAGTCACACACACTTAGACATACATATCAACATGTATTTATCCCACATATCTATACCCATGTACGCTATACACATTAAAACTCATAGATGTATAATTCACATTGTTCTTACCTTTGAAAATCTTAGAACCATTTTAGAAATTTTAGTCCCTTATACTCATCTCATACGTGAAATATTACTTAAGTTACGCATTCTAGTTTAAGTCATCTCACGTATACATGTTAAGAAACTTTTAAGCTAGGTTTGATCCTTTTAATTTACTTTCAACAATTGTTAGTTTTACTCATAAATTTCTACTTTACAAAGTTAAAAGAGCTCATCATATCAACTACTAATCATAGCATTCATTAAACCACACAACATTGAGAACCAACCTTTTTTATGCATGCTTGCATATATTAGATTTATTTGCACGTAGCTAGTATAGCTCTCTACTTGGAAACTCTTTTAGTTCATGCTTGCGTAGTTCATAACGTGTCTAACTAGATGTGCGTACATGTCGGTTATCTCTAGAGGCATAAAGTATCCTATTATAATTATTCAAAGTTCACAATACAAGTCATAGAATTTTCAACTCAATTGGTTTTCAAATCTTTGAATTTTTTAAAACTTCATGGCAAACAACTATGTGAAAGCCCCGAACCCGGGTCCCAAATCACCGCGGATCCGGTACAATCATTCTATCACTATTACAAACATTCTATAACTATTACAGAAGATATAAACATAAATTGCTTATACAATACATTTGCACACTAATCCCAAGGTCAAGTAACCTTCACATAAACACAATTCGTTATCCTATTTGACATACAACATTATTATCATACTATTCTATTACAATTAAGCCGCACATAAAATCCCAAGCTGAACTTGGCTTTATCCTTTCTTGTATCCGATGTTTTCGTCTTAATCTGCAATGTTAATCATGATATAGCAAGGGTGAACATAAGTTTACCCAGCAAGTATAAATTTATTTAAGGATATATCATGATGAAAAGAATTGAACAATAAGCTGGCTATAATTCTACAATATAATTGAGAACTAGCATGAACAAACTTTTATAACTGAACGAACATTGAACATGAACATAGCAATTATATCTGGACCGAATGGTAATGAAGGTGATCAGTGTGATAACCCGGGATTTCGAATAATCCAAAATTTGTGAATAATTTTTTTTTAATTAATATTAATATTAATTATCATTTATGTGACAAGTATTGGTGATACGTGTTTCGAGAAGGTCAATTTGTGTATTGACTAATAAAAATAGAGTAGAGTTGTGCTTAACGGAGAATAGAAACCCTAACCCTAAGTCCGGATAGGGATTCGATATAATATATAATTAAAATAATTATATTATTGATTACGTGTTTGTACTGTGTGGTAGTATTAATGATCAATGATTGATCGGGTAAGGTTTAATATTTATAAATCCTAAGAAAAGATTAAAAAACCTAATCGCAGGATGAGAAACCCCAATGTACCGTTAAAAATCCTAATCGAAAGCCGGGAAACCCTAATTTCATATTCTGGATTCCTAAACCCTAAATTAGGAAACCCTAATCCTAATTGGCAAGCCTAATGTGTATATTAAACTTAAATATGATTAGAAAACCCTAATTATATTTTAGTTATCTTATTTTCTATTTTACAAACCCTAATTGTAATTTAGAAACTTTATTTTTCTAATTAAAATCCTAATTCGTGGGTTATAAACCCTAATGACCATTTTAACCTTAATTGCCAAATAAAGTAATTTTAATTAGGAATATTAAACTTAATTAGCAAGATTGAATTTTATGATTAGGAAATATTAATATAATTATTGAATCCTAATTATAATTTTGGAATATTAATTTTCAATTTTGAAAATCGAAATTTGAAAATCTTGGAGATTAAAGTGTAAACCTAAAGGGTTTAAACCCTAAACCCTAAGGGTTCCGAACCCTAAACCCTAATCCAAACCCTAAATCCTAAGGGTTTGGATATTTGACCATATTACCATTAAAATTAATTTACAAATGACCAAAATGCCCTTTATGGGATTTTGATTAAGTAGCTTGTTAAAATGGCCAATGCCTTTAGTTGGTGACCAACCCACTTGACTTTGTGACTTCACAAATCTCAGAAAAATAGCTGGCAACCTCAGATCTAGCAACTTGTTACCAAATATATAGATTTAGAAAGAGAAAGTGAGCAAACTTAGGTTTTATTCACTCTTGCTTTCACCAACTCCCTCTCTCACAAGAAGCTCCGAAATTCACAAGTGAATTAGTCCCAAATACTTCCCTTAGATCACCCAATATCATTTAGGAAGATCAAGATCAAGATTGAAACAAGAGAGGTATAAATTTAATTTTTATTTTTGATCTTTGTTGCTAAGAAAAATTTTCTGTTTAAGTGTTTAAATCAGTGCTAGAGGATGTTATATGATGATCTATGCTGATATAACATAGATCCATAGCATCAAAATGCTTTAAAATTGCGTTTTTAAAAATCTGTCCAAGAACAGTTAAGAGGTCTGACAATCAAATGTCAGTCGCCTTAGATCTTTACGTGTTTATGGTTTTTGTTGTTTAATGTTTGGAATCTATAGTTTGGTATGTTGTCTTTCATCTGAAAGTGGTTTTATAGCCATTAGATGTCTGGATTCGAAGTTATTTAAGGTCAAACCCCGTTGACCGACGTTGACTGGGCTAAAATCTGGGCAGCCCATAATTCTAAAATCAGCGTCTGACAACATTTTTAAGCTTCTTGATCTGTCAGTGTTTATGCGTTTTGATGTTATTGTTGTAATAAGGTTATACCATGTTATATATTCTTTAACTACATGGCTTTATCTCATGTAAACAATAAACAAATAAAATGTATCAAGTGGTCAAAGTAGCCTACTTGTCCATGATAACTGTTTCTGGAATTTCCAGAAAGCCGGATGAACAGCCCTCTGACAGGGTTTGACTGAGGCATATCTTGTGGATCGGTTGTTGTTGAACTTATATGTTGCTGTTTAAATGTTCTATTATATGTGGTGTCTAACTGTGAACCATTAAACCACCAACATCATGACCAGAACTCATATATAATCGAGCACGAAAGTAGGTAGTCGAACTGCCTGGGTTTCTGGAAAACCCAGAAACCATCTGACAACAAATTTGGAGGCTTTGATCTCCTTGTTGTGATGTCGTATGACCAAGTTACTAATTGATAGTTGTAGTACTACATTCCTACTACAACATCGATGTTCAAGTTAGCCAAAATCATGCCTGAGCAGAGAATTATATTGAGTCAAATGTGCACCCGTGTAACTGGTCTGACGGTGTTCTTGAGGCTGAAGAACACCTAAGGCGACAGACAAGTGTCGTTATAGGCTTTAGCGACGGTTTAATTAATTTTTTAATTTTTGAATATTTCGAAAATTATTTAAAAATAGAAATAAATTCTAAAAATTATCAAAAATTATTTTAAAAATTATTTTAAATTATGAAAAATAATTTCTGACCAATTGGAATACTTTTCTTTAATATTTATAATTATTTAAAAAATAAAATTATTTAATTTATTTAATTAGTGTATTAAATAAATTAGAGAAAAATGATTTAATATTATGAAAAATCATTTTAAATAAGAATAATGTATTTAAAAATATTTTAAATTATAAACTATAATTTTTAATATTTTTGGAGAATTTTCATTAATAAATTAATATTAATGATATTAGACTTATTTAATTACTAAATTAAATAAATAAGTTAAAAATGATTTTAATGATTTAAAAATTATTTTAAATAAGAATAAAGTGTTAGAAAATATTTTGAATTATAAAATATAATTTTCAATATTTTTGAAGAATTCTCGTTAATAAATTAATATTAATGATATTAGATTTATTTAATTATGATATTAAATAAATGAATTAAAAAATTATTTTATTGCTTTAAAAATCATTTAAAAATGAGAAAAATAATTTAAAAGTATTTTAAGTTATAATTAATGACTTTTAATATTTGAATAATAATTTCATTAATATTTAAATATTAATGGTGATGGTTTAAAAAGGATTTTAATTATTTTAAAAATCATTTAAGTAGAATATTGATGATTTAAAAATATTTTAATAATAACCTTAATATTTTGACAAGTATGTTATTAATATTTTTATATTATTAAATATTAATAATGATAAGATTATTTGATAATTAAATCATTTAAACTGATTTAAGTGTTTGAAAAATTATTATAAATTATAATAATTATTTATAAATTATTAAATGCTTCCGAAAAATATTATAAACGATATTTGACTTATCTAAAATAATATTGAAGCTTAGAGACTAAGATTGTTAGACAATCAATGTGTTAATTATCAGATAGGGTGACCAGAACACCGAGATGAGACCAAAGTCCAACTAGACTGAACTAGTTAGACTTGATAAGTGTTTATATAGGTTATAAACACTAATGTGGCTATGTGGTAATGTGCCTAGGAGAAGTTTAACTGTAAATTACAGTATTGCGTGTTATGAAATATTGTGCTAATTGTGAGACCGATGTTATTGGTTATAGGTCTTACGAACGTAGTTAATTATATTGTGTAGCTGTAATCAACGCGGAAGGGACGTTTCTTAACTCAACCTTGAGTTATATTCATTCAATTATTATGGTTAATTATAGCTAATTATACCATGTCTAGGGAAGTTATTGTTGATTATTCGCAGTTAGTGCATGATTAATAATTCAAATTGAATTACTGATTCGAAAAATATATATTCCTAGAATTACTGTTGTTGGATATTTATATCTGTAGAAACTAATATTGACAGTATAGATAATTCATGTTTATTGTCAAATTATATTGAGAAATGTCTTAGCTAATTATTCTGGCTAGACGAACATTTGTTAGAACTTGATAAATACGAGAAGAGAAATCAATTGTTATTGATAGATCTATGCCAATTGTTTCGGCTAGATCAATAAGTAGATAGAATTTGAAATCACAGTATTTCGTTGTTAAATCAAAAATCTTAATTCTGAGACTGAGAAGAACAACCTTTTTATATAAAAGAAACATTTTGGGTCGTATATTCGACCATTGCGCGTTGTTAAGTATTATGCATAATATAGGGTATAATAAAGCTGATCACTTTTTATACTTGCATAGGGGTATGATTTAATCTTTATGGTTATCTGATACGCCTGCGTATGTATCAAAGTAAATCTTTGACAGATACCCGAGAAAATAAGTTCAAAGATCTGGTGAGATCACTCAGCATAAATCTGGAAAATATTCCACTTTGTTATTGCGTAGAATTAATTCTTGTTTATTCAATAGAATATCGTAGAAACTTTGAAAGCATTGTACTCTTTCATTATCAGATTATTGCTTTGCCTAGAATACGAGAAGACTTGTTATTGATTAATGATTTGTTCAACTATTTCAAAGTTCCCCGAACTTTGGTTTTATTCTATCAACAGAGATAGCTTATTATTCTAATACTTATACATTTATTGTATATCTTAACTTGTGGGGCAAATTTGTTGCTCACCCTTGCTAAATAAAACTTTTCAGCTAGGGACGAAGTTGCAAAAGATGCTGTGAAGAACAAAGGCAAAGACATAATGATTAATTAGTTATGAATAACATTATTATTATGTTGTATTTGTGAACCCTTTTTGTATAACTAAAGGGTATTTTTGTAATATTATGGTTAGAGAACCTGGAGTAATGTATTAACTATATCAGTTAATGAAGTGTATGTTCCTATTTATAAATAAATGGATAGTTAAATGTTATTTATATTGTGGATCGTGAACACCAAACTCGGGGGTCAGGTAACCCGAATTTGGGGGTGTCACAATCAGCCTTTCATACCTGATAAATACATACATTATGTACAGAGTGTGATTAAATGATTCATAGACATGACAATCAGTAATGATTAACCACAAGTATATCTAAATGAAACAACTCGAGGTCGAGTTAAGAAAAACTTGCATGTTCCGTTGATTATCGTTACGCATTTTAATAAGCTTTGTCTGAACCTAATATATACATAATATCGATATACAAATTAGAATAATATTATCACAATATTTAAAATAACTTAAACACATTATCGCATAACTCTATCAGTCTATAACACACATATGACTAACCTCAAGTTAAACTTTTACAGTCTGAGTCGAGTTCGGTATAATTTTAACATCCCGACGGCCTTATCGGAGAAATATCGAGTTTAAGTTCAATTAAACTCTGCCTAAACACTTAACCATTATCTAAGGTAATTTATTATCACTTAAAATAATTTTTCACGTCTCATAATAATTTTCAGATAATTATTATCATTTATCAATATTTTTCAATCATTAAACTAGTATTTAAATGATTTAAATACCTCATAATTCTATTATCATTAATATTTATTTAATACTAAATATTAATTAAATACATGTCATAATATTATAATACATTTATAATATATCAAAGTATTTTTAATTCCTTAAAATCACATTTATAAGATTTTTAAACCGTTAAATCCATTATTCGATAATTGCTATTAATATTAGAATATTAATATTTTTATGATAAAATATCAAAAGTTATATTTTATAAATTAAAATATTTTTATAATATTTAAATCATTTTTATATGATTTTTAAATCATTAATTCTATTTTTTCATAATTTATTTAATATATTTATTAAATAAATTAATTATCATTAATATTAAATAATTAATGAAATTCCTCACAAAATATTAAAAGTCATTAAAAATAACTTAAAATATTTTCTTATACCATAAAATAAATTTTTATGATTTTTCATGATTTAAAATTATTTTTAAATAATTTATTTAATATTATTATTAAATAAATTAAATATTATTAAGATTCCAAAAATATTAAATATTTATGAAATATACTCAAAATAATTAAAAACTATTTTTCGGACTTTAAAATATTTTTTTAGAAATTTATTTAGTATTTTTAATAACTAAAAACTAATTTTCTCCTATTATTTAAATAAAATAATTATTTTTCAAAAATATATGTCACTAAAGGGTACTATAGCGACGAAACTGTCGCTATAGGTGTTCTTGAGCATTTTCCAGAACTTCATGTCAGTGTTCGAGTGGGTAGGTTTGACCGTTAATAATTCCTTGGTTATCACGTTTCTGAATTTTCTAAGGAGTTATAAATGTAGTTCTTATGTAATATTACAAGTCAAATCAAGTTTCATGGTCATTATATAACATATCCAAGAGATTCAAGCCTCCAAAATATCTGACAACACTGTTCTTTATTTCTGGGTTTTCCAAAAAATGAAGAACAGTCGAGGGTACTAGATTTAAATCCTTATGGTTTGCATTTTGGGCTCGGTTTGTGTGATCTAAGAGTTCATTAATGAAGTGTAACATTCCAGAATTTTAAATGTAATATTAAATATTTATTGATTTATATAAATATTTAATGGACGTGATTATTGTTGAATAAATATTTATTTGATATGTCTATTGTTGTTTTGATTTAATAATTTAGATGGTATAATAAATTATTAAATAAAGTTATAATGGAAATTATAATTTTGTGATATTTTCTAAAATGCTATATTTAATTAAAAAATAGTATGTGATTATAATTATAAACTAAAGTGTTTATTAAAATAAATAAAAAAGGGTTTAATTTAGTTTTTACCAAACAAGGCTTGAGTATTTTAATTCTTTAAAATTAAATGGTTTTGCCAAATAAGCCTTATGGCTTTTGGTATTTCTAATTTTTGAAATTTAAAATAAACAAATAAAATAAATTAAAATAAATATAATACATTTATATTATATACGTTAGTAACTGAATTGACATTTAGTAGTATTATTAAGACTATATCAGTTTCTTTTGTTTACGCTTACTATTCAGTTGGTTTTACGCATAACCTAGTTGCTAGCCTAGAGACAATAGAGAGAGTTGAGAGAATTTGAGAGAGAAGGATTTCATAGCGACTATTATGTGCATCGCGCGAGCGCGCGGCCTCCCAGTACAAAACTCGCGTGGCCGCTCGAGTGCCCATTTCCAGACACTGAAGTCTGCTATTTCTGTAGACTTTGGTCGTTCTTTGTAGCTTAACTAAAGATTTTGGTAATGTGTCCAACATGTAACAACAAGGCTAACACATAGTTGTGTTATGGAACGCATTATATGATAATTTAGTATATATAATGAAAGTTAGACAAGTGTTGCGAAGTAAAACACTTAGAGTTTCTGAAATGTAAATAGTAATGAACATGTTACGGTATGTTAGCATATCTAAAAGGTATTGTGGTTCTAAAATTATGTGTAGGTGATCGTGAGATTAAGTTTATAGCTTATGCTCAAGGCAAGTTTCTAAACCCTATCTTTTTACATTGAGAAAGTTTTCTAACTCTACACTTTCGTTGAGTTAGTTCTATTATTACATTGTGTAACCTTATTCTTTTGATTGAGTAAGCTTTTTATTTTAACGTTATTGAATAAGTTAATTGTTCCTAAAATTCATTCGAGCAAACTTTAACTATAGTGTTATTTGAAATTCTCATTTGATTGATTCATTTTAACTTGTTTACAATTAAGCAAGTTTCTTAAGTTCTATTATTGTATAATGAACGTAGTTTTTGAACTCTTGTCTCTATTATTGAACTGTTTTAATTCTTTACATGAGTTAATACCACGTTGGGCAAGTTTTTAGTTTCCAGCTTGCTATCATTTAATGTACGTTCAGTAATTTCATTTCTAAATGTTATAAGACTCTAACCTTAGCTTATTTATTGTTCAAGCAAAGGTTTACCATTTTATTCATTTTGTTGAATACTTATGCTCTATAGTTATTTCAAGCATGAGTTTAATATGTATAATCAGTTCATTTATGATTCTCAATTGTTCTATATTATGTTGTTATTAAACATATGTTGTGATTATCAAACACTATCGATTCAACTAGTCCTCTAGTTGATGTTCGTTAAACTTCAATTTCCCTTGAAAGCTTATCCAAACCAAACTTTCTTTGGTACAGACTTGGACTCTAAATACTGAGATGAACAACCCTATTATTATTAGGAGATAATTTACGCGTAACGTTAAAATGTTTGTGCACAATACATTGTACGAAGGGCTGATCCCCCTAAGTACGAGGAGTCCTTATAGTCTTATGACAGTTAAAGTTGGAGTTGAAAGATTACTCACAATTGTGGACATAGTTCATGGTCTTATGACCCTCAGTTATATATATTCCATATTTTGGATTCCAGTTTTTGATTATCATTGTTGGAGTATTATTCAGACTTGATGAGCCTATTCGTTGGCAATTATTATTATTATTTTCCTGTTGATTTATTGTTGTATCCAGTGAGCAATTTTTTTGCTCACTCTTGCATATTTATACATTCACTGCAGCTAAAGTTGAGAAGGTAGATGAGCCTTCAACTAGCAAAGGAAAGGGAAAAATGTACAAGTGATATTGATTTATACTTTTGTTAACTGTTATGATCATAGACTTTTCAATAATGATGTAATATAATAATTAAATATCACAATTGAATGATGTTTAAAGGTTAGACTACCTGGGATGTTTTTGAATTATTGTTGTAACCCTATTTAAAGGGAGGATTATGGTTTAAATATTATGTTATTTAGGTAGATAGTATGAATGTATGGATAGTGGGCACCAAATCTTGTGGAAATGAAGTACCTAGATTTTGGGGTGTCACAAGTTAGTATCAAAGCTTTAGGTTATGAACTTTAGGTGGGGGAAAAGCCTTAGGAAGTAACCTTTGAAAAGATAGTGATGATAAACTCTTATCGAGTTGTTAAGAAAGAAGTAATAAAATACTTATGTGCTTATGTGATTACAACTTATGTGCTCGTGAGTGTTGAGTAGTAATGATTAGTAATTAAACTTAAAAATTTGGTTGACAGGATGGCTAATGTAGGAGGATCTAGTAAGGCTAGAGAGGATGAGCCTCGAGATATTCAGGTAATTTGGGAACAACTACGGCCACGGGAAACAGTTCCGTCGGTCACAGTAGTTGAGCAGGAAAGAGTACCTTATGAGGAGGATGAGATAGAGACGAATGAGGAGGACCCTGTTGAGCTGCCACACTCATGGGATGAGGAGGACAAGGAGGAGGAGATTCCACTGAACTCAATAGCTGCTAGTATGTACGATGAAGTCTACGACCGTAATGTGGAACTTTAGAATATTGTCGAGGAGTTGCAAGAAATAGTAGCTGAACAACAGACTGCAATGGCATAGAAAGACGATGAGATCCTAGATCGAGAGGAACGACTGACTAATGTCGAGGAGAAGTTGGAACACACTGAATAAGAGAACGAATGATAGCAGAGATTGTAGAACTGAAGAACAGGTTGAGGGAGGAATCGACGAAAAGGGCAAGAGCCGAAGATGCATACGAACAAGCCTTTCAACGAGTCGGGATAGCAGTAAGAGACGCGTAAGCAAAGAGAATGAAGATGGAAGAGATGAACAATGTAAGACCCCGAATTTTATGAAATAAAAGTATTCAATTTTTCTATTCAGTAAATGGTTAAATTGATAAATGTTAAAGTTAAGGGTGATATATAAATTTTTTTCAAAATACACAAGTGGTTATAAAATATTCATTGTTGTCGGGGAATATTCGTTTGGTCGTGGAATATTCTTTCTGTCGGGGAATATTCGTACGACGGCGCAGCTATTTGTGGGCCCCATAAGGAATAACTGTCGGATGAAGAAAACGACAAATTTGAGTTTTTACAAATAACAACGTAGTTGTTACCGTTAACACTGTTGGAATACCCGGTGGTTAAAATACAGTAATACGCGTTATTGCACAGTAGCACACGGTATTACATAGTATTTTTAAAATTATTGATTCTTACGTAAGAAGGCACTACTCAATAATTGTTACAGTAATTACTGTTCAATATTTTATTTTATTGATTCAATAATTGCTACGTTGAAATTCTAAATTATTGTTGTTCAATAATTGTTACTGCACAGTATTTTCCATTATCAGATCAATAATTCATATTATTTGAATAATATTATTAGATAGCATTATTGGCAATGTCTAGAAAGTTCTGTCTAAGGAGAGGTTTGGTCACCTAATTGCGCACCAGTAAGGAGAAATTCTTATTGGAAAGCCCCTCTTTCCTGGGAACGGCCTGGTTGTCATAAATGTGATTCTGTAATATTATTTGTGAATAATTAATTATTGATTCATATGATAAGGAAATATTTATTTTATGTGGATATAAATGAGGGATATATTTTTGTGGTTAAAAATGAAGGAGTTAATATTGAGGTTTTTATCAGTATTTTTGTCGGAATGGAGGTATTAAAAATTAGGGTTTTTGAGATATTTTGCGAGGGTTATAATTTTTAATCCGACCGTTGGATCGTGGTAATATTTGGATATGTTATACATATATAAGTTGAGTATATGTCCACAAATTTTGAACCGTTAAAAATGAACGTATGATTTATTATGAATTTTACGAGATGACTGGTTCAGAAATTGTTGAATTTTCGGAGTTTATCATTTTGGTGGAAAATTCTAGAATTGGTGGGCCCCACTTGTGGTTGGTGAAGAAATGTGCTGAATTATATTTCAAATGTGGTGGGTGGGAATAGTAGCAGGTAAAGCCATCAGGTTGCAGGTCAAACCTTCCAAAATTTTCCTATAAATAGAGGGCTAAGTTAGAATTGAAAATCACACCAGAAACATAAGCTTTCTCTCTTTCTCTCTCTATATTATGAAGCATATTTTGTGAGTTTTTAGATACTTGGTGAGTTGCTATTCATCAGTGCAAGTTTCCTTCAGCATCATATCCGATATCCAGTCAGAAGTACTGCTCTTTTGAGGTAAGGGATAGTAAGGGATTGTAAGGGATAGTAAGGGATAGTAAGAGATTTTAAGGGTTGTTATGATTTTCAGTTTCGTAATTTTTCTGATCTTCAAAAATTATGGAAAAATTTGAAATGATATTTTGATGAGTTTTATTGATTGTGTCCAAAAATGGTGATTTTTGGATGTATAGATTGAGAGTTATGAATTTTATGAGAAAAGACTATTTTAAAAGTAACCGCTTATAATTCCTTGTGGTTAACTCCAAAATTGATGAAATTTTTATTGGGAGTACATGTATATGATAGAAGTATACTCTGTAAATTTCAGAATTTTTGGACAAAAGTATAATTTTTGATAATTGTCTAAATATTCGGCTGTTTTGGCCATATGAAAAATAGTAAATGAGTTTTAAAAATTCTGAGAAAAATATATGTTCAATATTGGACTATATTATGCTAAATCCCAGAAAAGAAATATTTTTAGAACTGATTTGGTATTTTTTATGAAAATGGTCTAGTTATGAGTAAATGAATTAAATATGTTTTGTGAAGAAAGAAAATTGGAAAATAGGATTTTATGGCTTGAGAATCCTATATGAGGTATATGCATATTTTTGATGAGGGTTTTGGTTATTGATGATGAAATTGTAAGAGTTGGCATTTTATGATGATTAAATGCATTAATTAGTAAAGTGTAAACAATTAAAATAAATTGTTTATAAATTTAAGTAATGTTATTCTTTCAATATCATTATACCGAAATATTGGTATGAATTTTATTATAGAATTTCTATCTTTTGTGTCGGGGTTACTATTCATGAGTTACGAATATTACTCTTGAGATTAAAACTATATGTTGATCATATTATTTTTATTATCATATATAACATTTTTATAACCCTGATGTTGAAATTCTCTGTCACTAGAGTGTAAAGATGAGTAGATTATTGGTATGATCATGACTAGGGTTCTCTTTGGCCTGTAGTGCAAAGTTGAATTGTGACTGGTATGATCATGACCATTGAATTTATAAGTGAATATCTTTAGCTTAAGTGCAAAGGTGAATTGATCAACATGGTTATAATTATTGTTTATATAAATTCTGAAATGATTATATATTTCTTTGAGATATTAATATCTTTGGCCTGTAGTGCAAAGATGAAATATTGATGAATATCTTTAGCCTGTAGTGCAAAGATGAATTGTTGATGAATATCTTTGGCCCGTAGTGCAAAGATGACATGTTGTTGAATATCTTTGGCCAGTAGTGCAAAGATGAACAGATGTTGAGATAAACATGACCAACTGGTGATACAAATGAATATCTTTGGACGTAGTGCAAAGATGAAATTATTAGTATGATTATGAACAAGAATTGTGATTTGGTATAACCATGATCTTTGATGTTTCAGGTAAAGACAGGTGATAAAAATATTCTTCGTCCTGGGTGCGAAGAAAAATTTATAGTCACAATTATGATTATGAGTTATTCATATGATTGTGGAAAGGAACTGTTGAGTGATGTTACATGGATAAAATATTGTTGGTGGATTTTTAACATGGAGAAGATAATAGACTTTATAGTCTATTTGACTCTTCTAATGGATTGCTCGTTCCGCTGCAACTATGGTTGAAATTTTTATCATTTACCATATGTTCTAAATCTCTGATTTATTATTGATGAAGGCTATTGATAATTTAATTATCTTTAGTCATGATATTCTTTACTGAGCTAGTTGTGCTCACCCTTTTGCTTCACAATTCCTTTCAGGTAATAAGAGTGTAGCTGGGTCGAGCGAGGGTAACGGGGAAATAGAACGGTGGTCTCTAGCTGTGGATGTTCTCCCGAAGCAGTATAGAAAAGTTCATTTAGTAGTTATATTTGGTGAATCCAATAGAGTGAGGCGAACCCAACGTTGGAAGGGTGTTTTGTCACTATCATTCAAGATGTCTAATGACATACAACCTCGTGTCATCATAAGACAGGGTTGTGCTCATCCACTTGCTGAGTATATCTATGGGCACTACCTATATAATCTTGGTGTTTGTTTGAAGTATAATTCTCAATTAGAGACAGTGGAGATAATGATAAGTCAAGAGAAGACTCACTATTTGGAAGAATATGATAGTAATCTTCTCATTTTTCTTTGGGGTCTATTGGGTCAACCAAGGATAATTCTGTGGCCATATGATATCTATCATAACCTAGACGCGTGGCCTCCTATGTACGAAGGTTTCCTTGAGCACTTCCCAAAGATTCTAATTTCTAGAACAGTTTTTGACTATACCTTTATGTAAGGTGTTATTGTGAGGTGATGTCCACGGTTGGAACATGAGTCACATTTGGTATATATTTGTATCCAAACTCACAGCATATGTGTTGTTGTATTTTGCACGACAATTGTTGTAATAAAGTTGTAGTTATTTTCTGTACCATGTATTTGACGACTCAGAATGGGTTGGGTGGAATGGACCTATTTTGGGGTTGTTACAAACAACGTATTTAACACAATGATCAATCGAGCTCAAGATCGGGTCATGAGTTATCCTATTCAGTTCGAGACTCTACCATCGTACGTGTTAGATCGTCGAACAATGTTTCGGACTATGGAAGAAGAACGTCAAAAGGCTACGGACTATCTTAGTAGGACATCGTCGAGAATGTGCCTGTGATGAGACTAATAAAATGTTAAATGAGATATAAATCCCGGGTTTGATATAACCAATGGGATAGATGTTGATGATGTTGTCCTGCAACTGTTATAGTTCAGCAAAGTAATGTAAATAGTAGTGATGCTATTGTTTTGATGTTTTTAAATAGATTATGAAGGAATAAAAGTTATTATTTTATTCAATGTGTTATGTGTTACGTGATATTCTTTTATGACGTGCAATTTAAATATATAATACTTTAAAGGTTGAATAAAATCTAATGAGTGTATTTTAACAGAAAATGCCTCCAAGACACCTACCACCATGACAGAGAACCACTGAGGAAAACAACAACAACAATATCGGAGATAACCCAGTTCAGCAGCTAGTGACGTTACTGACTGGTGCTTTGCAGAATTAACCTCAGAACCAAGGTACAACGTTTAAGGGTTTCAAGGCGGTTGGACCACCTGAATTCCTTGGGTCCATGAATCTAGTGGATGCACAAACCTGGATTATGGAGATAGAAAAGGTGTTTGATGTCGCTAGGGTAAGGGATGATTAGAAGACTGCTTTTGCAACATTCATGTTAAAAGTAGAGGCTGGTTATTGGTGGCAGGCCAATAAAACTCGTGAAGGACCAGGGGTGATGACCTGGGATAGGCTTAAGGAGATATTCTTCGAGACCTATTTCCCAGAGAGTTCGAAGAGTCAGCTAGAAGTGCAGTTTTTGGAACTGAAGCAGGGAACGATGACGGTGTCTGAGTATGCTGCTAAATTCAACGAGTTGGCGAGGTTTGTGCCATATCAAGTCAGCACAGACGAACGCAAGGCGAAGAGGTTTGAACAAGGATTGAAGCCCTGATTGTATAGTAGGGTCTCCTTGTTCCAGTTGAAAACGTTTACAGCAGTGATGGAAAAGGCAATTCTCGCTGAGAGTGGAGGCGAAGCTATAACAAAACATAACCAAGAGCAGAGGAAGAAAAAGAGTGAAGGTGAAGTTAAGAATGGTGGAGGTAATAATGGTGGAAATGGCAGCAATAATTTGAAGAGGAAGTGGAATGCAAGTGGGGGGAGCTAGAAATCAGCAAGGAGGTCAGCCAAAGAAGAAGTTCAAAGCATGTGCTACATGTGGAAAGTTTCACAAGGGTGTGTGCTTGATGGGGAAACAAGTATGCTTCAATTGTGGCCAGGAGGGTCATATCGTCCCAAATTGCAATCAACCCAAGAAGAATATTTGTTACACCTGAGGGTCAAATGATCACTTTGCTTGCTAGTGTCCAAAGAAGAAGTCGGGTGAGACAGCTGGAAGCAAGGGAAATGCTAGTGGAGCTGCACTGACTATTGCTGGATTGACGTCAACAAATAAGCCCACAACAAGAAACTTTAACATGACGGTGCAGGACGCGGTGTAATCAAAAGATGTCGTGTCATGTATTATCTAAATCAATGATATAAATGCATATGTATTATTTGATTCGGGTGCTACTTTCTCGTTTATATCTGATGAATTTGCTAAGAAGTTAGAAATACCTAGTGAAGAGCTGAATTTTCCTTTGAACATAAAAATTGCGAATAGGGAAGTAATTCCTGTTAGGTTCGTATACAAGAACTGTAGTGTGAATATTAAGGGGAATGTTATGAAAGTAGATTTAATCCCGATAAAACTCGGAGAGTTTGACATGATATTGGGAGTGGATTGGCTATTTAATTATGGAGCGATAATTGATTGCCAAAAGAAGTGTGTAAACCTTATGACTCCGTCAAAGGTAGTTTTTCATAGTATCAAATTGCCTAGACAAATGAGATGTCTGACAATGATGCAGGCCAAGAAGTTGTTGAGTCAGGGTTGTGTAGGGTATTTAGCTTACATAGTCGATACTCAAAAGGAGAAGGGGGTGAAATTGGAAGAAATACCGGTGGTTAGGGAATTTGTGGACGTTTTTTCGGAGGATTTGCCAGGACTTTCGGCTGACAAAGAAATCGAATTCGTGATCGACTTAGCCCCAGGAATCGCTCCAATATCGAAGGCCCCGTATAGAATGGCTCCGGTGGAAATGAAGGAAGTAATGGTGCAACTTCAAGAACTGCTGGATAAGAAATACATTCAACTGAGCGTATCACCGTGGGGAGAACCGATGTTATTCGTGAAGAAGAAGGATGGGTCAATGTGTCTTTGCATTGATTATAGAGAATTGAACAAAGTCACTATTAGGAACAATTATCCCTTGCCAAGAATAGATGACTTGTTTGATCAATTGAAGGGTGCTAAATATTTCTCAAAAATAGATTTGAGAAGTGGATATCACCAATTGAAAGTGAGGAAGGAGGATGTACCGAAGACGGCATTCCGAACTCGCTATGGACATTACGAATTTTTAGTGATGTCATTTGGTTTGACAAACGCCCCTGCAGCGTTCATGGATTTGATGAACATGGTGTTTAAACCATTTCTAGATAAGTTTGTAGTGGTATTTATCGATGATATTTTAGTGTACTCTAAAACTTAAGAGGAACACGTGGAGCACTTACGTCTGACGTTGGAGACGTTAAGGAAAGAAAAGTTGTACGCAAAATTCTCTAAATATGAATTTTGGCTGGAACGTGTACAATTTCTTGGGCATGTAATTGATATGGATGGGATTTCTGTAGATCCATAAAAAGTCGAAGCAGTGATAAATTGGGAACAACCAAGAACTCCATCAGAAGTAAGAAGTTTCTTGGGATTGGCAGGATATTATAGACGATTTATTCAAGAGTTTTCCAAGATTGCTACTCCGTTGACAAATTTAACGAGAAAATCTGTAAAATTTGTTTTGGACAGAAAAATGTGAGGAAAGTTTTCAAGAACTGAAAAAGAAGTTAAGTGTGGCACCTGTGTTGTCACTACCAGATAATACAGGAAACTTTGTGGTGTATAGTGATGCTTCACACAAAGGATTGGGTTGTGTCCTTATGCAGAACGGCAAAGTCATTGCGTACGCATCAAGGCAACTAAAAGAATACGAGAAAGGGTATCCGACTCATGATTTAGAGTTGGTGGCGGTTGTGTTTGCACTGAAGATATGGAGACATTATCTCTACAGAGAAAAATGTGAGATCTATACAAACCATAAAAGTCTGAAGTATATTTTCACACAGAAAGACCTGAACATGCGGCAAAGAAGATGGATGGAATTGATAAAGGATTACGATTGTGAGATCTTTTATCATCCAGGCAAGGCTAATGTGGTTGTGGATGCCTTGAGTAGGAAAGGCCGAGAGAAGTTGATGTTGTTAACTGATAAAGAGGAGCTCATTTCAGCAATAGCAAGGCTAGAGCTAGAAATCAAATTTTCAGAAGAATCCGGTGAAAAATTGTACCAGATAGAAGCTGGTCCAACTTTGGTGGACAAAGTGAAGAACGCAGAACTACAAGATGAAGAATGCAAGAAAATAAAGGAAAGCGTGGCCGAGGGTAAAGAAGTGAAGTACAAGGTCGATACTGAGGGAATGCTAAGAGTCGAGGGAAGAATTTGGGTTCCAGCATTACAAGATGTTAAGGAAGAAATTTTGGCAGAAGCTCATAGTTCAAGATATTCGATTCATCTAGGAAGTACAAAGATGTATCAAGATTTGTGGCGTCATTTTTGGTGGCCGAACGTGAAAAGAGATGTTGCAGAGTGCGTTGCAAAATGCTTGACATGTTAGAAAGTGAAGGCTGAGCATCAACGACCAAGCAGATTACTTCAACCATTAGAAATACCAGAATGGAAATGGGAGCACATCACAATGGATTTTGTGGTAGGTCTTCCAATGACCCAGAAAGGTTACGATGCGATATGGGTGATAGTGGACAGATTAACGAAGTGTGCACACTTTTTGCCAATAAAGATTAGATTTAATCTTGATCAGCTAGCGAAGCTATACGTTAAAGAGATCGTCTCAAGACATAGAGTTCTAGTGTTAATTGTATCTGACAGAGATCCAAGGTTCACATCAAATTTCTGGAAGAGACTACAAGAATGCATGGGAACGCAACTGAAAATGAGTACAATATATCATCCACAAACCGATGGGCAAAGCGAAAGAACGATCCAGACACTTGAAGATATGCTTAGAGCGTGCATCATGGATTTCAAAGGAAACTGGGATGATCATCTACCGTTGGTGGAATTTGTATACAACAACAATTACCATTCAAGAATTGGTATGCCACCGTACGAGGCGTTATACGGTAGAAAGTACAGAACTCCACGATGTTGGGATGAAGTTGGTGAGCATCAACTGTTAGGCCCATAACTGATACAACAGACCGCTGAAGTTATCAAACTCATCAGACCAAGACTGGTAGCTGCTCAAGATCGACAGAAAAAGTATGTTGATCAACACAGGCAGAATCGTGAATTTGAAGCAGGAATTTTCGTGTTCCTGAAAGTTTCTCCTTAGAAGGGAAAAATTCGTTTCGACAAGAAAGGAAAGCTCAGCCCCAGGTTTATTGGACCATTCAAAATTTTGCGACGAGTGGAAGATGTAGCTTATGAGGTAGCTTTACCTCCAGAATTGGAGCATGTGCACAACGTTTTCCATGTGTCGGTGTTGCGACCGTATAAACCCGATTACAAGCATGTGATTGAGTATGAACCATTGTAGTTCAGTAAAGATTTATCTTACGAAGAGATTCCTATCCAGATAGTCGACAGAAAAGAACAAGTGCTCAGTAATAAAGTGATACCTTCTGTGAAAATAATATGGAGGATCCACAATGTCGAGGAAGCTATGTGGGAACTCGAAGCTGATATGATGAAAAATTATCCTGAGTTATTTGTTTGGTCTGTGTCTTCGATTCTGGGGACAAAATATTTGTAAGTAGGGGAAAATGTGACGATTTGATTATTTGAATTGTGATTCTGAAGACAGAATCCTTTTAAGGAGGGAATAATGTAACATTCCAGAAATTTTAATGTAATATTAAATATTTATTGATTTATATAAATATTTAATGGATGTGATTATTGTTGAATAAATATTTATTTGATATGTCTATTGTTGTTTTGATTTAATAATTTAGATGGTATATTAAATTATTAAATAAAGTTATAATGGAAATTATAATTTTGTGATATTTTCTAAACTGCAATATTTAATTAAAATATAGTATGTGATTATAATTATAAACTAAAGTGTTTATTAAAATAAATTAAAAAGGGTTTAATTTAGTTTTTACCAAACAAGGCTTGGGTATTTTAATTCTTTAAAATTAAATGGTTTTGCCAAAAAAGCCTCATGGCTTTTGGTATTTCTAATTTTTGAAATTTTAAATAAACAAATAAAATAAATTAAAATAAATATAATACATTTATATTATATACGTTAGTAACTGAATTGACATTTAGTAGTATTATTAAGGCTATATCAGTTTCTTTTGTTTACGCTTACTATTCAGTTGGTTTTACGCATAACCTAGTTGCTAGCCTAGAGACAACAGAGAGAATTGAGAGAATTTGAGAGAGAAGGATTTCATAGCGACAATTCCAGTGAGTTTAGCAAGAATTGCAAGCAAATTCAAGGTATTTTTACACAACATTAGTGCTATATATATATATATATATATATATATATATATATATATATATATATATATATATATATATATGCATATATGGGTTTTGCGACAAACTTGTATATAATCTGTGAATTTCAAATTGTTGAATTGTTGCTATACAATGGGATTATTTGGGATTATATGAGTATATGATGACTAGAGGTTGTGCTTAAATGAGAAATTCATGCCAATTTCGGTTATCAGTGGAAATTTTGTCAGTATATATATGTTTTCATATGTAGCTATGTAAGTACCAATTTTGATGGTCAAGTTGCATGCTAAGATGTTAATTGAGTTTTGTTTATGTTAGTTCAATGAGATACGAGCATAACATAATTTGAAGGAGATAATTTGGTCAACAATAAATTCACAGTGACGATTTTTAGAATGAATATCAAAAATTGAGCTTTGTATGAAAACATAAAAATTTAGGAATTAAAATAGTTTTAGTGATTGTTAAATTGGGCTAAGTGGTTGAATATGTTAGCAATCATGTATATTCTAGTTGTATATTTATTTTACGTGTTATTATCACTATTTGGTGGGTGTAATTTGTGTTAGTTGGCTTAGAAAAAGTGCCAAAGCTCAGTTCTACAAAACTGAGTTCTGTGCGTCGCGCGGGCGCGCAGGTGTGCGGCCTCCTAGTACAAAACTCGTGTGGCCGCACGAGTTCCCATTTTCAGACACTGAAGTCTGCTATTTCTGCAGACTTTGGTCATTCTTTGTAGCTTAACAAAAGATTTTGGTAATGTGTCCAACATGTAACAACAAGGCTAAAACATAGTTGTGTTATGGAATGCATTATTTGATAATTTAGTATATATAATGAAAGTTAGACAAGTGTTGCGAAGTAAACACTTAGAGTTTCTGAAATTTAAATGGTAATGAGCATGTTATGGTATGTTAGCATATCTAATAGGTATTGTGGTTCTAAAATTATGTGTAGGTGATTGTGAGTTTAAGTTTATAGGTTACGCTCAAGGCAAGTTTTTAAACCCTATCTTTTTACATTGAGAAAGTTTTCTAACTCTATACTTTCGTTGAGTTAGTTCTATTATTACATTGTGTAGCCTTATTCTTTTAATTGAGCAAGCTTTTTATCTTAACTGTTATTGAATAAGTTAATTGTTCCTAAAATTCATTCCAGTAAACTTTAACTCTAGTGTTATTTGAAATTCTCATTTGATTGATTCATTTTAACTTGTTTACAATTAAGCAAGTTTCTTAAGTTCTATTATTGTATAATGAACGTAGTTTTTGAACTCTCGTCTCTATTATTGAACTGTTTTAATTCTTTACATGAGTTAGTACCACGTTGGGCAAGTTTTTAGTTTCCAGCTTGCTATTAGTTAATGTACGTTCAGTAATTTCATTTCTAAATGTTATAAGACTCTAACCTTAGCTTATTTATTGTTCAAGCAAAGGTTTACCATTTTATTCATTTTGTTGAATACTTATGCTCTATTGTTATTTCAAGCATGAGTTTAATATTTATAATCAGTTCATTTATGATTCTCAATTGTTCTATGTTATGTTGTTATTAAACATCTGTTGTGATTATCAAACACTATTGATTCAACTAGTCCTCTAGTTGATGTTCGTTAAACTTCAATTTCTCTTGAAAGCTTATCCAAATCAAACTTTCTTTTGTGCGGACTTGTACTTTAAATATTGAGATGAACAACCATATTATTATTAGGGGATAATTTACGTGTAGCGTTAAAATGTTTGTGCACAATACATTGTACGAATGACTGGTCCCCCTAAGTACGAGGAGTCCTTATAGTCTTATGACTGTTAAAGTTGGAGTTGAAATATTACTCAAAACTGTGGACATAGTTCATGGTCTTATGACCCTCAATTATATATTCCATATTTTGGATTCCAATTTTTGATTATCATTGTTGGAGTATTATTCAGACTTGATGAGCCTATTCGTTGGCAATTATTATTATTATTTTCTTGTTGATTTATTGTTGTATCCAGTGAGCAATTGTTTTGCTCACTCTTGCATATTTATACACTCATTGCAGCTAAAGTTGAGAAGGTAGATGAGCCTTCAACTAGCAAAGGAAAGGGAAAAATGTACAAGTGATGCTGATTTGTACTTTTATTTACTGTTATGATCATAGACTTTTCAATAATGATGTAATGTAATAATTAAATTCCGCAATTGAATGATGTGTAAAGGTTAGACAACCTGAGATGTTTTTGAATTATTGTTGTAACCCTATTTAAAGGGAGGATTATGGTTTAAATATTATTTTATTTGGGTAGATAGTATGAATGTACGGATAGTGAGCACCAAATCTTGTGGAAATGAAGTACCTTGAATTGGGGGTGTCACATGAAGTATATATGTCAGGCTACAATATAATATCACTAGATCAAGATCACAACATCACCAGATGAAGATTCAAGCCGGTCAAAGTAGTGTCAAAGAAACTGCCTTTGAAGATTCTGGGTTGCCCAGATTTCTCCTTCCGGCAGTTCGGTCAAACCTATTTTGACCTTAATTAAATTTGTTCTTGATCATGATCTGGGTGTTCTAGAGGCATGAATGGGTAGCCTACATGTCAGTATACATAACTGTAACAACAACATGGACAAACATATTAACAGCAGCAAGATCCATGACCTTAAAAATCTTGTCAGAAATTCTGAGAATTTTCTGGGTTGCCCAGAAGTCAGTTTCGTGTTCGGTCAACGTGTTTTGATTGTTCATAACTTGAAATATAAATATGATCTGAAGCTGATTTCAGTTCCAGATCCAAGACCTCACAACATACTACAAATAAAAAACTTTAAAACACCAAAAACATTAACAGAGAAGAATCTAGAGGCTCCGACTTTCGGTTGTCAGGCTATTTTTTTAACTTTTTCCAGAATTCTAAAAACTCAATTTTCGAGTACTTTGGTGTTATGGATCTGGAATTTAACAACCCAAATCACTAAATGACATCTTATTACATAACTTTAACCAATAAACAACAACATATAACATCAGATCATGAGATTTTGAAAGTTAGGGTTTTTTACCACTTTGATGCTATGATCTTGAATCTGATCCTCATGGTCTGATCATAACTTTCTATGGTTCATACAAGGGACTGAATCATTTCAAAATTTCGTAGGTCTAGAGAGAGAAAGGGTTGATTGAAAGTTTGATAGCAAATTAGCAACATTTGTGAACTTTCTCTCTCTTCAATTATTTAAATTTTGATACAATGTATCTATATGATGTAAGGTGGCACTACAAATCTGATCTTTGGGAGATTTTATCGGGTTAAATACATTTTTGCCTACTTTACTAAACCTCGGTTTACAAATGCATCACTGAACTGAATTTTTTTACGGTCAACTCATTGAACTATACTTTTTTACAAAAATTGAAATTTCTGTCTAAAAGTGTTAAAAGTTAACGGAAAGTCTACATGGCAATGCTTACGTGTAATATAAGAGCTACCGTGGATTTTTTTTTAATAATAATAACAAAATAACTTTAGTTTAATTTTTTTTTTAAATTTTCAAACTTGAATTCTCTCTTTTTTTAAATAACAAATAATAAAATTATTAAAAAAATATATTAATATATAATTTTTACAAATGTATTTATATAAAATCAATGAATACATATTATTTTTTTTTAATTTTCAAATATTTAAAGTTAACTTTAAAGATACAAATTTATATAATATAATTCATCATCTTCTCCACTACAAATCTAAATCTGAATTCATCATCTTCTTCATCACAAATCCAAATTCAAATCTAATTCATCATCTTCTTTACCACAAATCCAAATAAAAAATAATTCGAAATTAAAAATCTGAAACTACTCCATCATCTTCTTCTTCACCACAATCAGATTCAAAATTCAAAATAATTCGAAATCAAATCAACCCAGCATCCAGATCAGATCTAGATCTGAACTTTTGATTTCCTCGTCCGATTTCTATGTACTTTCGATAATTTCTCCACCCACATCCAAATCAGATATTGATTGTTTTTCTCCTCTGTTTTGAAGAACGTGGCTTTGCTATGAGAGGATGGAGGGAAGCCCTCTTTTAAGCTTTATCTTTCTTATATATATATTTTTGCTTTTCTCCTGCTCTAATTTTTGAGGATTTCTCATCGGAGGACTCATCATTTTTTTAATTTCTTCCTTTCTAATTAAAACTTCTTCTCTTTTTTCCTGCTAGTTTTTGAGGATCATTCTCCGCTTATGATTTTTCTTAATCTCTTTCTTTTCCAATAAAATGTTCTTTTCTATCCGAAAGAAAGAATATGAAAGGAATTTCGTCTTGTTTAAAACATGGTGCATGTGTCTGAAGCAGCAGGATCGACTTGATGAGCTAGTGTGACACCCCCAAATCTAGGTACCTCATTTCCATAAGATTTGGTGCTCACTGTTCAATCATTCATACTATCTACCCAAATAGAACAATATTTAAATCATAAAACCTCCCCTTAAATAGGGTTACATCATTAAATTCAAAAATATCCCAGATTATCTAACCTTTAAACGTCAATCAAATGTGAAATTAAAATTATAACATTACATCATTAAAGTAAAGTCTAAGATTATCAAAATAAAAGTCTAACAGCATGATCATAATCAAAATTACAAGTCTTCATCACTTGTACATTTTTCCCTTTCATTTGCTAGTTGAAGGTTCATTTACCTTCTCCTCTTCAGCTGCAATGAATTTATAAATATGCAAGAGTGAGCAAAACAATTGCTCACTAGATATAATAGAGAATCAACAGGAGTATAACAATAATAACTGTCAATAATTGGCTCATCAAAAGTGAATAGTACTCTAACAATAATAATCAGAAACTGGAATCCAAAATATGGAATCTACATCACTGAGGGTCATAAGACCATGAACTACATCCACAGTTGCAAGTAATATTTCAACTCCAACTTTAACAGTCATAAGACTATAAGGAACTCGTACTTAGGGGGATCAGCCCTTCGTACAATGTATTGTGCACAAACATTTTAACGCTATGCGTAAGTTAACCCCTAATCATAATAATAGGGTTCTTCATCTCAGTATTTAGAGTAAAAGTTCGCACCAAAGGAAGTTTGGGTTGGATAAGCTTTCAAGGTAATTTGGAATTCAACGAACATCAACTAAGGAGTAGTTGAATAAGACCAATAACACTATACTATAGAATAATCGTGATTGAATCAATCATAGTAGACCAAGGTCATGCTTTAGGAATAATCTAATAGCATACAATTTGAATAACTATAGCATACCTTGTTTGAACAATACTAAGCAAAGGTTAATTAGAATTGAATACTAAGCATGCATAGTAATTTGAACGATAGAAATGTTCGACATTAGTATATATAGTTGTGCATGCTAAATAACAAGTTAAATACAAGAATAACTTACTCCAAAATAACATACATCATTATATTGTAATTGAATTAAAAATAGTAATTGAATTAACAAGATAACAGATTAGAAAACTTGCTCAAAGATAGCTAGATACTTGCACAATTATAAAAGTCGAGTTAGAGAACTTGCCTCGTGCGTAGGTTAAATAATTACTATTCACGTTTACCCCAAGTCCTACACATACCATATGTATTGACAGTACACATTAGTTACACTAACATTACCTTTACGAGTTACTTTATTACTCTTAGTATAGCTACCAACTAAGTTTAAGTTTAAACAACATCACATCTTTTCATGAACATTACTTTTTAGCTTTATTACAACTACTTAAGTGATCATGTCATTGCACCAGATGCATATTAACAACTTGATACAACATCCTATTATATGTCCAACATATTATCATTAAGTTATACTAATACACAAAGGGTTGCACTTGCATTCGTGCATCCCGACGCCCTCCGATTGGCTCCAAATACACAACAGTCCTAAAGATGACCATTTTTACTACTGTTATAGACCTCAAATTAAAATATTTAAAGCATGAAAGTTGTAGGTCTATTCGTTCTCGTTCTGGATCATCTTGAAACAACTCCATCGGAGTTCGTATGAGAAAGTTATGGCCATTTTACTACAACAGGTCAAAACTGCCCAACTCAGACAATTTTTTCCAATGCCGGGGCGCGAGTTCCAGCGCTGGGGCGCAAGCTACTGGCCCATTTTTGGTGTTGGGGCGCGAACTTTGGCGCTGGGGGGCCGAAACTCAGAGAACCCAACGACGAAGAACAGAACAACTAAATTTTGTACTAAATGATACTGCTAACATCTAAATTTACATGAACAACTAACATAATTTACCCATAATCATAACCAATTATTCAGATACTAATTAACAACGACTAAACCAAGATTTTAGAAAACTTAAATTTTAAAAACACGATTTAAAAAAAACTAAAACTCCATAGTTGATAACACAATAAACACTGTGAATTCATTACTAGATCAAAATACTCCATTCAACCTACGTTCCATTCGTATCTCAATGAAATTCCATAAACAAACATCAATTTACAGTTTCACAACCAAATTGGCCATTAAAATTGGTACTTACATGATTACATATGGAAACATACCAAGAATACATATACTGGCAAATTTTCTTCCTACTGTAAATGTAAGACCCCAACTTTTATAAATAAAGAAGAATTTTCTATAAATATCATTTTTGAATATTATGGAGTTAATTTGATATAATGTTATAGTTGTGGGTAATATTTATAAATTTTACAAAGTACGCAAGTTGTTATATAATATTCGATTGGTCGGGGAATATTCGTTTTAACAGGGAATATTCGTACAACGACACAATCATTAGTGGACCCCACAACGGAATTATTGTCGGATTGAGAAAACGACAAAAATATTTTATTAAAAATAACGGCGGAAATTTTATCATTGTTACTGTTGAACTACTCGGTAGTAAAAGTACAGTAATACGTGTGGTTGCATAGTAGCACACATTATTGATTATTAATGCTTATGTGAGAAGTTACTCAGTTTGATTCAATTATTGTCAGTTAATAATATGAATTATTTAGCGATAATGACATTTTGTTTTATTCGTATTATTAACGTAATAAAATAGAAACATCTTTTTATATAAAACAGAATACTTTATTAAAGTTATTCTATAAATAGAATATATTATATTTTATTTAATAGATTTTTCTTTAAATATGGACCGTCAGATTAAAGTAATCAATCTGGACCGTTCATGGATTAGTTACTATGCATTCTATTTTTCTATAAATAGCAGGTCATTCCTTCATTATTTCTTACGAATTCACTGAACTCTAGAGAGAGAAACTATAGAGAGAAACTATAGAGAGAGAAGAAGAGTATTCTGCTACTTAACTACTTCCTTATTTCAGCTCGTCTTTAAAACGGTAAGGGGTGTTATTCTTTCTTATTCATGAAGAGAACTGTTGTTATTCCATTTCTTATTATTCTGTTGGAATAACCTGTATACGCGGTCTATCCTATACTTGGTGACATTCTTCTATTATTCTGTTGGAACATCCTGTCTGTGTGTTTTACACCGGACCTGGTTCCGTCTTTATTATTATTCTGTTAGAACATCATGTCTGTGTGTTTTACACCGGACCTGGTTTGGTTTTTATTATTATTCTGTTGGAACATCCTGTCTGTATGTTTTACACCGGACCTGGTTCCGTTTTTATTATTATTCTGTTGGAACATCCTGTCTGTGTGTTTTACACCGGACCTGGTTCCGTCTTGTTATTATTCTGTTGGAATATCCTGTCTGTGTGTTTTACACCGGACCTGGTTCCATTATTTATTATTCTGTCAGAATATCCTATCTGTGTGTTTTACACCGGACCTGGTTCCATTATTTATTATTCTGTCGAAATATCCTGTCTGTGCATTTACGCCGGACCTAGTTCCATTATTTATTATTCTGTTGGAATAACCTGTCTGTGCGGTCTATCGCATGCATGGTGATTTCTTTTGTTATTCCATTCTTTATTGTACTCAGTTGGTTAAGTTTTAACTTCTATACTCCATGAAATTTGTGGAATATCCTTGATAATTGCGGTTCCTCCAGTATCTTTTCATGAAAATATTCTTCTAAGTATTCTTGAATTTTACTCCACAAAGCAATATCATGTTGACAATTTGGACGTTGTTAATTATTGGATAAATTAATTCTTGAACTTGTTTTATTGAATTCTTATATCATTGTCATCATCCTCATGTTTATAAAATGTTGAAAGTCATCTGTGGCCTGTAGTGCATAGATGGACTTGGTATGATTATGACCAGGGATTATTCGGTATAATCATGACCGTAATGTTACAAATGATGTGGTAAAAGTCCTCATTAGCCCGTAGTGCGTTGATGGACAGTTGTTGGCATGATCATGACCATTAACGAATAAACGAATATCCTTGGCCGTAGTGCAGGGGTGATTCGATGATGTGAATTATTTTACTAAGCTGAGTCTCAGCGATCATAGTGTTGGAAAATATTTTAAATCATAAAAGATAGTAGAGTTTATTTTCTACTTGACTCTTTTAATGGATTGCTTGTTCCGCTGCAGTTAAACTTGATGTCTATTATATTTTATCAGTTTAACATTGTTGAAGGCTAATGATAATTTATTCTGCATTATCTTAGTCATAATATTTCTTACTGGGCTAGTTGAGCTCACCCTTTCTTTCACTGTTCTCTTCAGGAAATGAGAACGTAGCTGGGGCAAGTCGGGGAACGGAGTGATGGTCCGAATGATAGTATTAGTTAGTAGTCCTCACTATTCTATGTAATGGTGTGTTAATAAATGTAATGAGGACTCCTTTTGAGTATGAATACTCTCTAGAAGATAATATTTGTATTCAAACTCACAGTTTATGTTTTGTCGTATTGTACACGACAGTTGTATTAGTAAGTTGTATTTGTATTTTGTACTATGTATCTGACGACCCAAGATGGGTGATGTATACCTAATTTTGGGGGCGTCACAGTTGGTATCAGAGCTTAGGGATATGATCCCTGGCTAAGATGTGAGAATAGAACTAGGAGGGGAGAGACGGAGAATTCCTTCGCTGGTATGACCTACCTAAGTTTATTTGCATGGTATTTAATTGGTCGGTCATAATATAAGGATAATATATGACATATCAATTAACTTTTATTTTGTGACAGTATCTGAAAATGGCATCTGAGAATGTTGAGAATAGCAATGGAGCACAGACGATTATTGATTCACCACATATCAATAATCAGGATAATGTTCATCAGGATGGTGACAATCCTCATGCAAACAACAACACTGACCAGATGATGAATGATGGAATGTTCAGAGGTTTTATGCAATTCATGCAACAACAGGTGAAAGCGGCTCCTGTCCACAACGTAGATGGAAATACTGGAAACTCTCAGGCGGTCACCGCTAAACAGTTTAAGGAGCTGGGACCACCGGAGTTTAAGGGAGAACCCAAACCACTTGTAGTTGAAACATGGATAAAGCAGATCACCAAGATATTTGATGTCTTGGGTTGCTCCGAGGAGCAAAAGGTTCCCTTTGCCGCCTTTATGTTGTGAGGAGAGGCAGATTACTGGTGGGAATCGATAAAGCGTACTCAACCTGCCGCACTGAAGATGTCTTGGGAGAAGTTCCAAGAGCTGTTTAACGATAAATACTTTCCCGAGAGTATTCGTCACATGAAGGAGGTGGAGTTCATCAAATTGGAGCAGAATAATATGACCGTGTCGCAGTACGAGGCAAAATTTGCGGAGTTATCCCGGTTTGTGTCCCACCTGGTGGATAATGAAGAAAGAATGACGCGGATGTTTTTAAGAGGTTTGAAGCCGGAGATACGTCAACATCTTGTTTCTCATAACTTGTGTTTGTATTCAGATGTTGTAAATAGGGCTCAGTTGGTGAAGCGCGATAACAAGACAACGCAACCAAAAGAGAGCAGCCGGCAAAATGATAATACTAGTGAAAGCAGTCGTCGAAGTGGTGACAACAAGCGTGGAGGGAATCAACAGGCCAGAAATGGTAACCACTTCGGTGGTAATCAGGGCCAAAATAATAAGAATGGGCATTTCAAGAAGAGGAGATTCAACAATAATGGAAAGACGTCAGCACCAGCACCTGTCGTTAAGGAAGGAGAACGACCACCTATCATATGTTTCAAATGCGGAGGGGAGGGGCACATCAGTTCAAACTGCGTGATGCCGTCCAAAGCATGTTATAATTGTGGAAG
Source organism: Panax notoginseng (assembly GCA_016801055.1). Lineage (NCBI taxonomy): Eukaryota > Viridiplantae > Streptophyta > Magnoliopsida > Apiales > Araliaceae > Panax > Panax notoginseng. Next base: position 134,671,279 of record CM029013.1, on the reverse strand, counting down.
AGAAGGGCATTTAGCCCGATTTTGTCGTTTACCGAAGACAAATTCAGCTAGGATGGAGGCACCAAAGGCCGTCCCAGAAAAGTCAAAATCGGTTGTGCAAGGGAGAGCGTTTGTTATGAACTCCCAGAAAGCAAGGAACCCGAATGAGGTCATCACGGGTAAGCTTATCATAAACTCTAACGAAGTTTATACTTTATTTGATACCGGTTCTACCCATTCTTTTATTTCTCCTACTTGCGCTCATTGATTAAATTTGATTCCGGAGAAATTAGACTTTGACTTAGCAGTTGAAACTCCATTGGGAGAAACCTTCATTACATCCACGGTTTATAAGTATTGTTTGGTTCAAGTTGGTACCCACACATTACCTGTCGATCTTATTTCATTAAAAATACTTGCATTTGACGTGATTCTAGGGATTGATTGGTTAACTACTCATCATGCAAAAATTGATTATTTTCGTAAGATTGTTAGCTTTCATATTCCTAATCGACCTATTATGCGAATTCAAGTAACCAAACCATTAAAATCAGTCGCTGTTATCTCAAGCCATAAAGCTATTCATTTATTGAAAAATGGATGTCAAGCTTTCTTAGCTCATGTCACGGATCTAAACAAAAATACGTCAGTTTTGAATGATATTTCTATTGTTAATAAATTCCCTGACGTATTCCCTGAAGAACTTCCTGGCCTACCCCCAGAGCGTGAAATTGAATTTTGTATCGACCTTGAACCCAGTACAAAACCCATTTCCAAAGCCCCATATCGAATGGCTCCTATTGAACTTCAGGAGTTAAAGACCCAACTGCAGGAATTGTTAGACATTGGTTTTATTCGTCCTAGTACTTCTCCTTGGGGTGCTCCTGTTCTGTTCGTGAAGAAGAAAGATGGGAGTATGCGACTTTGTATTGATTATCGGGAGTTGAATCATGTCACCATCAAAAATAGGTACCCATTGCCACGTATTGATGACCTGTTTGACCAGTTGCAAGGAGCACAATTCTTTTCAAAGATCGATCTTCGTTCTGGATATCATCAGCTGAAGGTTAGAACTGAGGATATTCCAAAGACTGCCTTCAGAACTCGGTATGGGCATTATGAATTCTTAGTTATGTCTTTTGGATTGACTAATGCTCCTGCTGCCTTCATGGATATGATGAACAGGGTATTCAAGGAATATTTGGATCACTTTGTGGTCGTCTTTATCGATGACATCCTTATTTATTCCAAAAGACGTGAAGATCATGAGCAACACTTGAGGTTGGTACTCCAAAAGCTTCGTGAATACAAACTTTATGCCAAGTTGAAGAAATGCGAGTTCTGGCTGGAAGAGGTAGCATTCCTTGGGCACGTAGTATCAAGTCGTGGAATATCGGTTGACCCGGCAAAGATTGAAGCTATTCAAAGCTGGGAGCAACCTAAATCAGTGACCGAAGTACGTAGCTTTCTTGGTTTAGCTGGTTATTATCGGAGATTTGTGGAAGGATTTTCTCGAATCGCTACTCCATTAACTCAGCTGACTCGGAAAGATACAAAGTTCGGTTGGAGCGAAGAATGTGAGCAGAGTTTTCAAGAACTCAAGAGGAGACTCATTTCAGCACCTGTTCTAATAATACCATCTGGCTCGGAGGGATTTGTCATCTACAGTGATGCTTCGAGCAAAGGGTTGGGATGCGTTCTAATGCAACATGGAAAAGTCATAGCCTATGCATCAAGACAACTCAAGGAATATGAGAGGAATTATCCTACTCATGATCTAGAGTTGGCAGCTGTTGTTTTTGCACTTAAAATTTGGAGGCATTACTTGTATGGGGAGAAAGTAGAGATCTTTACGGATCATAAAAGCCTCAAATATTTCTTCACTCAAAAGGAACTCAACATGCGACAACGACGTTGGCTTGAACTGTTGAAAGATTATGATCATACCATTCAATATCATCCTGGAAAAGCGAACGTGGTAGCTGACGCATTGAGTAGAAGATCATATGCAAGTACGAGTGCGATATTGTCAACACAAAGACCCATTTTGTGTGATTTGCAAAGGATGGAGATAGAGTTAAAGACTCCAGGAACCCATGTGATGATGACGAATATACGAGTAGAACCGACTTTAATCGATAGAGTTAAAGCTGCTCAAGCTACAGACCTGGAGCTGATGCGTATGAGGAAGAAAGTGCAAGAAGGTGCTATGCCGGAAGCAAGAATCGATGAAGAAGGAATACTTCGAGTCAACTCCAGACTTTGTGTTCCTAATAACCCTGATTTAAAGTATGAAATCATGATGGAGGCGCACAACACACCGTTTGCAATCCATCCTGGAAGTACCAAAATGTATCATGATCTTCGTCATACATTTTGGTGGAGCAATATGAAGAGAGAGATAGCGTTGTTTATCTCAAGGTGTCTAACTTGTCAACGAGTCAAAGCGGAGCATCAACTACCAAAAGGTCCATTGCAACCACTTGAAATTTCAGAATGGAAGTGGGAGCACATTACCATGGATTTTTTTACCGGTCTTCCTAGGGTTTCTCAAGGTATTGATGCGATTTGGGTCATTGTTGATAGATTGACCAAGTCTGCTCATTTCTTACCGATACGAGAAACTTATACACTTGAACGTCTTGCTCGTATGTACATAAACGAGATTGTAAGACTGCATGGTATGCCAGTATCCATAGTTTCTGACCGAGACCCAAGATTCACTTCACGATTTTGGGTTAGTTTACAAAAAGCTATGGGCACGGAGTTACGATTTAGTTCAGCATATCATCCTCAGACGGACGGACAATCAGAGAGGACTATTCAAACTCTTGAAGATCTATTAAGACTCTGTGTCTTTGACTTCAAGGGAAGTTGGGACAAGTTCTTACCATTGGTGGAGTTTTCCTACAACAACAGTTATCAAGCAAGTATTGGCATGGCTCCATTCGAAGCATTGTATGGAAGAAAATGTCGTTCTCCAGTATGCTGGGATGAGGTGGGTGAAGCAACGTTGTTGGGACCGGAGTTGGTACGTATGACTACAGAAAAGATTCAAACGATCCGACAACGTATAAAAACCTCACAAGATCGACAAAAGAGTTATGCTGATCTTCATCGAAAGGACGTGGAATTTGATGTAGGAGATCATGTGTTCTTACGTGTTGCTCCATGGAAAGGAGTTACGAGATTTAGAAAGAGAGGAAAGCTCAATCCTCGATTCATCGGTCCATTTTTAATCCTCGATCGAGTAGGAACTGTGGCTTATAGACTCGCTTTACCGCCAAGTATGTCTCGTGTTCATAACGTTTTTCACATATCCATGTTACGCAAATATGTGGAAGACCCGAACCACATTATTGAGTTAGAACCGGACGAAATAGCGGAAGATTTGACGTATGAAGAAGTTCCTGTTCAAATCTTGGATAAGAAGGAACATATTCTACGCTCCAAGGTTATACTTCAAGTCAAAGTTTTGTGGAGAAACCACGATGTTGAGGAAATGACTTGGGAGTTAGAATCTGAAATGAAATCAAGGTATCCTTACCTCTTCGACATACCAGGTACGTACCCTAATTTCGAGGGCGAAATTTCATAAGAAGGGGAGGTTGTAAGACCCCAACTTTTATAAATAAAGATGAATTTTCTATAAATATCATTTTTGAATATTATGGAGTTAATTTGATATAATGTTATAGTTGTGGGTAATATTTATAAATTTTTCAAAGTACGCAAGTTGTTATATAATATTCGATTGGTCGGGGAATATTCGTTTTAACAGGGAATATTCGTACAACGACACAATCATTGGTGGACCCCACAACGGAATTATTGTCGGATTGAGAAAACGACAAAAATATTTTATTAAAAATAACGGCAGAAATTTTACCATTGTTACTGTTGAACTACTCGGTAGTAAAAGTACAGTAATACGTGTGGTTGCATAGTAGCACACGGTATTGATTATTAATGCTTATGTGAGAAGTCACTCAGTTTGATTCAATTATTGTCAGTTAATAATATGAATTATTTAGCGATAATGACGTTTTGTTTTATTCGTATTATTAACGTAATAAAACAGAAACATCTTTTTATATAAAACAGAATACTTTATTAAAGTTATTCTATAAATAGAATATATTATATTTTATTTAAAAGATTTTTCTTTAAATATGGACCGTCAGATTAAAGTAATCAATCTGGACCGTTCATGGATTAGTTACTATGCATTCTATTTTTCTATAAATAGCAGGTCATTCCTTCATTATTTCTTACGAATTCACTGAACTCTAGAGAGAGAAACTATAGAGAGAAACTATAGAGAGAGAAGAAGAGTATTCTGCTACTTAACTACTTCCTTATTTCAGCTCGTCTTTAAAACGGTAAGGGGTGTTATTCTTTCTTATTCATGAAGAGAACTGTTGTTATTCCATTTCTTATTATTCTGTTGGAATAACCTGTATACGCGGTCTACCCTATACTTGGTGACATTCTTCTATTATTCTGTTGGAACATCCTGTCTGTGTGTTTTACACCGGACCTGGTTCCGTCTTTATTATTATTCTGTTGGAACATCATGTCTGTGTGTTTTACACCGGACCTGGTTCCGTTTTTATTATTATTCTGTTGGAACATCCTGTCTGTGTGTTTTACACCGGACCTGGTTCCGTTTTTATTATTATTCTGTTGGAACATCCTGTCTGTGTGTTTTACACCGGACCTGGTTCCGTCTTGTTATTATTCTGTTGGAATATCCTGTCTGTGTGTTTTACACCGGACCTGGTTCCATTATTTATTATTCTGTCGAAATATCCTGTCTGTGTGTTTTACACCGGACCTGGTTCCATTATTTATTATTCTGTCGAAATATCCTGTCTGTGCGTTTACGCCGGACCTGGTTCCATTATTTATTATTCTGTTGGAATAACCTGTCTGTGCGGTCTATCGCATGCATGGTGATTTCTTTTGTTATTCCATTCTTTATTGTACTCAGTTGGTTAAGTTTTGACTTCTATACTCCATGAAATTTATGGAATATCCTTGATAATTGCGGTTCATCCAGTATCTTTTCATGAAAATATTCTTCTAAGTATTCTTGAATTTTACTCCACAAAGCAATATCATGTTGACAATTTGGACGTTGTTAATTCTTGGATAAATTAATTCTTGAACTTGTTTTATTGAATTCTTATATCATTGTCATCATCCTCATGTTTATAAAATGTTGAAAGTCATCTGTGGCCTGTAGTGCATAGATGGACTTGGTATGATTATGACCAGGGATTATTCGGTATAATCATGACCGTAATGTTACAAATGATGTGGTAAAAGTCCTCATTGGCCCGTAGTGCATTGATGGACAGTTGTTGGCATGATCATGACCATTAATGAATATACGAATATCCTTGGCCGTAGTGCAGGGGTGATTCGATGATGTGAATTATTTTATTAAGCTGAGTCTCAGCGATCAAAGTGTTGGAAAATATTTTAAATCATAAAAGATAGTAGAGTTTATTTTCTACTTGACTCTTTTAATGGATTTCTTGTTCCGCTGCAGTTAAATTTGATGTCTATTATATTTTATCAGTTTAACATTGTTGAAGGCTAATGATAATTTATTCTGCATTATCTTAGTCATAATATTTCTTACTGGGCTAGTTGAGCTCACCCTTTCTTTCACTGTTCTCTTCAGGAAATGAGAACGTAGCTGGGGCAAGTCGGGGAACGGAGTGATGGTCCGAATGATAATATTAGTTAGTAGTCCTCACTATTCTATGTAATGGTGTGTTAATAAATATAATGAGGACTCCTTTTGAGTCTGAATACTCTCTAGAAGATAATATTTGTATTCAAACTCACAGTTTATGTTTTGTCGTATTGTACACGACAGTTGTATTAGTAAGTTGTATTTGTATTTTGTACTATGTATCTGACGACCCAAGATGGGTGATGTATACCTAATTTTGGGGGCGTCACAGTAAACGAAATTTGCATGCGATAATTGTTTAAACACCGTATCTAATCACCATAAACATGTACAACTCCCATAACTTAGTTACATAACAACAATTCGGAAGAAAAACTAGAACTCACAGAGCATAGAAGAAATAGAATTCACAGAGTATAACAAAGCTTCACCGAAATACTCGTAAATAATATCAAAGTAGTAGAACATACCTTCAATTAGCTTATACAATCTTTGTTAGTTGAAGACCAATCTCCCTCAATCTCTTAAACTCTTCTCTCAATTCTCTCTGCTATTCTCTGAACTCTCTCAAAACCCAGCAACTAGTATGCGTAAAAAAAATAAAACTGATATGGCCTTAATAGCCATCATCAGTTACCCAAAATAACGTATACATTATATTTATTATTTATTTCATTTTATTTATTTTATAAATTAAAAATATCAAAAGTCATAAGGCTTGTTTGGCAAACCATTTAAATTTTAAAGAATTTATATCCTTAAGCATTGTTTGGGTAAAACTAGATTAAAACTACTTTAATTTATTTTTAACTCTTTATACTATAGTTATTTGTCACACTTTATTTAATCAAGCTTTCATATTTAATTTAATTAATTCAAATAACCATTAATTAAATAATTCATTTAATCACATAACTCAATACAATTAATTAACCATCAACTTGAAATATCAATATAATAATAATTTTTTTAACTCATTAATTATGTATTTACAACATAAATAATTAATCAATTCAAATTAAACAAATGTTTATTTAGCAATAAATACACAAATTAAATATTTATATAATTCAATAAATATTTAAAATTACAATTACAATTTAAATTTTTGGATTGTTACAGCTAGCCACCATCTTTTCTTTATTGAACTTGGTTTAATGGCTGTATAATTTGTTGTAAGATGTACTTGTTATAGCTTGTGTAGGATTTTTCTTATTATCAACGTGAAATTAGAGTTTTGATAATTGAATAAAAAAAATATGAATTTATAAATTTTATATAAATATATTTGTAAAAATTACACATTAATATATTTTATTATTAATTATTTTAATTAATATATTTTATTTAATTACTTTAATTATTTGTTATTATATTTTTAATTAATTTAATTATTTATTAATATATTTAATATTTATTTAATGATTTCATAATATTAATAATAATTATATTAGTTTTCAAAAATAAAAATAATAATTAATTTTCAAAATTTTAGTTATATTTTTGAAGTTTGAATTTTTTTTTTTTTTTTAATTTTTAATTTGTGCTTATTATAAAATACTTATGAATAATGTTAAAGACATTACTCAAATTCAAATTTTATCCAACTTTGTTAATTTTAATATTATATGTAATATATCTTAATACAATAACATCTCAGACATTTATATGTTTTATTACTAATTTTAGTTTTATTACTAATTGTACAAATATTCATGATTAAAATAAAATTTAAAAAATTATTTTTATTGTACTTTTATTTTGAATGCATTATTTTATTTTATTTATTTGATTTTGATTAATTTAGCATTAAATTACAAGTTTCCATCAAGGCATGCCACACAGAAAAATGTCTAATATGTAAGATTTCTCTCTCTCACGTGGCAACTCCTGTAATTTTTTCGTCCAAAGTCAAACAATTTAACAGAATTTGTAACAGTTTGTAAAAATATTGTAGTTCAGTGAGGCGAATGAAAAAAAATTCAGTTCAATAATTCATTTGTAAACCGAGGTCGAGTAGAGTGGGGAAAAGTATATTTAACCCAGATTTTATCACATGGCAATATCAAATGGGGTGAGTCACCAAGATTTGGTGTGATCTTTTACTTATTAAGTAAGAAAATGGCATTTTAGTCTTTTTCTTTTATATTTTAATGGCATACAAGTCTTTTGCCCTAATCCTTAGGGTTTAGGGTTTACCCCTAAAATTTTTAAAATTTCATTTTTAAGATTTTCAAATTTCGATTTTCAAAATAGAAAATTAATATTTCTAAATTATAATTAGGATTTTCTAATTATATTAAAATTTACTAATCATAAATCAAGCTTGCTAATTAGGATTAACATTTTCTAATTAAAATTGCTAATTTAGTAATTAGGTTTCATCATCATGTATTAGGGTTTATAACCCAAGAATTAGGGTTTTTTTCTAAATAGTTAATCAGGGTTATCCCTAATTATATTTATAACCACAAATACTTAAATCATTAAATTTAGCCTTTAAATTCACAAATTAGGGTTTCATATTTTGAATTGGGGTTTTGAATTTCTAGAAAATGAAATTAGGGTTGTCAGAACCAGTATTGGGGTTTCTAATCAATCGTTATGATTTTCTAACTGAACGTTGACATTCTTAATATAATATTAGGGTTTGTAAGGCCCCAACTTTTATAAATAAAGGTGAATTTTCTATAAATATCATTTTTGAATATTATGAAGTTAATTTGATATAATGTTATAGTTGTGGGTAATATTTATAAATTTTACAAAGTACGCAAGTTGTTATATAATATTCGATTGGTCGGGGAATATTCATTTTAACAGGGAATATTCGTACAACGGCACAATCATTGGTGGACCCCACAACGGAATTATTGTCGGATTGAGAAAATGATAAAAATATTTTATTAAAAATAACGGCGGAAGTTTTACCATTGATACTGTTGAACTACTCGGTAGTAAAATTACAGTAATACGTGTGGTTGAATAGTAGCACACGGTATTGATTATTAATGCTTATGTGAGAAGTCACTCAGTTTGATTCAATTATTGTCAGTTAATAATATGAATTATTTAGCAACAATGAAGTTTTGTTTTATTTGTATTATTAACGTAATAAAACAGAAACATCTTTTTATATAAAACAGAATACTTTATTAAAGTTATTCTATAAATAGAATATATTATATTTTATTAAAAGATTTTTCTTTAAATATGGACCGTCAGATTAAAGTAATCAATCTGGACCGTTCATGGATTAGTTACTATGCATTCTATTTTTCTATAAATAGTAGCTCATTCCTTCATTATTTCTTACGAATTCACTGAACTCTAGAGAGAGAAACTATGGAGAGAGAGAAGAAAAGTATTCTGCTACTTAACTACTTTCTTATTTCAGTTCTTCTTTAAAACTGTAAGGGGTGTTATTCTTTTTTATTCATGAAGAGAACTTTTGTTGTTCCATTCTTATTATTCTGTTGGAATAACCTGTATACGCGGTCTACCCTATACTTGGTGACATTCTTCTATTATTCTGTTGGAACATCCTGTCTGTGTGTTTTACACCAGACCTGGTTCCGTCATTATTATTATTCTGTTGGAACATCCTGTCTGTGTGTTTTACACCGGACCTGGTTCCGTCTTTATTATTATTATGTTGGAACATCCTGTCTGTGTGTTTTACACCGGACCTGGTTCCGTCTTTATTATTATTCTGTTGGAATATCCTATCTGTGCGTTTTACGCCGGACCTGGTTCCATTATTTATTATTCTGTTGGAATAACCTGTCTGTGCGGTCTATCGCATGCATGGTGATTTCTTTTGTTATTCCATTCTTTATTATACTCAGTTGGTTAAGTTTTGACTTCTATACTCTATGAAATTTGTGGAATATCCTTGATAATTGCGTTTCATCCAGTATCTTTCTATGAAAATATTCTTCTAAGCATTCTTGAATTTTACTCCACAAAGCTGTATCATGTTGACAATTTGGACGTTGTTAATTCTTGGATAAATTAATTCTTGAACTTATTTTATTGAATTCTTATATCATTGTCATCATCCTCGTGTTTATAAAATGTTGGAAGTCATCTGTGGCCTGTAGTGCATAGATGGACTTGGTATGATTATGACCAGGGATTATTCGGTATAATCATAATCGTAATGTTACAAATAATGTGGTAAAAGTCCTTATTGGCCCGTAGTGCATTGATGGACAGTTGTTGGCATGATCATGACCATTAATGAATACACATTCATCCTTGGCCGTAGTACAGGGGTGATTCGATGATGTGGATTATTTTATTAAGCTGAGTCCCAGCGATAACAGTGTTGAAAAACCTTTTAAATCATAGAAAATAGTAGATTTTATTCTCTACTTAACTCTTTTAATGGATTGCTTGTTCCGCTGCAGTTAAACTTGATGTTCGTTATATTTTATCAGTTTAACACTGTTAAAGGCTAATGATAATTTATTCTGCATTATCTTAGTCATAATATTTCTTACTGGGCTAGTTGAACTCACCCTTTCTTCCACTGTTCTCTTCAGGAAATGAGAATATAGCTGGGACGAGTCGGGGAACGGAGTGATGGACCAGATGATAGTATTAGTAGTCATCACTATTCTATTAAATAGTGTGACAATAATTGTAATGAGAACTCCTTTTGAGTTTGTATAGTCTCTAGTAGACAATAATTGTATTCAAACTCTGTAAGACCCCAACTTTTATAAATAAAGATGAATTTTCTATAAATATCATTTTTGAATATTATGGAGTTAATTTGATATAATGTTATAGTTGTGGGTAATATTTATAAATTTTACAAAGTATGCAAGTTGTTATATAATATTCGATTTGTCGGGGAATATTCGTTTTAACAGGGAATATTCGTACAACGGCACAATCATTGGTGGACCCCACAACAGAATTATTGTCGGATTGAGAAAACGACAAAAATATTTTATTAAAAATAACGGCGGAAGTTTTACCATTGTTACTGTTGAACTACTCGGTAGTAAAAGTACAGTAATACGTGTGGTTGCATAGTAACATACGGTATTGATTATTAATGCTTATGTGAGAAGTCACTCAATTTCATTCAATTATTGCCAGTTAATAATATGAATTATTTAGCGATAATAAAGTTCTGTTTTATTCGTATTATTAACGTAATAAAACAGAAACATCTTTTTATATAAAACAGATTACTTTATTAAAGATATTCTATAAATAGAATATATTATATTTTATTTAAAAGATTTTTCTTTAAATATGGACCGTCAGATTAAAGTAATCAATCTGGACCGTTCATGGATTAGTTACTATGCATTCTATTTTTCTATTAATAGCAGCTCATTCCTTCATTATTTCTTACGAATTCACTGAACTCTGGAGAGAGAAACTATAGAGAGAAACTATAGGGAGAGAAAAGAAAAGTATTCTGCTACTTAACTAGTTCCTTATTTCAGTTCTTCTTTAAAACGGTAAGGGGTGTTATTCTTTCTTATTCATGAAGAGAACTGTTGTTATTCCATTTCTTATTATTCTGTTGGAATAACCTGTATACGCGGTCTACCCTATACTTGGTGACATTCTTTTGTTATTCTGTTGGAACATCCTGTCTGTGTGTTTTACACCGGACCTGGTTCTGTCTTGTTATTATTCTGTTCGAACATCCTGTCTGTGTGTTTTACACCGGACCTAGTTCCATTATTTATTATTATTTTGTCGGAATATCCTGTCTGTGCGTTTACGCCGGACCTGGTTCCATTGTTTATTATTCTGTAGGAATATCATGTCTGTGCGTTTATGCCGGACCTTGTTCCATTATTTATTATTCTGTTAGAATAACCTGTCTGTGCGGTCCATCGCATGCATGGTGATTTCTTTTGTTATTCCATTCGTTATTATACTCAGTTGGTTAAGTTTTAACTTCTATACTCCACGAAATTAGTGAAACATCCTTGATAATTGTGGGTCATCCAGTATCTTTTCATGAAAATATTCTTCTAAGTATTCTTGAATTTTACTCCACAAAGCAGTATCATGTTGACAATTTGGACGTTGTTAATTCTTGGATAAATTAATTCTTGAACTTGTTTTGTTAAATTCTTATATCATTGTCATCATCCTCATGTTTATAAAATGTTAAAAGTCATCTGTGGCCTGTAGTGCAAAGATGGACTCGGTATGATTATGACCAAGGATTATTCGGTATAATCATGACCGTAATGTTACAAATGATGTGGTAAAAGTTCTCATTGGCCCGTAGTGCATTAATGGACAGTTGTTGGCATGATCATGACCATTAATGAATACACGAATATCCTTGGCCGTAGTGCAGGAGTGATTCTATGATGTGGATTATTTTATTAAGCTGAGTCCCAGCGATAACAGTGTTGAAAAACCTTTTAAATCATAAAAGATAGTAGAGTTTATTTTCTACTTGACTCTTTTAATGGATTGCTTGTTCCGCTGCAGTTAAACTTGATGTCTATTATATTTTATCAGTGTAACACTGTTGAAGGCTAATGATAATTTATTCTGCGTTATCTTAGTCATAATATTTCTTACTGGGCTAGTTGAGCTCACCCTTTCTTTCACTGTTCTCTTAAGGAAATGAGAATATAGTTGGGACGAGTCGGGGAACGGAGTGATGGTCTAGAGGATAGCATTAGTAGTCCTCACTATTCTGTGAAATAGTGTGATAATAATTGTAATGAGGACTTCTTTTGAGTATGAATACTCTCTAGAAGACAATATTTGTATTCAAACTCACAAATTATGTTTGGTCGTATTGTACACCACAGTTGTATTATTAAGTTGTATTTGTATTCAGTACCATGTATCTGGCGACCCAAGATGGGTGATGTATACCTAATTTTGGGGGCGTCACAGTTGGTATCAGAGCTTAGGGATATGATCCCTGGCTAAGATGTGAGAATAGAACTAGGAGGGGAGAGACGGGGAATTCCTTCGCTAGTATGACCTACCTAATTAAGTTTATTTGCATGGTATTTAATTGGTCGGTCATAATATAAGGATAATATATGACATATCAATTAACTTTTATTTTGTGGCAGTATCTGAAAATGGCATCCGAGAATGTTGAGAATAGAAATGGAGCATAGGCGACTGTGGATTCACTACATATCAATAATCGGGATAATGTGCATCAGGAAGGCGACAATCCTCATGTAAACAACAATACTGACCAAATGATGAAAGATGGAATGTTCAGAAGCTTTATGCAGTTCATGCAACAGCAGGCGAGAGCGGCTCCTGTTCAAAATGTAGGTGGAAACACTAAAAACTCTCGGACGGTCACCGCTAAACAGTTCAAGGAGCTGGGACCACTGGAGTTTAAGGGAGAGCCAAAACCACTTATAGCGGAAACATGGATAAAGCAGATCACCAATATATTTGATGTCTTGGGATGCTCTGAGGAGCAAAAGGTTCCCTTTGCCGCCTATATGTTGTGAGGAGAGGCAGATTACTGGTGGAAATCGATTAAGCATACTCAACCTGCCGCACTGAAGATGTCTTGGGAGAAGTTCCAAGAGCTGTTCAATGACAAATACTTTCCCGAAAGTGTTCGTCACATGAAGGAGGTGGAGTTCATCAAATTGGAGCAGAATAATATGACCATGTCGCATTATGAGGCTAAATTTGCTGAGTTGTCCCGATTTACGTCCCACTTGGTGGATAATGACGCGAATGTTTTTGCGAGGTTTGAAACCTGAGATACGTCAACATCTTTTTTCTCATAAACTGTGTTTGTATTCAGATGTTGTGAATAGGGCTCAGTTAGTGGAGCGCGATAATGAGCCAACGTAACCAAAAGAGAGTAGTCAACAAAATGATAATACCAGTGAGAGCAGTCATCGAAGCGGTGACAACAAGCGTAGAGGGAATCAACAGGCCAGAAATGGTAACCACTTCGGTGGTAATCATGACCAAAACAATAAGAATGGTCATTTCAAGAAGAGGAGATTCAACAATGACGGAAAGACGTCAGCACTAGCACCCGTTGTTAAGGAAGGAGAACAACCACCTATCATATGTTTCAAATGCGGAGGGGAGGGGCACATCAGTCCAAACTGCGCGATGCCGTCTAAAGCATGTTATAATTATGGAAAAGAAAGTCATTTAGCTCGATTTTATCGTTTACCAAAAACAAGTTCAGCCAAGATGGAGACACCAAAGGCCGTCCCATAAAAGTCAAAACCGGTTGTGCAAGGGAGAGCGTTTGTTGTGACCTCCCAGAAAGCAAGGAACCCGAATGAGGTCATCACGGGTAAACTTATCATAAACTCTAACGAAGTCTATACTTTATTTGATATCGGTTCTACCCATTCTTTTATTTCTCCTACTTGCGCTCATCCATTAAATTTGATTCCGGAGAAATTAGACTTTGACTTATCTATTGAAACTCCATTGGGAGAAACCTTCATTACATCCATGGTTTATAAGTCTTGTTTGGTTCAAGTTGGTACCCACACATTACCTGTCGATCTTATTTCATTAAAAATACTTGCATTTGACGTAATTCTAGGGATTGATTGGTTAACTACTCATCATGCAAAAATTGATTGTTTTCGTAAGGTTGTTAGCTTTCATATTCCTAATCGACCTATTATGCGAAATCAAGCAACCAAACCATTAAAATCAATCGCTGTCATCTCAAGCCATAAAGCTATTCGTTTATTGAAAAACGGATGTCAAGCTTTCTTAGCTCATGTCACGGATCTAAATAAAAATACGTCAGTTTTGAATGATATTTCTATTGTTAATAAATTCCCTGACGTATTCCCTGAAGAACCTACTGGCCTACCCCCAGAGCGTGAAATTGAATTTTGTATCGACCTTGAATCCGGTACAAAACCCATTTCCAAAGCCCCATATCGAATGGCTCCTATTGAACTTCAGGAGTTAAAGATCCAACTGCAGGAATTGTTAGACATTGGCTTTATTCGTCCTAGTACTTCTCCTTGGGGTGCTCCTGTGCTATTCGTGAAGAAGAAAGATGGAAGTATGTGACTTTGTATTGATTATCGGGAGTTGAATCATGTCACCATCAAAAATAGGTACCCATTGCCACGTATTGATGACCTGTTTGACCAGTTGCAAGGAGCATAATTCTTTTCAAAGATCGATCTTCGTTCTGGATATCATCAGCTGAAGGTTAGAAATGAGGATATTCCAAAGACGGCTTTCAGAACTCGGTACGGGCATTATGAATTCCTAGTCATGTCCTTTGGATTGACTAATGCTCCTGCTGCCTTCATGGATATGATGAACCGGGTATTCAAAGAATATTTGGATCACTTTGTGATCGTCTTTATTGATGACATCCTTATTTATTCCAAAAGACGTGAAGATCATGAGTAACACTTGAGGCTGGTACTCCAAAAACTTCGTGAATACAAGCTTTATGCCAAGTTAAAGAAGTGCGAGTTCTGGCTGGAGGAGGTAGAATTCCTTGGGCACGTAGTATCAAGTCGTGGAATATCTGTTGACCCGGCAAAGATTGAAGCTATTCAAAGCTGGGAGCAACCTAAATCAGTGACCGAAGTACGTAGCTTTCTTGGTTTAGCTGGTTATTATCGGAGATTCGTGGAAGGATTTTCTCGAATCACTACTCCATTAACTCAGCTGACTCGGAAAGATACAAAGTTCAGTTGGAGCGAAGAATGTGAAAAGAGTTGTCACGAACTCAAGAGCAGACTCATTTCAGCACCTGTTCTAACAATACCATCTGGCTCGGAGGGATTTGTCATCTACAGTGATGCTTCGAGCAAAGGGTTGGGATGTGTCCTCATGCAACATGGAAAAGTCATAGCCTATGCATCAAGACAACTCAAGGAATATGAGAGGAATTATCCTACTCATGATCTAGAGTTGGCAGCTGTTGCCTTTGCACTTAAAATTTGGAGGCATTACTTGTATGGGGAGAAGGTGGAGATCTTTACGGATCATAAAAGCCTCAAATATTTCTTCACTCAAAAGGAACTCAACATGCGACAACGACGTTGGCTTGAACTGTTGAAAGATTATGATCATACCATTCAATACCATCCTGGAACAGCGAACGTGGTTGCTGACGCATTGAGTAGAAGATCATATGCAAGTACGAGTGCGATATTGTCAACACAAAGGCCCATTTTGTGTGACTTGCAAAGGATGGAGATAGAGTTAAAGACTCCAGGGACCCATGTGATGATGGCGAATATACGAGTAGAACCACTTTAATCGATAAAGTTAAAGCTGCTCAAGCTACAGACCTGGAGCTGATGCGTATGAGGAAGAAAGTGCAAGAAGGTGCTATGCCGGAAGCAAGAATCGATGAAGAAGGAATACTTCGAGTCAACTCCAGACTTTGTGTTCCTAACAACCCTGATTTAATGTATGAAATCATGATGGAGGCGCACAACACACCGTTTGCAATCCATCCTGGAAGTACCAAAATGTATCATGATCTTCGTCATACATTTTGGTGGAGCAATATGAAGAGAGAGATAGCGTTGTTTATCTCAAGGTGTCTAACTTGTCAACGAGTCAAAGCGGAGCATCAAGTACCAAAAGGTCCATTGCAACCACTTGAAATTCCAAATGGAAGTGGGAGCACATTACCATGGATTTCGTTACCGGTCTTCCTAGGGTTTCTCAAGGTATTGATGCGATTTGGGTCATTGTTGATAGATTGACCAAGTCTGCTCATTTCTTACCGATACGAGAAACTTATACACTTGAACGTCTTGCTCGTATGTACATAAACGAGATTGTAAGACTGCATGGTATGCCAGTATCCATAGTTTCTGACCGAGACCCAAGATTCACTTCACGATTTTGGGTTAGTTTACAAAAAGCTATGGGCACAGATTTACGATTTAGTTCAGCATATCATCCTCAGACGGACGGACAATCAGAGAGGACTATTCAAACTCTTGAAGATCTATTAAGACTCTGTGTCTTTGACTTCAAGGGAAGTTGGGACAAGTTCTTACCATTGGTGGAGTTTTCCTACAACAACAGTTATCAAGCAAGTATTGGCATGGCTCCATTCGAAGCATTGTATGGAAGAAAATGTCGTTCTCCAGTATGCTGGGATGAGGTGGGTGAAGCAACGTTGTTGGGACCGGAGTTGGTACGTATGACTACAGAAAAGATTCAAACGATCCGACAACGTATAAAAACCTCACAAGATCGACAAAAGAGTTATGCTGATCTTCATCGAAAGGACGTGGAATTTGATATAGGAGATCATGTGTTCTTACGTGTTGCTCCATGGAAAGGAGTTACGAGATTTGGAAAGAGAGGAAAGCTCAATCCTCGATTCATCGGTCCATTTTTAATCCTCGATCGAGTAGGAACTGTGGCTTATAGACTCGCTTTACCGCCAAGTATGTCTCGTGTTCATAACGTTTTTCACATATCCATGTTACGCAAATATGTGGAAGACCCGAACCACATTATTGAGTTAGAACCGGACGAAATAGCAGAAGATTTGACGTATGAAGAAGTTCCTGTTCAAATCTTGGATAAGAAGGAACATATTCTACGCTCCAAGGTTATACCTCAAGTCAAAGTTTTGTGGAGAAACCACGATGTTGAGAAAATGACTTGGGAGTTAGAATCTGAAATGAAATCAAGGTATCCTTACCTCTTCGACATACCAGGTACGTACCCTAATTTCGAGGGCGAAATTTCATAAGAAGGGGAGGTTGTAAGACCCCAACTTTTATAAATAAAGATGAATTTTCTATAAATATCATTTTTGAATATTATGGAGTTAATTTGATATAATGTTATAGTTGTGGGTAATATTTATAAATTTTACAAAGTACGCAAGTTGTTATATAATATTCGATTGGTCGGAGAATATTCGTTTTAACAGGGAATATTCGTACAACGGCACAATCATTGGTGGACCCCACAACGGAATTATTGTCGGATTGAGAAAACGACAAAAATATTTTATTAAAAATAACGGCGGAAGTTTTACCATTGTTACTGTTGAACTACTCGGTAGTAAAAGTACAGTAATACGTGTGGTTGCATAGTAGCACACGGTATTGATTATTAATGCTTATGTGAGAAGTCACTCAGTTTGATTCAATTATTGTCAGTTAATAATATGAATTATTTAGCGATAATGACGTTTTGTTTTATTCGTATTATTAACGTAATAAAACAGAAACATCTTTTTATATAAAACAGAATACTTTATTAAAGTTATTCTATAAATAGAATATATTATATTTTATTTAAAAGATTTTTCTTTAAATATGGACCGTCAGATTAAAGTAATCAATCTGGACCGTTCATGGATTAGTTACTATGCATTCTATTTTTCTATAAATAGCAGCTCATTCCTTCATTATTTCTTACGAATTCACTGAACTCTAGAGAGAGAAACTATAGAGAGAAACTATAGAGAGAGAAAAGAAAAGTATTCTGCTACTTAACTACTTCCTTATTTCAGTTCTTATTTAAAACGGTAAGGGGTGTTATTCTTTCTTATTCATGAAGAGAACTGTTGTTATTCCATTTCTTATTATTCTGTTGAATAACCTGTATACGCGGTCTACCCTATACTTGGTGACATTCTTCTATTATTCTGTTGGAACATCTTGTCTATGTGTTTTACACCGGACCTGGTTTCGTCTTGTTATTATTCTGTTGGAACATCCTGTTTGTGTGTTTTACACCGGACCTGGTTCCATTATTTATTATTATTCTGTCGGAATATCCTGTCTGTGTGTTTACACCGGACCTGGTTCCATTGTTTATTATTCTGTCGGAATATCCTGTCTGTGCGTTTACGCCGGACCTGGTTCCATTATTTATTATTCTGTTAGAATAACCTGTCTGTGCGGTCTATCGCATGCATGGTGATTTCTTTTGTTATTCCATTCTTTATTATACTCAGTTGGTTAAGTTTTGACTTCTATACTCCATGAAATTTGTGAAATATCCTTGATAATTGCGTTTCTAGTATCTTTTCATGAAAATATTCTTCTAAGCATTCTTGAATTTTACTCCACAAAGCAGTATCATGTTGACAATTTGGACGTTGTTAATTCTTGGATAAATTAATTCTTGAACTTGTTTTATTGAATTCTTATATCATTGTCATCATCCTCATGTTTATAAAATGTTGAAAGTCATCTGTGGCCTGTAGTGCATAGATGGACTTGGTATGATTATGACCAGGGATTATTCGGTATAATCATGACCGTAATGTTACAAATGATGTGGTAAAAGTCCTCATTGGCCCGTAGTGCATTGATGGACAGTTGTTGGCATGATCATGACCATTAATGAATACACGAATATCCTTGGCCGTAGTGCAGGGGTGATTCGATGATGTGGATTATTTTATTAAGCTGAGTCCCAGCGATAACAGTGTTGAAAAACCTTTTAAATCATAAAAGATAGTAGAGTTTATTTTCTACTTGACTCTTTTAATGGATTGCTTGTTCCGCTGCAGTTAAACTTGATGTCTATTATATTTTATCAGTTTAACACTGTTGAAGGCTAATGATAATTTATTCTGCATTATCTTAGTCATAATATTTCTTACTGGGCTAGTTGAGCTCACCCTTTCTTTCACTGTTCTCTTCAGGAAATGAGAATATAGCTGGGACGAGTCGGGGAACGGAGTGATGGTCCAGAGGATAGTATTAGTAGTCCTCACTATTCTATGAAATAGTGTGATAATAATTGTAATGAGGACTCCTTTTGAGTATGAATACTCTCTAGAAGATAATATTTGTATTCAAACTCACAGTTTATGTTTTGTCGTATTGTACACGACATTGTATTATTAAGTTGTATTTGTATTCTGTACCAGTATCTGACGACCCAAGATGGGTGATGTATACCTAATTTTGGGGGCGTCACAGTTGGTATCAGAGCTTAGGGATATGATCCCTGGCTAAGATGTGAGAATAGAACTAGGAGGGGAGAGACGGGGAATTCCTTCGCTAGTATGACCTACCTAAGTTTATTTGCATGGTATTTAATTGGTCGGTCATAATATAAGGATAATATATGACATATCAATTAACTTTTATTTTGTGGCAGTATCTGAAAATGGCATCTGAGAATGTTGAGAATAGCAATGGAGCACAGGCGACTGTTGATTCACCACATATCAATAATCAGGATAATGTGCATCAGGAAGGTGACAATCCTCATGCAAACAACAACACTGACCAAGTGATGAATGATGGAATGTTCAAAGCTTTATGCAGTTCATGCAACAGCAGGCGAGAGCGGCTCCTGTCCAAAATGTAGGTGGAAACACTGAAAACTCTCGGACGGTCACCGCTAAACAGTTCAAGGAGCTGGGACCACCGGAGTTTAAGGGAGAGCCAAAACCACTTATAGTGGAAACATGGATAAAGCAGATCACCAAGATATTTGATGTCTTGGGATGCTCCGAGGAGCAAAAGGTTCCCTTTGCCGCCTTTATGTTGCGAGGAGAGGCAGATTACTGGTGGAAATCGATTAAGCGTACTCAACCTGCCGCACTGAAGATGTATTGGGAGAAGTTCCAAGTGCTATTCAATGACATATACTTTTCCGAAAGTGTTCGTCACATGAAGGAGGTGGAGTTCATCAAATTGGAGCAGAATAATATGACCGTGTCGCAGTTTGAGGCTAAATTTGCTGAGTTGTCCCGATTTGCGTCCCACTTGGTGGATAATGAAGAGCGAATGACGCGAATATTTTTGCGAGGTTTGAAACCTGAGATACGTCAACATCTTATTTCTCATAAATGTGTTTGTATTCAGATGTTGTGAATAGGGCTCAGTTAGTGGAGCGCGATAACGAGTCAACGTAACCAAAAGAGAGCAGTCGGCAAAATGATAATACCAGTGAAAGTAGTCATCGAAGCGGTGACAACAAGCGTGGAGGGAATCAACATGCCAGAAATGGTAACCACTTCGGTGGTAATCAGGGCCAAAATAATAAGAATGGTCATTTCAAGAAGAGGAGATTCAACAATGATGGAAAGACGTCAACACCAGCACCCGTTGTTAAGGAAGGAGAATGACCACCTATCATATGTTTCAAATGCGGAGGGGAGGGGCACATCAGTCCAAACTGCGCGATGCCGTCTAAAGCATGTTATAATTGTGGAAGAGAAGGTCATTTAGCTCGATTTTGTCGTTTACCAAAAACAAGTTCAGCTAAGATGGAGACACCAAAGGCCGTCCCAGAAAAGTCAAAACCGATAGTGCAAGGGAGAGCGTTTGTTGTGACCTCCCAGAAAGCAAGGAACCCGAATGAGGTCATCATGGGTAAGCTTATCATAAACTCTAACGAAGTATATACTTTATTTGATATCGGTTCTACCCATTCTTTTATTTCTCCTACTTGCGCTCATCGATTAAATTTGACTCCGGAGAAATTAGACTTTGACTCATCTGTTGAAACTCCATTGGGAGAAACCTTCATTACATCCACGGTTTATAAGTCTTGTTTGGTTCAAGTTGGTACCCACACATTACCTGTCGATCTTATTTCATTAAAAATACTTGCATTTGACGTGATTCTAGGGATTGATTGGTTAACTACTCATCATGCAAAAATTGATTGTTTTCGTAAGATTGTTAGCTTTCATATTCCTAATCGACCTATTATGCGAATTCAAGTAACCAAACCATTAAAATCAATCGCTGTCATCTCAAGCCATAAAGCTATTCGTTTATTGAAAAACGGATGTCAAGCTTTCTTAGCTCATGTCACGGATCTAAACAAAAATACGTCAGTTTTGAATGATATTTCTATTGTTAATAAATTCCCTGACGTATTCCCTGAAGAACTTCCTGGCCTACCCCCAGAGCGTGAAATTGAATTTTGTATCGACCTTGAACCCGGTACAAAACCCATTTCCAAAGCCCCATATCGAATGGCTCCTATTGAACTTCAAGAGCTAAAGATCCAACTGCAGGAATTATTAGACATTGGCTTTATTCGTCCTAGTACTTCTCCTTGGGGTGCTCCTGTGTTATTCGTGAAGAAGAAAGATGGAGTTATGCGACTTTGTATTGATTATCGGGAGTTGAATCATGTCACCATCAAAAACAGGTACCCATTGCCACGTATTGATGACCTGTTTGACCAGTTGCAAGGAGCACAATTCTTTTCAAAGATCGATCTTCGTTCTGGAAATCATCAGCTGAAGGTTAGAACTGAGGATATTCCAAAGACGGCTTTCAGAACTCGGTACGGGCATTATGAATTCTTAGTCATGTCCTTTGGATTGACTAATGCTCCTGCTGCCTTCATAGATATGATGAATCGGGTATTCAAGGAATATTTGGATCACTTTGTGGTCGTCTTCATTGATGACATCCTTATTTATTCCAAAAGCCATGAAGATCATGAGCAACACTTGAGGCTGATACTCCAAAAGCTTCGTGAATACAAGCTTTATGCCAAGTTGAAGAAATTCGAGTTCTGGTGAAGGAGGTAGCATTCCTTGGGCACGTAATATCAAGTCGTAGAATATCGGTTGACCCGGCAAAGATTGAAGCTATTCAAAGCTGGGAGCAACCTAAATCAGTGACCAAAGTACGTAGCTTTCTTGGTTTAGCTGGTTATTATCGGAGATTCGTGGAAGGATTTTCTCGAATCGCTACTCCATTAACTCAGCTGACTCGAAAAGATACAAAGTTCGGTTGGAGCGAAGAATGTGAGAAGAGTTTTCAAGAACTCAAGAGGAGACTCATTTCAGCACCTGTTCTAACAATACCATTTGGTTCGGAGGGATTTGTCATCTACAGTGATGCTTCGAGCAAAGGGTTGGGATGCGTTCTCATGCAACATAGAAAAGTCATAGCCTATGCATCAAGACAACTCAAGAAATATGAGAGAAATTATCCTACTCATGATCTAGAGTTGGCAGCTGTTGTCTTTGCACTTAAAATTTGGAGGCATTACTTGTATGGGGAGAAGGTGGAGAACTTTACGGATCATAAAAGCCTCAAATATTTCTTCACTCAAAAGGAACTCAACATGCGACAACGACGTTGGCTTGAACTATTAAAAGATTATGATCATACCATTCAATACCATCCTGGAAAAGCGAACGTGGTAGTTGACGCATTGAGTAGAAGATCATATGCAAGTACGAGTGCGATATTGTCAACACAAAGGCCCATTTTGTGTGACTTGCAAAGGATGGAGATAGAGTTAAAGACTCCAAAGACCCATGTGATGATGGCAAATATACAAGTAGAACCAGCTTTAATCGATAAAGTTAAATCTGCTCAAGCTATAGACCTGGAGCTGATGCGTATGAGGAAGAAAGTGCAAGAAGGTGCTATGTCGGAAGCAAGAATCGATGAAGAAGGAATACTTCGAGTCAACTCCAGACTTTGTGTTCCTAACAACCCTGATTTGAAGTATGAAATCATGATGGAGGCGCACAACACACCGTTTGCAATCCATCCTGGTTGTACCAAAATGTATCATGATCTTCGTCATACATTTTGATGGAGCAATATGAAGAGAGAGATAGCGTTGTTTATCTCAAGGTGTCTAACTTGTCAACGAATCAAAGAGGAGCATCAAGTACCAAAAGGTCCATTGCAACCACTTGAAATTCCAGAATGGAAGTGGGAGCACATTACCATGGATTTCGTTACCGGCCTTCCTAGGGTTTCTCAAGGTATAGATGTGATTTGGGTCATTGTTGATAGATTGACCAAGTCTGCTCATTTCATACCGATACGAGAAACTTATACACTTGAATGTCTTGCTCGTATGTACATAAACGAGATTGTAAGACTGCATGGTATGCCAGTATCCATAGTTTTTGATTGAGACCCAAGATTCACTTCACGATTTTGGGTTAGTTTACAAAAAGCTATGGGCACGGATTTACGATATAGTTCCGCATATCATCCTAAGACGGACGGACAATCAGAGAGGACTTTTTAAACTCTAGAAGATTTATTAAGACTCTGTGTCCTTGACTTCAAGGGAAGTTGGGACAAGTTCTTACTATTGGTGGAGTTTTTCTACAACAACAGTTATCAAGCAAGTATTGGCATAGCTCCATTCGAAGTATTGTATGAAAGAAAATGTCGTTCTCTAGTATGCTGGGATGAGGTGGGTGAAGCAATGTTGTTGGGACCAGAGTTGGTACGTATGACTACAGAAAAGATTCAAACGATCCGACAACGTATAAAAACCTCACAAGATCGACAAAAGAGTTACGCTGATCTTCATCGAAAGGACATGGAATTTGATATAGGAGATCATGTGTTCTTACGTGTTGCTCCATGGAAAGGAGTTACGAGATTTGGAAAGAGTGGAAAGCTCAATCCTCGATTCATCGGTCCATTTTTAATCCACGATCGAGTAGGAACTGTGGCTTATAGACTCGCTTTACCGCCAAGTATGTCTCGTGTTCATAACGTTTTTCACATATCCATATTACGTAAATATGTGGAAGTCCCGAACCACATTATTGAGTTAGAACCGGACGAAATAGCCGAAGATTTGACGTATGAAGAAGTTTCTGTTCAAATCTTGGATAAGAAGGAACATATTCTACACTCCAAGGTTATACCTCAAGTTAAAGTTTTGTGGAGAAACCACGATGTTGAGGAAATGACTTGGGAGTTAGAATCTGAAATGAAATCAAGGTATCCTTACCTCTTCGACATACCAGGTACGTACCCTAATTTTGAGGGCGAAATTTCATAAGAAGGGGAGGTTGTAAGACCCCAACTTTTATAAATAAAGATAAATTTTCTATAAATATCATTTTTGAATATTATGGAGTTAATTTGATATAATGTTATAGTTGTGGGTAATATTTATAAACTTTGCAAAGTACGCAAGTTGTTATATAATATTCGATTGGTCGGGGAATATTCGTTTTAACAGGAAATATTCGTACAACGGCACAATCATTGGTGGGCCCCACAACGGAATTATTGTCGGATTGAGAAAATGACAAAAATATTTTATTAAAAATAACGGCAAAAGTTTTACCATTGATACTGTTGAAATACTCGGTACTAAAAGTACAGTAATACGTGTGGTTGAATAGTAGCACACGATATTGATTTTTAATGCTTATGTGAGAAGTCACTCAGTTTGATTCAATTATTGTCAGTTAATAATATGAATTATTTAGCGATAATGAAGTTTTATTTTATTCGTATTATTAACGTAATAAAACAAAAACATCTTTTTATATAAAACAGAATACTTTATTAAAGTTATTCTACAAATAGAATATATTATATTTTATTTAAAAGATTTTTCTTTAAATATGGACCGTCAGATTAAAGGAATCATTCTGGACCGTTCATGGATTAGTTACTATGCATTCTATTTTTCTATAAATAGGAGCTCATTCCTTCATTATTTCTTACGAATTCACTGAACTCTAGAGAGAGAAACTATAGAGAGAAACTATAGAGAGACAGAAGAAAAGTATTCTGCTACTTAACTACTTCCTTATTTTAATTCTTCTTTAAAACGGTAAGGGGTGTTATTCTTTCTTATTCATGAAGAGAACTTTTATTGTTCCATCTCTTATTATTCTGTTGGAATAACCTATATACGCGGTCTACCCTATATTTGGTGACATTCTTCTATTATTCTGTTGGAACATCCTGTCTGTGTGTTTTACACCGGACCTGGTTCCGTCATTATTATTATTCTGTTGGAACATCCTGTCTGTGTGTTTTACACCGGACTTGGTTCCGTCTTTATTATTATTCTGTTGGAACATCCTGTCTGTGTGTTTTACACCGGACCTGGTTCCGTCTTTATTATTATTCTGTTGGAATATCCCGTCTGTGCATTTTACGGCGGACCTGGTTCCATTATTTATTATTCTATTGGAATAACCTGTCTGTGCGGTCTATCGCATGCATGGTGATTTCTTTTGTTATTCCATTCTTTATTATACTCACTTGGTTAAGTTTTGACTTCTATACTCCATGAAATTTGTGGAATATCCTTGATAATTGCATTTCATCCAGTATCTTTTCATGAAAATATTCTTCTAAGCATTCTTGAATTTTACTCCACAAAGCTGTATCATGTTGACAATTTGGACGTTGTTAATTCTTAGATAAATTAATTCTTGAACTTGTTTTATTGAATTCTTATACCATTGTCATCATCCTCATGTTTATAAAATGTTGAAAGTCATCTGTGGCCTGTAGTGCATAGATGAACTTGGTATGATTATGACCAGGGATTATTCGGTATAATCATGACCGTAATGTTACAAATGATGTGGTAAAAGTCCTTATTAGCCCGTAGTGCATTGATGGACAGTTGTTGGCATGATCATGACCATTAATGAATACACGAATATCCTTGGCCGTAGTGCAGGGGTGATTCGATGATGTGGATTATTTTATTAAGCTGAGTCCCAGCGATAACAGTGTTGAAAAACCTTTTAAATCATAGAAGATAGTAGATTTTATTCTCTACTTGACTCTTTTAATGGATTGCTTGTTCCGCTGCAGTTAAACTTGATGTTCGTTATATTTTATCAGTTTAACACTGTTGAAGGCTAATGATAATTTATTCTGCATTATCTTAGTCATAATTTAAATAGTGTGACAATAATTGTAATGAGGACTCCTTTTGAGTTTGTATAGTCTCTAGTAGACAATAATTGTATTCAAACTCACAGTTATGTTTTGTCGTATTGTACACGACAGTTGAATTAGTAAGTTTTATTTGTATTCTATACCATGTATCTGACGACCCAAGATGGGTGATGTATACCTAATTTTGGGGGCGTCACAGGGTTTGCCACTGATATAGTTTATCTA
Organism: Panax notoginseng; assembly: GCA_016801055.1. Lineage (NCBI taxonomy): Eukaryota > Viridiplantae > Streptophyta > Magnoliopsida > Apiales > Araliaceae > Panax > Panax notoginseng. Next base: position 134,644,765 of record CM029013.1, on the reverse strand, counting down.
GTCAACCCTTGACCCTTATACCACAAACTGTACACATAAATCCACATACACAGATGCATATACACTTATACCCTTAATCGTGAATAATTCACCGCAAAAATTTTTAAATCTATAAAATTTCTTTCCAGAAATGCCAAATCCATTCACTTATTTTCTGTCTAGGTTTATTATTTAACCTTTATTCAATATTTTATGATTTAAATAATTTTCTAAATTCTTGGGTCGTCACATTCACCCCTTCTTCTAAAAATTTCGTCCCCGATACACAGCATCGCATGCTACCCAATACATTCCTCAACAGAGTAAAAAATTTTAAGTATTGCTGAGGGTTTTATAGACTATTGTCTATCATTTTTGCAAAGGTTATATGAAAATTCATCCACAAACCGTCATAACTTACGGACATAGTGGATAATTAATCCAGTATGCCCTGTACTTATTAAGTACTACAGGTCTAATCTGTTTCTCATCACTGCCATAGGCACAAAAAAGTTTACCTCAGTCTTATTGGATTCGGTACCAATACAATTTGGTTCGAAAAAAATTTCAAATAACGCTTAGAGTTTTCATAAAAGTTGGTGTAGCCGAATCGAATAGCTTGGACTCATATCAATAATCAACTTCAATCGAATTACGAATATGTATAGCCAAACGCCGTTAGCAAATTAAAATTTTGAAATTTAGCTTGAAAATGACGTCATGATGTCATACTGTATTAACAGCCCATTTGAGGATGCCGTCATCGAGTGACTTTGTCATGACACATCATACAATAGTGGAACAACGATTTCAGATCAAATTCAAAACTAAGTATTCCTGCATTTACAACTCCATCAACTTTTTTTATCATCTCTGCAATAGGTTACATGGTAAAGATGTGATAAATAAAAATATGTTTTGATATTTCAAATCATTATCGTCTAGCTGAAATAAGTAGCATAGACTATTCTTTAAACCATTCAAAAATCATTACAAATCTATTTTTATTACTCAACTGGTACTGATGTGTCGGTGGCCCGAAGTCCACTCATACACAATGGTCACCCGAAGTTGAGAATAAAAATTCATTTCAAAAAGCACATAGTGCGTTTTTAGCTTGATGTCAAAATTTTTGAGTCTATCATAGCTAGGAGATTTGGAAAACCTATGTCTCCACTAATAATCTATTACCTAATCAATCTATCTGTTCCTATTATCCTCAATACTCCATTCACACAAAACTATACCCAGATCGTCAAACTTACCACACTTGTGAGTTCAGGAACTTGCCACAATCATATGAGTTTAAGAACTTGTCCTAGACAGACTTTTGGCATCAATTCGCTGAGGGGTTAATAAATATTTCATATAATTATGAGTCACGAACGTACCGTAAGTATGAGTTTTAAGAACTCGTACTTAACCTAATATTCTCTACCTATAACCTATCTATCTGTTATACACATGAGAAAAGAATCACCTTCTCAACATGCATATAGCAAATAGCGCGACACAAATATTTCAATGATTTTCAGTGCCAGAATCTAAGTGGTTGTTACACCAAGTACAATTCAACTCCCATACAAAGAATCATACGACCTAGCTGCTGTCATGAGTCCTCAATTGAAATCCCCACATAATCCTAACTACATTCTCAATACGAATTTTATTCAACTCGTATTCATAATCCTTTCCTGAATCTGTACCTATTCATAGTACCACTGACACATAATATTCTTGCCGCAGACTTGTATATCATTCGCTTAATCCATATCAGATCACGGGTGATCTCATTGTATATAATAGGATTTATTTCTATTCCATGGTCATTTTAATACGGACCTAGGGCTGATGCGCATGAAGAAGAAAGTGCAAGAAGGTGCTATTCCAAAAGTAGGAATCGATGAATAAGGAATACTTCGAGTCAACTCCAGACTTTGTGTTCCTAACAATTCTAACTTGAAGCATAGAATCATGATGGAGGCACACAACACACCGTTTGCAATCCATCCTGGGAGTACCAAAATGTATCATGATCTTTGACATACATTTTGGTGGAGCAACATGAAGAGAGAGATCGCGGAGTTTATCTCGAGGTGTTTAACTTGTCAACGAGTAAAGGCGAAGCATCAAGTGCCAAAAGGTCCATTACAACCACTTGAGATTCTGGAATAGAAGTGGGAACACATTACTATGGATTTTGTTACAGGTCTTCCCAAAGTTTATCAAGGCATAGATGCGATTTGGGTTATTGTTGATAGATTAACCAAGTCTGCTCATTTCTTGCCGATACGGGAGACTTATTCCCTTGAACGTCTTGCTCGTATGTACGTAAATGAGATTGTGAGATTGCATGGCATGCTAGTATCCATAGTTTCGGATCGTGACCTAAGATTCACTTCACAATTTTGGGTTAGTTTGCAGAAACCTATGGGCACGAATTTACGATTCAGTTTGGCATACCATCCTCAAATGACGGGCAATCGAAAAGGACTATTCAAACCCTTGAAGATCTATTAAAACTCTATGTCCTAGATTTCAAAGAAAGTTTGTGACGCCCCCAAATTACGGTACTTGAAACCCGAATTCAGTGCTTCACGATACCATTTCTTTGAGCGGAATAATAATATTATTGTCATAAATATCAAACTTAAATTACATATCAAAGTTGTCTAAATCCCAGGTACGCGACCTTAAAACATTCATTACATGATACTTAATAAATATTATCATCTTATTTAAGTCTAGCTGTTATATATGATAACACAACTTATTCTGACAGCTTTCCTTTCCCTTTGTTCCTGGCATAGCCCTCTGGTTGATCATACTTAACTGAAAACATTTAAATTAAGCAAGGATGAGCATTTGAGTGCCCAGCAAGTAACAACAATTATAAATATTAGCTGAAAAGATTAAATATTTTCTTTGTACTACCCTTCTACAGCGAATCAATAGTTGTGAAGTAATCTGAACCGATAATAATAACATAACAACTCTCTATCAAATTTTTAAAACTACGTACTGACTATAAATAGGGTTAAGGTGACATACTATGAACATTGTTTTCAATTTTCGAATAGGTTTAGCAGAACTTCATCCGTAAACCGTCATAACTTACGGGCACGGGGGTGATCAGCCCGTTATGCCCTGTATTGATCAATACTACATACCAGAACGATATTCTCGTTCATCATATCCGCCTTAGGCGCACAAAAGTTTTTCCATGTTCGGGATGTACATACTTTGTCAGAAATCTGAACCAAACAATTTGGTTGGATACAAAAAGGGTTTTATCATATTCAACGATATTTCTAAATCTGTGTCTAGCTGATCAATTAGCTTAGACAACTTTTACTTAATGTATACATACTAGCAATCAATAGGTATATATTTATATATATATATATATATATATATATATATATGAATTACAATATGGTACCATGTTGATAATCAATGATCGGATATAACATATATATAATAATAGGGTTAATAATCTAGTACAATAATAATATAATTCTAGAACTCTCTTACTTCTGTCCATTGCATAAAGGAAATGCAAAGGTAGGATACTTGCTCAATAATATTAGAGTTCAAGGAACTTGCTCAATAATAATTGGAGTAAGTTTAGGGAACTTGCATAAACATATACCTATTTGCACAAAATAAAGATAGTGCGTAAGGTTTAGATACTTGCCTTAAGCGTAGATTATCCACGTTAATAAATCAACACTTTTGAATCCTATTTTTAACGTATTACAAGCATAAGATGTTCATTAGCTAACACATTCGTTAATCAAGCTCGACATGATTCAAGTATGCACATATGATACAAAATTAGCTTATATGTTTATCACGCAATCAATTATCTAGTTATTTCATAAGCAATTTAAGAATGCTCAAGGTTAAGGTATTTTCACCCATGAACTTTCATTATCTAAAAGAACACTATCTTATTACTTAGTCCTCACATATACACATACATTAGTAGATTTTAAACCATTTCTAGCAGTAAAGACATCCTACAAATTAATTGTCAAAAATCAGATTTCACTATCTCAGATCCCAGACTGGCGCAACTGCGCCATGGCTAGGCCTAGGGCCGGCGCAGCTGCGCAGCCCTCTAGCCGAGCCAAGACTTAGTTGTTGCCTTGTGGTTTCTGTCCGGTTTGAACGCAACATTCATACACTATATATTTTGTCCTGTTAAGGTTTTTTCATGCCTCTCAAGTCAATCTAGGTTTCTTATTTCATATCATGGTTCTAAGTTAAACATTTCAACAAGTTAAGGCCATTCAAGGTCATGAAACCATAAAGTCTAACATGTTTGCTCTCTAAACATACAAGATAATTATATAACGCATATTAGGCATGCTTGTGAGTATTCATAACACATGTGTAACTACTCTAGTTATTATTTTGAAAACATGCTTTACTTAGTTCTAACTTGATTTCACACTCTTAACTTAATAGATATATATGCATGATACATTTAACAAGTTTAAAAGTACCATCAAGCATGCTCATAAAAGTCAGATTCTAACTTCCAAAGTAGTATGTTAACATTCTCGTCAAAAGTTCATATTTTCATTAGTAACCTTACTAGTAGGTTCTACATGCTCAATACATATGTATCATGTATAGGGATATTATATACATAACATGACATCTTAACCCTTTAGAATCTAGTTATTCATGTGATGCAACTATATTTTGAAAATATGTTCGAGTTTGCTTTTGAAACTATTTTAAACTTAAACAATTCAATTTAACACATACAATACAACTTTAAGTCTCTAATCATTTGAGATCAAGTTATGTTATAATGCTCATAAGGTCAGAATATAGAGTATGTAGTAGTCATGCATGTTAGCTCACTATACTAAGTTAAAACTTCTTTAATACAAATCCTAAATAAGGTGTTCATGAGCAAAGAACTATGAATCATATAAACACAAATTAATGGGTTATACATGCATTTCTAAATCATAACAACATACTTGAAAAGTCAGTCTATAACATGGCATACGTACATAACAAGTTCCTTTCTAACGTCCTAAATCCATTTTAAACTCTACACCTTCGTTAATCACGTAAGCTAATCTAAACATGTTCTTATTGAGTTAATATACCCATATATACATCATACACATGTTTACATGCTAGCTTGAGTCATAATAATATACTAACATTGATCAGATTTTTAACAAAAAGTAAAAGCTGGAAATAGAGAATGGCGCAGCTGCGCTGCGCCTCAGTGTAAATTCGACACAGCTGCGCCGTGCTTGGTTCGATCCAAGAACAGTCTACTTCGGCAGAACTTTAGCCCAACTATAAAAATTATACACAAACTTGATTCTAAACATCCATATATCAGTTTAAACATGCTTGTATGATTGTATAACAACTAATTAAACATTACCCAACCTCATCATCATCTAATTCTACATAATTTAAGAATTTGAAATTCAAGAATTCATTTTAGCAGAGAATGAAAATGGAAAGCAAGGAATGGGGCTTATACCTCTGAAATTCTGAAGTGAACTTGCTCCAATGAACTTCCCGTTACTTAGAATACTATCTCCTATCGTTGTACTTTTAGTCTTTTAGACTCTATCTATTTACCATTACTGTTCACCGTTATTATCAGAGTTAGGGAACTCTGTATCTTTTATAACCCGTCGAGATTCGTCTTTGAATCATACCGACACACTGACTCTATTTGAGTTAGTACTTATCCTAATCACTGCGGTTATTAGTCTCAGGTATTCCTACCTAAGGTTCATAACATACAGCTTTGATACCAACTGTGAAAGCCCCGAACCCGGGTCCCAAATCACTGCGGATCCGGTACAATCATTCTATCACTATTACAAACATTCTATAACTATTACGAAAAATATAAACATAAATTACTTATACAATACATTTACACACTAATCCCAAGGTCGAATAACCTTCACATAAACACAATTCATTATCATATTTGGCATACAACATTATTATCATACTATTCTATTACAATTAAGCTGCACATAAAATTCCAAGCTGAACTTGGCTTTATCCTTTCCTGTATTAGACGTTTTCGTCTTAATCTACAATGTTAATCATGATATAGCAAGGGTGAACATAAGTTTGCCCAACAAGTATAAATTTATTTAAGGATATATCATGATGAAAAGAATTGAACAATAAGCTGGCTATAATTCTATAATATAATTGAGAACTAGCATGAACAAACTTTCATAGCTGAACGAACATTGAACATGAACATAGCAATTATATCTGGACCGAATGGTAATAAAGGTGATCAGCCTTTTAAACCTGATGAATACATACATTATGCACAAAGTGCGATTAAATGATTCATAGACATGGCAATCAGTAATGATTAACCACAAGTATATCTGAATGAAACAACTCGAGGTCGAGTTAAGAAAAACTTTCATGTTCCGTTGATTATCGTTACGCATTTTAATAAGCTTTGTCTGAACCTAATATATACATAATATCGATATACAAATTAGATTAATATCATCACAATATTTAAAATAACTTAAACATATTATCACATAACTCTATCAGTCTATAACACACATAGGACTAACCTCAAGTCAAACTTTTATAGTCTGAGTCGAGTTCGGTATAATTCTGACATTCCGACAGCCTAGTCGGACAATCGTCGAGTTTAAGTTCAATTAAACTCTACCTAAACACTTAACCATTATCTAAGATAATTTATTATCAGTCAAAATAATTTTTCACATTTTATAATAATTTTCAGATAATTATTATCATTTATCAATATTTTTCAATCATTAAACTAGTATTTAAATGATTTAAATACCTCATAATTCCATTATCATTAATATTTATTTAATACTAAATATTAATTAAATACATGTCATAATATTATAATATATTTATAATATATCAAAGAACTTTTAATACCTTAACATAACATTTATATGATTTTTAAACCGTTAAATCCATTATTCGATAATTGCTATTAATATTAGAATATTAATATTTTCATGACAAATATTAAAAGTTATATTTTATAACTTAAAATATTTTTATAATACTTAAATCATTTTTATATGATTTCTAAATCATTAATTCTATTCTTTTCATAATTTATTTAATATATTTATTAAATAAATTAATTATCATTAATATTAAATAATTAATGGAATTCCTCACAAAATATTAAAAGTCATTAAAAATAACTTAAAATATTTTCTTATACCATAAAATAATTTTTCATGATATTTCATTATTTAAAATCATTTTTAAATAATTTATTTAATATTATTATTAAATAAATTAAATATCATTTATATTTCAAAAATATTAAATATTTATGTAATATACTCAAAATAATTAAAAACTATTTTTCGGACTTTAAAATAATTTTTTAGAAATTTATTTAGTATTTTTAATAATTAAAAACTAATTTTCTCCAATTATTTAAATAAAATAATTATTTTTCAAAAATATCTGTCGCTAAAGGGTTCTATAGCGACGAAATTGTCGCTATAGGTGTTCTTAAGCATTTTGCAGAACTTCATGTCAGTGTTCGAGTGGGTAGGTTTGACCGTTAATAATTCCTTGGTTATCACGTTTCTGGATTTTCTAAGGAGTTATAAATGTAGTTCTTATGTAATATTACAAGCCAAATCAAGTTTCATGGTCATTACATAACATATCCAAGAGATTCAAGCCTCCAAAATATCTGACAACATTGTTCTTCATTTCTGGGTTTTTCAGAAAATGAAGAACAGTCGAGGGTACTAGATTTAAATCCTTATGGTTTGCATTATGGGCTCGGTTTGTGTGATCTAAGAGTTCATTAATGAAGTATATATGTCAGACTACAATAAAATATCACTAGATCAACATCACAACATCACTAGATGAAGATTCGAGTCGGTCAAAGTAGTGTCAAAGAAATTGCCTTTGAAGATTCTGGGTTGCCCAGATTTCTCCTTCCGGCAGTTCGGTCAAACCTATTTTGACCTTAATTAAATTCATTCCTGATCAAGATCTGGGAGTTCTAGTTAGAGGCATGAATGGGTAGCCTACATGTCAGTATACATAAATGTAACAACAACATGGACAAACATATTAACAGCAGCAAGATCCATGACCTTGAAAATTTTGTCAGAAATTCTTGGAATTTTCTAGGTTGCCCAGAAGTCAGTTTCGTGTTCGGTCAACGTGTTTTGACCGTTCATAACTTGAAATATAAATATGATCTGAAGCTGATTTCAGTTCCAGATCCAAGACCTTACAACATACTACAAATACAAAACTTTAAAACCAAAAGCATTAACAGAGAAGAATCTAGAGGCTCTGACTTTCGGTTGTCAGGCTATTTTTCTAACTTTTTCCAGAATTCTAAAAACTCAATTTTCGAGTACTTTGGTGTTATGGATCTGGGATTTAACAACCCATATCACTAAATGGCATCTTATTACATAACTTTAACCAATAAACAACAACATATAACATCAGATCATGAGATTTTGAAAATTAGGATTTTTTTACCACTTTGATGCTATGCTCTTGAATCTGATCCTCATGGTCTGATCATGACTTGCTATGGATCATACAAGGGACTGAATCATTTCAAAATTTCATGGGTCTTGAGAGAGAAAGGGTTGATTGAGAGTTTGATAGCAAATTAGCAAAATTTGTGAACTTCTCTCTCTTCAATTATTTAAATTTTGATACAATATATCTATATGATGTAAGGTGGCGCTACAAATCTGATCTTGGGAGATTTTATCACATGGCAATATCAAGTGGGGTGAGTCACCAAGATTTGGTGTGATCTTTTACTTAATAAGTAAGAAAAGGGCATTTTAGTATTTTTTTTTCCTTTTTATTTTAATAGCATACAAGTCTCCCTTAGGGTTTAGGGTTTAACCCTTAGGGTTTAGGATTTGACCCTAAAATTTTTAAAATTTCATTTTTAAGATTTTCAAATTTCGATTTTCAAAATAGAAAATTAATATTTCTAAATTATAATTAGGATTTTCTAATTATATGAAAATTTACTAATCATAAATCAAACTTGCTAATTAGGATTAACATTTCCTAATTAAAATTGCTAATTTAGCAATTAGGTTTCATCATCATGCATTAGGGTTTATAATCCAAGAATTAAGGTTTTTTTCTAAATAGTTAATTAGGGTTATCCCTAATTATATTTATAATCACAAATACTTAAATCATTAAATTTAGCCTTTAAATTCACAAATTAGGGTTTCATATTCCGAATTAGGGTTTCAAATTCTTGGAAACTGAAATTAGGGTTTTCAGAACCGGTAATAGGGTTTCTAATCAATCGTTAGGATTTTCTAACTGAACGTTCACATTCTTAATATAATATTGGGGTTTGTCATTGATATAGTTTATCTGGTCAACCCTTGACCCTTATACCACAATCTGTACACATAAATCCACATGCATAGATGCATATACACTTATACCCTTAATTATGAATAATTCACCACAAAAAATTTTAAATCTATAAAATTTCTTTCCAGAAATGCCAAATCCATTCACTTATTTTCTGTTTAGGTTTATTATTTAGCCTTTATTCAATATTTTAAGATTTAAATAATTTCTAAATTCTTGGGTCGTCACAAACTAAGTATGCAAAGTACATTGAATTCACATTTCATACAGATTTATAAAACTAACTAAGTTGTGAACATATGCTCAAAAGGTTGGATTTCAAAAAGGAGTAGGGTTTTCCAAACATGGTTTGTGACTTTTAGTTTTTCTTGAACAATGCTAGTAATTCACGCTTTACACATACTCACAACTATTAACACCCCTTTATACATTTTTAAAGCTTATTCATGTTCCTTAGGTTAAGTTAGGTCATATCAAAATTTCTTGTATTGAATCAGCAGAAACAGAACCTAACTACACTACCTCACCCCCGTCGGGGCGGGACTTTTAACACTGCAGGAGCCCGTGGGGGCGTCACTGCCCAGACATAGCTACTACAGTTGAACTCCCACTCCCCTGTTACGAACCAACAAGCCAATAACTCATACAAATAGCAAATTAAGGATACCCAATTGATATAAAACTGCATAAACGTGTTACCAAACATCCCTAGCATGATTCTAACAACTCAAACCACATAAACAACCAAATTCAATATTTATGTCATTTTTCCAAAGTTTAACATATTTAGCGATTCTCTTCAATACAGATTTGTTTCTTGACCAAATTACTCCGTTAACTTTCGTTGATTTCGTATTCAATCATATTAACAATTTCTAGCATCAATTTACAGATTATATCATGTTTCAACCATCAATTTTTCGACTAAAATAACAAGTATTTATGATATTTCTAATATTTCACCAAACTCAAAAATCTAAGAACATGGTTTAAGAATTATACCTCTTGAAGCTAAATTGACAATCCTTGATTCTTAACTTCTGATTTCTCCCAATTTCTCAACCACTCACTCACTAAAATTCCCAAATTTTAAATGTAAAGAATGAAGAAGAGGGTCTCTATTTATAGAAGAACCATGGACCAAATTTGGGTTTTGCTCCATGAATTAAACTAAAGGAATGAAGAAGAAACTAATGGTTCATGGAGAGTTGGTGGAAAATCAGATCCTAATCACTATTTATCCCACTCCCCTCTTCATCATAAGCTATGAGCTTTGTTTATGTTTCACGTGAATGAAGATGACACTCAAATTGGGAGACTACCCTTAATACTCAGCATTGCAAACTACTACTAGCATACTTAGGTTCATTTGATATTTTTCCATAAATATGCATACATATACACCCACACATACATTAAACATATAGAATTATATAATCCATGTACATTGGTTTATCCAAATAATATTTTCATTAGACTAGAATATAATTTAGTTGGGTACCAATACCCCATGATTTTCCATAAACTTACTATTCCAATTCTACATAAATATTAAAATAAATATTTATTTAATTCCTCTCATATGTTTAAAATACACATTTAGTTCTACACCATGCATCATGTTGTCATAAAAAGGCTCTTCCATACAACTTAGCAAATTACATAATTTAAAGCTTACTTTTATCATATAGTTTTATATAATAATTATTCACATTCCAATGTCACACCTCATTTGAAATTAAATAAATATATAGGACTACACCTTACATGTTATTACTCATGATAACTAAGGAACAAAAATTTGTATATCACATTATGTATTTATTTACTCATTACTAGTACTAATTAATTTCATCCATTTCATCATTAATTTAATTAGTAACTTTCTTATTTCACCATTTTGTCACACTAGACATAATTTCATAAGCTTAAGATTCTCATCACTTCTACTACTTTGTTCAATTATCATAGGCTTATTCAATTAAATTAATTACCACAACTCATGCCATCACTATATATATTTATTTTTAAATAAATATTTAAATAATCATTATTCTCAATATTAATATTATTTATTTAAAATTTGTGGGTATTACATCCCCCCCCCCCTTATAAGAATTTTGTCCTCAGAATTGGTATAAGGTTACACAAATAAATGGGGATAATCCCTTCGCATCTTATCTTCTAATTCCCACATGGCCTCCTTGGTGTCGTGGTTTCGCCAAACTACTTTTACAGAAGATATTACTCTATTTCTTAACGTTTGCTCTTTTCTATCTAGTATTTGAATAGGAATTTCCTCATACGTTAGATTTTTCTCTACTTGAATGGGCTCGTAGGAGATCACGTGTCTATAGTCGGGGCTTGTAAGGATGTAACACCAAAATGTGAAACACGTTTTGGATATGTTCCAATTCAAGCGTTAAAGCTACCTTGTACGCAACTTTGCCTATTTTCCTCAATACTTCGAATGGTCCTATAAACCTCCGACTCAATTTCCCTTTCTTTTCGAATCTGATCTTTCCCTTTTAAGGAGACACCTTTAAAAACACAAAACTATAAACTTCAAATTCTCGATTCTGACGATACAAATCTGCGTACTTTTGGCAATCTTGAGCTGCTACCAATCTGGCTCTTATCGTTGTTACCACGTCGGCCGTTTATTGAACTAATTCTGGCCCCAAAAGTCACTGTTCTCTGACTTCATCCCAACACAACAGTGTTCTATATTTTCTCCCCTAAAGAGCTTCATATGGCGGCATACCAATACTCGCATGATAGCTAATATTGTAAGCGAATTCTACTAACGGTAAGTGGTCGTCCCAATTTTCTTTGAAGTCCATCACGCAAGATCTAAGCATATCCACCAACGTTTGTATGGTTCGTTCACTCTACCCATCAGTTTGAGGGTGATAAACAGTACTTAATCTCAACTGAGTTCCCATTCGTTCTTGCAAGCTTTTTTAGAATTTTGATGTGCAGCGCAGATCTCGATCAGAGACAATTGACACCAGCACTCCATGTCGCAATACAATTTCCTTTACATATAAATTTGCTAACTGGTTTAAATTGAATTGGATCTTGATGGGTAGAAAATGAGATGTCTTTGTTAGTCGGTCCACGATAACCCAAATGGCATCATAACCCTTCTATGTGATCGAAAGTCCAACCACAAAGTTCATTGTAATGTGCTCCCATTTCCATTCTGATATTTCCAATTGTTGAAGTAGTCCACTTGGCCTCTAGTGCTCTGCTTTGACTCTTTTACAAGTAAGACATCTACTAACGCACTTTGCAACCTCTCGTTTGAGATTAGGCCACCAAAAGTGTTGTCGAAGATCCCGGTACATTTTCGTGCCTCCTAGATGAACAGAAATAGTCGTCTTATGTTCCTCGTGCAAGATTTCCTCTCTTAGTTCGGTTATAGCTGGTACCCATACTCGACCTTCAAATCTCAATATACCTTCCTTATCCATCTTGAACTTTTCTTCCTCATTTTCTACTATTCTCTTTATTATCATCTCACATTCTTCATCTTTCTCTTGTGCTTCCTTTATTCTATCCAATAACATCGGGTCAGCTTTCATTACGAATAATTTTCCTTCCGATTCTTTCAGCTCCTCCACCTCTATTTCCAACCTTTCTATTTATCTTACTAATTCCTCCTGAGTTGTCGATTTGAATGACTTATCCCTCCCCTTTCTACTCAAATCGTCGGCTACTACATTTATTTTTCCCGGGTGATAAAGAATTTTGCAGTCGTAATCTTTGATTAATTCCAACCACCTTTTTTGTTGCATGTTTAACTCCTTCTGTGTGAATATATTTTACACTCTTGTGGTCCGTGTATATCTCATATTTTTCTCCATACAAATAATGCCTCCAAATCTTAAACGCAAAAACTACCGCCGCTAACTCCAAGTCATGGTTAGGGTATCATTTTTCGTAATCTTTCAATTGTCATGACACATATGCAATGACCTTGCCATGCTGCATTAGCATACACCCAAGTCCTCTATACGACGCATCACTATGCACCACAAATCCTCCAGTATCATCTGATGATGATAATGCAGGCACCTCGCTTAACCTCCTCTTCAACTCTTGGAAACTCTCTTCGCATTTGTGCCACACGAACTTCACTGTATTCCTTGTTAGATTAGTCAGCGGGGTTGCTATCTTAAAAAAATCTTGGATAAATCTTTGATAGTACCCGGCTAACCCTAAGAAACTTCTTACTTCTGTTGGCATCTTTGGTTCTTCCCAGTTACTTATCGCCTCCACTTTCGCAAGATCCACAGAAATTTCATTTTGATCTATCACGTGTCATAAAAATTGAACCTTCTCTATCCAAAATTCACATTTCAAAAATTTTGCGTACATCTTTTCTCTTATCAATGCTTCCAAAACCATCTTCAAATGTTCGGTGTGCTTTTCCTTAGTCTTTGAATAAATTAAAATGTCGTCGATAAACACTACTATGAACTTATCTATGTAGGGCTGGAAAACTCGGTTCATTAAGTCCATGAATGCTGCCGGAGCATTAGTCAACCCAAATGACATCACTAGAAATTCAAAATGTTTGTAGCGGGTTCGGAACGTCGTCTTTGGTATGACCTTCTCTCGCACTTTCAACTGATGATAACCCGTTCGTAAGTTTATCTTGGAAATATACTTCGCTCCCTTTAGTTGATCAAAAAGATCGTCTATCCTTGGCAACGGATATCTATTCTTAATTGTTACTCTGTTCAACTCTCGATAGTCGATACAGAGCCTCATCGATCCATCTTTCTTCTTGACAAACAACATTGGTGCTCCCCAAAGAGACATACTTGGTCGAATGTAACCCTTATCTAGCAACTCTTGCAATATTTATCATCAATTCCTTCATTTTTACTGGCGCCATACGATATGGGGCTTTCAAAATCGGTGCAGTTCCCGGTGCTAAGTCTATTAAGAATTTGATTTCTTTGTCTGGCGGAAGGCCAGGCAGGTCGTCTAGAAATACGTCTTGAAAATCTCTCACTACCAATATATTTTTTATTTCTACTCCCTTTTTCTGAGTATCCACAATATAGGCTAAATAACCTACATCTCATTTCCTTAAAAATTTCTTGGTCTGCATCATCGTAAGGCAACACGATTGCTTAAGTAATGAGCTACCATAAAACACTACCTTAGACCGATTTGAAGTCTGAAGTTTCACACTTTTCTTTTGACAATCGATTATCGCAGCATGGCTGGATAACCAATCCATTCCAAGTATTACATCAAACTCTCCCAGTCTTATAGGAATCAAATCTGCGCTTAGGTCATGACCTCTAATGTTTGCACAACAATCTCGGTAAAAAAACTCTACGAGAATTATTTCCTTATTCGCAATCTCTATGTTCAACGAATTTTCTAAGTGTTTTTTGGGGTATGTTTAGTCGTCTAGCAAATTCTTCATACACAAATGAACAAGTAGCACCCAAATCAAATAATACATAAGTATTTAAATTATTAATTTGGATAATACCTGACACCACGTCCTTCGCAGCTACCGTGTCTTGGACAGTCATGTTAAAAGTTTTGGCAGTCGGTCGGTTGGCTTGCGTTGGTCCGTCGATCATCAGCTTGCTGTCTCCTCCCTGTTGGTCACTTCCTCCGCTGCTCCCCTTCTTTGGACAATCTTTGATTTGATGCTCAATTGAACCACAAGCGAAACATCCCCTGATCTTTCTCGACTTTGGGTAGTTAGGTGAAATGTGCCCTTCCTGGTCGCAGTTGTAGCAGACACTGTGCCCTTTTCAGCACTCCCCTTGGTGGTTTTTCCAATATTTTGAGTAAGATTCACTTCCTTTCTTAAACCCTCCTTAATAACTTCCTGATTGGTTAATGTTTCGGTTGTTATTATTGTTGGGGTTGTCGTTGTTTTCCCATTTCCTCTTTCCTAGATTGCTTCCACCACTGCTACTCCCTCCACGAGTTTCTCCCATAGTATTTTTATTCTTCTTTTGTATTGGCTCAACGCCTTGCTACCTCCCTTAGCAATTATCTCCTTTTCCAACAACGTGGTGAATGAGTCGATTTGAAGGACTGACACCTTGTTGAACAACCAAGGTTTCAGTCCAAGTTCGAAGCGTCGAGCTTTCCTTTTTTTTTCTAAATTGGTTTGTGTGTATAAATAGAACTCAAAAGGAACAATGGCTAAGGGGCATACCCCAGGCTATAGCAAGTCATCTAAAGGCATCCCACAGAGGAGCTGGCTATAGTGAAACACACTCTGCATGGTAAGTTTCAGGAAGAGAGACATCATACAAAAATAAATAAGGTTAAGCAAGCCAGTTACAGTAATATTAACAAAAAGTTATGGCTTTGTTAAAGGAAATACATGTAGATAATCTAGATTTAATGATATTAACAACATATGTTGCAAGGCAATGAGGTGGAATGAGGTTGTCAGAGGGGAGCTTCTTGTTCCTAGCTTCTCAAACTTTGTCAAAGGCGACTGCAAGATAGAGCCCCATAATTTTCTTAGACAATTTCGGGCCTTGGTAAGAGTTGATCTTGGTGACCATGCTAGTCCAATCCAAAGGAAAGGAATTCCAATTTCCTAAGGAGAAAGTTGCTTGAAAGATGATGATCGTTGCAGGTGAAAAAATGATGGGCAAAGGTTTCAGGAAAAGTGTTGTACAGGGGACAATTGAAAACCCAGCCAGTGTAGGATTTAGTAATGTCATTTGTTTGGGTTCTTCCCAAAAACCCCAGCCAAAGGATGAAAGAAAACCTTGGAACATGAATTTTGTTCCAAACAGTTTTTGTGCCGATCCACAGTAGCGTGCCTATTTCGAATATTGTCCCAAATGTGTTGTGTCTTGATGCGAAGGATATCAATACAGGACCAAAGGATAATGTTAGTGTGGCCAGAGGGAACAACAGCCTACAAGATAAAATTATGAAAGGTGGTGACGTCGTGGTGATTTGAGTAAGGAAGGTTCCAGTTTGAAGTGTTGATAATGTCCAAAACTCGTGCAGTAGCAGGAAGTCGAGAATTGGCGAGCAAGGAACTAGATGGGTTTATGGCAGTGCCATTGAGCCAAGGGTCATACCATAGGCTAAAATTATTACCTGATCCAACCTTATACTGGAGGTGTATGAGAGTAAGAGGGCAAAGTTTAAGGATTTGCCTCCAAGTCCATGAACAATCCGTTCGTATATCAATTTGCCAAATAGATTTTCCTTTTAGAACAGTGGACTGAACCCGTTTATCTTCAGTGTCTACTTGATGCGTTGTAAATCGTGCGAGTTCATTGCAATTCATCGCATACAACGTCACCGTCATCTCCCCTTGTTTCAATTCTAGAAACTTTACTTTCATCCTATTCTTCATGCTCTTCGGGAAGTAATTCTCGAAGAACAAGGCCTTAAACTTTTCCCAAGTTATAGTCCATTTTCCCGTTCTCTGTTGATTGGCTTCCCACCAGTAGTTTGCCTCACCCCTCATCATGTACGTAGCGAACACGGTTTTCTGGTCTTCACCCACACGAGCAATGGCAAAGGCTTTCTCCATTTCTTTAATCCATGTCTGTGCTATGATAGGATCGATAGTACCCGCAAATTTGGAGGTCCTACACTCTTAAAGTCTTTAAAGTTCATAACTGGAACTGCTTAGAGATTGGGTTGTACCGGTTCGTTATTTCTTCCCCGCAGGGCTTCTCTTAGTAAGTCTACTAGATGTTGGATTGGGTCCACTTGTTCCCTCCCGCTATTGACCGATTCTTTCGGTGTCGCTAGTCTACGTCTGGGCGGCATTTTCTGCATCACAAAATTTCATCCTCATTATCTAAGTATATTAATTTAGTATTTCTTTAATGCAAAAAAAATATAAAATTATGACACGGTTTCTAAAACAAGAACATTTATATTCATATGCCCAATCATTACATCAAGTGATCATTCTTAGCATACTTCTATAAATGTCAACATCTATCCCCTAATATCACAAAAGATGGGGAAGACACTAACATACTACCCCTCTACATTTTACAAAAGTTTGGGATTTACATAACTATCCCATATCTCACACAAAAGATTAGGATTACAACAACAGTTCATATATAAATACTAACTACTTCTACTAGACTACTAACATCTAGACCTCAATCTAACATTCTGCGCTCCACAACGCTCTTGTATTCCTTTTGAGTTATGTGTGCCACCAAGTCCCTGCTTATGGTATGTCGGGTCTGTCCTTGTTCCATTGGGTAATGATACACACCATCAATCAATCTCTCCACGGTCGTGCGAAAAGTATAGCCCATATTGTTCATTTTCCTCCTCTTACACCTCACTTCATCTTCTAGATCTCATGCCCTATCATTAGCTTCTTCCTCGAAGTGGATTCTCTCCATAACCTCTAGCTCAAGCTGAGTGCAAAGAGCCTCTTTCTCGGCTTTCTCACTCAACTCCTTCTGCTCGGACTCCTCTAGCTTACCCACCAATTCCACGTTCCTGGATATCGATCGGTGAAAAAGGGTCCCCATTTGGATACCTGTTTCTTTACGATATGCAATTTCTACCTCCATCTCCTGCATCTTCAGTTTCCTCTCATGGTCTTCATCCCTCAGCTTTTGCGTCTCGGTTTCTCTCTCTTGAGCATGGGTCTCTAGTTCCTCAACTCGAAATTCGAATTCCAAAATCTACTCCTCGTATTCCCCCAACATTCGGTCTTCCACGGGTTCATTCTTCTTCGGGATCCAACTCTACAGGATCTGGCTTCATCTCCTCCTCCTCATCCTCATCATCGATAGGAGCCACTGCTAAAATGGGCTCAGCTATCAATGGTGCCTTATACACCACGTGTATGTCACATGGCTCCTCCTCTACCACTCAGCTGGGTCCTCCAAAGTCTGTCATCCTACAACCACAAACATAAGAAAAATAAACAACAAACACAATTAGAACATAAATTAATTGCATGGAATAAAAATATATTTCATAATGCCACTAACTCCCTAAGAAAACTCTACATGAGTTTTATCTCCTTCTATCCTCTAAGTTCTTCTAATGTTATAGTCTAAGGATTCTTGATCCTAAGGTTTATAAACTAATGCTTTGATACCAACATATGATCCCCCCAAATTCAGACACTCATATCTCGAATTCGGTGCATCACGTACTAATACTAATATTATACTAAAATCATCAACAACGAAATAATAGAATAATTTACATTGATATAATATAAATATTCGCGTCCCAAGGTCTCGTGACCGTTACTACAACATTTCAGTGATTAAACTTTGAAAGTAATATGCACACAAGCCAATCATGTTTGATGATAAAATATATACTTTGTAACAATCTTATTTATTTATTAATAAAAAGTATTAATTTATTAAAGGCTTATAATTATCTACATGATGCTGCTTTATAATATGTGATAAACTCATAGTTTTAAGTAATGCTTTTAGAATAATGATGATGATCATTCTAATGAGATCTAAATTCTTAGAAAGCTTAAAACTAAAATAGATCCCAATCGTTAGATTACTAAATTGGGGATTAATGAATCCGGATAGATTGGTACATACATGGCTTGCTCATTGGATGAAGATGATTGATCTCATGATCATTTTTGTAGAGACACTAAAGCAATTATGTAGGTGCTTATTAGAGAATAAGTTCACTGAACGTCGCTCGCTAAGGAATACCTAATGGAGTTTTACTTGCTTGTCAATAGGAATTCCTGTAGTGATAGTAGTACAAGTGATCTTTGGACTTGAGATCATCATAGTATCTTAAGTATGATGAGTTATACTTTGACTTATTCCTTAAGACCCTTAGGGTATATCAAAGAGTATGATTGGGTATAATAAGTTGTACATGGAGATAATGTATGATCAATAAAGAATCTACCACTTCTAGTAAAAGAAGAGAAATGTCCTTTATGATTTGATAAATGACAACTCAGTAGTCCTTGGCCAAGGCAGAATAAAATTAGAAAGGAGTTTCTAATTTGCATTATTTGGAGTTGTGCATTTAAGAGTCGAAATACATATAATTAAATAAAATAAGACTTGACAGTAATTCTATGTCTTATATTTAATTGGGATATTGTATGATAGAAGGATTGAATTGTACGGTAAGTATTTACTCAAAGGTTCTTTTACTATTAATATTGAAATCTATATTATCTGGAAAGTCGTTAATCTCTAGGGAGGCTTATCCCTATTGTAGAATAAACATTATTTATTTAAATAAATTAATAGTTTAATTTATTTATTTAAATAAGATTAGAATTATTCTAATTGATTTATTCACAACCGGTTTAATATGGAGAACCTAAATGGTCACACCATAAAAGGAAGAATAATTTTTTAAGAAGTTAATGGCATAATCGTAATAATAAGTTAAGTATATTTAATTTAATCTATGGTGATAGAATAAATTAAATAGCTTAATATTTATTATTTAATATTTTGAAAATATTAAATATAAATTAATAAGAGGAGTCTTATTATTATTATTATTACTATTATTATTATAATTTAATTCTTAAATGAGTTTGAGAATTAATTAAAAAAAGTACTCTCATATATCCTAATAAGATTAGGAGGCTAATTAATTAAAAGAGTTTAATTAATTATTCTTAATAAGATTGGGAGCCTAATTAATTAAAGGAGTTTAATTAATTAAAATAAAACTCAATTCTTTAATTGTTAAGGAGAGTTGCCCACATCTATAAATAAGGGGAGTCTTATTAGGGGTGGGGATGGTTGTTGACTTTTTCACAACAGACGTAATTTCAATAGTTGGGAGAGTACATCTTTTTCTATGAGAGATAGAAAAATTAGGGTTTTGCCAAATACACATCTTCTTGAATCTTTCTTCTTCCTTGGTGAATCACCTTTAGAGGTCAAACACTTGGACGACTAATGTTGATCAAAGAAAAGAACCAAACCCGGTAGATTCAAGTTGAACGCAAAAAGGATTTGGAGGTGAACTTGTACCTGAGGAAGCTCGAATCTTCAAGGGTATGATTCTTATTCTTTATCTTTTCATTTAATTAATAATTGCGCATAAAGGATGATCCAGGTATATGGTTTGTAAAATTTTAAAATTCTATTTTATCATATCTCCGCTTACTTTGTGCAATTTGATTGCGTCCATGAATCTTAGAAACCTAACAATGGTATCAGAGCCAAACCTTTATGTGAATTATTAATTGTTTTAATTTGATATATATGTTGATATGTGTTTAGAACAATTTAATTGTGCATAATTTTGTTGTATAAAATTTATTTAAAAAAAAATCGCGAATCCCATTATTTTTTTTCGCTGAATCCGTGGTTAGTCATTGCAGGAGATTCACTGCTTCTGTTTCTATAATCTAATTCGGAAAGCATATTTCTAATCTATATTATATATATATTAAACAAGGGATTACGTGGATCACTCACTCATTTTGGTTGTTTATATATATATATATATATATATATATATATTTTATAATTAAAATAAAAAATTTAATCTATTCTTAAAATAAAAAGTTTATTTTAATTTTCAAATTAAATTTCATGCTAATTAATTAAAGTTGGAATTGGATTCCACGATAACTAATTGAAGATAAAATTAAATTCTATGTTTTCTTAAATAAATGAGTTTATTTAGATATGAAATAAGATTTCATATTATTCAAAATAAAGGAGTTTATTTAGATATGGAATAAGATTTCATATTATTCAAAATAAATGAGTTTATTTGTGAATAAGAAACTGAATCCGTGTTTCCTTTAATAAAAGAGTTTATTTAGATATGTAATAAGATTTCGTATTATCCAAAATAAAAGAATTTATTTTGACTTGGAATTAGATTTCATAATTAATTAAAATAAATGAGTTTATTTTGATTAAAGATTTTGATTAAAATAAAATAGTTTATTTTATTGAAAATAGGATAAATTAAAATAAAAGAAGTTTATTTTGATTTAAAATTAGATTTTGTCTAACTAAATTTTCCCATTAAATGATATCAATATATATATATATATATATATATATATATATATATATATATATATATATATATTGAATGTTTATTATTCATGAGATGAATGTTATTTATTGATGCATATGGTGATGTGCATGATAATAAATGGGATTGATTATGGACTATTGACCAATGTGATTGGATATTATTTTAGTTGGATGCATGAATGTATGGGTTTTATTAAATGGGGTCTGCGTACCTCGTCTTCTCTAATTTTTCTTAATGTAAATTCTATCTTCCTCCTATGTACTTCCCCTTAACTGTTGATCAAGGTTTCTATTTATTTTAAATAATTTTGTAATTGGAATAGTTAGAATTATTTTGAAGAATTGGAGATCAAGGAGCAAGGTGCGCTTGAAGACCCGTTCGTAATGGAGCCCGGGATTTAAATATAATAGTTATATTTAAATATAATTTTTGCACCCTATGTTTGACCTTTTGGTTCACTTGGTGGCTGTAAGAATCTAGAAATTCATGATTTAATAATTATTTTAATATAAGAGAATGAATATTTATTGGAATATAAATATTAATGTGATGTGAGATGAGTAATTAAATTAATTCTAATTGGATTATACGAACTAAGAAGTGTGGAATTGTGATGAGAATTTGTGAAGTGCCTTGTGTGGCATAATGTGAAATGAGAAAATTCACTAAGTGAATTAAAAGAGAACTAGGAAGATTAATTACGTATAATTATGTGATTCCGTATATGGAATGAATAAGTTTCTAACTAGTAATATCACCAATACGAAAGTTAATTCATGTCATGTAAAACTAGTGTGGTAGTAGAGGTCGGAACTGGCTTGGAGCTAAACCAGTTTGGCACTGCTAGGGACCGGCGCAGTTGCTCCCTCCCAGCAGTACAAACTGGCGCAGCTGCGCCAGTGATCAGTCTAAGAAAATTAGTTTTCTACTATAGAAATGAAATGGAACACTTTTGTAATATGTGTGACATTAATAAAATCATATGATAGGAGTACATTTTAATGCACAATTATTAATTAAACGAAAAGATAAAGAACAAGAATCATACCCTTGAAGATTCGAGCTTCCTCAAGTACAAGTTCACCGCCAAATCCTTTTCGCGTTCAACTTGAATCCGCCGAGTTTGGTTCCTTCCTTTGATCAACGTTAGTCACCCAAGTGTTTGGCCTCTAGAGGTGATCCACCAAGGAAGAAGAAAGATTCAAGAAGATGAGTGGTTGACTAAACCCTAGTTTTCTATCTCTACAGAAAAAAGTGTACTCTTAAATAATTAGAATTACGTCTATTGTGAAAACGTCAACCCACCTCACCCATAATAAGACACCTCTTATTTATAGATGTGGGCAACCCTCCTTAACAATTAAGGAATTAGGTTTTATTTTAATTAATTAAACTTCTTTAATTAATTAGGCTACCAATCTTACTAGGAATAATTGATTAAACTCTTTTAATTAATTAGTCTTCTAATCTTATTAGGATATATGAGAGTACTTTTATTAATTAATTTCCAAACCCATTTAAGAATTAAATAATAATAATAGTAATAATAATAATAAGACTCCTCTTATTAATTTATAATTAATATTTCTAAAATATTAAATAATAAATATTAAGTTATTTAATTTATTCTATCACCATAGATTAAATTAAATACACTTAACATATTATTACGATTATGCCATTAACTTCTTAAATAATTATTCTTCCTTTTATGGTGTGACCTTTTAGGTTCTCCATATTAAACCGGTTGTGAATAAATTAATTAGAACAATTCTAATCTTATTTAAATAAATAAATTAAACTATTAATTTATTTAAATAAATAATATTTATTCTACAATAAGGATAGGCCTCCATAGCGATCAACAACTTTTCAAATACTATAGATTTCAACATTAATCATAAAAGAACTTTTGAGTAAATAGTTACCGTACAATTCAATCCTTCCACCATACAATGTCTCAATTAAATATAAGACATGGAATTACTGTCAAGTATTATTTAAGTAATTATATGTATTTAGACTCTTAAATGCATAACTCCAAATAATACAAATTAGAAACTCCTTTCTAATTTCATTCTGCCTTGGTCAATGACTACTGGGTTGTCATTTATCGAATCACATAGGACATTTCACTTCTTTTACTAGAAGCGGTAGATTCTTTATTAATCATACATTATCTCTATGTACAACTTATTATACCTAAGCATACCCTTTGATATATCCTAAGGGTCTTAAAGAATAAGTCAAAATATAACTCATCATACACAAGATACAATGATGATATCAAGTCCAAGAATCACTTGTACTACTATCACTACAGAAATTCCTATTGACAGGCAAGTAAAACTCGATTAGGTATTCCTTAGCAAGCCACGTTCAGTGAACTTATTCTCTAATAATCACCTACATACTTACTTTAGTGTCTCCACACAAATGATCATGAGATCAATCATCCTCATCCAATGAGCAAACAACGTATGTACCAATCTATCCAGATTCACTAATCCCCAATTTAGTAATCCAACGATTGGAAACTATTTTAGTTTTAAGCTTTTTAAGAATTTAGATCTCATTAGAATGATCATCATCATTATTCTAAAAGCATTGCTTAAAACTACGGGTTTATCACATATTATAAAGCAACATCATGTAGATAACTAAAAGCCTTTAATAAATTAATACTTTTTATTAATAAATGAATAAGATTGTTACAAAGTATATGCTTTATCATCAAACATGATTGGGTTGTGTGCATACTACTTTTAATCGCCCACTTGCACTAAAGTCAATCGCTATGGTATCTCATACCCTTCTTCTCTAAGTGACGATTATCCTGTTGTTGGATAAGCTTTAGTTAATGGATATGTAATGTTGTTCTTGAGAGTCCACTATCTCTATAGTAATTTCCCATCTTTCAATGATTCTTATAATCAAATGAAAGTGCCACAACACATGTTTAGATCCAAAATGAGACTTAGGAACTATTTATAGTTCTATAATAAACTTATCATCCAAACAATCAACTTGCAGCTTCATTTACAACAATATACTTTGTCTTTATCACTAAATCAGTAACTCTTTGCTGGTTGGAACCTTTCAAATTCACTGCACCACTTTTCAAGGTAACGCTTTACCTTAAAGTGGATTTTCTGTCGTCTTGGTTTGCCTGAAAAACTTGAGTCTATTAAGCCCTCTAGTTTTAATTCAGACCCATCATGAATATGATCACATTCTTAGTGCCGATTAAGTACTTTAAGATTTTTTTCATTGTCCTACAGTGATCTTCTCTAGAATATGATTGATCAACATCAGGTCTCATATATTTCATTGCATACATGATAGTTACTCATGCAATCTCTCTTTTAGGAGTCTATGCGGAATATTAAGACATATACACTCCAGGGCTCATCATCATGAGACATCTCTTAGAGTTTACCATTCTAAATGACTTTAGCATCAAATAAATATACGCTCCTTGGGTTAAGTCGAGCATCCTCTTGAATCTATCTATATAGATTTATATCCTCAATTAAGATACTCTTCCCAAATCATTCATGGAGGAATGTTTAGACAACTTTATCTTTACTGATTGTAGCATTATTTTGTCATTTCTTATCCATAGTATATCAACATATAATATCAGGAATGTCACGACGCTCCCAATGACCCTTTTGTACACACTAGGTTCATTCTTATTTTTGATAAAATCAAACTCTTTTGATTATCTCAGCAAAAAGAATGTTCCATTTTTGAGAAGCTTGCTTCAATTCATTTCTCTGATTGTCTACAACTCTTTCCTCATCGTATGTAACTGGATCATCATCTTCTATGATGAGTACATCATCATCATCATCTGTGATGAATCTATACCTCCTAGGTATCTTCGGTACTATTCCAAATTTATGATTCGATTATGGCATAATAGGTCTATCTACATGTTCCTCTTATTTGACTTGTAGTGTTTTGTGATTCTTGAACTCTTTAAGATTTTATTATCCTCCCACTAGAGCCCCTTTAATGATAAACACATTTATCTTAGAAGGTAGCGTGTTTCGCAATAAACACCTTTTGCTAAGTTGGATTATAGAACATATACCTTACTTTGGGATGTCCCACAAATTTATACTTGTCAAATCATGTCCCAAACTTATCCTTTGAAACCTTTTCACATAAGTTGGGCAACTCCTTATCTTAACATAATTAAGATTATGAATCCTCCCTGTCCATAACTCTTATAAAGTCTTGGGGTCAGAATTTGAGGTTACCTTTTCGTAGATATACAGCCATTTCTAGGATATGATCCCAGAAGGATACTAGAATATCGGTAAAATCATTATGGACCGTACCATGTCCAACAAGGTACGATTTTTCCTTTCAGATACATCAATCAATTATTATGTATCAGGAGGCGTCCATTATGAGAAAACCATTTGAGATGATCTAAAAACTTATTACACAAGTATTTATTCCTTGACCTAATCAAAAAATCTTAATACTTTGCCAATTTGTTTCACTTTTAAATTCTTTGAACCTTTCAAATAATTCACACTTGTATTTTAGTAAACACACACATTCAACTTTTTGAATGATCATCTCCTTTTTCTTATACTAGTTTGTTCAATTCGCAAAATAATTTTTCATGCAAGTCAAGTACACAAAATCTATTAAGTAATATTCCAGTTCTATAAAAACATTATTATTATAAATAGAACAACAGTTGTTCTTAAATATAATACTAAAGATTTTATTGTCCAACAACAAAATAGAAATAATATTTCTAACGAGAGCTGAAATACAATAATAACTTATTAACTTAATAGATTTGCCCGTAGGCAAAGCTAAATTATAAGTTTTTATGGCTAATGCATCATCCTTTACTTCATTTCTCACACATATGATTACTTATCTTTGTTTAGCTTTCTACTTCTGCTTGGTTCCTTCAGAAATCTATATTTATGATAACCAAAGTCGGTATCCAATACCCAAGTAGAACCTTGACTTAAAGAAAAATTTATTTTAATCATGAACAAAAACTATATTTATAACCGAAACTTCACTAAGCTTATTCTAGTTAGCCTCTACAAGATGCTTCTCGTAGTTTCTTTTCCAGTGTCCAGGCTTATTGTAGTGGAAACAAACTCCTTTGCTATCTATATCAGTTTTATTCTTATTATCCTTTGTTTTTGCCTTTCTATTTACCTTCTTAGAAACGTTCTTCTTTTTAGAAGATCCTTTGGCCCTACCAGTAAGACTTGGTTTTTTTTGTTGAAAAGTGACTCTCAACATTTTTTAACATGTTAAGCAAATCAGCGAAGCTGATATCTAGCCTGTTCATATAAAAAATTCACAACAATTGTGAAAGGAGTCCGGGAGTGACTGCATGACCAAATCTTGGCTCAACTCTCCATCCATGAAAAAACATGTTGTCCTAATTGTTCAATCAAATTGATCATGTTTAGGACATATGTCTGCACTGTAGTGTCGTTGGTCATTCTAGATCAAAAGAGCTCCTTAGATATCTAATATCTATCAGTCTTACTTTCCTCACCATCAACTACTTGATGTGTAGGAATATAGTATAGTTTCATACTGACGCTAAAGCTCGTTACTCATAGATGCGAGTATGATGCATTGAGTAAACTATGCATCATCTTGCCACTTTCTAAACGTAGCAATCTCTTCCTCAGAGGCTTTATCTGCAACCATTACATGGATAGGCGTATTAAGGACATAAGATAGCTTTTCAGCTATGAGAACTATTCTTAATTTCCTTAACCAATCCGTTTAATCCGGTCCGGTTAAATAACATCTAATATGCTTCGCAGTGATAGTAATTTAGACATTGTAAAATTCTGTAAATGAATTTGTAATTAAAAATATTTTAGCATACATTCTTTTATTAATTACCAAAATAAATTAGGTCTTGTTTTAAATTGGTATCTCCCATATTTTCTTCAAACTATATTACCCTCAATATATATAGTTCGACAATATCTAATTAAAGATATGCTTGTGAGAATAAGGATCTTATTTCAAATGTATATATAGCCTTGTATGTGCACAACAAACTATATACAAATAAATAAGTAGACAACTCTTGTCAATTACATCAACTATGCAATTCCTTGTATTTTGCATCTTAGATCATAATGGTCAAGTGTGTGCACATCCGAATAAAAATGATTTAAGTTAAGTCAGACCCAACATTTCCATATAAGTGAAGAGAAAACTATAGCCCTCGTGTGTGCACAATAAAGCAGTAATGTTCAATTCTTTATAAACATCATATGAAATAAAAACAATATCTTAAATATTTAATAATTGCCTTATGTGTGCATAACAAACTCACATTAAATATTCAATACTCTATTGTTTTTATCATGCTAGAAGGCGACGTTTGATATTCCAAATATCTTTGAACGTTATAACTTAATATAAAAATTTGAGGGGTTTGTTATTAATTTGTCTCATCTTGTTTAACAAACACGCACACACACACACACACACACACACACACACACACACACACACATATATATATATATATATATATAGTATAAGTATGCACATATAGAATACTATATTCTACCCGGATTGATTATGGACTTTTATTCTAGTTTAGTTCACTAGAGCCACCAAGTGAACCAAAAGGTCAAACCCTAGGGGTGCAAGAATTAATATTTAAATATAACTATTGCATTTAAATCTTGGCTCCATTACAAACGGGTCTTCAAGCACTCCTAGTTCCTTAATCTTCAATTCTTCAAAATTAATTTTAACTATTCCTATTACAAAACTATTTAAAATAAATAGAAAGCTTGATCAGCAGTCAAGGGGAAGTATATAGGAGGGAGTTAGAATTTACATTAAGAAAAAATTAGAGAAGACGAGATACACAGACCCCATTTAATAAAACTCATACATTCATGCATCCAAATAAAATAAAATCCAATCACATTGGACAATAGTCTATAATCAATCTCATTTATTATCATACACATCACCATATGCATCAATAAATAACATTCATCTCATGAATAATAAACATTCAATATATATTGATATCATTTAATGGACAAATAAACTTTTATTTTAAGATTAAAATAAACTTTTTATTTTAATTATAAAATAATTAAAATAATATCTATATATACTAACTGTGTATACTTTATATATATATATATATATATATATATATATATATATATATATATATATATATATATATATATATATATATATAAAGTATCCTGTTAACTATTATATGTATATGTATATATATATAATACTAATCACTATATATATTTTTAATATAAGCGTAATCATGCATACCGAATGAATAATGATTCATACATATGTATATGATCAGTTTGATTACGTGACTAATATATATATATATATATATATATATATATATATATATATATATATATATATACAAACTGTGAACTCCTTAATAGGATTCAGCGAATATTTTTTTTCATAAAATAATAATTTTTTACAATAAATTATGTCCAATTAAATTTGGTCTAAGCACATATTAATATACATATCAAATTAAAATAATTAATAAATTACATAAAGGTTTGGCTTTGATACCACTGTTAGGCTTGTAATATTTATGAACGCAATCATATTACACAAAATAAGCGGAAGCATGGAAAATCATAGTTTTAAAATTTTACAAATCATATACCTGGATCATTCTTTATACACAATTATTAATTAAACGAAAATATAAAGAACAAGAATCATACCCTTGAAGATTCGAGCTACCTCAGGTACAAGCTCACCTCCAATCTTTTTCGCGTTCAACTTGAATCCACCGGGTTTGGTTCCTTCCTTTTGATTAATGTTAGCCACCCAAGTGTTTGGCCTCTAGAGGTGATCCACCAAGGAAGAAGAAATATTCAAGAAGATGGGTGTTTGGCAAAACCCTAGTTTTTTTTATCTCTCATAGAAAAGGTTGTACTCTCCCAACTATTAGAATCATGTATGTTGATATCTGATATAAAACTCCTCCTATAAAGATATCAGTTAACCCTTCTAATCTAATTAGAAAATATGGTATTATTTAATTAGTTAAATTGTTTTAATTAATTAGGCTCCTTAATCTTATTAGGGATAATTAATTAAACTCTTTTAATTAATTTAACCTCCTAATCTTATTAGGAATATATGAGAGTACTTTTATTAATTAATTCTCAAACTCCTTTAGGAATTAAATAATAATAATAGTAATAATAATAATAAGACTCTTCTTATTAATTTATATTTAATATTTCTAAAATAATAAATAATAAATATTAAGCTATTTAATTTATTCTATCACTGTAGATTAAATTAAATATACTTAACTTGTTATTACGATTATGCCATTAACTTCTTAAATAATTATTCTTCCTTTTATGGTGTGACCCTTTAGGTTCTCCATATTAAACTAGTTGTGAATAAATCAATTAGAACAATTCTAATCTTATTTAAATAAATAAATTAAAATATTAATTTATTTAAATAAATAATATTTATTCTACAATAGGGATAAGCCTCCCTAGCGATTAACAACTTTCTAAATAATATAGATTTCAACATTAATCATAAAAGAACCTTTAAGTAAATAGTTACCGTACAATTCAATTCTTTCACCATATAATGTCCCAATTAAATATAAGACATAAAATTACTGTCAAGTCTTAATTTATTTAATTATATGTATTTTGACTCTTAAATGTACAACTCCAAATAATGTAAATTAGAAACTCCTTTCTAATTTCATTATACATTGGCCAAAGACTACTGGATTGTCATTTATCGAATCACATAGGACATTTCTCTTCTTTTACTAGAAGCGATAGATTCTTTATTGATCATATATTATCTCTATGTATAACTTATTATACCCAAGCATACCCTTTGATATATATCCTAAGGGTCTTAAAGAATAAGTCAAATTATAACTCATCATACACAAGATATTATGATGATCTCAAGTCCAAGGATCACTTGTACTACTATAACTACAGTAATTCCTATTGACTGGCAACTAAAACTCTATTTGGTATTCCTTAGCGAGCTACGTTCAGTGAACTTATTCTCTAAAAAGCACCTACATACTTGCTTTAGTGTCTCCACACAAATGATCATAAGATCAATCATTCTCATCCAATGAGCTAGTAACGTATATACGAATCTATCCAGATTCACTAATCCCCAATTTAGTAATCCAACTATTGAGAACTATTTTAGTTTTAAGCTTTCTAAGAATTTAGATCTCATTAGAATGATCATCATCATTATTCTAAAAGCATTGCTTAAAACTATGGGTTTATCACATATTATAAAGCAACATCATATAGATAATTAAAAGCCTTTAATAAATTAATACTTTTTATTAATAAATGAATAAGATTGTTACAAAGTATATATTTTATCATCAAACATGATTGGGTTGTGTGCATACTACTTTCAATCTCCCACTTGCACTAAAACCAATCACCATGGTATCCCATACCCTTCTTCTCTAAGTGACGATTATATTGCTGTTGGATAAGCATTAGTTAATGGATATGTAATGTTGTTCCTAAGTATCCATTATCTATATAGTGATTTTCCGTCTTTCAATAATTTTTATAATCAAATGAAAGTGCCACAACACATGTTTAGATCCAAGATGAGACTTAAAAACTATTCCTAGTTCTGTAATGAACTTTTCATCCAAACAATCAACTTACAGCTTCATTTATAGCTATATACTTTGTCCTTATCACTAAACCAGCAACTCTTTGTTGTTTGAAAACTTTCAAATTCACTGCACCACTGTTCAAGGTAACCCTTTACTTTAAAGTGGATTTTATGTCGTCTTGGTCTGTCTGAAAAAATTGAGTCTGTTAAGCCCTCTAGTTTTAATTTAGACCCACCATAAATTTTAATCACATCCTTAGTGTTGTTTAAGTACTTTAAGATGTTTTTCACTGTCTTATAGTAATCTTCCCTAGAATATGACCAATCAACATCAGGTCTCATACATTTCATTGCGTACATGATTATTACTCATGCGATCTCTCTTTTATGAGTTTATGGGAACTATTAAGAGAGATACACTCCATGTCTCATCAACATAAGACAACTCTTAGAGTTTGCCACACTAAACGACTTTAGCATCAAATGAATATACGTTCCTTGGGTTAAGTCGAGCATCCTCTTGAATCTATGTATATAGATTTGTATCCCCAATTAAGATACTCTTCCCAAATCATTCATGGAGGAATGTTTAGATAACTTTATCTTTACTGATTCTAGCATTAGCATATCATTTCATATCCATAGTATGTCAATATATAATACTAAGAATGTCACGATGCTCCCGCTGACCCTTTTATACATATTAGGTTCATTCTTGTTTTTGATAAAATCAAACTCTTTTAATTGTCTCATCAAAATAAATGTTCCATATTTAAGAAGCTTACTTCATTCCATTTCTTTAAGTGTCTACAACTCTTACCTCATCGTATATAACTGGATCATCATCTTCTATGATATGTACCTCATCATCATCATTTATGATGAATCCATACCTTCTAGGTATCATCGGTACTATACTAGATTTACGATCCAGTTGTGGTACAATAGGTTTATCTACAGGTTCCTCTTATTTGACTTATAGTGTTTTATGGTTCTTGAACTCTTCAAGATCTATTATCCTCCAATTAGCCCCTTCAATGATAAACACATTTACCTTAGAATGTAGCGTATTTCGCAACAAACACCTTTTGCTAAGTAGGATTATAGAACATATATCCTAAACTTACTTTAGGATGTCTCACAAATCTGTACTTGTCAAATCTTGCCCCAAGCTTATCCTTTGAAATCTTTTTCACATAAGTTGGACAACCCCTTATCTTAACATACTTAAGATTAGGAATCCTCCATGTTCATAACTCTTATAGAGTCTTGGTGCCGGATTTTGAGGTTACATTTTCGTATATATGAAACCATTTCTAGGACATGACCCTAGAAGGATACTGGAATGTCAGTAAAATCATTATGGACCGCACCATATCCAACAAGGTACGATTTTTCCTTTTAGATACATCAATCAATTATTGCGTATCAGGAGGTGTCTATTGTGAAAAAATTATTTGAGATGATCTAAAAACTTATTGCACAAGTATTTATTCCTTGATATAATCAAAGAATCTTAATACTTTTTCAATTTGTTTCACTTCTAATTTCTTTGAACTTTTTAAATAATTTATACTTGTATTTCAGCAAATACACACATTCAACTCTTTAAATGATCATCACCTTTTCTTATACTAGTTTGTTCAGTTTGCAAAATTATGTTCACGTAAGTCATGTATACAAAATCCATTAAGTAATATTTTACTTCTATACAAAATATTGTTATTATAAATAGAACAACAATTGTTCTTAAATATAATACCAAAGATTTTATTGTCCAACAACAAAATAGAAATAATATTTTTAACAAGAACTGGAATACAATAACATCTTATTGACTTAATTGATAGATTTGTCCGTAGGCAATACTAAACAATAAGTTTCTATGGCTAATGTAGTAATCTTTGCTTAATTTTTCACACATAGGATTATTTATCTTTGTTTAGCTTTTTACTTCTGCTTGGTCCCTTCATAAATCTATATTTATTATAACCAAAGTCGGTATCCAATACCCAAGTAGAACCTTGACTTAAAGAAAAATTTATTTTAAACCGTGAACAAAATTGTATTTGTGATCCACCAAGGAAGAAGAAAGATTCAAGAAGATGGGTGTTTGTCAAAATCCTAGTTTTTCTATCTCTCATAAAAAAGGTGTACTCTCCCAACTATTAGAATTACGTCTGTTGTAAAAAAGTCAACAACCACCCTCATCCCTAATAAGACTCATCTTATTTATAGATGTGGGAAACCCTCCTTAACAATTAAAGAATTGAGTTTTATTTTAATTAATTAAACTCCTTTAATTAATTAGGCTCCTAATCTTATTATGAATAATTAATTAAACTCTTTTAATTAATTAGCCTCCTAATTTTATTAGGATATATGAGAGTACTTTTATTAATTAATTCTCAAACTCCTTTAGGAATTAAATAATAATAATAATAGTAATAATAATAATAAGAGTCCTCTTATTAATTTATATTTAATATTTTTAAAATATTAAATAATAAATATTAAGCTATTTAATTTATTCTATCACCATAGATTAAATTAAATATACTTAACTTATTATTACAAGTATGCCATTAACTTCTTAAATAAATATTCTTCCTTTTATGGTGTGACCCTTTAGGTTCTCTATATTAAACTGGTTGTGAATAAATCAATTAAAATAATTCTAATATTATTTAAATAAATAAATTAAACTATTAATTTATTTAAATAAATAATATTTATTCTACAATAGGGATAAGCGTACCTAGAGATTAACGATTTTTCAAATAATATAGATTTCAACATTAATCATAAATGAACCTTTGAGTAAATAGTTAACGTATAATTCAATCTTTCCACCATACAATGTCCCAATTAAATATAAGACATAAAATTACTGTCAAGTCTTATTTTATTTAATTATATGTATTTCGACTCTTAAATGCACAACTCCAAATAATGTAAATTAGAAACTCCTTTCTAATTTCATTCTGCCTTAGCCAAGGACTACTGAGTTGTCATTTATCAAATCAAATAGGACATTTCTCTTCTTTTACTAGAAGTAGTAGGTTATTTATTGATCATACATTATCTCCATGTACAACTTATTATACCCAAGCATACCCTTTGATATACCCTAAGGGTTTTAAGAAATAAGTCGAAGTATAACTCATCATACACAAAATACTATGATGATCTCAAGTCCAAGGATCACTTGTACTACTATCACTATAAGAATTCCTATTAACAAGCAAGTAAAACTTCATTAGGTATTCCTTAGCGAGCCACGTTCAGTGAACATACTCTCTAATAAGCACATACATACTTGCTTTAGTGTTTCTACACAAATTATCATGAGATCAATCGTCCTCATCCTCATCCAATGAGCAAGTAACGTATGTACTAATCTATCCGGATTCGCTAATCCCCAATTTAGTAATCCAACGATTGGAAACTATTTTGGTTTTAAGCTTTCTAAGAATTTAGATCTCATTAGAATGATCATCAACATTATTCTAAAAGCATTGCTTAAAACTATGGGTTTATCACATATTATAAAGCAGCATCATGTAGATAATTAAAAGTCTTTAATAAATTAATATTTTTTATTAATAAATGAATAAGATTGTTACAAAGTATATGCTTTATCATCAAACATGATTGGCTTGTGTGCATACTACTTTCAATCTCCCACTTGCACTAAAGCCAATCGCCATGGTATCTCATACCTTTCTTCTCTAAGTGACGATTATCCTGATGTTGGATAAGCTTTAGTTAATGGATATGTAATGTTATTCTTGAGAGTTCACTATCTCTATAGTGATTTCTCATCTTTCAATGATTCCTATAATCAAATGAAAGTGCCACAACACATGTTTAGATCCAAGATGAGACTTAGGAACTATTCCTAGTTCTGTAATAAACTTTTCATCCAAATAATTAACTTACAGTTTTATTTATAGCTATATACTTTGTCATTATCACTAAACCAGTAACTCTTTGCTATTTGGAACATTTCCAATTTACTGCGCCACTGTTCAAGGTAATCCTTTACCTTAAAATGGATTTTCTGTCGTCTTGGTCTGTCTGAAGAACTTGAGTCTGTTAAGCTCTCTAGTTTTAATTCAGATCCACCATGAATATGATCACATCCTTAGTGTCGGTTAAGTACTTTAAGATGTTTTTCATAGTCTTACAGTGATCTTATCCATAATATAACTGATCAACATTAAGTCTCGTACATTTCATTGCATACATGATAGTTACTCATGCGATCTCTCTTTTAGGAGTCTATGGGAACTATTAAGAAAGATACACTCCATGGCTCATCCACATGAGACATCTCTTGGAGTTTGACATGCTAAATAACTTTAGCATCAAATAAATATACGTTCTTTGGGTTAAGTCGAGCATCCTTTTAAATCTATCTGTATAGATTTTTATGTCCAATTACGATACTCTTCCCAAATTATTCAAATAGGAATATTTAGATAACTTTATCTTTACTGATTGTAGCATTAATATGTCAATCCTTATCCATAGTATATCAACCTATAATATTAGGAATGTCATGGCGCTCCCACTGACCCTTTTGTACACATTAGGTTCATTCTTGTTTATGATAAAATCAAAATCTTTTGATTTGTTTCATCAAAACGAATGTTCCATGTTTAGAAGCTTGCTTCAATCCATTTCTCTGAGTGTCTACAACTCTTACCTCATCGTATGTAACTGGATCATCATCTTCTATGATATGTACCTCATCATCATCATCTATGATGAATCCATACCTCCTAGGTATCTTCGGTACTATTCTAGATTTACGATTCGGTTGTGGTACAATAGGTCTATCTACAGGTTTCTCTTATTTAACTTATAGTGTTTTGTGGTTCTTGAACTCTTCAAGATCTATTATCCTCCTACTAGCCCCTTCAATGATAAACATCTTTATCTTAGAAGGCAGCATGTTTCGCAATAAACACCTTTTACTAAGTAGGATTATAGAACATATACCTTAAACTTACTTTAGGATGTCCCACAAATCTTTACTTGTCAAATCTTGTCCCAAGCTTATCCTTTTAAACCTTTTTACAACCCATTAACTTAGCATACTTAAGATTAGGAATCCTCCCTGTACATAACTCTTATAAAGTCTTGGGGCCAAATTTTGAGGTTACCTTTTTCGTAGATATGCAGCCATTTCTAGGACATTATTATTATAAATAGAACAACAATTTTTCTTAAATATAATACCAAATATTTCATTGTCCAACAATAAAATAGAAATAATGTTTCCAACGAGAACTGGAATACAATAACAACTTATTGACTTAATAGATTTGCCCATATGCAGTACTAAACTATAAGTTCATATGGCTAATGCAGCAACCTTTGCTTCATTTACTAGACATAGGATTACTTATCTTTGTTTAGCTTTCTACTTCTGCTTGGTCCCTTCATAAATCTATATTTATAATAACCAAAGCCGGTATACAATATCCAAGTAGAACCTTGACTTAAAAAAAATTTATTTCAATCATGAACAAAAACTATATTTGTAACCGAAGCTTCACTAAGCTTCTTCTGGTAGGCCTCTACAAGATACTTCTTGCAGTTTCATTTCCAATGTTCAGGCTTATTGCGGTGAAAGCAGACTCCTTTGCTATCCATACCAGTTTTATTCTTATTATCCTTTGTTTATGCATTTTCTATTTACCTTCTTAGAATCGTTCTTTTTAGATGATCATTTGACCCCTACCAGTAAGACTTGGTCTTTCTTGGTTGGAAAGTGACTCTCAACATTTTTCAACATGTTAAGCAAATCAGCGAAGCTGATATCTAGCTTGTTCATATGAAAAATTCACAAAAATTGTGAAAGGAGTCCGGGAGTGAGTGCAAGATCAAATCTTGGCTCAACTCTCCATCCATGACAAAATTTGTTGTCCTAGTTGTTCAATCAAATTGATCATGTTAAGGACTTTTATCTGTATTGTGGTGTCATTGGTCATTCTAGATCAGAAGAGCTCCTTAGATATCTGATATCTATCAGTCCTACTTTCTTCACCATCAACTACTTGACGTGCAGGAGTATAGTATAAGCATCCACAGTTTTTGCTGACGCTGAAGCACGTTACTCGTGGTTGCGAGAATGATACATTGAGCCAACTGTGCATCATCTTGTCACTTTCTAAAAGTAGCAATCTCTTCCTCAAAGGCATTATCTGCAACCATTGCAGGGATAGGCCTATTAAGGACATAAGATAGTTTTTCAGCCATAAGAACTATTCTCAAATTCTTTAACCAATCCGTTTAATTCTGTCTGGTTAATTTAGCATCTAATATGCTTCGCAGCGATAGTAATTTAGACATTGTAAAATTTTATAAATGAATTTGTAATTAATAACATTTTAGCATATATTCTTTTATTAATTACCAAAATAATTTAGGTCTTATTTTAAATTGGTATCTCCCACTATTTTCTTCAAACTGTATTACCCTCAATTTATATAGTTCGACGATATCTAGTTAAAGATATGCTGGTGAGAATAATGATTCTATTTCAAATGT
Organism: Panax notoginseng; assembly: GCA_016801055.1. Taxonomy (NCBI): domain Eukaryota; kingdom Viridiplantae; phylum Streptophyta; class Magnoliopsida; order Apiales; family Araliaceae; genus Panax; species Panax notoginseng. The sequence continues at coordinate 134,607,094 of CM029013.1, read as the reverse complement.
ATATAGCCTTGTGTGTGCACAACAAACTATATATAAATAAATAGGTAGACAACTCTTGTCAATTACATCAACTATGTAACTCCTTTTATTTTGCCTCTTAAATTATAATGGTCAAGTGTGTGTACATCCGAACTAAAATGATTTAAGTTAAGTCAGACCTAGCATTTCAATATAAGTGAAGAGAAAACTACAGCCCTTGTGTGTGCACAACAAAGCAGTAAAGTTTAATTCCTTATAAACATCATATGTAATAAAAATAACATCTTAAATATTTAATACTTGCCTTGTGTGTGCACAACAAACTCATATTAAATATTCAATACTCTATTATTTCTATCATGCTAGAAGGCGACGTTTGATATTCCAAATATCTTTGAACGTTACAACTTAATATAAAAATATTTGAAGGGTTTGTTATTAATTTGTTTCATCTTCTTTAGCGCGCATGCACATATATATATATAAAATACGCGTCATATTAATTAACATGTGAAGCATGTTTGTATATATATATATATATATATATATATATATATATATATATATATAATATATATATATATATAATAAGCATGCACATATAGAATAGTATATTCTACCCAGATTGATTATGGACTTTATTCTAGTTTGGTTCAATAGAGCCACCAAGTGAACCAAAAGGTCAAACCTAGGGTATAAGAATTAAATTTAAATATATCTATTACATTTAAATTCGAGGCTCCATTACAAACGGGTTTTCAAGCGCTCCTTGCTCCTTAATCTCCAATTCTTCAAAATTAATTCTAACTATTCCTATTACAAAACTATTTAAAATAAATAGAAACCTTGATCAGCAGTCAAAAGGGAGTACATAGGAGGGAGATAGAATTTACATTAAGAAAAATAAGAGAAGACGAGGTATGCAGATCCCATTTAATAAAACACATACATTCATGTATCTAACTAAAATAAAATTCAATCACATTGGTCAATAGTTCATAATCAATCACATTTATTATCATACACATCACCATATGCATCAATAAATAACATTCGTTTCACGAATAATAAACATTCAATATATATATATATATATATATATATATATATATATATATATATATATATATATATATATATATATATATATATATATATTGATATCATTTAATGGACAAATTTAGTTAGTATAAAATATAATTTTGAATCAAAATAAACTTTTTTTATTTTAATTTATCCTATTTTGAATAAAATAAACTATTTTATTTTAATCAAAATTTTTAATCAAAATAAACTCATTTATTTTAATTAATTTTTGAATCCAATTCCAAGTCAAAATAAACTCTTTTATTTTGGATAATATGAAATCTTATTACATATTTAAATAAACTCTTTTATTAAAGAAAATACAGATTCTCTTTCCTATTAACAAATAAACTCCTTTATTTTGAATAATATGAAATCTTATTCCATATCTAAATAAACTCCTTTATTTAAGGAAATACAGATTCTCTTTCCAATTCACAAATAAATTTTTTTATTTTGAATAATATGAAATCTTATTTCATATCTAAATAAACTCCTTTATTTAAGGAAACATGAAATCTAATTTTAACTCCAATTAGTTATCATGGAATCCAATTCCAACTCTAATTAGTTAGCATGAAATTTAATTTTAAAATTAAAATAAACTTTTTATTTTAAGAATAAAATAAACTTTTTATTTTAATTATAAAACAATTAATATATATATATATATATATATATATATATATATATATATATATATATATATATATATATATATATATATATATATATATTAGTATAAATCGAAAGTTATCAGGCTTTATAAACTAAAATGAGTGATCCACGTAATCCCATGTTTAATATATATATATATAATATAGATTAGAAATATGCTTTCCGAATTAGATTATATAAACAGATGTAGTGAATCTCCTATAATGACTAACCACGGATTCAGCGAAAAAAAATAATGGGATTCGTGATTATTTTTTTTAAAAAAAATATATTTTATATAACAAAATTATGCCCAATTAAATTGTTCTAAACACATATCAACATACATATCAAATTAAAACAATTAATAATTCGCATAAAGGTTTGGCTCTGATACTACTGTTAGGTTTGTAAGATTCATGGACGGAATCAAATTACACAAAATAAGCGGAAACGTGATAAAATAGAGTTTTAAAATTTTACAAACCATATACCCGGATCATCTTTTATGCACAATTATTAATTAAATGAAAAGATAAAGAACAAGAATCATACCATTGAAGATTCGAGCTTCCTCGGGTACAAGTTCACCTCCAAATTCTTTTCGTGTTTAACTTGAATCCACCGGGTTTGGTTCCTTCATTTGATCAACATTAGTCACCCAAGTGTTTGACCTCTAGAGGTGATCCATTAAAGAAGAAGAAAGATTCAAGAAGATGGGTATTTGACAAAACTCTAGTTTTTCTATCTCTCATAGAAAAGTGTGTACTCTCTCAACAATTGGAATTACGTATTCTGTAAAAACGTCAACCCCCCTCACCCATAATAAGACTCTCTTGTTTATAGATGTGGACAACCCTCCTTAACAATTAAGAAATTGGATTTTATTTTAATTAATTAAATTTCTTTAATTAATTAGGCTCACAATCTTATTAAAAATAATTAATTAAACTCTTTTAATTAATTAGCCTCCAAATCTTATTAGGATATTTTAGAGTACTTTTATTAATTAATTCCTAAACTCCTTTAGAAATTAAAAAATAATAATAGTAATAATAATAATAAGACTCCTCCTATTAATTTATATTTAATATTTATAAAATATTAAATAATAAATACTAAGTTATTTAATTTATTCTATCATCATAGATTAAATCAAATATACTTAACTTATTATTACGATTATGTAACGACTCCAAAATTTATACAATTTAATTATCAACTTCAGTCGTTAATAACACGTCTAACTTCTAATTTTTACATCATTATTCAATGTTAAACTTACTAAAATACGGAATAATTAAAACTTTTCTTTTATCTTACTTTAATTCTCTAAATCAAAACCTTTATCATTCACATATCTCTGAATCAAGTTTAACTTATGATTCGCTTCATCAGAGTTAATATATATACTTACATATCAAATCGATATCCTTTATACATCGGACTATTCAAACTTTAACTTTACAACTCAACATAAAATATACATACATAAAACATTGAGTACACCTCATGAACCTTAATCATGGTTTAAAGAAATAACAACTTTAGCTAAAATAACAATTTTTGTGTATTACATTTGATTCATATCTTTCAAGTACCACATAGTGTTACCTTCAATCCTTAACCTGCAAAAATGGTTATTGGCAAGGTTGAGCTCGACAGCCCAGCAAAATCTAACATTTTTTATGCATCACGTAACATATAATAACATGCTCAACATATATCTCTTAAACATTGGACTATCATAACATACATGTTACAGTTCATATAACAAGTATAAAGATTGAGTTCCTTATTCAATCAACATGTTTTACTCAATCAACCTAGTCATAAGTTGACTTTAACGTTTCATGCTTTCAACATAAACATAACACATCATGTTATTTGCAATAAAGATTTAAAATAGTTAATAAGCAAGTTCACATAGCAAATAGGAACTGAAAGACTTGCCTGATTCGTTGCTTACTAACTATAGCTTACTGCTTTGCGTTTATCCTACAGTAGTTTAGAAGTTCATATATACAAGCATCAGTTACATATACACAATGAAATCAATTAGATTGCATTAAATCTTCATCTTATCCTTTTATTTCAAAACATTTCCTTCTAATCGCCACTCGATCTTCAATCTAGTGTTTAAGTCTTGTTACGACATCTCTTTGTTCAATCAGTTTAATTACATTAAAATTCCTTTTCCTTCTCATTACATTCCACTTTAATTGACACTTGACATTCAGTTAAGTCTTTAACCTTGCCTTTATATCGCCTTAGACATATAATGGCTGTTAACATTATTTTAGTTAACCTTCGTCTCGAATTTCATTATACTTCTCTTTTAGTCGACACTTAGCATTTGGTTAAGTCGTCATAGCTTGATATTACATTATATTAATGTATTATCTTCATTAAAGTTAATTAAATCAACTTCCATCTCATGCTTTTAAATTACTTCATTCAAATGGTTACATAACATTTAGCCAAGTTCTTACAATCTTGCATTTACATCCTTTTAGATGTATATTAGGTTGGTTAAATTAATTAACTTAACCTTCCTATCATTATTTAATTTTTATTTTATACTTTTAAGTTATTTCTTTTAATTGAGACTTAACATGTGGTTAAGTTCTTCACTTATGTCTCTACATCATTATCTTGCATGCTAAACTAGATTAGACCCTTGCTTGACAATCCTCAAATAGACAGACTTCTCTGCCTAGGCTCAGGGCACGGCGCAGCTGCGCTTCCCCAAGCCTTGGCACCGGCGCAGCTGCACTGGTGCAGATTTACAAAAGACCAACGGCGCAGCTGCACCGTTTCTGGCTGTGGTACCGACACAGCTACGCCAGACATAGACAGAAACTGCAGCAGCTCTGCTTCAGGCCTAACTCCCAAAACCTACCCAATTCCTATAGAAATTCATGAAACTTAACATCTAAACTTATGTAATAACATCAATAAACATGCTATACACCATTCCAAATACATAAACATTACATATTCACATATTTGAAGAATCAAAACCTTAATTTTCTAAATTTCTTCATTTTTTACACTTTTAACAAATTCGATCGCCACGACTTCATTTCTTAACCAGTTGACACGATTTAAACTACGTTATTTTTGTTTCTTCACATACCAACATAATCCATCACCAATTCACAGATTACAACAAGTATTGACCATGAAATTTTGTACTTTCTAAGCCATATTCTATAACATAAACACTATTATTTGAAATCTTTTACTACAACCCAACTCACACGAATTTGATCATCAAATAGCCCTCACAAATGACGATTAACAGATTATAACACCACACACACACACACACACACACACACACACACACACACACACACACATACATATATATATATATATATATATATATATATATATATATATATATATATATATATCCAACATGATTTAACCATTTATAGAGAATGGCCATGGAAACTCAAAACATCACATTAGAAGTAAAATATACCTTTAAAACCCTAGTTGTAGGCTAGCAAGAGATGGTGACCCTCCCTCAAAACCACCATGATTCTTCCATCTCAAAAATCTCTGTGTTTTCCTCTTCTTACACTCTGTTTTCTCTCTTGGCTTTACGTTATATGCATAAAACAAATGATATTTCTCCCACGTTCATCAGTTACAACAAATAATACGTCTGCGTCTGTTATAATAAGCCAAAGGCCACAAGGCCTTATTTGGCTACACACAATTCCTCTCATTCCAAATTATTTTGATAAGATTATATTATATAGTTTTGATTTGTCACACCTGTAACCAATTTACATAAATTACAATAATAATTATAATAATTACAATTTTTATTATAATTCCTCTGATGATTAATAAATAATCACATATCTAATTTAATTAATAAATTAGACTTAAACATCGCTTTATTTAATTTACTTATTTCCTTTCATATTAAACAACTCATTTAATTTAATTAATTCATTAAATTAAATCTTTCAAATAAAAATTACCATTATTCAATTTCATTAGTAAATTAATGCACCACAATTCATCAATTATTTATTTATCTCAATAAATAAATTAATTAGAATATTTATTTAATTCAATAAATATTTAAAATTAATTATAAAATTCATTTAATTCCTTCAATAGTTAACTTAACTATTAAACCTCACTTTCTCAATATATGAATATACATTTCTCTTCACACTAGATCACATATTTCAACAAATATAGCACGTATATGTACATACTCAAACTCAAAACATCTCATAATAAGAATTTTAATTAATAAATTCTTATTTTAATAACTTATAAAAATTCGAGTTGTCACATCTTTCTCCCCTTGTAAGGATTCCGTCCTCGAAATCACCGAAACCCTACCTTACTTAAGTTTTCACCAAATCTCTTTTCAAAATTTAAAGTTGAATAACTTCAACACATTATCTTAATATAGGTTTTATATTTCTTACTCCCACCATTATTCATAATAAATTCTTGTAAGTTTTATTTCATAACCTTTACTTAGACTCAATTATATTTGAGTATTACATATTCGTTAACCCGCTCATTATCTTTCTCTAAGGATCATTATCATATAATATATTCTCAAACTCTCAGGACATTACATTCACCCCTTCTTCTAAGAATTTCATCCTCGAAATTTTTGACTTACTTATATTCATTCATTCCATTTATCAAAATAGATTTTATGTTAATATCTATTTATTCATTAGGTTCTGCAACCAAATTCTTTCTCTAAGGATCGTTCTAAGATCATCATATTCCTTACCTCATCCTCTTTTAAGAGTTTCACATTTCTCTTATTTCTGAAATTTTATTTTTTTCTTGAAATTATTATGCTTTGCTTAATTTTCTCATCCTTTCCACTTTCACCCTTCAGAATAATAAGAATGTTCCACAATTGCTCAATAATTGGGAAGCGATATGAATAACAGGAATTTAAAAGATTCCAAATCATGTTGAGGGGTCATAAGACCTTGAACTACGTCCCTAGGTTATCAAGTATCTCAACTTGAACCTTTAACAGTCATAAGACTATACGGACCTTGAACTCTTCCCCAGGTTTAACAGTGTGTCACCACTATAAACCGTCATTAACAGAATGTTTAGCAATCACACAGACTAAAAATACTCTCTGCAAGTACTCTAGGTGATCAGCCTATCGTACCCCTACGTCGTGCACAACGTATTACATCTTAACTTCGTAACGACTATATGCATTACTTTCGGAACCATTGTCTCCGATAACATGTCCCCTTTTACAAGGTTGTTCACCTCAACTTTTCAGCATCTGAATCCTCACCAAAACAATTTAGTTTGGCAAAACTTCTCAAGAAACGCTTGAATTTCATGAACATCTTTCAATACTCGTCTAGCTGAATCAAATAACATAGACTTCTACAACAATTCGGACATCAATCGAAATATACATACACACATATATATATATATATATATATATATATATATATATAGCGTATGTGGTTAAGGGTCAAGGGTTGACCAGATAAACGATATCTGTAACAAACCCCTAAGTATATATTAAGAACATCAACGTTCGGTTAGAAAACTCTAGCGAATTACAAGAAACCCTAAAATCGGTTCTGGAAACCCTAATGTCGGTTCCGAGAATCCAAATTTATAATTAGGGAAAACTTAATTGTTAATTTAAATAGTTTTAATGTTAATTAGGAAATATTAATCATAATTTTCAAGTTATTAGTAATTAGAAAACATTAATCTAATTACGAAATCTAATTTCTAAATTTAGAAAAATTATTATTTTTTCTATTAGAAACCCTAATTGTGGGTTATAAACCCTAATCTGTGATTCTGACCCTATTTCCTTATTTAGCAATTGTAATTAGGAAATGCTAATCCTAATTAGCAAGATTTAAGTTATGATTAAGAAATTTTAATATAATTAGAAAATTCTAATTATAGTTTAGAAATATTAATTTTCTAGTTTTAAAACCGAAATTCGGAAATATTAGAAATTTAATTTGCAAGTTAAGGGTTAAACCCTAAACCCTAAAATAGTCCAAACCCTAAACCTTAAGGGTTCCAAACCATAAAACCTAAGGGTTTGCATCAAATGACCATCTTAGAATTAAAATTGCATGGGAAATGACTAAAATGCCCTTTTCTTAAAACCTAAGCAAAAGATAAGGCCAATCTTGTGAGTCATCAAGTCTAAAGTTTAGCCATGTGCCCTAAATCTTTAAAAGATAAGATCAAGTGCCACCTTGCAAAGTATAGATACATTGTATCACTTAATAAGGATTAAAGAGAGAGAAAATGGCCACTTGAATTTCATTTTCTTCCAAGACCTTCTCTCTCTACAAGTTCGAAATTTAGAGTGAGGGAGTGTGAGAAACAAAGTCAAGACCAGCTCTTAGCTTTACAAGATCAGAATCAGAAGGCAGAAATTAAAATCCAAGCTAGAAAGGTAAAGAACCCTAAAATTTCGAAATCAGTGATTTGATGTTGTTTGATGTTAGTTATTGCTTAAAGTTGTGTTAGAAGGTGTCTATAAGTGATCTGGGTTGTTGGATCATAGATCCATAACATCAAGATACACGAAATCAAGCTTTTTCAAAACTGACTATGAACCCTAAAATATGGTCTGACAGCCACATGTCAGGGCTCATAGATCTCTCTATGTTTATGATTAGGTGTGTTTTATGTTTTGGATATGTTCTATGACATGAGAACTGAGATCTGAAACTGGAAACAAGGTCATATCATGTCTAGATCTCTTGTTATTTGAAGTCAAACGTCGTTGACCAAGCACGAAATGGGATTTCTGGGCAACCCAGAAACCCAGGAGTTCGCTGACAAGTTTTTGCAGGTGCTAGATCCGGCGATGTTTTGTTAGTTTGGTCATGTTGTTAGTTAGTTGTTATAAACTGGTATATGGACTACATATATATGTTATTATATCACCTATATTAACAACATAATCGAAAATAATCACAGTCAAAGTAAGTTGACCAAACTGCCTCATGAAGATTTTCTGGGTAACCCAGATCTTCAAGATCCGTTTCTTGACCAGTAGTTTGACCGACCTTGATAGCTTAGATCTGATGTTGTTAAGATGATCTGAGGTTATGTAGTTGTAGAGGGACATGAGTACTACAAAATAGAACCTTAATAGTACCATATTTTTACTTGGAATGCCTAGATCTAGAGGCTCAAAGTAGAGCCTAGCAACTGTTCTTCATTTCTGGAAAACCCAGAAATGAAGAACAGCTCTGACAAGATATTTGGAGGCTTAGATCTTGCTGTGATATTGTGTAATGACCATGCAATTAGTTGTAGGTTGTAGTCTTACTTTCGTACTAGTACCCTAACACTGTAATCGACCCAGAAATTAGCAAGAACCCTGCTTAAATGATGGTCAAACCATGCCCTTCGAAGTCTGACTTGAAGATCTGGGCAGCTCAAGAACACTCCAAGAACACCTATAGCGACGAGTATGTCGCTATAGGGCCCTTTAGTGACAGTTTTATTTTTTATTTTTTGGAAATTATTTAAAAATAGAGAAAAATAGTTTTTAATTAATAAAAATACATAATAAATTCTGAAAAATTATTTTAAAGTCCAAAAATTAGTTTTTAATTATTTTGAGTATATTTCATAAATATTTAATATTTTTGGAATATAAAAGGTATTTAATTTATTTAATTATAATATTAAATAAATTATTTAAAAATGGTTTTAATTCATGAAAAATCATGAAAAATAATATTATGGTATAAGAAAATATTTTAATTTATTTTTAGTGACTTTTAATATTTTGTGATGAAATTCATTAATTAATTAATATTAATGATAGCTAATTTATTTAATAAATATATTAAATAAATTAGGAAAAATAGAATTAATGTTTTATAAATCATATAAAAATTATTTAAGGGTTAGAAAAATATTTTAAGTTATAAAATATAACTTTTGATAATTTGTCATAAAAATATTAATATTTTAATAATAAAAGCAATTATTGGATAATGGATTTAAGTGTTTAAAAACTATATAAAAATGATTTGAAGGTATTAATAAAATACTTTGATATATTATAAATATATTATAATATTATGTTGAGTATTTCATTAATATTGGATGATAAATAAATATTAATGATAAAAGAATTATGTGGTATTTAATTTAGTTAAATACGTGTTTAATGATTGAAAATTTGCGATAAATGGTAATAATTATTTAAAAATTATTACAGGTCTGTGAAAAATATTTTGACTGAAAATAAAATAATCTGAGATAATTGTTAAGTGTTTAGGCAGAGTTTAATTGAACTTAAATTCGATAAAAGTCTGACTAGACCGTCGGGATGTCAGTTTTGTGTCAGGTTCAACTCAGACTGCAATAGTTTGACTTGATACTGAGTCCTATGTGTGTTATAGACTGATAGGGTTATGTGTTATGTGTTTAGGTTATTCTATGTTTATATATATAGTATTATTATACAGTGATGATATTATTCTAATATTGGAGATCTATATTACTAATATTAGGTCTTCAGATAAAGCGATATAAATTGCGTAGCGGTAATCAACGGTTCAGGCAAGTTTGTTTTTACTTAACTCTATTAAGAGTGTTTCATTTAGATAAGCTTATGGTTAATCATTGCTGGTTGCCATGAATTGTACTCTGTACATATTGCATGTATAAGTCAGGTATGAAAGGCTGATCACCTTCTTTACCAGTTGGTTCAGATATATTTGTTCATATATAATACTTGTTCAGTCATAAATTTGTTCCTGCTAGTTCATAATTATATTGTTGAATTATAGCCAGCTTATTATTCAGATTCTTTCAATCATGATATATCGTTATATTATTGAATTTAAACTTGTTGGGAAACTTTCATGCTCACCCTTGCTATATCATGATAAAAATATTGCAGATTAAGACGAACGCGTCGGATACAAGGAAAGGTTAAAGACAGTTCCAGCTTAAAGTTAATGTGCGTGATTAGTTTTGTAATAGTGTTGTAAGATAATAATGTTATGTGTTAAGTAAGTTATGAATTGTGTATTAAGTTAAGGTTACTCGACCTTGGGAATTAGTGTGTTAAATGTATTGTATAAACAATTTATGTTTATATCTTCCGCAAATATAGTAATAGTTATAGAATGATCGAACCGGATCCGAGGTGATTTAGGACCTGGATTCGGGGCCCTCACACGCTATACACCATTCCAAATACATAAACATTACATATACACATATTTAAAGAATCAAAACCTTAATTTTCCAAATTTCTTCATTTTTTTTACACTTTTAGCGAATTCGATCGCCACAACTTTGTTTCTTAACCAATTGACACGATTTAAACTACGTTGTTTTCGTTTCTTCACATACTAACATAATCCATCACCAATTCGCAGATTACAACAAGTATTGACCATGAAATTTTGTACTTTTTCAGCCATATTCTATAACATAAACACTATTATTTGAAATCTTTTACTATAACCCAACTCTCACGAATTTGATCATCAAATAGCCCTCACAAACGACAATTAACAGATTATAACACCGTATATATATATATATATATATATATATATATATATATATATATATATATATATATATATATATATATATATAAATCCAACATAATTTAACCATTTATAGAGAATGGTCATGGAAACTCAAAACATCACATTAGAAGTAAAATATACCTTTAAAACCCTAGTTGTAGGCTAGCAAGAGATGGTGACCCTCCCTAAAAACCACCATGATTCTTCCTTCTCAAAAATCTCTGTGTTTTCCTCTTCTCACACTCTGTTTTTTCTCTTGGCTTTAGGTTATACGCATAAAACAAATGATATGGCTTTCTCCCACGTTCATCAGTTACAACAAATAATACGTCTGCGTCTATTACAATAAGCCAAAGGACACAAGGCCATGTTTGGCTACACACAATTCCCCTTATTCCAATTTATTTTGATAAGATTATCTTATATAGTTTTGATTTGTCACACCTGTAACCAATTTTCATAACTTAAAATAATAATTATAATAATTACAATTTTTATTATAATTCATCAGATGATTAATAAATAATCACATATCTAATTTAATTAATAAATTAGACTTAAACATCGCTTTATTTAATTTACTTATTTTCTTTCATATTAAACAACTCATTTAATTTAATTAATTCATTAAATTAAATCTTTCTAATAAAAATTACCATTATTCAATTTCATTACTAAATTAATGCACCACAATTCATCAATTATTTATTTATCTTAATAAATAAATTAATTAGAATATTTATTTAATTCAATAAATATTTAAAATTAATTACAAAATTTATTTAATTCCTTCAATAGTTAACTTAACTATTAAACCTCACTTTCTCAATATATGAATATATATTTTTCTTCACACCAGATCACATATTTCAACATATATAGCACGTATATGTACATACTCAAACTTAAAATATCTCATAATAGGAGTTTTAATTAATAAATTCTTATTTTAATAACTTATAAAAATTCGTGTTGTCACATATTATGACATTAACTTCTTAAATAATTATTCTTCCTTTTATGGTGTAACCTTTTAGGTTCTCCATATTAAACCGGTTGTGAATAAATCAATTAGAAAAATTCTAATCTTATTTAAATAAATAAATTAAACTATTAATTTATTTAAATAAATAATATTTATTCTACAATAGGGATAAGCCTCCCTAGCGATCAATGACTTTCCAGATAATATAGATTTTAACATTAATCATAAAAGAATATTTGAGTAAATAGTTACCGTACAATTCATTGCACCACTAGTCAAGGTAACCCTTTACTTTAAAGTAAATTTTTTGTCGTCTTGGTCTTTCTGAAAAACTTGAGTCTGTTAAGCCCTCTAGTTTTAATTTAGACCCACCATAAATTTTAATCACATCCTTAGTATCGGTTAAGTACTTTAAGATATTTTTCATTGTCTTACAGTGATCTTCTCCAAAATATGATCGATCAACATCATGTCTCGTATATTTCATTGTATACATGATAGTTACTAATGTGATCTCTCTTTTAAGAGTCTATGGGGACTATTAAGAGAGATACACTCTATGGCTCATCAACATGAGACATCTCTTGGAGTTTGCCATTCTAAACGACTTTAACACCAAATGAATATGCGTTCATTGGGTTAAGTCGAGCATCCTTTTAAATCTATCTATATAGATTTGTATCCCCAATTACGATACTATTCCCAAATCATTCATGGAGGAATATTTAGACAGCTTTATCTTTACCGATTGTAGCATTAGTATGTCATTCCTTATCCGTAGTATATCAACATATAATGCTAGGAATGTCACAACACTCCCACTGACCCTTTTGTACACCTTAGGCTCATTATTATTTTTGATAAAATCAAACTCTTTCGATTGTTTCATCAAAACGAATGTTCCATTTTTGAGAAGCTTGCTTCAATCCATTTCTCTGAGTGTCTACAACTCTTACCTCATTGTATCTAACTGGATCATCATCTTCTGTGATGTGTACCTCATCATCATCATCTATGATGAATCCATACCTCCTAGATATATTCGGTACTATTCCAAATTTATAATTCGGTTGTGGTACAATAGTTCTATTTATAGGTTCCTCTTATTTTACTTATAGTATTTTGTGGTTCTTGAACTCTTCAAGATGCATTATCCTCCCACTAGCCCCTTCAATGATAAACATCTTTATCTTATAAGGGAGCGTGTTTCGCAACAAACACCTTTTGCTAAGTAGGATTATAGAACATATACCCTAAACTTATTTTAGGATGTCCCACAAATTTGTACTTGTCAAATCTTGTCCCAAGCTTATCCTTTGAAACCTTTTTCACATAAGCAGGACAACCCTTTATCTTAACATACTTAAGATTAGGAATCCTCCCTGTCCATAACTCTTATAGAGTCTTGGGGCCAGATTTTGAGGTTACCTTTTCGTAGACATGCAACCATTTCTAGAACATTATCTCAGAAGGGTACTGAAATATCGGTAAAATTATTATGGACCGTACCATGTCCAACAAGGTACAATTTTTCTTTTCAGATACATCAATCAATTATTGCGTATCAGGACGCGTCCATTATGAGAAAACCATTTGAGATGATCTAAAAACTTATTGCACAAGTATTTATTCCTTGATCTAATCAAAGAATCCTAATACTTTGCCAATTTATTTCACTTTTAAATTCTTTGAACCTTTCAAATAGTTCATACTTATATTTCATTAAATACAAACATTCAACTCTTTGAATGATCATCTCCTTTTTCTTATACTAGTTTGTTCAATTTACAAAATATATTTTTACGTAAGTCAAGTACACAAAATCTATTAAGTAATATTTTAGTTCTATACAAAATATTATTATTATAAATAGAACAACGATTGTTCTTAAATATAATACCAAAGATTTCATTGTCCAACAACAAAATGGAAATAATGTGAGACCCCGAATTTTATGAAATGAAAGTATTCAATTTTCATATAATTATTCTATTTAGTAAATGGTTAAATTGATAAAAGGTTAAAGTTAAGGGTGATATGTGAATTTTTTTTTAAAGTAAGCTAGTTATCATAAAATAATCGGTGATAAAAGTACGGTAATACGTGTGATTGTATAGTAGCACACGGTATTGATTATTGACGCTTACGTGAGAAATCACTCAGTTATACTCAATCATTGCTATAGTAATTGCTGCATCATATCTCTCATATTATTGATTCACTTGTTGTCACAGTATCATCTACATAATATGTTATATTATTAAATCAATAATTGAGATGACATAGTTATTCATATTATTATTTGTAATATTGATAATGTCTAGAAGTTCTGTCAAGGAGAGGTTAGATAATCTAATTGCGTGTCAATAGGGAGAAATCTTTATCGGAAAGCCCCCTCTTTCTTGGGAACGACTTGGTTGTTAAATATTATGAGTTATAATATTAAGTCCGTGTTGATTAAAGATGAAATTGATAGTTCCATTGTGTTAGAATTATTAGTGTTAGTGAAAATCGACATTTATTTTGATGTTAATTGATGTTTGGAAGTTATACTAACCAATCGGGTAATTAATCAGATAAATGAGCAATAAATTGCTATTAATTCACATGATTATAACTATTTGTTCACATGTGTGTACTATTGATTCACATTCTTGTACTATTAGGGGAGGTGGTGCAAGATTGATAATACTTACATGACTAAGTTAAAAATAGAGGTATAGATGGATGTACTATACTGTAATTCATATTTTCACATGTCTAAAACTATTGATTCACATGATTTACTATTGATTAACATGATTTACTATTAGGGGAGGTGGTGCAAGTTTGATAATACTTGCATGACTAAATTAAAAATAAAGAAAAAGAGTAAGGTATTATACTGTAATATTTCGAGCCACAAAATGTGTAATTATCGAAACTATATTTTTCGATAAATTGAAGCTCATTCTTCCTTCATTTCTCACCAATTCACTAAGTCTCACAAGAGCAATTATACAGATAGAAGCTATAGAGAGAGAATCAATAGAGAGAAAGGATAAGAGAAGTCTGCTTCCTCACTATTCCAGTATCCAGTCTTCTTCTAAGGTAAGGGTTATTTTTTTGATATTCTGAAGAGATATTATTTTTCGTATTCGTATGAATATTATTATCATTCAATATTCATTATATTCGTTTAATATTCGTAAGGAATATTATTTCCGTTCAATATTCGTAAGGAATATTATTTTCGTTCAAACGTTGTAAGTAAGGGGTTTCTGTCAGGGGCAGTTTCGTAATTTTTTTGACCCTCAAAAATTTTAAAAAAATTTAAAATGATAATTTGATGAGTTTTCTAGATTGTGTCCAAAAATGACGATTTTTGGATGTATAGATTAGGAGTTATAAATTTTATGGGAAAAGATTATTTTAAAAGTAAATCCTTATAACTCCTTATGGTTAACTCCAAAATTGGTAAAATTTTTATTGGGAGTACATCTATATAACAGCAGTATACCTTGTAAATTTTGAAATTTTTGGACAAAAGTACAGTTTTTGATAAATGTCTAAATATTCGGCAGTTTTAGCCATATGAAAAATAGTAAATGAATTTTAAAAATTTTAAGAAAAATATATGTTCAATATGAGAATATATTCTGCTAAATCCCAAAAAAGAAAATTTGTTTGTACTGATTTGGTATTTTCATGAAAATAGACTAGTTATGAGTAAATGAATTAAATATGTTATGTGAAGTAAGAAAATTGGAAAAATAGGATTTTATAGCTTGAGAATCCTACATAAGGTATATGCAGATTTTTGATGAAAGTTTTGGTATTGGTGATGAAATCTTATGAGTTTGGCATTTTAGGATGATTAAATGCATTAATTAATAAAGTATAAACAATTAAAAAAAAATTATTTATAAGTTTAAGAAATGATTAAAATATTATGATAATATTAATAATATTAGATTATGAGATTATTAAGTGATTTATAACATTTAGATTAAGGTGTTATAAATATTGATATGGATTTTATTGTGAAACTTTATCTTTTTGTGTCGGAATTACTATTCACGTATATGATACTATTCACGTATACTGCACTATTCATGTATATGGCACTATTTGCGTATATGACATTATTTATGTATACGATACTATGTACGAATACGAAGTACTATTCATGAGTTACTATTCACGAGTTACTATTCACGGGATACTATTTACCTAAAA
The DNA here is from genome assembly GCA_016801055.1 of Panax notoginseng. Taxonomy (NCBI): domain Eukaryota; kingdom Viridiplantae; phylum Streptophyta; class Magnoliopsida; order Apiales; family Araliaceae; genus Panax; species Panax notoginseng. Next base: position 134,590,585 of record CM029013.1, on the reverse strand, counting down.
AATATATTTCTTTTCTGTCCAAATTATTTTTGGTACATGAATATTATTCTTGAAATTTACTCCACAAAGTAGTATCATGTTGACAATTTGGATATTTTTAAACTCTGGATAAATTTAAAGTCTTTAATATTTATCCTTGATTTCGTTTTATTAATACTTATATCATTGTCATCATCCTCATGCTTATATTGTGATGAAAGTCATCTTTAACTTACGTGCATAGATGAACTGTTGATTATTAGTTTTACAATTGTATATTTTTGGCTTACGTGCAAAGATGGACAATTGATTATTGGTTTTATAGTCGTATATCTTTGGCTTACGTGCAAAGATGGATAGGTGTATGACATGATCATAACCACTGGTGATAATAACGAATATCATCGGCCCGTAGTGCATGGATAATTCGATGATGTGATTGGCAGGATCATGACCATTAGTTAACAGTTGAATGTCTTTGGCCGTAGTGCACTGACAGACAATTGATTGGTATGATCATGACCATTGGTTTTATAGTTGAATATCTTTGGCCGTAGTACAAATGTTAACAACTGATTGGTATGATCATTGTTATTACATTTGAATATCTTTAGCCTTTGGGGTAAGGATATTGAGTAAATGTTCTATTAAACCTTTGTGGCAAGGAGAAATTGTTGATTCACATTATTATAAACATGAATTATGAATTTAACTAACATCTTTGGTGGTTCAGGTGAAGACATGTGATAAAAGTTCTATTTATCTTGGATATAATAAAGAACTGTTGATGGGTATTACAAGGATAAAATTGATGATAAACTTTAAAATCATAGAAGATAGTAGATATTATGCTCTACTTGACTCTTCTAATGGATTGCTTATCCCGCTGCATTTGTTGATCTAAAACTTGTTGTCTATTATATTATATCAGTTGTTATACTGTTGAAGGCTAAGGATAACTTATTCTGCATTATCTTAGTCATAATATTTCTTACTGGGCTAGTTGAGTTCACCCTTTTCTATCAGTATTCTCTTCGGGAAATGAGAATATAGCTGGGACGAGTCGGGGAACGGAGTGATGATCCAGATGTTGGCTTTAGTAGTCCTCACTATTTTTATAAAATAGTGTGATAATAATTGTAATGAGGATTCCATTGAGAGTGGATATTGTCTAGAAGGCAATATTCTTGTTTAAACTCTCAGCTATGTTTTGTCGTATTGTACACGACAGTTGTATAATTAAGTTTGTATTTGGTTTGTGTACCATGTATCTGGCGACTCGAGATGGGTGATGTATACCTGTTTTGGGGGCGTCACAAATAATGTTTCTAAAGAGAACTAGAATACAATAACAACTTATTGACTTAATAGACTTGCCCGTAGGCAATGCTAAACAATAAGTTCTTATGGCTAATGTAGCAGCCTTTGCTTCATTACCCACACATAGGATTACTTATCTTTGTTTAGCTTTCTACTTTTGCTTGGTCCCTTCATAAATCTATATTTATGATAACCAAAGCCGGTATCCAATACCCAAGTAGAACCTTGACTTAAAGAAAATTTTATTTTAAATCATAAACAAAATAATATTTGTAACTGAAACTTCACTAAGCTTCTTCTGGTTAGCCTCTACAAGATGCTTCTTGCAGTTTCTTTCTAGTGTCCAAGCTTATTGAAGTGGAAGCAAACTCCTTTGCTATCCGTATCAATTTTGTTCTTATTATCATTTGTTTTTGCCTTTATATTTACCTTCTTTGAAGCGTTTTTCTTTTCAGAAGATCCTTTGGCCCCTACTAGTAAGACATATTCTTACTTGGTTGGAAAGTGACTCTCAACATTTTTTAACATGTTAAGCAAATCAGCGAGGCTGATATCTATCTTGATCATATGAAAAATTCACAACAATTCTGAAAGGAGTCCGGGGGTGAGTGCAAGATCAAATCTTGGCTCAACTCTCCATCCATGACAAAACTCGTTGTCCTAATTGATCAATCGATTTGATTATGTTAAGGACGTTTATCTGTACTGTAGTGTCATCGGTCATTCTAGATCGGAAGAGCTCCTTAGATATCTGATATCTATTAGTTCTACTTTCCTCACCATCAACTACTTCATGTGCATGATTATAGTAAGAACATCCATAGTTTCATGCTGACGCTGAAGCTCGTTACTCATGGATGCGAGCATGATGCATTGAGCCAACTGTGCATCATCTTGCCACTTTCTAAAAGTAGCAATCTCTTCCTCAGAGGCATTGTCTGCAACCATTGCAGGGATAGGCGTATTAAGGACATAAGATAGCTTTTCAACCATGAGTACTATTCTCAAATTCCCTAACCAATCCATTTAATTCGATCCGGTTAAATAGCATGTAATATGCTTCACAGTGATAGTAATTTAGACATTGTAAAATTCTACAAATGAATTTGTAATTAACAACATTTTAGCATACATTCTTTTATTAATTACCAAAATAAAATTAGGTTTTGTTTTAAATTAGTATCTCTCACTATTTTCTTCAAACTATATAACCCTCAATATATATAGTTCGGCAATATCTAATTAAAGATATGCTAGTGAGAATAAGAATCTCATTTCAAATGTATATAGTCTTGTGTGTCCACAACAAACTATATATAAATAAATAGGTACCACCTTGCTCTGCCTTAACTGTAATGTTTTAGGGAAGCAAGAATGAGCAACAAGTTTGCCCAACAAGTAATAGCAATAAGAATAAATAGTTATAAGGTTTGAGTCACAAAGGTATAACAGTAATGATAGTTCAAGAATAACAAGAAGTATCAATAGTTCTCAATAAGTGTCGCTATGGACTAAAGGATATCGACAACATTCAAAGTTGAGTCATTTCAAGGTTCAATAAGAATGAACACTGAGTAGTCACTAAGGACCAAGAACTCTTGCTAGAATTAACAGTATTATACTGCAAATCTAATATAAACGAGTACAACAGGTGATCAGCCTAAAGTACCCTACGTTATGCTTAACATTTAAACATGCTAGTATGTGCGCACGTCGGTTTCTCGACAATTATATAATTTCCCCTTCTATGAGGGTTGTTCATCTCAGTAGATTTATAAGAGACCGCACCAAGTCAATTGGTTTGGATAGCTTTCTAACACATGATATTAGTCTAGCCGAATCAAGATATAAAATCAACTTCCGATTAGGAATCATAATCATACGAATGTAGACATTTTTTCAATATAAGTATGTTTGATATAACAATAATTCAAAGTTTCACAATAAGAGATAAAGTCTAGATACATGCATTCAATTATAAGAATGAAGTTAGGGAACTTGCAATAACGTAGGAAGTTTAAGGTGAGAGATTTGCCTTTAGTGTTGATTACCACTTATAGCGTAAAATTATCTCAATGAACTATATTATCCTATTTATGTATGTATAGGTATTCATTAGTCATACACAGTAGACATACATATCAACATGCATTTATCCCACATATCTATACCCATGGTTGCTATACACATTAAAACTCATAGATGTATAATTCACATTGTTCTTACCTTTGAAAATCTTAGAACCATTTTAGAAATTTTAGTCCCTTATACTCATCTCATACGTGAAATATTACTTAAGTTACGCATTCTAGTTTAAGTCATCTCACAAGTACATGTTAAGGAACTTTTAAGCTAGGTTTGGCCCTTTTCATTTACTTTCAAAAATTGTTAGTTTTGCTCATAAATTTCCACTTTACAATGCTAAAAAAGCTCATCATATAAACTACTAATCATAGCATTCATTAAACCACACAACATTGCCAACCAACCTTTTATACGCATGCTTGCATGTATTAGATTTATTTGCACGTAGCTAGTATAGCTCTCTACTTGGAAACTCTTTTAGTTCATGCTTGTGTAGTTCATAACGTGTCTAACTAGATGTGGGTACATGTCAGTTATCTCTAGAGGCATCAAGTACCCTATTATAATTATTCAAAAGTTCACAATACAAGTCATAGAATTTTCAACTCAATTGGTTTTCAAATCTTTGAATTTTTTAAAACTTCATGGCAAACAACTAAGTATGCAACGTACATTGAATTCACATTTCATACAGATTTATAAAACTAACTAAGTTGCGAACATATGTTCAAAAGGTTGGATTTCAAAAAGAAGTAAGGTTTTCCAAGCATGGTTTACGACTTTTAGTTTTCCTTGAACAATGCTAGTAATTCACGCTTTACACATACTCATAACTATTAACACCCCTTTATACATATTTAAAGCTTATTCATGTTCCTTAGGTTAAGTTAGGTCAGATCAAGATGTCTTGTATTAAATCAGCAAAAATAGAACCTAACTACACTGCCTCACCCCCGCCGGGGCGGGCCTTTTAACACTGCAGGAGCCCGCCGGGGCGGCATGCCCGTCAGGGCGGTAATAAAGCCCGTCAGGGCGGCACTGCCCAGACATAGCTACTGCAATTGAACTCCCACGCACCTGCTGCGAACCAACAAGTTAATAACTCATACAAACAGCAAATTGAGGATACCCAATTGATATAAACTACATAAACTTGTTACCAAACATCCTTAGCATGATTCTAACAACTCAAACCACATAAATCCTACCGTGTAAAAGAATCACGAGCTACCATGTCAAGCCCCGTTAAGATTCTTCATTTCACATTGAATTAAACCACATGCTCCACAGCTAGTGCGGGTCTTCGTCAATTTTCTTGATTTTCGTTCTTATAAACGTACGTACTCTTCGTAACATAATTCGAAAACACAAAATTTTCTCTTCATCTAAATACGATTCGAATACCCGAAACATTTAAAATTATGTTTAATTCGTAAAATGTTTATGTTTCACACATGACAAAGATTTAACAAATTATTTTCATTTTTTATTTATTTATTTTACATAAATTCATGCAAAAACTTCAATGACATCGGATAAACAGAACAACTTTACAAATTATATCACCAACCCCCCTAAGTCCTTAAGAGTTCCAAAATATCATAACCACAAATCAAATTAGTTCTCAAATATTATTACACCAAAGAATATACTACTAAGATCTCTTCATCACCATACCAAACTCCAAATCATATATCCTACTATCTGAATAAACAAAGTATAATTATTCAAAATCTCTTAAATCATTACTTATTATCTAATCATTTAATAAATCAATCATTCTCTTAGTGCAAACCTTAACCCAATAAATTTTAAGATCTCATCTTACTATCACAAATTAACTTCATATAAAATAATTTCAATATCCTACTAGAAAATAGCCGCAAAATTGATCATGAACTCCAAATGATTAATGTAATTACCTCAAATATCAACAACTCAAATTTATAAAAGATCCTCTATACTTAATAATTTTCAATTTATCACATTATCTCGTCGATGCATACAGCTCAAATTACCCACAAACTTAACAAAAATCAAAGCATATACTCAAATCAAATCCTTAATTCCACGATCATAATAATTGATACTTGAAATAACTCTTAACAAATGATTCTCCAATATCAAATACTTGCTGATATAAATACTCATATCATAATCATATGATCAAATCTTAACTGTACAAAATATGGCATTATTCTCCTTAATGATCCAATCACAATTCTTAACTAATATTATTGTTCCAACGCAAAATCATAATAATCTTAACAAATTATCTCACTTTTCTCAAATCAGCTACAACTCGAAAAGTGGAGGACACTTCGTCAAAATCAAGACCAACTAAATAGAGAACAAAATGGAATCAAACTCTTACGTCTACCCAGCGATTTACCCATAACTCACAGGTCAAACCTAAATAGATTTTCTATAAGAAAGAACCTAAGCTCTGATACCATCTCTGTAACATCCCCTTCCCGAAAAGGAAAGGGAGGTCACATGAAAAGCACAACAAACCTCAAAATAAGTAAACAGAGCATTGATAACTTCAAAATATTAATAGTGGTTACCCTTTAATAAAGTACTAAATACAATTCTCCAAACATAGTCAAAATAATCAAAACTTAAAATCGAATCAACTTAGATGGTTAAAGAAAACTCTCTCCTCACACTATCCCTGAATCACCCTTGCAAACCTGTTGGAAGAAAAATACAGCATGAGCCAATTGCCCAGTACGGATATAGATAATACAAAGATGTATAACTGAAATACGAAATCAATTGAAGTAACATACTTAACAAAGCCTCAAGCTTAAAAACTGACGAAAATATGATATCCAAAGTCTGAATAGAATATATCTGAATCAACAGATTTAACGAAACAAACAGAAGAATAAAGAATGAACTGAAGTAATTAACTCAATTAATTAAACTGAGCAGAAATAAACAAAACTACTACAATGAAATAATAGGTTGAATCAAATGGTTGGGTATTATTTCATATCGAGTGAGCTCCGAAATATACATTGCCACACAGGCAAGTCAAAATAATGCCATATAGGCAACCAACATATTGCCACATAGGCAAATCACACATTGGACCGCGAATCCAAATATATGTAAATCGGATAGGTGTGTTTGGCACAACATCACAAATCCACAGAGCAGAAAACTAAGGTTAACCCATACGCCTCCCACAACAAAACACCAAATGGTCCACTTCCTCCGGAGCCCAAACGGAGATGTCGTGGACTAATCACATCGCTACGGAAAGTGTCATGTCTCTCATGCCAAGATGACATGCCTGTGGTACCCCCACAGGTGGTTATAGCTCAATTATACCCTATAGTACATTCTAACAAAAATATTATATCACAACTCATGCGACATAATACCATCAAAATAAGTTTCGTGTCACAACACATGCGACATAATACCAATAAAAATAGATACCGTGTCACAACACATGCGACACAATATCCGCAAAAATGGGGTTCTAATGTATATGTTGAACCAGATCAAATCATAATGTCTCCAAAAAAAGGTAACAACATATATCGCTCTATAAATATCAAAAAAATACTAGACACAATAACCTAATTCAAAGAGTACAAATACGAGTCCAATGTGTCAACTCCATAATGAAACAAAAATATGAATTTCATAAGAAATAATTATGTGAAATAATAACAGAATTCAAAATGTGGAACAAAATGAACAAATCAAATTTAATAAAAGTGTCGCTGAAAGAGTACGAAATCTGTACCTTAATATAGTACCAAAAATATTCACCAAGGTCAAATATCACCCGCTAGACCTTCCCAATCCGATCTATATAATTATCAAAATAATACGAAATCATTAATTAAATTACTAAATTATAAATTTTTATATTTTTCTCTTTATAACTTTAATAGTTTTAATATTAGCTCATACACGCCCTCTGGAGTTAGGAATATGTTCAATACATTTTGTAATACAAAATATCATTTTAATTTAATATAGTTGATGGTTTGGTGCTATAATAATATAAATGTAGTTTACTAATTCATAAAACCCCTTTACATTAATATCACATTTAGTATTCAAAGTTTCCTTTCTCTCCATTCCGTTTAGCCATTAAATCAATTCTTTGAAATATAAGACTTGTATTGCACCAGTAGGAGTCTTCTTTTAAATGATAGCAATATGTATGAGATTTTATACGGGACAATCTAAAAGTTACTAATATATGCCACAAAATTAAAATATATTTTCAAAAACTTGATGAAATAGAAGATTCATGAGAAGCATATTCACTCTCCTCATAATACTAAGCAAGTCTAATTATTGTAATATTATCTCAAAACTGTAATTATACGCACATTATATATATATATATATATATATATATATATATATATATATATATATATATATATATATATATATATTATTTACACATCAAGCCTCCCATTAACCATTAATTTCCTTATCTCATATACCATATATCTGAATTATAAACTAAAATTGTATTAACAAATATGATTAATCCAATGGCAAAACAAATTGCAAGCACAACAATAAAAATAGATTGTAATTACAATAACACAATAATTATTTTGTATAAAAAAATCCAATAATTACCTTTTAGAAGAAGAATATGATGAATAAAGTCTTACTAATCTTGTTCTCAAACCCTTTTAATTTTAGCCTCCTCCTATCTCTCTCCGTCCACTTTTTCTTTCTTCATTTACTACAGTACCAATCTTAGGGAAACCCTAACTTAATATATTAAATTTAGGCTTAATATAATTTGTTCTTAAACCCAACAATTAAAATTGGGCACAACAAATTTGACAACCCAAACTTAAATACTTAGAAATTAATTTGACCCAATTAGTTTAAATGCCTAACTTAATGTAACCACATACTTATAATAGTCGACATAATCGAAGTACGTAAGATAAGGAAGAAAATAGCTTTGGAACGACCTCATTCCGAGTTATAACGAATGAGATATGAGATTTCAAAGTTAGCGTCTCAAGCTTGTAAAAGACTTAGAAAAATTTTCTAGGTTTTATGCTTGGTGCCGCAGCGTGAGTCGTGCCTTAGAGGCCGGCGCCGTAGTGCGAGCTCGGGCCACCAGCTACTGTTAACTCGCGCCGCAGCGCGAGTCTTAGTGCAAAGAGTGGCGCCGCAGCGCTGATGCAGGGTAATGCCCATAAATGAGATTTTAACTTCTCAATTACTGGGGGATGTGCAAGAAAGAAATAGGAACATATAGTTCACCTAAAATAACACTTAATCAAGTGTATTAAACCTTTGATGAAGGTTGAATGAAAAGATTAAACGAGATTAAAAGATGAAGAATGTAAGCGCTAGTTTACGTAACCGATATCTGGGGACCGTAGTCGTAATGAAAGAACGTGAGGGATTTCTATGATTGTGACTCCTTAGATGTTGAGTGATGAAGGTAATGAATAACATTTTGATGTTATGTCATGGTAAGGGGAGATATGTGTAAAATGTTTAGACGCTATGAACGCAACGTTGTTGCGATGAACGGTCAGTCTTAGCATACAACGAACGGTATGGCTTCGACATTAAGAAAGAATAATGAACATGGGGTTCATGAGATGGATAACGATGTAGAGCAATTAAAACCTTGAGTGATGGTTGAATGAGAGATTAAGAGACGAGCAACGTAAACATGGAATACGTAAGTGATCCTCGTGAATCGTAATCGCGTTGGACGAACGTTCTAAGTGTACAGTGGTTGTATAACTTGGACGTTGACGAAAGTAGTAAGTAAGATATGAATTATCGTAAGAAAGTCGTAGTGAACGGTAATGAGATTAATGAAAGTCCAAGGGTGAGTCGGATAAAGAATGTTGGAATGAAGTAAGCATTAAACACTTTAATCAATGCAAGGGTTGAGTGTAAGTGATTATTAAATAGGCAGGACCTACACTCCGTGTATTGTTTGACCGTAAGGTAATGAAGACTAAGATTTAGCCGTGAACGGTGAAGAAAATGAATGGAAGATAATAACGTATAATGTTAAGAAGCCTAGTCAGTAGTTTTAACTTGGATAACGTTCCGAGTCAAGTGAACCGGACGTGGTAAGATAAGAATAAGGGATTGTAAAATGTTTCACGCTATGACCTCATAGTATTGACATTGAATGATCGCTCTGAATTTACGAAGGACTATATGACTTAGACGATAAAGAATGAATCCTGAGGTATGACATTTAGTTACCAGAAAGCCGTAAGGAATATGAATTTGACTTAACGAATATTATAGTTTAATGGTTCGGATAAGTTAAGAGAAGTTAGGTTGTGGTACAATCGTAACCTTTGATGGTTGACATATGGGAGCTGGGCTAAACAATTCCTTCAAAGAGCGAAGGTATATACAAAACTGGCAACTGATCTAACTCACTGTTATGGGCAGTGTAGATGAGATGGGAACTTGTTTGTTGGTTGTTTGTGGGAAACCACTCAGAGTACCATATGGACTACTAGCAGAGACACGATGTATGCTGAGTCCTAGGAGAGTTATAAGAAGAAGATAAGAATGTAAATCATCAAAGATGATGAATGTATTGAGTAAGACATCTTCGTATGCCATGAAGCCGTAAACCGATAGTAAAGGAAGCTGGTCGCGTAAACTTAGTTTATAAAAACGTGAACCTTAAGAAGTGAAGTTAAGTAAACCAATGCGTAAGTCAAGTATATGACTAATTGGTATACATATTATTTCCTTATGTTCTGCATAGGAATTGGAATGAGCAGTTCAGCGTAAACTATAAGTTGTAACTGTGCGTAAGGCAAGTTTTCCTAACTTTATTCATTTTATATGAATGCTAGTTTCTTAAACTTATCAGAATTTGAACTTGAGAAGTTCTGTCTATGTGCGAATATGTGATATTTGTATAAGGTGTTAGAATGTATGAGGCCTTGTGCCACAATTTGAACACTTCGGTCTTTCTATGATATGAACTATTATGTGATTAAACTGTTCAATATGAATATATTCTGTTTATACATGAACTGTTATTGTTAAGTCTGTGCTAATAATTCTAGCTAGACAAGATATGTATGGAAAAAGGTAGAAGAATGAATGTAGTGTAAAGAGTATGTGATGGATGTTGTAAAATGATAGGAATCGAGACTATTCCTATTATTCAAGCTGCTTCATAACCTTTGTTCGGTTATCGAAGTTCTGAAGAATGTTTAAACTCTTGAAGTTGTTTGTTCAACTATTATGACTTGCAGGGCAATTGAATGCTCACACTTACTTTAAATGAAAAATATTTTCAGCGAATGACGTTAGAAAGAACTTAAGGATCCCGTAAAGATCAAGTTGATCGGTATCCAGACGAAGTGCCATTCTGTATGTGAATGTGCGTGAAGATCAAGTGAAGACTTGTAATATAGAATGCTAGAATTAAGCTATGGACTAGTTTAATGAACAGTTATGTATCATTGGTGGCGGATGAAAGTCACTTGTGCAAGATGTAAAGAATAATGTAATTACCATTATTTGTATTGAAAGAGATTTTAAGGTTTCAAGAACCTGGATTTCGAGAATGTATGTTATTATATTTAACTATATAATGAGGTATGTTTGGTAAGAAGTGGGACCGTGACGCACGGAGTCCGGGTCTGAAGGTAGACCAGATTTTTGGGCGTTATAGATTTTTAGGGCTAGTTTATACCTTCTATGATCAATTCTTGTTTCTAGCTTCTGAGTTTGATGTGGTTTTTCGTGGGGCTGTTCTTGGGGACTGATCTAGCAACAATTTTTGGAGGTGTGGGGTTTGAGAGAGTTAGGTTGAGTGTTGTGCACAAAATGAGTTAATAAATGACATTTTCTCTCCTTGATCTTTTATAGAAGTTGGATGCAATGAAATTGTATAATATAATGGCTGATATATGTTGATTTTTCCGAGATTTGTCACATGGGTTTGTATAGGGTTTGCCAACAACTCTTCCTAGGTCAAAATCTAAGTCTTTAGCTTTAATAATGCAAGGGCAATATAGTCTTTTTGCTTGTGATTTTAATGGCCATTTTGTCATTTTGCAAACCCTTAGGGTTTAACCCTAAGATTTAGCACAAATCAATTATAGGATTTCCAATTTAGGATTTGCACAAAAAAAATTAAATAAATTTTAGTTTTCTAAAATTTTGAAATTAGGGTTTTCTTAATTAAATTAGTTTTCTAATCACTTTATACAGGAACATTAGGATTTAATATCACTCATTATAATTAACATTGCTAAAATAGCAATTAGAGTTTACAATTTTGATAATTAGGGTTCTAGGTTAGTAATTAAGGTTTAAAAAAAATTTAGGGTTTCCATAATTAACAATTGTAATTCTAATACTTGTTAATTAATCACATTAACATAATCATCAACCATACTTGAACTCTAATTTGAGTTTTAAATTAGGGTTTAACATTAGAATTTTTAATAACTTAGGGTTTTCTAAAAATTATTTAGGGTTTCTAGACTTTAATTAGGGTTTACCTAATTAATCATTTTGTAACGCCCGAGAAAATCGGATTTTTATGACAATTAATTTTTTATTTGATTATGTGAATTAAATGAATTTAATTGAATTCTTTGTGAAGTAAACTATGTGAAGGTCGTTCTATGACCTAGAATGTGCTAACGTGGTTAGTATTCTGGCTACGTGGTAGAAATAGTTGTTTGGAATTTCCAAGACAATAATAATTGTTTTCTGAGAAGTTTCCGTAAAAACACTATTCATCCGTTTCTGTCCGAGGAATTATTTTGAAATTCCGAGAAACGCGTAATGATAGAATATCGTGATGAGATGGAATATCTGATAATATTTCATTTATGGCAAAAACGAAGTTTTCGCCTGCGGACTTAAAACCTAAGGGTTGAGTATATTGATTTCCGAGAAGGAAATAATATGCGTAGAAGGAATGGCGTTAGGTTGAGTTCGAGTGTTATGCAATTAGTATCTATGTATAATACTATGAGTAAATACGAGGCACGATACGATTATTATACGTATGGTATACGAAAGGAATACGTGAATCATACGTGTAGAATATGATACATATTATAGAATTAAGTTATGACTTAATGATTCATTTGAGTTGGGTTATAAGTTAATCCAACTAATTGAAGGACTAAGCCCAATGAGTTAGGTGGGTTAAGTCAAAGTCAAGGCCCAATGTTTATTTATTTAAGCCCAATTCACAAAACTGAACCGTGGGTCGAACCGGTGGGTCACCCAATGGGTAAAACCCATGGGGCAACCCATGGGATGTCATAAAGGGGAGGTGGGCCGGCCACTTGGGGTGGACTTCAAGTATAAGACTTGGTCACCAAGTGTTTTACTTGGTGACCACACTTGAATAGTAAGGAGGTGGGGGTATATTTACCATTAAGCCCTCCATTTTCATTTCCTATAAATAAGAAGCTAGGTTGTTACATTTTAGAGTTTTCAAAGTTGCCAACTTATATTATTTGAGAGAGAAAAGAGAGCTACACTTGCAAACATACACTTTGGAAGCTTATACTTCTATTCTTCCAAGAGATTTCCAAGAGTTCTTAAGGTATAATCCTTATCTTTCATCTCCATCTCTTTTTGATTTGTCTTTTGTATTGGAGAATCATAGAGGGATGGTATACGCCTTGTATGAGGGATTAAAGATGACTTACCATAGATTCAATCTCTATAAGTCATGAGATTATAAAAATAATAAGGTTTGAAATAGTTTTGAACCATGAAAATATGGATAGTTGAGATTGATCGTTTATAAACGATTGGACTCTATCAATCCGTTAGTAATTGCATCTTGCTTGGTTAGGATGTAGATATGAAATCCAGGGAGTATTCCATGTGATTTGGCTTAGAGAACATTAGTAATGAAGTTATGGCTAATTTTACGAAAATAGACGTTAAACGTCGAAAGCGTAGAAATCCCGGAATTATAGTTGAAAGTTGCCGTGAGACTTGAAAATGTTGGTTTTCAATGTCAACACGTGAGATAGGGTGCTTAAAAGTTGTGGGTTCGAGAATCGTCGGATTCCGACTTAGAACGAAGAAAACAAGCATTGAACGCTCATTAACGTTTACGAACGTATATAAAATGAACTCAATAGTGAATTATGAGTTAACGGATTCGAAAGTGTTGAATTCTTATATGAACGCGTAAAGGATGTAATTCCTAACTTATAGGAATTCGAATGGGTCAATTCGGATGTAAAATGAACAAATTAGGAAGCCGGGAGTTTCGTTAGAAAACTAAAACTGGTTTGTCAACTGATGCACAGACTCGGCGCCGCAGCGCCAAAACCAGTACAAAATGGTGGCGCCGCAGCGCCAGACTCGGCCGAGCACTCTGCAAACTGGCGCCCCAGCGCCAATGTTATGCAAGGGGTGCCGCGCCGCAGCGCCGGCAGTAATAAAAAGTTGACCAAGTTATGCTTTAGACTTCAGTTGGTTAGGGATCAATCGGAGTTGAGTTTATATACTCAATGAATGTATAAAGACTAATCCTATACTACCTATATTAAGATATGTGGTATAAAACTTAGGAGTCTAATGTAAGTAAACAAGATATGTAAAATGAACGAAGTAATACTTTATTAATGAAGTTGAGTCCAGTTAATAAAACGTCCATAGAGAGATAAACCGGGATGAAGGGTAATAAGTCATGTTGACTCTAATAAAGATATAATGTTAACAAAGACATAGAAGAGAAAGAAGCTTGTAGGAACAATGTGAATAGTTGTTTGATAGCTAATTACGGTGTGCTATGTGAATATATCATGTAGATTCTGTAAAGACTGTGGTCAGTTGAGTAAGTTATTTGAAGACGCTGAAAGGCAAGTTTTCTTAATGCTTGTCTAACTTCCAAGTTAGCCAAGTTTTATGTGATTCATTAAACTGAATTGCAAGCTTTGTTTTAAAAGAAAGTGTCGATGCCAGATTTTAACTCGGCTAGACTATTCGTAAGATATAGATTGATGATTTTCCATATCATTCTATATAAAAATGTTAACGCTATCCTATGCCAAGTAATTGGTACGGATGTGAAGGTAAGGTTTGTCTATGAACAAACAAAAGTATTTTTCATCGATATTTCAATGGGCACGCGAGTTTGCCAAAAATATTAAACGTAAATATGTTTAATGAATGTAGTGTTGATCAACATAGAGTACTATAGGCTGATCACCTAGAAGTGCTCGTAAGTTATACGGATGAACGGCCTTAGTGCTGTGGACTCCTTTTCAAGTATGAAAACTGAAATTTACTGTTCATGGTCTAATCGACTGGTTCAGAATTCCTAATCTATTCTATACATTGGGAATTCATGTTATATACTGTTATGGTAGTATTGATTCATAATACTTCATAACTATTGTTCAATTATGTTGGAATTGTTATATAATTCACGAATGTGGTATTCCTGTTATCCTTGATTAAACTTGCTGAGCTGTCATGCTCACTTCTTGCGTGAATTATATAACTGCAGTTAAAGGTGAACGTACGGAGAATGCCAAGAAAGATAAGGGCAAAGCTAAGATGGATGCTTAGGCATTGTGTAATAGTTTAGTAAGTTTGTATGTATTATACCTTATGAACAATGAACGATGTAACCGGTTTATAAACCTGGGAAGGATTATACTTTGATTTTAATAAGAATATAGTACTTACTCTCATTTTGTTGTACTTCAATGGAATGATGGTATGGATGCTAGTATAGTGGAGCACCATTTGTCGGGTTAGAAGATACCCGAATTTGGGGGCGTCACACATTTAATACACAACATAAATCATATAACACAGTTATATTACAGTCTTAAGCTCACAATTGATTTTCAAATTAGGGTTTCCCATAGTAAAACTAGGGTTTTGACATTAAACACCATAATTGACCAACCATCCTCAATACGTACATATAGTATATATTTATAGCACTGAAAAATCAAAATATAATTAATATTATATTATTATTCTCATTCCTTGATAAAAATCTAAAATTAGAGTTTGGATTTCATATCTGATTTATTCTCCTATCTTTAACCTTAATAATTAACGTAAAATAATTAACTTAATAATCTGTACTAAAATCCATATAATAAAATAATTATTATAATTATTCTAAAAATCACTCCCTATATTATTTAAATAATATATGATTATATTTTCATGGAAAATAATTAATAAAAACCTTTCTACCATATTAATTATTATAAGAATATAATTAATAATAATCAATAATTCTAAAATAAAATTATTTATAAATATTCAGGTAATAAATATATTTTTATTTATCACATAATTACATATACACATTATCTTGTACAAATCCTCATCTTTAAAATAAATAAAAAAAATTATACGTAAAATTTCTGATTTATTTACATAGAAAATATCGGGTTGTTACATTTAATATTCTTAATGAGTATTATTTCTTTCGTATTCATGAAGAGAATTATTTTCTTTCAATACTCGTAAGGGTTATTACTCCATTGTTTATTATTCTGTTGGAATAACCTGTCTACGCGGACTACAGCATGTATGGCAAAATTCTTTTGTTATTCCATTCTTTATAATTCTATTGGAATAACTTGTCTACGCGGACTATCGCATGCATGGTGAATGACCATTCGTATTCATTTTTATTAATCTGCGGGAGTAACCTGTCTACGCGGATTACCGCATGCATGGTGAATGATCCTTCGTATTCATTCTTTATTAAATTATGGAAATGATCTGGCTACGTGGATTACCGCATCATATGGCGGGTGAAAATCCATTTGAAGTTCGTATATTCTTTTATACTTGTATGAGATATCATTTCTTTTGTACTCGTCATGGAATATCGTTTTCTTTTATATTTTCCTTTTATGAGTACTATTCACGGGTTACTATTCACGTATACGGCACTATTCACGTATACGGTACTATTTATAAATACGGATTTACTATTTACGAGTTACTATTTATGAGTTACTATTCACAGGGTACTATTCACCCGAGAAATATATTTCTTTTCTGTCCAAATTATTTTTGATACATGAATATTATTCCTGAATTTTACTCCGTAAAATAATATCATGTTGAAAATTTGGATATTTTTAAACTCTGAATAAATTTAAAGTCTTTAATATTTATCCTTGATATCGTTTGATTAATGCTTATATCATTATCATCATCCTTATGCTTATATTGTAATAAAAGTCATCTGTGGCTTACGTGCGAAGATGGACTGTTGATTGATATGATTATGACCAGGAATTATTTGGTATAATCATGACCGTAATGTTACAAATGATGTGGCAAAATTCCTCATTGGCCCGTAGTACATTGATGGACAGTTGTTGGTATGATTATGACCAGGGATTATTCGATATAATCATGACTATTGGTGAAAACACGAATATCCTTGGCCCGTAGTGCATGGATAATTCGTGGTCGTGATACTAATGAATATCCTTAGCCGTAGTATATGGATAATTCATGGATGTGATACTAACGAATATCCTTGACAGTAGTACATGGATAATTCGATGATGTATTGAGCTGAGTCTCATCGCTAAAATATTGATAATAAACTTTTAATTCGTAGCAGATAGTAGATATCATGCTCTACTTGACTCTTCTAAAATATAGTTGTATGTCTTTGGTCTGTAGTACAAAGATGAACTGTT
Organism: Panax notoginseng; assembly: GCA_016801055.1. NCBI lineage: Eukaryota > Viridiplantae > Streptophyta > Magnoliopsida > Apiales > Araliaceae > Panax > Panax notoginseng. Next base: position 134,573,513 of record CM029013.1, on the reverse strand, counting down.
AATGAATATTTTTGGCCCGTAGTACAATGATGAATTTATTAGTATGTTTATGAACAGGAACTGTGATTTGGTATAACCATGATCTTTGATGTTTTAGGTAAAGACAAGTGATGAAAATTATCTTCGTCCTGGGTGCGAAGAGGAATTTAGAATTACAATTATAATTATGAGTTATTCACATGATTGTGGACATGAACTGTTGATTGATGTTACAGGGATAAAATATTGTTGGTGGACTTATAACATGGAGAAGATAATATACTTTATGGTCTATTTGATTCTTCTAATGGGTTGCTCGTTCCGCTGCTACTATGGTTGAAAAGTTTTATCATCTACCATATGTTCTAAATATCTGATTTATTACTGATGAAGGCTATTGATAATTTAATTATCTTTAGTCCTGATATTCTTTACTGGGCTAGTTTTGCTCACCCTTTTGTTTCACAATTCCTTTCAGGTAATAAGAGTTTAGTTGGGTCGAGCGGGGGTAACAGGGGAATAGAACGGTGGTCGATAGCTGTTGAGGTTTTCTTAAAACAGTATGGAAATAATTTTATTGAGAATTTTAGATAAGTGTGTCGTATTTTATACGTCATTTTAACCATTGATTTTGGTGAACCCAACTTTGGAAGGGTGTTTTGCCACTATCATTCAAGATGCCTAATGATAGACGACTTCGTGTTATCATAAGACAGGGTTGTGCACATGCACTTGCTGATTATATCTATGAGCACTACCTATATAATCTTGGGGTCTGGTTGAAATATAATTCTCAATTAGAGACAATGGAGATAATTATTTGTCAAGAGAAGACTCACCATTAGAAAGAACATGATAGTAATATTCTCATTTTTCTTTGGGGTCTATTGGGTCAAGCAAGGATAATTCTCGAGTTATATGATATCTATCATAACTTATATGCATGGCCTCCCATGTACGAAGGTTTTCTTGAGCATTTTCCAAATATTTTAATTTCTAAAACAGTTATTGATTGTACCTTTATGTAAGGTACCTTTGTAAGGTATCACTGTGAGTTGCTATACAAGTAAAGGGATGAGAGTTACAGTTGGTATACACAACTTATGTGTTGTCGTACTCTACACGACAATTCAACAGTTGTATAAATGAAGTTTGTATTTTATTTGTGTAGTGTGATATCTGGCGATTTAGAATGGGTGATGTATACATATTTTGGGGGCGTCACAGTTATCACCAACTGAAAGTGAGGCCGGAGGACATTCCAAAGATGGCATTCAGAACTTGATATGGACACTTTGAGTTTCTGGTAATGTCATTCGGATTGATGAACATGCCAGCAACATTTATGGATTTGATGAACAAAATGTTCAAACAGTATTTAGGTAAGTTTGTTGTCGTATTCATCGATGCCATTCTAGTGTATTCAAAGACGGAGGAAGAAAACACCGAGCATCTTCGGATAGTGTTGTAGACATTAAGGAGAGAGAAGTTGTATGCAAAATTCTCCAAGTGTGAGTTTTGGTTGCAGAGAGTGTAGGTTTTGGGGCACGTTATCGACAAGAATGGTGTTTCGGTGGATCCAGCTGTAACGACCCCAAAATAGGTCCATTCCATCCAACCTATTCTGAGTCGCCAAATACATGGTACAAAAAATAACTACAACTTTATTACAACAATTGTCGTGCAAAATACAACAACACATATGCTGTGAGTTTGGATACAAATATATACCAAATGTGACTCATGTTCCAACCATGGACATCACCTCACAATAACACCTTACATAAAGGTATAGTCAAAAACTGTTTTAGAAATTAGAATCTTTGGGAAGTGCTCAAGGAAACCTTCGTACATGGGAGGCCACGCGTCTAGGTTATGATAGATATCATATGGCCACAGAATTATCCTTGGTTGACCCAATAGACCCCAAAGAAAAACGAGAAGATTACTATCATATTCTTCCCAATGGTGAGTCTTCTCTTGACATATCATTATCTCTACTGTCTCTAATTGAGAATTATACTTCAAACAAACACCAAGATTATATAGGCAGTGCTCGTATATATACTCAGCAAGTGGATGAGCACATCCTTGTCTTATGATGACACGAGGTTGTATGTCGTTAGACATCTTGTATGATAGTGGCAAACCACCCTTCCAACGTTGGGTACACCTTACCCTATTGGATTCACCAAATAAAGCTACTAAATGAACTTTCCTATACTGCTTCGGGAGAACATCCACAGCTAGAGACCACCGTTCTATTTTCCCGTTACCCTCGCTCGACCCAGCTACACTCTTATTACCTGAAAGGAATTGTGAAGCAAAAGGGTGAGCACAACTAGCTCAGTAAAGAATATCATGACTAAAGATAATTAAATTATCAATAGCCTTTATCAACAATAAATCAGAGATTTAGAACATATGGTAAATGATAAAAATTTCAACCATAGTTGCAGCGGAACGAGCAATCCATTAGAAGAGTCAAATAGACTATAAAGTCTATTATCTTCTCCATGTTAAAAATCCACCAATAATGTTTTATCCCTGTAACATCAATCAACAATTCTGGTCCACAATCATATGAATAACTCATAATCATAACTGTAGTTCTAAATTCCTCTTCTCATCCGGGACGAAGATAATTTTCATCACCTATCTTTACCTGAAACATCAAAGATCATGGTTACACCAAATCACATTTCCTGTTCATAATCATACTAATAACTTCATCTTTGCACTACGGCCAAAAATATTCATTTGTATCACCAGTTGGTCATGTTTATCTCAACATCTGTTCATCTTTGCACTACTGGCCAAAGATATTCAACAACATGTCATCTTTGCACTACGGGCCAAAGATATTCATCAACAATTCATCTTTGCACTACAGGCCAAAGATATTCCTCAACAGTTCATATTTGCACTACGGCCAAATATATTCATCAACAGTTCATATTTGCACTACAGGCCAAATATATTAATATCTCAAAGAAATATATAATCATTTCAGAATTTATATAAAACAATAATTATAACCATGTTAATCAATTCACCTTTACACTTAAGCTAAAGATATTCACTTATAAATTCAATGGTCATGATCATACCAGTCAACAATTCAACTTTGCACTACTGGCCAAAGAGAACCCATAGTCATGATCATACCAATAATTTACCCATCTTTACACTCAAGCGAAAGAGAATTTCAACATCAAGGTTATAAAAATGTTATATATGATAATAAAAACAATATGATCAACATATAGATTTAATCTCAAGAGTAATATTCATAAATCAACTATAATTTGGTTAGAAAAAGAAACCAATTTTGTCGTGAATAGTAACTCGTAAATAGTAACTCGTGAATAGTAACTCATGAATAGTAACTCGTGAATAGTAACCCTGACATGAAAAAGGTAGAAATTCCACAATAATATATATACCAATATTTCGGTATAATGATATTGAAAGAATAATATTCTTAAGCTTATAAACAATTTATTTAAATTGTTTACACTTTACTAATTAATGCATTTAATCATCATAAAATGCCAACTCTTAAGATTTCATCATCAATAACCAAAACCCTCATCAAAAATGTGCATATACCTCATATATAGGATTCTCAAGCCATAAAATCCTATTTTCCAATTTTCTTACTTCACATAACATATTTAATTCATTTTCTCATAACTAGACTATTTTCATGAAAAATACCAAATCCGTTCCAAAAATATTTTTTTTCTGGAATTTAGCATAATATAGTCCCATAGTGAACATATATTTTTCTCAGAATTTTTAAAAGTCATTTACTATTTTTCATATGGCCAAAATAGCCGAATATTTAGACATTTATCAAAAATTGTACTTTTGTCTAAAAATTCTAAAATTTACAGAGTATACTTCTATCATATACATGTACTCCCAATAAAAATTTCATCAATTTTGGAGTTAACCACAAGGAATTATAAGCTGTTACTTCTAAAATAGTCTTTTCTCATAAAATTCATAACTCTCAATCTATACATCCAAAAATCACCATTTTTGGACACAATCAAGAAAACTCATCAAAATATCATTTCAAATTTTTTCAGAATTTTTGAAGATCAGAAAAATTACGAAACTGAAAATCATAACAACCCTTAAAATCCCTTAATATCCCTTACCTCAAAAGAGCAGTACTTCTGACTGGATATCGGATATGATGCTGAAGGAAACTTGCACTGATGAATAGCAACTCACCAAGTATCTAAAAACTCACAAAATATGCTTTATAATATAGAGAGAGAAAGAGAGAAAGCTTATGTTTCTGGTGTGTTTTTCAATTCTAACTTAGCCCTCTATTTATAGGAAAATTTTGGTAGGTTTGACCTGCAACCTGATGGCTTTACCTGCTACTATTCCCACCCACCACATTTGAAATATAATTCAGTACATTTCTTCACCAACCACAAGTGGGTCCCACCAATTCTAGAATTTTCCACCAAAATGATAAACTCCGAAAATTCAACAATTTCTGAACCAGTCATCTCGTAAAATTCATAATAAATCATACGTTCATTTTTAACGGTTCAAAATTTGTGGGCATATACTCAACTTATATATGTATAACATATCCAAAAATTACCACGATCCAACGGTCGGATTAAAAATTATAACCCCCGCAAAATATCTCAAAAACCCTGATTTTTAATACCTCCATTCCGACAAAAATACGGATAAAAATCTCAACATTAACTCCTTCATTTTTTAACCACAAAAATATATCCCTCATTTATATCCCCATAAAATAAATATTTTCTTATCACATGAATCAATAATTAATTATTCACAAATAATATTACAGAATCACATTTATGACAACCAGGCCGTTCCCAGGAAAGAGGGGGCTTTCCAATAAGGATTTTTCCTTACTGGCGCGCAATTAGATGACCAAACCTCTCCTTAGACAGAACTTTCTAGACATTGCCAATAATGTTATCTAATAATATTATTCAAATAATATGAATTATTGATCTGATAATAGAAAATACTGTGCAACAACAATTATTAAAACAACAATAATATAAAATATAAACGCAGCAATTATTGAATCAATAAAATAAAATATTGAACAGTAATTACTGTAACAATTATTGAGTAGTGCCTTCTTACGTAAGAATCAATAATTTCAAAAATACTGTGCAATACCGTGTGCTACTGTGCAATAACGCGTATTACTGTATTTTAACCACCGGGTATTCCAACAGTGTTAACGGTAACAACTACGTCGTTATTTATAAAAACTCAAATTTGTCGTTTTCTTCATCCGACAGTTATTCGTTATGGGGCCCACAAATAGCTGCGCCGTCGTACGAATATTCCCCGACAGAAAGAATATTCCACGACCAAACGAATATTCCCCGACAACAATGAATATTTTATAACCACTTGTGTATTTTGAAAAAAATTCATATATCACCCTTAACTTTAACATTTATCAATTTAACCATTTACTGAATAGAAAAATTAAAAACTTTTATTTCATAAAATTCGGGGTCTTACAATCTCCCCTTCTTATGAAATTTCGTCCCCGAAATTTACGTACCTGGTATTTCGAAGAATTGAGAATACCTTGCTTCTATTTCAGATTCTATCTCTCAGATCATCATGATTTCTCCATTGCTCATCTCCCATGATAACTTCATTTGGGTTCCTCATTTGTTGGGGAGTCATGACAACCGCCATCCCTCGAACTACTCGGCTTTGACTTGTCTGGAGTAGCATTTGGCGTCATCATTACCGTTGGAATATACCTTTCTATAGGACATATTCCTCCATCAACTGCCTCTTCGTACTCCTCATTCATGATCTGAATCATCAATCTTCGATCCATATCGGATTCAGGTTGACCGCTATGTACAGGGTAATTCAAAACTCGATGTTGGGTTCTCTCAATTGCTTTCCAAAAAGAGAAATTCATATCATCTATTTTAGCCTTCTTAGATCGAACATCTCTTTCCAAAATATCCACGTATCGTGCGGCTTTTGCCCATGCATCACTTATTCTCACTCGTTCAGTTTTTTCTTCTCTCAGCTCAGATTCTATTTTTATCATCTTATACTCTGCCAAAGAATGCTTCTGTTCAAGCATCACATATCGGGTAACACAAGCTTGAATTGTTGCATCCTTTTGTTCCACGACCGCCTGTCGTTCTTCTGCCTGCTCTTCTAACTCATGAATACGATTTTGAAATTCTACATTTTGATCATATAATACCTCTAATAAACTCTCCTCTGGTACTTCTTCTTCCTCTTCTTCCTCAGTCTCAGATGTTACCTCTGCGACTATCTCGGGTGTAACTATCAATTCTTCACTCACCACATGGATATCTCTAATTCCTTCTTCATCTGACATCACATTATCACGGTTAGTGATTAGAGGTATCCCCACAGTCTCATTCACTCCATTATTAGCATTCTCAGCTGCCATTCTCAAATACTGCCATAAAACAAGGGTTAATTAAACAAATTAACATATCACATAATATCCTAATATTATGACTGACCAACAAATAAGCTTAGGTAGGACATACTAGTGAAGGATTTACTCATCTATCCCCTCCTAGTTGTATTCCCCGATCTCTGCCAGAGATCATATCCCTAAGCTCTGATACCAAATGTAACGACCCCAAAATAGGTCCATTCCATCCAACCTATTCTGAGTCGCCAAATACATGGTACAGAAAACAACTATAACTTTATTACAACAATTGTCGTGCAAAATACAACAACACATATGCTGTGAGTTTGGATACAAATATATACCAAATGTGACTCATGTTCCAACCGTGGACATCACCTCACAATAACACCTTACATAAAGGTATAGTCAAAAACTGTTTTAGAAATTAGAATCTTTGGGAAGTGCTCAAGGAAACCTTCGTACATGGGAGGCCACGCGTCTAGGTTATGATAGATATCATATGGCCACAGAATTATCCTTGGTTAACCCAATAGACCCCAAAGAAAAACGAGAAGATTACTATCATATTCTTCCCAATGGTGAGTCTTCTCTTGACATATCATTATCTCTACTGTCTCTAATTGAGAATTATACTTCAAACAAACACCAAGATTATATAGGCAGTGCTCGTATATATACTCAGCAAGTGGATGAGCACATCCTTGTCTTATGATGACACGAGGTTGTATGTCGTTAGACATCTTGTATGATAGTGGCAAACCACCCTTCCAACGTTGGGTACACCTTACCCTATTGGATTCACCAAATAAAGCTACTAAATGAACTTTCCTATACTGCTTCGGGAGAACATCCACAGCTAGAGACCACCGTTCTATTTTCCCGTTACCCTCGCTCGACCCAGCTACACTCTTATTACCTGAAAGGAATTGTGAAGCAAAAGGGTGAGCACAACTAGCTCAGTAAAGAATATCATGACTAAAGATAATTAAATTATCAATAGCCTTTATCAACAATAAATCAGAGATTTAGAACATATGGTAAATGATAAAAATTTCAACCATAGTTGCAGCGGAACGAGCAATCCATTAGAAGAGTCAAATAGACTATAAAGTCTATTATCTTCTCCATGTTAAAAATCCACCAATAATGTTTTATCCCTGTAACATCAATCAACAATTCTGGTCCACAATCATATGAATAACTCATAATCATAACTGTAGTTCTAAATTCCTCTTCTCATCCGGGACGAAGATAATTTTCATCACCTATCTTTACCTGAAACATCAAAGATCATGGTTACACCAAATCACATTTCCTGTTCATAATCATACTAATAACTTCATCTTTGCACTACGGCCAAAGATATTCATTTGTATCACCAGTTGGTAATGTTTATCTCAACATCTGTTCATCTTTGCACTACTGGCCAAAGATATTCAACAACATGTCATCTTTGCACTACGGGCCAAAGATATTCATCAACAATTCATCTTTGCACTACAGGCCAAAGATATTCCTCAACAGTTCATATTTGCACTACGGCCAAATATATTCATCAACAGTTCATATTTGCACTACAGGCCAAATATATTAATATCTCAAAGAAATATATAATCATTTCAGAATTTATATAAACAATAATTATAACCATGTTAATCAATTCACCTTTGCACTTAAGCTAAAGATATTCACTTATAAATTCAATGGTCATGATCATACCAGTCAACAATTCAACTTTGCACTACTGGCCAAAGAGAACCCATAGTCATGATCATACCAATAATTTACCCATCTTTACACTCAAGCGAAAGAGAATTTCAACATCAAGGTTATAAAAATGTTATATATGATAATAAAAACAATATGATCAACATATAGATTTAATCTCAAGAGTAATATTCATAAATCAACTATAATTTGGTTAGAAAAAGAAACCAATTTTGTCGTGAATAGTAACTCGTAAATAGTAACTCGTGAATAGTAACTCATGAATAGTAACTCGTGAATAGTAACCCTGACATGAAAAAGGTAGAAATTCCACAATAATATACATACCAATATTTCGGTATAATGATATTGAAAGAATAATATTCTTAAGCTTATAAACAATTTATTTAAATTGTTTACACTTTACTAATTAATGCATTTAATCATCATAAAATGCCAACTCTTAAGATTTCATCATCAATAACCAAAACTCTCATCAAAAATGTGCATATACCTCATATATAGGATTCTCAAGCCATAAAATCCTATTTTCCAATTTTCTTACTTCACATAACATATTTAATTCATTTTCTCATAACTAGACTATTTTCATGAAAAATACCAAATCCGTTCCAAAAATATTTCTTTTCTGGAATTTAGCATAATATAGTCCCATAGTGAACATATATTTTTCTCAGAATTTTTAAAAGTCATTTACTATTTTTCATATGGCCAAAATAGCCGAATATTTAGACATTTATCAAAAATTGTACTTTTGTCTAAAAATTCTAAAATTTACAGAGTATACTTCTATCATATACATGTACTCCCAATAAAAATTTCATCAATTTTAGAGTTAACCACAAGGAATTATAAGCTGTTACTTCTAAAATAGTCTTTTCTCATAAAATTCATAACTCTCAATCTATACATCCAAAAATCACCATTTTTGGACACAATCAAGAAAACTCATCAAAATATCATTTCAAATTTTTTCAGAATTTTTGAAGATCAGAAAAATTACGAAACTGAAAATCATAACAACCCTTAAAATTCCTTAATATCCCTTACCTCAAAAGAGCAGTACTTCTGACTGGATATCGGATATGATGCTGAAGGAAACTTGCACTGATGAATAGCAACTCACCAAGTATCTAAAAACTCACAAAATATGCTTCATAATATAGAGAGAGAAAGAGAGAAAGCTTATGTTTCTGGTGTGTTTTTCAATTCTAACATATCCCTCTATTTATAGGAAAATTTTGGTAGGTTTGACCTGCAACCTGATGGCTTTACCTGCTACTATTCCCACCCACCACATTTGAAATATAATTCAGTACATTTCTTCACCAACCACAAGTGGGTCCCACCAATTCTAGAATTTTCCACCAAAATGATAAACTCCGAAAATTCAACAATTTCTGAACCAGTCATCTCGTAAAATTCATAATAAATCATACGTTCATTTTTAACGGTTCAAAATTTGTGGGCATATACTCAACTTATATATGTATAACATATCCAAAAATTACCACGATCCAACGGTCGGATTAAAAATTATAACCCCCGCAAAATATCTCAAAAACCCTGATTTTTAATACCTCCATTCCGACAAAAATACGGATAAAAATCTCAACATTAACTCCTTCATTTTTTAACCACAAAAATATATCCCTCATTTATATCCCCATAAAATAAATATTTTCTTATCACATGAATCAATAATTAATTATTCACAAATAATATTACAGAATCACATTTATGACAACCAGGCCGTTCCCAGGAAAGAGGGGGCTTTCCAATAAGGATTTCTCCTTACTGGTGCGCAATTAGATGACCAAACCTCTCCTTAGACAGAACTTTCTAGACATTGCCAATAATGTTATCTAATAATATTATTCAAATAATATGAATTATTGATCTGATAATAGAAAATACTGTGCAACAACAATTATTGAAACAACAATAATATAAAATATCAACGCAACAATTATTGAATCAATAAAATAAAATATTGAACAGTAATTACTGTAACAATTATTGAGTAGTGCCTTCTTACGTAAGAATCAATAATTTCAAAAATACTGTGCAATACCGTGTGCTACTGTGCAATAACGCGTATTACTGTATTTTAACCACCGGGTATTCCAACAGTGTTAACGGTAACAACTACGTCGTTATTTGTAAAAACTCAAATTTGTCATTTTCTTCATCCGACAGTTATTCGTTATGGGGCCCACAAATAGCTGCGCCGTCGTACGAATATTCCCCGACAGAAAGAATATTCCACGACCAAACGAATATTCCCCGACAACAATGAATATTTTATAACCACTTGTGTATTTTGAAAAAAATTCATATATCACCCTTAACTTTAACATTTATCAATTTAACCATTTACTGAATAGAAAAATTAAAAACTTTTATTTCATAAAATTCGGGGTCTTACACCAGCGAAGGTAGAAGTGGTTATCAATTGGGAGCAGCTGAAGATGCCGACAGAAATCAGGAGTTTCTTAGGATTGGCGGGATACTATCAAAGATTTATTCAGGATTTTTCGAAATTAGCATCGCCGTTGAACAATCTTACCAAAAAGATAATTAAGTTCGTTTGGATAGAGAAGTGTGAAGAAAGTTTCCTAGAATTGAAGAAGAAGCTTAGTCAAGCACCTGTGTTGGCCTTACCGGACAACACGGGAGGGTTTATAGTGTATAGTGATGCATCACACAAAGGTCTTGGTTGTGTACTGATGCAACACGTCAGGGTCATTGCGTACGCTTCACGTCAACTAAAAGATTATGAGAAGGGATATCCGACTCATGACCTGGAGTTAGCAGCGGTAGTTTTTACCTTGAAGATTTAGAGGTATTATTTGTATGGCGAGAAGTGTGAGATATATAAGGATTACAAGAGTCTGAAGTATATTGTGACGCCCCCAAAATAGGTCCTTACAACCAATTCTGAGTCACCAAATACATGGTACAGAAACAACTACAACTTCATTATTACAATTGTCGTGTAAAATACGACAACATAATGCTATGAGTTTAAATACAAATATTGTCATCTAGACAATATTGAAACTCAAATAAGTCCTCATTACAATTATTGATACACTATTTTACAAAATAGTGAGGACTGCTAAAATAACTGTCTGCACCCATCACTCCATACCCCGACTAGTTCTCGCTATATTCTCGCCTCCTGAGAAGAAAAATGGAACAAAAAGGAAAAGGGTGAGCTCAACTAGCCCAATAAAGAATATTATGATTAAGATAATACATATCAAATTATCGTTAGCCTTCAACAAATTAGATAAAATATAATGGACAACAAGTTTTAGATCAATATTCGCAATGGAAATAACAATTCATTAGAAGAGTTAAGTAGAGAATAAAATCTACTGTCTTCTATGATTTAAAAGTTCATCATCAATATTTTATTCCTGTAACATTAATCAATATACATCTTGAACTAAATATTCATCTTTGCTTTACGGGCCAAAGATATTCATTTGTATCACTAGTTGGTCATGTTCATCTCAGCACCTGTCCATCTTTGCACTACGGGCCAAAGATATTCATCAGGTAATCATTCATCTTTGCACTATAGGCTAAAGATATTCATCAAGTATCACCATTAAAGACTGAGGATGATGAAAAATATTTTAAAGAAACGAATCCAGTGAGATAAAAGGACAAAGATAAGGGATTCGTACTTTGGTTTATCCAAGTTTAAAAATACTCCATAATAAACCATAGTGGAGTAAAATTCAAGAATAAAGATCAAAACATGGATACAATCAAAAGATAGTAACCATAATAGACATCTTGGACAAAGAAGAAAAAATTTCATTTTTCTGTGAATAGTGTCGTATTTATGAATAGTGTCGTATACGTGAATAGTAACCCCGACAACAAAAGTAGAAATTTCGCAAGAAAAATCATACTTCGTGAATAGTACTCATGAATAGTACCATATTCGTGAATAGTACCGTATACGTGAATAGTGTCGTATACGCGAATAGTAACCTCGACATGAAAAGGTAAAAATTTTATAATAAAATTCATACCAATATTTTGGCATAATGATATTGAATGAAATAACATTATTTACGAAAAAAATAACATCCCTTACCTCAAAAGAATAATACTTATGAATGAAATATCGGATATAATGTTGAGGAAAACTTGCATTGCTTATCAACTCGCAAAGTATCTAAATACTCACAAATATACGCTCGATATTATAGAGAGAAAATTTTCTGATTCTGTGACACCCCCAAATCCGGGTTACCTGACCCCCGAGTATGGTGTTCACGATCCATAATATAATAATATCTAACTAACCATTTAAATATAAATAGGAATGCATAACTCATTAACATAAATTGTTAATACATAAGTCCCAGGTCCACTAACCTTAACATTACAGAAACACCCCTTTATATATACAAAAAGGGTTTATAATACAATACAATACAATATAACATAATAATATTGTTCATCATAACTAATTTATAACTATGCCTTTTTCCTTGTTCTTCTTCGCAGCACCTTCTGCAACATCGTCCCTAGCTGAAAAGTTTTATTTATAGTAAGGGTGAATAACAAGTTTGCCCCGTAAGTTAAGACATAAAATAAAGATATAGAAATCAATATCAATTGTTCTAACATTCTCCGCAACAATAATCGGATAATGAAAGAGTGTAACGCTTTCAAGATTCTCTACGATATTCAATGAATAATCAAGAATTAATTCTACGAAATAGCAAAGTGAAAAGTTTTTCAGATTTATGCTGAGCGATCACACTAGATCTGAAACTTATTTTTCTCGGGTATCTATCAAAGATTTACTTTGATACATACGCAGGAGTATCAGATAACCATAAAGATTAAATCATACTCCTCTACAAGTACTTAGAGCCGGCCAACTCCTTGTACCCTATATTATGCATAATACTTAACAACGCACAATGGTCGAATATACGACCTAAAATGTTCCCTTTATATAAAAAGTTGTTCTTCTCAGTCTCAAGATCAAGATTTTGATTTAACAACGAAATACTGTGATTTCAAATTCTATCTACTTATTGATCTAGCCAAAATAATTGGCATCGATCTATCAATAACAATTGATTTCTCTTCTCGTATTTATCAAGTTCTAACAATTGTTCGTCTAGCCAGAATAATTAGCTAAGACATTTCTCAATATAATTTGACAATAAACAGGAATTATCTGTACTGTCAATATTAGTTTCTACAGATATAAATATCCAACAACAGTAATTTTACGAATATATATTTTTTCGAATCAGTAATTCAATTTGAATTTTAATCAGGCACTAACTGCAAATAATCAACAATAAATTTCCTGGACATGGTATAATTATCAATAATTAACCATTAAAATAATTGAATGAATATAACTCAAGATTGAGTTAGGAAACTTGCCTTTCGCGTTGATTACAGCTACACAATATAATTAACTGTGTTTGTAAGACCTATAATCAATAATATCGGTCTCACAATTAGCACAATCATTTATAACACGTAACACTGTATTCTACGGTCAACCTTTTCCTAGGCACATTACCACATAGCCACATTAGTGTTTATAATCTATATAAACACTTATCCAGTCTAACTATTTCGGTCTAGTTGGACCTCGGTCTATTTTCGGTATTCTGGTCACCCTATCCGACAATTAACACATTGATTATCAATTAAACTTGGTCTCTAAGCTTCAATATTATTTTAGATAAATCAAATATCATTTATAATATTTTCTGGAAACTTTTAATAATTTATAAATAATTATTATAATTTATAATAATTTTTCAAACACTTAAATCATTTTTAAATGATTTAATTAACAAATAATCTTATCATTATTAATATTTAATAATATAAAAATATTAATAACATACTTGTCAAAATATTAAAGTTATTATTAATAACTAAATATTTTTAAATCTTCAATATTCTACTCAAATGATTGTTAAAGTAATTAAACTCATTTTTAAATCATCACCATTAATATTTAAATATTAATGAAATTATTATCAAAATATTAAAAGTCATTAATTATAACATAAAATAATTTTAAATTATTTTTCTCATTTTTAAATGATTTTTAAATCAATAAAATTATTTTTAATTCTTTTATTTAATTTAATAAATAAATAATCTAATATCATTAATATTCATTTATTAATGAGAATTCCCCAAAAATATTGAAAATTATATTTTATAATTCAAAATATTTTTTAACACTTTATTCTTATTTAAAATGATTTTTAAATCATTAAAATCATTTTTAACTTATTTATTTAATTTAATAATTAAATAAATCTAATATCATTAATATTAAATTATTAATGAAAATTCTCTAAAAATATTAAAAGTCACATTTTATAACTCAAAATATTTTTAAATACATTATTCTTATTTAAAATAATTTTTCATAATATTAAATTATTTTTTTTCTAATTTATTTAATACACTAATTAAATAAATTAAATTCTTTTAATATTTAAATAATTATAAATATTAAAGAATAGTATTCCAATTGGTCAGAAATTATTTTTCATAATTTAAAATAATTTTTAAAATCATTTTTGGCAATTTTTAGAATTTATTTCTAATTTAAAATAATTTTTCGAAAATTCAAAAAATAAATAAATAGGAACCGTCGCTAAAGCCTTTAGCGACACTTGTCTGTAGCCATAGGTATTCTTGGCTCAAGAACACTGACAATCTCAGTGTTCGGGACCCTCACTTTGACCGAATTTTAATCACAGTTTAAAGTCGTTTATCGGCTAACTTGAACTTTAAAATCGTAGTATACATGTAATACTACCGTTAACAATCATCAATTTGGTTATATAACAACACATCAAAGAGATCTGGGCTTCCAAAGAAGCTGTCAGACCCAATCTGGGTTTCTCCAGAAACCCAGAAAATCGAGCAGCCACTTTCAAACTCATTTTACGTTAGGTTCTGTTCATGTTTCATGTGATCTAAAGGTTCAAAATGGTAGTATACATGACAAGGAATAAGTACATAACAATAACTTAGTCTAAAAACAACATCATCACAATTTATAAGCCGGTCAACGGCTGTCAGAAAATTCGTTCTTTACAGTTTCTTGGTTTCCAGAAACTGTGTCCGTGACCAAATGACCAGGTTTGACCACCTGATTCGTTCGATATGTTGATGATCTAAGGAATTTTAAGGCATATGTGTACATTCCATATTACTAGCTACAATATTCATACAACAAACACAATACAACACTTACAATCCGACAGCTATACTCGTTACAAAAGCTTGTCAGACACGCTTTTACATGTTCTGGGTTACCCAGATTTACAGCTGGTCAACGGTTTTTGACCGTTAATAACTCATGATCTAAACATCTAATGACTCGGATTCCACTTGCAGTGTAAAGACCACATACAAGGCTTCATGTAACAATGTTTAAACAACAAAAATAGCAAACGAACAAGAATATGTGGCCCCTAACATTAGCTTGTCAGACCACAGATTTTGTTCTTGGACAGACTTTGAAAAACACCTTTTTAAGGCACTTTGATGGTATGGATATATGTTTGATCATCATAGATCAACATAAAACATCCTCTAGCAAAGATCTAAACACAAAAACATAAAATTTTTAAAAGCATACAAGATCAAAAATAAAAATTTAGGTTATACCTCTTTGTTCTAAATCTTGATCTTCCTAATCTGATATTGGTTGATCAAGGAATGATTCTAGGACTGATATACTAGCTATTTTCGGAGCTTTAGGAGAGAGAGAGAGAGTTGGTGAGAGCAAATGAGCAAAATGATAATTTTTATGACTTTTCTCTCTCTTGAATCTATATATATTATGACTTGTTGCTAAGGCTGATGTTGCTGGACGATTTTGCTGCTGATTTGTGCTCACAAAGTCAACAAAGTGGTTGAACAACTAAAGTTGCTAGCATTTTTACAAGTTACCAATTAAAGAAAATGAAAAAGGCATTTTGGTCATTTACAAAATAATTTTAATGGCAATCTTGACAAATGCACAAACCCTTAGAGTTTAGGGTTTGGGTTAGGATTTAGGGTTTGGACCCTTTAGGGTATAGGGTTTAAACCCTTTAGATTTGCAATTAATTTCAAAAAATTTCGAATTTCGATTTTCAAAATAGAAAATTAATTTTCCAAAATTATAATTATGATTCAATAAATATATTAATATTTTCTAATCATAAAATTCAATCTTGCTAATTAGGATTAATATTCCTAATTAAAATTGCTTAATTTAGCAATTAGGGTCAAAATGGTCATTAGGGTTTATAACCCACGAATTAGGATTTTAATTAGAAAAATAATTTTTCTAAATTACAATTAGGGTTTGTAAAATAGAAATTAATATAACTAAAATATAATTAGGGTTTTCTAATTATATTTAAGTTTAATACACACATTAGGCTTGCCAATTAGGATTAGAGTTTCCTAATTTAGGGTTTAGGATTTCGAATTTAAAATTAGGGTTTCCCGGCTTTCGATTAGGGTTTCCAACGGTACGTTAGAGTTTCTGATCCTGAGATTAGAGTTTCTAATCTCTTATTAGGTTTTATTAATTTTTAAACCTTATCCGATCAATCATTGATCAAAATCTCTATACAGTATAAACACGTACTCATTAATATAATTATTTTAATTATATTTTCTATCGAATCCCTTTCCAGAAATTAGGGTTAGGGTTTCTAAAGCTGTTAAGCACAACTCTACTTTAATTTTATTAGTCAATACACAAATTGACCTTCTCGATACACGTATCAACGATACTTATCACATAAATGATAATTAATATTAATATTAATAAAAAAAAATTATTCGCAAATTTTTGATTATTCGAAATCTCGGGTTATCACATTCACCCCTCCTTAAAAGGATTCCGTCCTCGGAATCACCGCTTTCTTATTCTCTACAATCTTTTAAAGTTGTATCATCAATTCATTTTTATCAACACAATATTAATTTGTGTCTCAAATTCTAACCTGTGACTTGAATCTTTAAAAGAAAACAATTCACAGAAATATCTAACTCATATTACTCGCGTAATTAAATTCTAAACGAAATCATTACCTGTTGCAACCTCCTGAGCAGCCACGGCATCTTGCACCGTCATATTGAATGCACAAGCCGATGGTCTTCCCGGCTGTGTAGGTCCTCGAATCGCCAAGGTTCTGCCACGGGGTCCCTTGTTGCCACTATCTTTTTCCGCATTCTTCTTCGGACAGTTCCGAACGATATGATCAGTCGATCCGCATCCAAAGCAACCTTGAATTTTCTTCAGACTGGGGCAATTGGGCGACATATGCCCCTCTTATCCGCATTTATAGCAAACTCCCTTCTTCTTCAGGCAAACTCCAGCATGGTTCTTCCCATAATTCGTACATGGCTCACTTCCTTTCCTATTATCTTCTGTCTTGTTACCCGACTGGGTATTCTCATTCCATTTCCTCTTATTAGGGTTACTTCCACCACTGTTTCCACCGTTATTTGTCTTCTTCTTCTTCTCCTGATGGAATCGAGACGCAGCTTCACTCCCTCCTTCATAATCAACGCTTTCTCCATCAATGCCGCAAATGTGTTGATCTGCAATACCGCTACCTTGTTGAATATTCCCGGCTTCAGCCCATTCTCAAATCTTCGCGCCTTTCTTGCTTCTGTGTCCACTTGATGAGCTGCAAATCTTGCCAACTCGTTGAATTTGGCAGCGTATTCTGTTACCGACATGTTCTCTTACTTAAGTTCTAGAAATTTAACTTCCATCCTGGATTGCATACTTGGCGAGAAGTAGTTCTCGAAGAACAACTCCTTAAATCTTGTCCATAACACCACTTCTGTACTAGCTCTCGCTTGGTTCGTCTCCCACCAGTAATTAGCTTGTCCCTTCATTAAGTATGTCGCAAAAGTTGTCTTCTGCTCTTCCGCCACTCGCGCAATGACGAGTGCTTTCTCCATCTCCCTCACCCAAGTTTGGGCTTCAATCGGATCTGTGGTTCCTTTAAATTCAGGCGGTCCCACTGCTTTAAAGTCTTTAAAATTTGCTAATCTTTCGGCTGGCTGATTCCTCGCTCTTCCTCTTGCAGCTGGAGCTCTATTCTCCATAGCTTCGGCTATCATATTTGTAAAGTTTTGCATTAGGTCAGCTTGACCTCCTTCATTATTCACTGACTGTTCTTCTCGTTGGTTTCGATTCTGTCGTCTAGGCGGCATGATCTGATTTAAATAAAAATCTTATATTAATTCTCTTTCTCTACACAAATTCTTAACACAATAAGAATTCAAAAATAATTCTCATATAATTGCATATTCATTCAAATAGCACATAGTACATATAGTACTTAACATATTACTATCCCTTTTTAAATCATACCAGAATTAACGACACAACTTTACACAAAAAGATGCAATTCTCCATTTACACATAGTTATTACCAGTTCGTCAAACTTACCACACTTATGAGTTCGGGAACTTGCCACAAGTATGAGTTTTAAGAACACACAAATTAATATTAATCTTATATTCATATAGAAAATAAAGATTTCATTCATAAAACATATATATGTACATATGCTTAAGCATCGATCTCGATATTACTACACTTAATATCATAAACTTCTACCCAAAAGATACTATTACATATATCTAAGTTATCTACCGACCACTCCCTTCACCAGTCTTCTTCTTAATGAGACACTTGCTGAATCTATGACCCGTCTGCCCACATGAAAAACACTTCCTCAAATTTGGCTTAGGACAATGCAGAGAAATATGTCCTTCCTGCTTACAGTTGAAGCACACGTTCTTCCGCATCATGCATTCTCCCGCGTGAGTCTTTCCACACTTGATACAGGCTTGCTTCTTCTTCGGGCTTGATTTTTTCAGATTTAGGGTTGTCTTTTTCCCTCTTTCTCTTCTTCTTGTCCTTCTTACTGGTTCCTTCAGATGATCCACCACCTTCAGCCTTCATTCTGTCCACCTGCGCCTTGAGCTCATTCCGTTCTTCAGTCATTTCGCATAATGCTCGCTCCGTCTTCCACAGCTCCTCTAGAAGAAACACTTTACTTCGGAGTTCCTGGACTTCTACAGATAACTAATCTTGTTCTTCAACTTTAGTCTTATTCTTTAAATCCACCTTAGCTGGCTCAAACTCTGCCTCCTCATCTCCACTCAGATACATCTCGGGATAATCATTATGATCGCTCCCCATATTGACCATTGGTTCATCTTCTCCCGCCTTCTCCACTGATACGCTTTGCGCTGGCACCTCAGCTTCTGGCATCGGTGCAACAGCCACTAGCATCTCTGCACTCTTTTCACCTTCTCCAGACATCCTACAATCAGTTTAAATAACTTGATTAGTACAAACTTCTCACACTATGTGTCCACTTATCTCTCTATTAATGCACTTCGGCAATCCCTCTCTTAGAACTCTAAATGAGTTTTCTCTATCTCGCGTATGGTTATAATCCTAGGGTTTTTCCCCACCCCACTTAAAGTTTATAACCTGCAGCTCTTCTACTAACTGGTGACACCTTGGTCACTACAGCTCTGATACCAACCTGTGACACCTTAGTCACTACAGCTTTGATACCAACCTGTGACACCCCCAAATCCGGGTTACCTGACCCCCGAGTATTGTGTTCACGATCCACAATATAATAACATCTAACTACCCATTTAAATATAAATAGAAATGCATAACTCATTAACATAAGTTGTTAATACATAAGTCCCAGGTCCACTAACCTTAACATTACAGAAATACCCCTTTAGATATACAAAAAGGGTTTATAATACAATACAATACAATATAACATAATAATATTGTTCATCATAACTAATTTATAACTATGCCTTTTCCCTTGTTCTTCTTCGCAGCACCTTCTGCAACATCATCCCTAGCTGAAAAGTTTTATTTATAGCAAGGGTGAGCAACAAGTTTGCCCCGCAAGTTAAGACATACAATAAAGATATAGAAATCAATATCAATTGTTCTAACATTCTCCGCAACAATAATCGGATAATGAAAGAGTGTAACGCATTCAAGATTCTCTACGATATTCAATGAATAATCAAGAATTAATTCTATGAAATAGCAAAGTGAAAAGTTTTTCAGATTTATGCTGAGCGATCACACTAGATCTGGAACTTATTTCTCTCGGGTATCTATCGAAGATTTACTTTGATACATACGCAGGAGTATCAGATAACCATAAAGATTAAATCATACCCCTCTACAAGTACTTAGAGCCGGCCAACTCCTTGTACCCTATATTATGCATAATACTTAACAGCGCGAAATGGTCGAATATACGACCTAAAATGTTCCCTTTATATAAAAGGTTGTTCTTCTCAGTCTCAGAATCAAGATTTTGATTTAACAACGAAATACTGTTATTTCAAATTCTATCTACTTATTGATCTAGCCGAAATAATTGGCATCGATCTATCAATAACAATTGATTTCTCTTCTCGTATTTATCAAGTTCAAACAATTGTTCGTCTAGCCAGAATAATTAGCTATGACATTTCTCAATATAATTTGACAATAAACATGAATTATCTGTACTGTCAATATTAGTTTCTACAGATATAAATATCCAACAACAGTTATTTTACGAATATATATTTTTCCGAATCAGTAATTCAATTTGAATTTTAATCAGGCACTAACTGCGAATAATCAACAATAAATTCCCTGGACATGGTATAATTATCAATAATTAACCATTAAAATAATTGAATGAATATAACTCAAGGTTGAGTTAGGAAACTTGGCTTTCACGTTGATTACAGCTACATAATATAATTAACTGCGTTCGTAAGACCTATAATCAGTAATATCGGTCTCACAATTAGCACAATCATTTATAACATGTAACACTGTATTCTACAGTCAAACTTTTCCTAGGCACATTACCACATAACCACATTAGTGTTTATAACCTATATAAACACTTATCCAGTCTAACTATTTCGGTCTAGTTGGACCTCGGTCCATTTTCGGTGTTCTGGTCACCCTATCCGACAATTAACACATTGATTATCAATTAAACTTGGTCTCTAAGCTTCAATATTATTTTAGATAAATCAAATATCGTTTATAATATTTTCCGGAAGCTTTTAATAATTTATAAACAATTATTATAATTTATAATAATTTTTCAAACACTTAAATCATTTTAAATGATTTAATTATCAAATAATCTTTTCATTATTAATATTTAATAATATAAAAATATTAATAACATACTTGTCAAAATATTAAAGTTATTATTAATAACTTAAAATATTTTTAAATCATCAATATTCTACTCAAATGATTTTTAAAGTAATTAAACTCATTTTTAAATCATCACCATTAATATTTAAATATTAATGAAATTATTATCAAAATATTAAAAGTCATTAATTATAACTTAAAATACTTTTAAATCATTTTTCTCATTTTTAGATGATTTTTAAATCAATAAAATTATTTTTAATTCATTTATTTAATTTAATAAATAAATAATCTAATATCATTAATATTCATTTATTAATGAGAATTCTCCAAAAATATTGAAAATTATATTTTATAATTCAAAATACTTTTTAACACTTTATTTTTATTTAAAATGATTTTTAAATCATTAAAATCATTTTTAACTTATTTATTTAATTTAATAATTAAATAAATCTAATATCATTAATATTAAATTATTAATGAAAATTCTCTAAAAATATTAAAAGTCACATTTTATAACTCAAAATATTTTTAAATACATTATTCTTATTTAAAATAATTTTTCATAATATTAAATTATTTTTTTTCTAATTTATTTAATACACTAATTAAATAAATTAAATTCTTTTAATATTTAAATAATTATAAATATTAAAGAAAAGTATTCCAATTGGTCAGAAATTATTTTTCAAAATTTAAAATAATTTTTAAAATTATTTTTGGCAATTTTTAGAATTTATTTCTAATTTTAAATAATTTTCCGAAAATTCAGAAAATAAATAAATAGGAACCGTCACTAAAGCCTTTACCAACACTTGTCTGTGGCCTTAGGTGTTCTTGGCTCAAGAACACTGACAATCTCAGTGTTCGAGACCCTCACTTTGACCGAATTTTAATCACAGTTTAAAGTCGTTTATCGGCTAACTTGAACTTTAAAATCGTAATATATATGTAATACTACCGTTAACAATCATCAATTTGGTTATATAACAACACATCAAAGAGATCTGGGCTTCCAAAGAAGCTGTCAGACCCAATCTGGGTTTCTCCAAAAACCCAGAAAATCGAGCAGCCACTTTCAAGCTCATTTTACGTTAGGTTCTGTTCATGTTTCATGTGATCTAAAGGTTCAAAATGGTAGTATACATGACAAGGAATAAGTACATAACAATACCTTAGTCTAAAAACAACATCATCACAATTTATAAGCCGGTCAACGGCTGTCAGAAAATTCGTTCTTTACAGTTTATGGGTTTTCCAGAAACTGTGTCCGTGACCAAATGACCAGGTTTGACCACCTGAATCGTTCGATATGTTGATGATCTAAGGAATTTTAAGGCATATGTGTACATTCCATATTACCAGCTACAATATTCATACAACAAACACAATACAACACTTACAATCTGACAGATATACTCGTTACAAAAGCTTGTCAGACTCGCTTTTACATGTTCTGGGTTACCCAGATTTACAGCTGGTCAACGTCGGTCAACGGTCTTTGACCGTTAATAACTCATGATCAAAACATCTAATGACTCGGATTCCACTTGCAGAGTAAAGACCACATACAAGGCTTCATGTAACAACGTTTAAACAACAAAAATAGCAAAAGAACAAGAATCTGTGGCCCTGACATTAGTTTGTCAGACCACAGATTTTGTTCTTGGACAGACTTTGAAAAACACCTTTTTAAGGCACTTTGATGCTATGGATATATGTTTGATCATCATAGATCAACATAAAACATCCTCTAGTAAAGATCTAAACACAAAAACACAAAATTTTTAAAAGCATACAAGATCAAAAATAAAAATTTAGGTTATACCTCTTTGTTCTAAATCTTGATCTTCCTAATCTGATATTGGTTGATCAAGGAATGATTCTAGGACTGATATACTAGCTATTTTCGGAGCTTTAGGAGAGAGAGAGAGAGTTGGTGAGAGCAAATGAGCAAAATGACAATTTTTATAACTTTTCTCTCTCTTGAATCTATATATATTATGACTTGTTGCTAAGGCTGATGTTGTTGGACGATTTTGCTGCTAATTTGTGCTCACAAAGTCAACAAAGTGGTTGAACAACTAAAGTTGCTAGCATTTTTACAAGTTACCAATTAAAGAAAATGAAAAAGGCATTTTGGTCATTTACAAAATAATTTTAATGGCAATCTTGACAAATGCACAAACCCTTAGAGTTTAGGGTTTGGGTTAGGATTTAGAGTTTGGACCCTTTAGGGTATAGGGTTAAAACCCTTTAGATTTGCAATTAATTTCAAAAAAATTCGAATTTCGGTTTTCAAAATAGAAAATTAATTTTTCAAAATTATAATTAGGATTCAATTAATATATTAATATTTCCTAATCATAAAATTCAATCTTGCTGATTAGGATTAATATTCCTAATTAAAATTGTTTAATTTAGCAATTAGGGTCAAAATGGTCACTAGGGTTTATAACCCACAAATTAGGGTTTTAATTAGAAAAATAATTTTTTTAAATTACAATTAGGGTTTGTAAAATAGAAATTAATATAACTAAAATATAATTAGGATTTTCTAATCATATTTAAGTTTAATACACACATTAGGCTTGCCAATTAGGATTAGGGTTTCCTAATTTAGGGTTTAGGATTCCCGAATTTAAAATTAGGGTTTCTCGGCTTTTAATTAGGGTTTCCAACGGTACGTTAGAGTTTCTAATCCTGAGATTAGAGTTTCTAATCTCTTATTAGATTTTATTAATTTCTAAACCTTATCCAATCAATCATTGATCAAAATCACTATACAGTACAAACACGTACTCATTAATATAATTATTTTAATTTTATTTTCTATAGAATCACTTTCCAGAAATTAGGTTAGGGTTTCTAAAGCTGTTAAGCACAACTCTACTCTAATTTTATTAGTCAATACACAAATTGACCTTTTCGATACACGTATCACCGATACTTGTCACATAAATGATAATTAATATTAATATTAATAATAAAAGAAAAAAATTATTCGCAAATTTTTGATTATTCGAAATCTCGGGTTATCACAGATTCTGGTGTGATTTTTAATTCTAACTAAGCACCCTATTTATAGGAAAATGCCAAAATGTCATAGTAGACCAACCTGGTACCGGTGGCTTCCTACGCATCCCTTCTTTGAAAATTTTGCCCTCCTCTTTTGAAAAATATTTCAGCACATTTCACTAACAAAGGACAAGAGTGGAGCCCACCTATTTTTTAATAAAAATATTTATTTCTGAAACTTTAATAATTCATAATAAATAGCCCTTTTATCAGAAAAATACGAATTTTATGTCCATCTCATAGGAAATTTAATTTTTTACAACTTTGTAGAAGAAAGTTTTTCCAAATTCCAATCATAAAATGTCTAAAATCCACATACGAATGATTTTTAATACCTCCATTCCGACAAAATACTGATAAAACACCTCAGCATTAATTTCTTCATTTAAATTCACATATAAATAAATATTTTCTTATCATATAAATTAATAATTAATTATTTGCAAATAATATTACAGAATCACAATTATGACAACCAGGTCGTTTCCAAGAAAGAGGGGGCTTTCCGATAAGGATTTCTCCTTACTGGCGTGCAATTAGGTGACCGAACCCCTTTCCTACATAGAACTTCCTTAGACATTGCCAATAATACTATCTAATAGTATTATTCAAATAATATGAATTATTGATCTGATAATGGAAAATATTGTGCAGTGACAATTATTGAAACAACAATAATATAAAATATCAACGTAGTAATTATTGAATCAATAAAATAAAATATTGAACAATAATTACTGTAACAATTCTTGAGTAGTGCCTTTTTATGTAAGAATCAATAATCCAAAAATACTGTGCAATACCGTGTGTCACTATGCAACCACGCGTATTACTGTATTTTAACCACCGGGTATTCCAACAGTGCTAACGGTAACAACTACGCCATTATTTATAAAAACTCAAACTTATCGTTTTCTTCATCCGATCGTTTTTCGTTATGGGGCCCACAAATGGCTGCGCCGTCGTACGAATATCCCCGACAACAAGAATATTCCACAACCAAACGAATATTCCCCGGTATTTTATAATCACTTGCTTATTTTGAAAAATTTGCACATTTTACCCATAACCAAAGCATTATATCAAATTAACACCTTATTATTCAAAATAATAATTAAAGAAAATTCAATTTTATTTAGAAAAAGTTGGGGTCTTACATATATCTTCAAGCAGAAAGAGTTAAACATGAGGCAGCGCCGATGGCTAGAATTGATCAAAAATTATGATTGTGAGATTATGTACTATCTAGGTAAAGCAAATGTAGTGGCAGATGCCTTGAATAGAAAAGGCAGAGAGAAGTTATTGAAGTTAACCATTCAAGAAGAATTGGTGAAAGATTTCGAACGACTAGACTTGGAGATTAAGTATCCGATGGAGACCAACGAACAATTATTTACAATGACAGCGAGCTCTACTTTATTAGATAAGGTTAAAGAGGTACAAGAGAAGGACGGATATTGCAATAACTTCAAGAAGCGATTGACTGAAGGTGATGAATTGAAATTTAAGATTGATAGCACTGGACTGCTAGGATTTGAAGGACGAATTTGGGTACCGTTAGTACCAGAACTGAGAGAAGATATTTTGCAAGAAGCGTACAGTACGAGATACTAGATACACCTAGGAAGCACGAAGATGTACCAAGATTTGTGTCACCACTTCTGGTGGCCAAACATGAAGAGAGAGGTTGCGGAATTCATAAGTAGATGTCTAACTTGTTAGAGGGTCAAGGTAGAGCACCAACGACCAAGCGGGTTATTACAACCATTAGAGATTCTAGAATGGAAGTGGGAGCACATTACAATGGACTTTGTGGTGGGACTTTCGGCAACACAAAAAGGGCACGACGCCATATGGGTGATTATAGATCGTCTTACTAAGTCAACTCACTTTTTGCCGATTAAGATTAAGTATAGTTTGGACCAGTTAGCCAAATTGTATGTCAAGGAAATTATCTTGAGGTATAGGGTGCCGGTATCTATTATATCAGATAGAGATCTGCGATTCACGTCAAACTTTTGGAAGAGTCTTCAAGAAAGAATGGGGACACAACTACTGTGACACCCCAAAATTCGTACTGCCACTTGGTCACTCGAATTCGGTTCATCACGTGCTCAAAGTAATACAATAATAACTAAAGTCACACATTCACAGCGGAAGATCTAATTTAGAATAATATATAATGATTTATTATAACTATTCTCCCAAGTCTCGCAACCTACAGTACTTAATAGATTACATAATAATATCAAATACAGACTTAATACATAATCCTACTTAAGCTTAAACATAGTCTGAAAACAGTCTTAATACAACATAACACTTTTAAACATAAAGGATCAAGCTAGTCGCTAGCCTTGCCCTTGCCCTTGTCTTTCCTAGAGACACTTCCCTGTTCCGCCTTAACTGAAAGGTTTTAAATAAGCAAGAATGAACACAAATTGCCTAAAAGTAATATACAATAAGGGTAAAGATTTTTATAATACGAGTTTGAAATATCGAAGTATCTTCTCTAAGATACTTCAGGGTTTCAGAATAATATCATGAATAATGAATATCAATAATTCTTGAATCAACTCCTTGGAATAAGAACGATCATTCAATATAAATCAACAGATATATATGGATTCAAAGACTATCAATGTATCCAATTAGATAAATAATTTATACTGAGTAGTCACTAAAGACTATTGAACATCTACTAGAATTACCAATATTAAACTGATAACCCAAAATGATCAAGTACTATAGATGATCAGTCTACAATACTCTAAGTTATGCACAACTACATAGTAATATTAATGCGTGTGTTGGGACTTCCAATAATAAACACTCCCTTTACCATAAGGGTTGTTCAACTCAATTTTTAAGATTTTCGCATCAGTCAATTGGTTTGGACAGTTTTATAAACATGCATATAGTCTAACCGAATCAAATAGCATAGACACTTTCACAATATTCAAGAACAATACCAAGTTTAACATGAATAATAGTTTCCACAAGAGTTTAAACATACTAGCTCAATCGAACGAGAAAGTAAGATAACTTGCATTCAAAGATATAATGTTTGCTTACTATATCAGTCGAATAAAGTAATGCAAGGGTTTAGGATACTTGCCTTAAGCGTAGTTTATCCACATTAAGAAATCAACACTTTCGAATCCTATTTATAGTGCATTATAAGTATAGGATGCCCATTAGCTAACACATTCGTTATTTAAGCTTGATATGATTCAAGTATACATATACGGTACAAAATTAGCTTATAGGTCTATCACGAAATCAAGTACCGAGTTACTTCATAAGCAAATTTACAATGCTCAAGTTTTAGACCTTTTTATCCATGGACTTCCATTATCTAAGGCAATCACTATCTTATTACTTAATGTTTACATATATACACGTATCATTGCTTTATATCATATAAACATTCTTTTAGACTTAACATTTGAAAGTCATGATTAACCTTTATCTCTATCACATAACATGATTCTTAACACATTACATAGCATATTGGTCATATATTACAAGTTAAAGTAATCATATAAGTGTGCCTTGAACTTCAGATCAAAACCAGAAACTATTCAAGACTGCAGAACGGCGCAGCTGCGCCTTGTCTAGGCTTAGGGATGGCATAGCTGCGCTATCCCCTGGCCAGACCAAGGTTGATCTTTGCACTTCCTATTTTTAGTCCCACTCTAACATACCACTACACTTATACTTTAACATACATACACGTTAGAAGCTATCACATGACCATTCTGGTGCGCATCTTTACAAGTTCTTAGTTTATGACTTTCTATGGAATTAAAGCTTAAAAGGTCATACAACCACCACACTTTATAACTTTGGTCATATGTCTACATAATGTTATTGTGACGCCCCCAAATCCGGGTATCTTCTAACCTGACAAATGGTGTTACATGGTACTACAGTTCACACATACATTCAATTGAAAAATATCAAAAGAACGAATACGTCTCTTATATATTCCAAATAATATTACTATTCCCCATGTTCTTTATAACCATTACATTTGTTCTTTGTCATAATATCAAATACATTACAACATTAAACATATACTATAACATAGACAGTTCAACGGTCTGCCTTAGCCTTTCCCTTATCTTTACCGGATCCTTCGGTCCGTTCGGTCTTAGTTGCATTCATATGGTTCAAGCAAGAGTGAGCATAACTAGCTCAACAAGTACAACAATTCCATTTAAACGATATGCTTGAAACATAGGAATAGTATATCTTCAATAACTGAACAATAGTTACGAAGTACTATTGATAATTCAAAATAGCACTTCTTTTCCTTCAAAACGTTTCGCAATGAATAGCATTCATTAAACATGTAACTTGGTCCAAAACCTTGATCATTTCATACTTTCTTTGAAAAGGACAATCCGACACTAAGTTCATAAGTCCAGCATATCTTATGAGCACATCTAGGTGATCAGCCTATAGTACTCTATGTTGATCAACACTACATTCTTTAAATGTATGTACGTTTAAGTTGTGATAACCTCACGTGCCTGTCGTTTGACGACAAAACATTTGTTTAGCATACTCAGTCTTCATTTGAAAACCATACCAAATAATTTGGCAAAACATTGACATTACTTTGATAGATTATAAGAAATCTAACATATCGTAAGTTTAGTCGAAAGAATTGGCTTCGACTTCATCATACATCAATTCATGCATAAGAATACATGAATCACAAAGCTTGTTCAGATTGAACTGAGACAATGGTTATAACACTTGCTTTCAACGTCTACTAATGTTATTACACGTTCACTTTAAGTCATTAAGGTCTCTACAGTAGATGATCACATAACATAACGCATTAGGTCATAAATAAACATACATGGTTCCTAATGAATATTACCCTTCTTCTCAATCTAATCATGTACTAGATTTGTTACTAATAGTTTCGGCTTGCCGTTATAGTTTACATCATCATTATGTTTATGTTTGATTGATTATCGTTAACCTTTAGTTATCATACTTAAGGTTTAACAATGTTACTTCAAGCTTTAGTTTATTACTAATCAATTTACTTTCTTTCTTTACTTGTAAACTTTCTTACTATGCAATCTCTAGGGCTGGCGCTGCGACGCCAGCTTCCCTTCTTTGTGTCGCGCTGCGGCGCCACATTTCAATGGCTGCGGATCGGACTCGGCACTCCGGCGCGAGTCCTAGCGTTATCTGCCACGCTACGGCGTGAAACTCCAGTAGGTTATGGCGTTCTCTCGGCACTGCTCGGCGCTGCAGCGCCGCCTATTTGCCTTGGGCTGGCGCTAACTCTGTGCACCATAAATTTTGACAATTTTGTTTACACAATGTATTTCCCGGACTCCAAATTTGATTATTTTAGGTCCGAATTGGCTCGTTCAAAATTCATTCGTTCACAAATCACATACTCTACGTGTTCACGCAAGAATTTTACATTTTCGACTTCGTTAACTAAAAATTCACCTATGAGTTCAATTTTAATGAAAACGATAAACGTTCGTGAACGTTCAACGCTCATTTCTTCGTTCGAAGTTGGAATTTGGTCATTTTCGAGTGCGCAACTCTATAATGCCAAATAAGACTTGTTTCCATCGAAAACTAACGTTTCTGAGCTTAATATCAAAATTCGACGATTATCGTCCAATCGTGTGGATTCCAGCATAACTTCGTTACTTATGATTTGTTCATTGTTTTAAATGGATTTCATCCATCATTTTGACAACTTAACATACATATTACATCAACTTATTTACATGATAAGCAATTACTTATTCTTCATGAGTTTATAACTTATCAAAGTACAAACTACATATACTTTCATTTCTCATGACTTATGATGGTTTAAGTCTTCTAACCAACATCCTTGCATCTTTTTAACATATAAACTTCATTTATGTAAACAAGTTACAAGCCTTACAAGTTCTTCCTTAGTTCATAGCTTATCTATGAACAAAGTGCTTATTCACGACTTATTAAGACTTAAGTCTTTAGATTATTCATTCTTATCATTTCTTAGCATACATATTTATTAATCCACACTTCTCTTATCAACCTACTATTGTAGAGATGGAAGACTAATGACATAGGATCATTACCTTTGATGATAACGCTTTTCTTCTTCTTGAAAGTTTAGCTTATTATTACTTATTCTTTCTAACAATTAAGCACTTAACTTGTTAGTAAATATTAACAAACAACAAATGAAATCCTAAGCTTGCTATTTATAGGATTTCCTAAGTTAGGGTATAATGGACAATAGCCAATCCCACATCCTTATTACACCTCCATACCATTCATTACTTAGCAATTAAGTTATATTTCTCAATACACTAATTACTTGTCCATCACATTATTATCTTAGTCACCAAGATTACCATATGATCATGGGTTGCCCCTTGGGTCACCCTAACCCATTGGATCAATAGCTTGGGCTTAGGTTTAATTAACTTAACTTAAGTTCTTGGGCTTGCATTAATTTACTTTGGACTTTACATTAATAACCACTTGGGTTTTAACATTACTCACACATGGGCTTGCACATTAACTTTTATTGGACTTCACAAATTTTTAAACAATACTATAAGTCCATCTCATTTGGCTTAAAGCCTTAGAACGTATACTCTACGTATTATTCTCGTATTCTAACTCGTATACTTATTCAACATATATGTCATACCATCTTCATACATACTCGTATAATACTTCGTATCATACTCATATTCATTACCTCGTACAATACCTACGTATTATACGATCATTGCTTTAACTAGTTAACACTTTATTTTTCCTAACGTTCTCGAATTAAGTTCACAGGCGAAAAACTACATTTTCCATACTCGAATTATTATTACATAATCCATCTTCCCTTGATATTATATCGTTACGTATTTCTCAGAAATTCAAAAATGATTCCTGAGCAGAAATCAGTGAATAGTGTTTTTCAAAAAATTTCTCGGAAAATTTTTATTTTCATCTTGGAAATTCAAACTCTTTAATTCCTTCAAGTAGCCAAAATACTAGAACGTTCCGACATATCTAGGTTATAGAATGAAATTCATCTTGCTAGCACATAATAATAACATATAATATAATTTTATTCATTATTTAATTAAATAAAATTATTTTACAATAAATTCGAATTTCTCAGTTGTTACAAGAACACTTACCTTTAGCGTCTGCTACAGTTATTACACTTTCCCTTTAAGTCTTTAGAGTCTCTACAATACATAACCACAGACCACATTAGGTCATAATCAGATATGTGTGGTACCTGACGTATCTTACCCTTTTTCTCATTCTAATCATGTATTAGATTGTTTATCACTGTTTCTGGCTTGTTGCATTACCTGGTTCTTACGTTCACATTCGAGTAAGTTATCTATAACCTTTAGTTGTTAAGGTTTTCATCATCTTAATTAACGTTACTTTAGGTTTAGTATGGATATGAATTACCATTAATCAAATAGCTCTTTCATTTCATAATAAAAAACATTCATTTCTAGGTTTTGTCTAGTCTAGTGTTGGCGCTGCGACGCCAGCTTCCCTTCTTGGACTCGCGCTACGGCGTGGGTTTGCAGTACACAAGTCCCGGCCTTGGCGCTGCGACGCCACTATTTCCTCTCTGTGCCGCGCTGCGGTGCCAGTTAGCAGTGTGATGGGGTTCGTCCTCGCGCTGCTGCGCCGACCTTACTTCTCTGGGTCGCGCTGCGGCGCAAACCCTGAGCCTTAGAAAAATTTTACAGACTTTTTCTTATGTGAGATTCCCGGGCTCATAACTTCTTCGTTATAAGTCCGAATTGGCTCGTTCAAAAGTCGTTAGTTCACAAATTACATGCTCTAAGTGTTTATGCAAGAATTTTACAATTTCGAATCCGTTAACTTGAAATTCACCTTTTAGTTCATTTTAACGAAAACGATAAACGTTCGTGAACGTTTAACGCTCATTTCTTCGTTCAAAGTCGAAATTCGGTCATTTTTGAGTCTGCAACTCTATAATGCCAAATAAGACTTGTTCCCATCGAAAACTAACGTTTTTGAGCTAAATGTCAAATTTTGACTTCCATTCCAAGAATTTCACGAATTCGACGATTATCGTCTAATCGTGTGAATTCTGGCATAACTTCGTTACTTATGATTTGTTCATCATTTCAAATAGATTCTTTCCATCATACTAACATCTTAACATACATATCTTATTAACTTATATACATGATAAGTTCTTATTAGTTCTTCATAAGCTCATAACTTATATACTTATGATTTCACTTTACATAGTTTATCATGGTTTTAGTCTTTTAACAACCATCCTTGCTTCTTCTTATCATACAACTTTATTAAGGTAAACATATGACAAGTTCTTACATGTTCTTCATAAGTTCATAACTTAAATAAGTTTGAATTACTTGTTCATGGCTTATTAAGACTTAAGTCATTTGATTCTCCATATTCATCACTTCTTAGCCTACATACTTCATTAATCAACACTTCTCTAGCAAACTAGAATTGAAGAGTTGGAAGATTAATGATATAAAAGTCTTACCCTTAAAGATCACTTGGTTCTTCTTCTTACTTTTTGAAATATGAAAGACTAACTTTTCTAACTTATTCTCTCTAACCAATAAACACTTAATATGTTGGATGAAAGTTAACAATTAACAAATGATCTAGCAAGTCTCTTATTTATAGGAAAACCAAAGTTAGGGCATAATGGTCAATAAACCAATCCCACCTCCTTAATCCACCTCCATACTATTCATTACTTAACCCTTAAGTTTACGTGCTCATCACAAATCATATCCTTTGCTTGACCACCAAGATCACCCATGTGATCATGTGGCCCATATGGGTTGCCCCATGGATCATCCTTACCCATTGGATTCTTAGTTTGGGGTTTAGGTTCACTTAGCTTACTTATGATTTGGGCTTGCATTAAACCAATATTAGCTTGTTCATTAACAAACACTTGGGCTTTACCATTACTTACACTTGGGCTTTCACATTAATCCCTATTGGACTTTACACTCCTTACACAATCCTATAAGTCCATTTCATTTGGCTTAAAGCCTTATAATGTATACTCTACGTATTATTCTCATATCCTAACTCGTATACTCATTCATAATATATGGCATACCATCATTCATACATAATTGTATAATACTTCATATCATATTCGCATTCATTACCTCATACAATACCTAAGTATCATACTATCTTCGCTTTAACTAGTTAACGCTTTGTTTTCCCGAACGTTCTCGAATTAAGTGCGCAGGCAAAAAACTGCATTTTTCATACTCGAATTATTATTACATATTCCATCCTCTCTTACTATTCTATCATTACGTATTTCTCGAAAATTCAAAAATAATTCCCGAGCAGAAATCCATGAATAGTGTTTTTTCAGAAAATTTCTCGAAAAACTTTTATTTTCATCTTGGAAATTCAAACACTTTAATTCCTTCACGTAGCCAAAATACTACGACGTTTCGACATATCTAGGTTATAGAATGACATTCATCTTGCTAACACATAATAATATCATATAATATAATTTTATTCATTATTTAATTAAATAAAATTATTTTACAATAATTCTGAATTTCTCGATCGTTACAGTTGTCATACATTCTGTTAATACACATGCTTATAGTATTCGTATTGCTTATTTACAATTATCACTATTTTACACTTTGAATCATGCTTTAAACTCATATTTGGTTTAGTTATCATCATGGATCATGTATAGGGATATTATAGACATAACATAACATATTAACCCTTTAGAATCTCGATATCCATGTGATGCAACTAGATTTTGAAAATATGTTCAAGTTTACTTTTGAAACCATTTTAAACTTGAACTATGCTATTTAACGCATACAAGACAACTTTAAGGCTCTAATCATATGTAGTCAAGCCATGTTAACATTCTCGCAAGATCAGAATGTAAATCATGTAGTAGTTATGCATGTTAGCTTACTATACAAAGCTTTTTCTTAAAAAAACTTCTTTAACATAAAGCCTAATAAGGTGGTCATAAACAAAGGAACTATGAATCATATATCATGCTCATTTATGTGTGAAATCAGTCATGTGTGTAGACTACTAAGCTCAAAATCTGCAGAACATGAACTTTAAGAAAGTTTGTTTTCAAAACTTAAAGTCCTTGTTAAAGATCTTCTACCAAATCATGTTGGACACTTCATACTACATAAGGAAACTTTATAACACATGTCATACCTATTTCTCATATATATACAAGTCATAATACTATATTAGCAACAACCTAGCATGACAGAATCCATCAACTGGTTCTGAGATACGGCGCAGCTGCGCTGCACCCTAGTACAAACAGGGCGCAGCTGCGCCACGTCGAGTTCAGAAGCAGTAAGTATACTTTGTTTTGCAGAGTAACTACTAACTTGATTTCCAACGATTCAAACATGTTCCAAACCATTATTAAAGAGTTTATACATGTTAGTAAACTTCTTAAACACATTATAACATGTTAATTCATATCAATTGACATATGAATTCAAAAAATTTCAAGAACTAAACAAGACCCATTTCAAGAACATAGTTAGAATTTATACCTTCTTGAGCTTGAATTGGACTTCCTACACTCTGTGTATGCTTCTATAGTAGCTCAACAACTTATACTCTCCTACTAGACTATCAAACAACTTCTAGCAATCACAAAAACTGAAAATGGAGCTTATATTTATAGAAGAAGCTTGGACTAGACATTGACATTACACTAAGGTTGGGTTCATGGTGTAATGGAACAATACATTGGTTAATCAAGAGTGGTTTGACAACCCACCACCAGCCATTGGCCTTTCAATCATCACCTATTCCATAGCCTTTTGAAAATACATGTTTTAGCTTCAAGTCACTATTCATGTACTTTGTGACACCCAATTTGGGATAAGAGAGAAAAATCTAAGCAATCTTGCAAAACATAGGTTATACACTTATACACAAACCCTATTCTTATGTTATATTGTATACACATATCCTCTATACATGGGTTATAACATAATGTCACAGTATAATTTACATAATTAATACTTCAAGGTAGTAGATGTGATATGGAAATGTAACATACATATAATCCATGTACATTTTATCACACTAGTATACTTTATTAAAATTCTAGTTTACAATATGCTCATGGTATATTATTTTACTATATATCCACATACATACTGTCACATACACATTTCATGATGTATTTCTGTAGTTTCATTAAATCTTAATATATGGTTACTATATATAGTATAGTCACATAAGTGTCGTACTACACTATATAATGCAGTTGTATTCCATATATATAATATATTTAATTATTGCACACTTGCACATAACAGTCAATATAATCTTATTATATTAATAACTTGCTTTTTTATTTTATGTCAAATAGATAAATTATTTATTGATTAATTAACAATAATATTAATTAATCCATTTCTTATTGATTAACGTAATTATTAATCTCTATAACAATTAATATAAATTAATCGTTCACTTAATAATTCCTTCGTTGATTAATATCAACATAAAGTACTTTTATCCTATGGTTTATTAATGTCACACATATCACATTAGTGTTCCATTTCATTTTATAGAAGAAAACCAAGTTTCTCCAACTGACCACTGGCGCAGCTGCGCCAGTTTGTACTGTTGGGAGGGCGCAGCTGCGCCGTACCCTGACAGTGCCAAATTGGTTTAGTTTCAAGCCAGTATCAACCTCCATCGCCATACTAGTTTTACACGACATGAATTAGCTTCCACATTATTGATATTACTAATCTAAGAGTGTATTCACTCCTTATATGGAATCACATAATCATATTCAGATAATCTTCCTAGTTCTCTTTTAACTTGCTTAGTGAATTTCCTCGGTTCACATTATGCCACACAAGGCACTTCACAAGTGCTCATCACATTTCCAAACTTCTTAATTCGTACTAATCGAATGCGAATCAATTTAATTCCTCAACTTACAAAGCATTAACATTTATATTCAATAAATATTTATTCTATTAATATATTCATTTAATAAGATGTGGAAATTCTCGGGTATTACATCCTCCCCTCTTATAAAAATTCCGTCCCAAAATTGCTACAAGGTTACACAAATAGATGGGGATAATCCCTTATTTTCCTATCTTCTAACTCCCACGTAGCCTCCTCGACATCATGGTTATGCCAAAGTACTTTTACAGAGGAAATGACTTTGTTTCTTTAAGTTTGCTCTTTCCTATCTAGAATTTGGACATGAATTTCTTCATATGCTAAGTTCTTCTCCACATGAATGGGTTCATAAGAAATCACGTGCTTGTAGTTAGACTTGTATGGACGTAACACAGATATGTAAAACACGTTATGAATGTGCTCCAACTCGGGTGGTAATGCAAATTTTTACACCACCTCGCCCACTCGATTTAGTATCTCGAACGGTCCTATGAATCTTGGACTCATTTTTCCTTCCTTTCCGAAATGGATTTTTCCTTTCCATGGAGATACCTTCAAGAATACAAAACTGCCGACTTTGAAGTCTCGGTCATGCCAATACAAAACTGCGTATTTCTTCTGGCGATCTTGAGCTGCTACTAGTCGGGCTCTTATCACTGTCACCACGTCTGCAGTTTGTTGTACTAACTCTGGTCCGAGTATTCATCGCTCTCCTACTTTGTCCCAACATAATGGTGTTCTGCACTTTTTTCTGTAAAGAGCTTCGTACGGTGGCATGCCGATACTCGCATGGTAACTATTATTATACACAAATTTGACTAAGGGTAGGTGGTCGTCCCAATTTCCCTTGAAGTCCATCACGTAAGTCCTAAGCATGTCCTCTAGCATTTGTATAGTTCGCTCACTTTGTCCGTCTGTCTGAGGATGATAAGCGGTACTCAACCTTAACTGTGTTCCCATCCTCTCTTGCAAGCTTCTCCAAAAATTTGACGTGAATCGCGGGTCTCGATCAGAGACAATTGACACCGACACTCCATGTCGTGAAATAATCTCCTTTACGTACAGACTCGCTAATAGATTCAAACTGTAGTGGATCTTGATCAGTAGAAAATGTGCAATTTTTGTAAGTCAATCCACGATAACCCAAATGGCATCATAACCTTTCTACGTAACTGGAAGTCCTACTACGAAATCCATCGTAATGTGCTCCCATTTCCACTCTGGTATTTCCAACGATTGTAGTAAACCACTCGACCACTGATGCTCTGCTTTTACGCGTTGGCAAGTTAAACATCTACTAACGCACTCTACAACTTCCCGTTTCTAATTGAGCCACCAAAAATGTTGCCTCAAGTCTCGGTACATCTTAGTGTCTCCCGGATGAACGAAAAACATCGTATTGTGTGCCTCGTGCAAAATCTCTTCTCTTAACTCGGTTACCGTTGGTACCCACACTCTCCCTTCAAATCTTAAGATACTATCTTTACTTATTCAAAATTTCCCTTCCTCATTTTCTGAAATCCTTTTCCTGATCTTTTCACATTCCTCATCTTTCTCCTGTGCTTCTTTTACTCTATCCAACAATGTCGGTTAAGCTTTCATTATAAATAACTTCTTTTCAAACCTCTCGAGTCCCTTTACCTCTATTTCCAATTTCTCTATCTCTCTTATTAACTCTTCTTGAGTCGTTAATTGAAATAATTTCTCTCTTCCTTTCCTGCTCAGAGCGTCGGCAACCACGTTTGCCTTCCCAGGGTGATAAAGAATATTACAGTCATAATCTTTGATCAATTCCAACCACCTTCTCTAACGCGTATTCTTTCTATGTGAAGATATATTTTAGACTTTTGTGGTCCGTGTATATCTCACATTTTTCTCCGTACAAATAATGTCTCCATATCTTTAACGAAAAAACTATTGCCGCTAACTCTAAGTCATGAGTAGGGTATCATTTTTCGTATTCATTCAACTGTCGTGTTGCATAAGCACACAACCATGTCCCTTGTGTGATGCGTCACTATATACCACAAAATTTCCCGCATCATCTAGTAATGATAACACAGGCGCTTCGCTTAATCTCTTCTTTAACTCTTGAAAACTTTCTTCGCATTTGTCGGTCCATACAAATTTCACCGCCTTCCTCGTCAGATTAATCAACGAGGTTGCTATCTTAGAAAAATCATGGATGAATCTTCGATAATACACAACTAATGTAAGACCCCAAATTATTAATAAATGAAATTTAATTCCTCTATTTATTATTTTGAAATAGTAAGGGTTGATTTGATTAATGTGGTTAGTTATGGGTAAAATGCGCAAATATTTTAAATAAGCAAGTGGTCCTAAAATATTCATTATTGTCGGGGAATATTTGTTTGGTCGTGGAATATTCTTGTTGTCGGGAAATATTCGTACGACGGCGCAGCCTTGTGTGGGCCCCATAACGGAAAGCGATTGGATGAAGAAAACGACAAAAATAAATTGTTTATAAATAACGGCATAGTTGTTACCGTTAATACTGTTGGAATACCCGGTGGTTAAAACACAGTAATACGCGTTGTTGCACAGTAGCACACGGTATTGCACCAATTATTGATTCTTACATAAGAAGGCACTACTCAATAATTGTTACAGTAATTACTGTTCAATATTGTATTTTATTGATTCAATAATTGCTGCGTTGATATTTTATATTACTGTTGTTTCAATAATTGTCACTACGCAGTATTTTTCATTATCGGAGCAATAATTCATATTATCTGAATAATATTATTAGATAACATTATTGGCAATATCTAAAAAGTTCTGTCTAAGGAGAGGTTTGGTCATCTAATTGCGCGCCAGTAAGGAGAAATCCTTATTGAAAAGTCCCCCTCTTTCCTGGGAACTGCATGGTTGCCAGTACTGTGGTTCTGTAATATTATTTGTGTATAATTAATTATTAATTTATATGATGAGGAAAATAGTAATTTTATGTGGATATAGATAGAGAAAAATTTTAATGTGACAATTGTTGAAAATTAATATTTTATCTTTTTCTGATAAAATAATTCATTTAAATATATTATTTTAATAATATATTGATGGTGGTATTTTTACAATGAATGTGGGATATATGAGTATATGAGGAGGAAGAGTATTTTTGTGGCATTAAATGATTAACACATGTTTTGTGTGTTGGTGGACATAATTCTTGACCGAAAATTTATTATTGACTGTAAAATTGCCCGTTTGTGAATTTCGGTCAATTTCTGTTTGGAATTTGGAAAAACTTTCTTCTGCAAAGTTGTAGAGAATTGAATTTCCTATAAAAAAAATAGCGAGATTCGAATTTGCTGATAAAATGGCTATTTATTATGAATTATTGAAGTTCTGAAGTTCCGAAATAATTGATTTTTGGAAGTTTTATTTATTATTTTGAAGAAAAACGTTTTTTGGCATTTAAGTGGGCTAACATGTGATATAAATGGGCTGAGATCAGATGTCTAGAGGTGGGCTAAGGAAAATTTGATAAATATATTATTATTATATTAAATTTTCTGCTTTGGTATTCTAAGCATTTTCCTATAAATAGGGTGCTTAGGTTAGAATTGAAAATCACACCAGAAACAGAAGTTTCTCTCTATTTCTCTCTCTATATCGAGCGTATTCTTGTGAGTATTTGATACTTTGAGTGTTGCTATACGGTGCAAGTTTCCTTCAGCACTATATCTAGTATTCCAGTCAGAAGTACCGTCTTTCCGAGGTAAGGGATGTTATTTCTTCTTAAATGATATTATTTTCTTCAATATCATTATGCCGAAGTATTGATTTGAATTTTTATCAAATTTGGAACTTTTCATGTTGGGGTTACTATTTATGAGTTACTATTCACGAGTTACTATTCACGAGTTACTATTCACCGAAAAATGAAATTTCCTTCTTTTCGTCCAAATATCTATTCTGGATACTAGCTTTGATTGTATCCATGTTTTGATCATTCTTGAATTTTACTTCACTATGATAAGGTATTTTTGGACATGGATAAATCGAAATACGAATCCTTAATATTTGTTATTTTGCTTCACTGGATTCGTTTTCTTTAAAATATTTTTCATCATCCTCAGTCTTAAATGATGATATAACTGAATATCTTTGACA
Source organism: Panax notoginseng (assembly GCA_016801055.1). NCBI lineage: Eukaryota > Viridiplantae > Streptophyta > Magnoliopsida > Apiales > Araliaceae > Panax > Panax notoginseng. Next base: position 134,532,848 of record CM029013.1, on the reverse strand, counting down.
TGTAGTGCAAAGATGAATAATTTCTGATGAATATCTTTGGCCCGTAGTGCAAAGATGAACAGGTGTTGAGGTGAACATGACCAACTGATGGATATCTTTGGCCTGCAGTGCAAAGATGACTATTTGATTCAAGATATTTATTGATTGTTGTTACAGGGATAAAATGTTGATGATGGACTTTTAAATTCATAGATAATCGTAGATTTCACTCTCTACGTAACTTCTCTATGAATTATTATTTTTCGCTGCGAATATTGAATTAAAACTTGTTGTCTATTGTATTCTATTAAATTTTTCCTGTTGAAGACTAACGATAATTTGTTGTATATTATCTTAGTCATAATATTCTTTACTGGGCTAGTTGAGCTCACCCTTTTCCTTGTTGTTCCATTTTCTTCTCAGGAGGCGAGAATGTAGCAGGTACTAGTCGGGGTATGGAATGAAGGTTCTAGGAAGTTGTTTTAGTAGTCCTCACCATTTTTTTTTGTAAAATATTGTTCCAATAATTGTAATGAGGACTTATTTGAGTATGGATATTGTCTAGATGACAATATTTGTATTTACACTCACAATTTTTATGTTGTATTAATAAAGTTGTAGTTGTTTCTGTACCATGTTATTGACGACTCAGAATAGGTGTTGTATACCTGTTTTGGGGGCGTCACAGTTGGTATCAGAGCTTAGGGATATGATCTCTAGCGGAGATCGGGGAATAGAACTAGGAGGGGAGAGACGAGTAAATCCTTCGCTAGTGTGTCCTACCTAAGCTTATTTGTTGGTCGGTCATAATATAGGGATATTATGTGATTTGTTAATTTGTTAAATTAACCCTTGTTTTATGGCAGTATTTGAGAATGTCGACTGAGAATGTTAACAGTGGAGTAAATGAAACCGTGGAGACACCTGTACTCACCAACGAGGAGAACGTGCAACAGGCTGGCAATGTTCCTCTTGTGAACAACACCATTAAGCAGACGATGAACGATGAGATGTTTAGAAGCTTTTTGCGATTCATGCAAAACCAGACGAAAGAGATTCCTGTTCAAAATATAGGAAGAAACAATGGCAAAGCACAGCTGGTCATAGCCAAGCAGTTCAAAGAGTTGGGACCACCAGAATTCTGGGGAAAGCCAGATCCGATTAAGGCGGAGACATGGGTCAAGCAAATTACCAAGATATTTGATGTATTGGGATGCACGGAGGAACAGAAGGTTCCATTCGCCACCTTTATGTTCCGTGGCGAGGCAGACTACTGGTGGGAATCTGTGAAGCGTATCCATCCAGCCGCACTCAGCATGTCTTGGGAGACATTTCAGAAACTATTCAATGACAAGTACTTTCCTGAAAGTATTCGTCATATGAAGGAGGTAGAGTTTATTAGACTGGAGCAGAATAACATGACGGTGTCCCAGTACGAGGCGAAGTTTGCAGAGTTGTCCAGGTTTGCACCTCATTTGGTGGAGAATGAGGAACGTATGACACGGATGTTTCTGAGAGGTTTGAAACCCGGCATACGTCAATATCTCATTTCTCATAAATTTTCTCTCTATTCAGATGTTGTCAACAAGGCTCAATTATTGGAGCGAGATAACGAGTACGGTCAACCGAGGGACCACAACCAGGATCATATCGGTGACAACAGTCATCAGAACAATGATAACCAGCGGAGAAAGAAAAGTACAGACAAGAACGGTAACCACTCTGGTGGTAATCGTGGCTATGAAAATAGAAGAAGCGAGTCGGGAGGAGATTTTAAAAAGAGGAGATTCAACAATGATAATACGAAGACGTCAGCACCAGCAGCAACTGGTTCCAAGGGAGGAGAACGACCACCGGTCATATGCTATAAATGTGGAAAAGAGGGACATATCAGCCCAAACTATCCACAACAGTTCAAGGTATGCTATAATTGTGGAAAGGAAGGGCATATCGCTCGAGATTGTACGATAGCGAAACCAAGTTCAGCGGGGACGGTGACTCAAAAGGCTGCCCCAGAAAAGTCAAAGTCAACGGTTCCTGGAAGAGCCTTTGTCGTGACTGATCAACATGCGAGGAACCCAAACGAGGTGATCACGGGTAAGCTAATCATAAATTCATGTGAAGTTTATACCTTACTAGATACCGGTGCTACCCATTCATTTATTTCTCCTGCTTGTGCTCAACGTTTAAACTTGACTCCGGAGAAATTAGACTTTGATTTATCTGTGGAGACTCCGTTAGGGGAAACTTTCATCACATCCACTATTTATAAATCTTGTTTGATCCAAGTTGGCACCATCACCTTACCTGTTGACCTTATCTCTTTAAAGATACTTGCATTTGACGTGATTTTAGGAATTGATTGGTTAACTACTCATCATGCCAAAATTGATTGTTTTCGTAAGGTGGTTAGTTTTCATATTCCTAATCAACCTGTTATTCGAATTCAAGCAACAAAGCCATTAAAATCAATCACTGTCATATCAAGTCATAAAGCCATTCGTTTATTGAAAAACGGATGTCAAGCTTTCCTAGCCCATGTTATGGATTTGAATAAAGACACGTCAAATTTGAATAATATTCCTGTTGTTAGTAACTTTCCTGACGTATTTCCTGAAGAACTTCCCGGTCTACCCCCAGAACGTGAAGTTGAATTCTTTATTGATCTTGAACCTGGTACAAAGCCCATTTCTAAAATCCCATATCGAATGGCTCCTATTGAACTTCAGGAGTTAAAAGTCCAACTCAAGAGTTGTTGGACATTGGCTTCATTCGTCCTAGTACATCTCCTTGGGGTGCTCCTGTTTTATTTGTAAAGAAGAAAGACGGGAGTATGCGACTTTGTATCGATTACCGAGAATTAAACCATGTCACTATCAAGAATAGGTATCCGCTACCTCGTATTGATGACCTGTTTGACCAGTTACAAGGAGCACAATTCTTTTCAAAAATCGATCTTCGTTCTGGATATCATCAGCTGAAGGTTAAAACTGAGGATATTCCAAAGACTGCCTTTAGAACTCGGTACGGGCATTATGAATTCTTAGTCATGTCTTTTGGATTGACTAATGCTCCTGCGGCTTTCATGGATATGATGAACCGAGTATTCAAGGATTATTTAGATCAGTTCGTTGTTATCTTTATTGATGACATCCTTATATATTCCAAAAGCCGTGAAGATCATGAGCACCATTTGAAGCTGGTACTCCAAAGGCTGCGTGAAAACAAGCTATATGCTAAGTTGAAGAAATGCGAGTTCTGGCTTGAGGAAGTAGCATTCCTAGGGCACGTGGTGTCAAAACATGGAGTATCTGTGGACCCGGCGAAGATTGAAGCAATACAAAGCTGGGAGCAACCGAAGACGGTGACCGATGTACGTAGCTTTTTGGGCTTAGCTGGTTATTATCGGAGATTCGTAGAAGGGTTTTCTCGAATCGCTACCCCGTTAACTCAGCTGACTCGGAAAGATATCAAATTCGTATGGAGCGAAGAATACGAGAAGAGTTTCCAAGAGCTTAAGAGGAGACTCATTTTGGTACCTGTTCTGACAATACCATCTGGTTCGGATGGATTTGTTATCTACAGCGATGCTTCAGGTAAAGGGTTAGGATGTGTTCTCATGCAACGTGAGAAAGTCATAGCCTATGCCTCGCGATAACTTAAAGAATATGAGAGAAATTATCCTACTCATGATCTAGAGTTGGCAGCAGTCGTTTTCGCGCTAAAGATCTGGAGGCACTATCTATATAGGGAGAAAGTGGAGATATATTCAGACCATAAAAGCCTCAAATATTTCTTCACTCAGAAAGAACTCAACATGCGGCAACGACGTTGGCTCGAGCTGTTAAAAGATTACGACCACACTATTCAATACCATCCTGGAAAAGCAAACGTGGTAGCTGACGCGTTGAGTAGAAGATCATATGCAGGAACGAGTGCGATGATGTCAAGTATACGCGTAGAACCAACTTTAATCGATAAAGTTAAAGTTGCTCAAGCTACAGACCCGGAGCTGATGCGTATGAAGAAGAAAGTGCAAGAAGGTGCTATTCCAGAAGCAAGAATCGATGAAGAAGGAATACTTCGAGTTCACTCCAAACTTTGTGTTCCTAACGATTCTAATTTAAAGTACAAGATCATGATGGAGGCACACAATACACCATTTGTAATCCATCCTGGAAGTACTAAAATGTATCGTGATCTTCGACATACATTTTGGTGGAACAATATGAAGAGAGAGATTGCAAAGTTTATCTCGAGGTGTTTAACTTGTCAACATGTAAAGGCGGAGCATCAAGTACCAAAGGGTCCATTGCAACCACTTGAGATTCTGAAATGGAAGTGGGAACACATTACCATGGATTTTGTTACGGGTCTTCCCACTGTTTCTCAAGGCATAAATGCTATTTGGGTTATAGTTGATAGATTAACCAAGTCTGCTCATTTCTTGCCGATACGGGAGACTTATTCCCTTGAACGTCTTGCTAGTATGTACGTGAATGAGATTGTAAGGTTGCACGGCATGCCAGTATCCATAGTTTCGGATCGTGACCCAAGATTCACTTCAAGATTTTGGGTTAGCTTGCAAAAAGCTATGGGCACGGATTTATGGTTCAGTTCGGCATACCATCCTCAAACGGACGGGTAATTAGAGAGGACTATTCAAACTCTTGAAGATCTATTAAGACTTTGTGTCCTCGATTTCAAAGGAAGTTGGGATAAGTACCTACCATTGGTGGAATTCTCCTACAACAACAGTTATCAGGCAAGTATAGGTGTAGCTCCCTTTGAAGCATTGTATGGACGAAAGTGTCGCTCTCCAGTATGTTGGGATGAGGTGGGAGAAGCAACGTTATTGGGACCAGAGTTGGTACGAATGACTACAGAGAAGATCCAAACGATTCGACAACGTATACAAACGGCACAGGATCGACAAAAGAGTTATGTGGATCTTCATCGAAAGGACATGAAATTTGACATTGGGGATCATGTATTATTACGTGTAGCTCCATGGAAAGGAGTTACAAGATTTGGGAAGAGAGGAAAGCTCAATCCACGATTTATTGGTCCATTTCAGATTCTTGACCGAGTAGGAAATGTGTCCTATAGACTTGCGTTACCTCCAAGTATGTCTCGTGTTCATAATGTTTTTCATATATCTGTGCTTCGTAAATATGTGAAAGACCCGAACCATGTTATTGAGTTAGAATCGGACGAGATAGCTGAAGACTTAACGTACGAGGAGGTACCTGTCAAGATCATGGATAAGAAGGAGCATGTCCTACGCACGAAGGTCATACCACAAGTTAAAGTTTTGTGGAGAAACCATGCTATTGAGAAAATGACCTGGGAGTTGGAAACGGAAATGAAAGCGAGGTATCCTCATCTTTTCGAAACACCAGGTACGTATGTCAATTTCGAGGACGAAATTTCATAAGGAGGGGAGGTTGTAAGACCCCAAATTATTAATAAATGAAATTTAATTCCTCTATTTATTATTTTGAAATAGTAAGGGTTGATTTGATTAATGTGGTTAGTTATGGGTAAAATGCGCAAATATTTTAAATAAGCAAGTGGTCCTAAAATATTCAGTATTGTCGGGAAATATTTGTTTGGTCGTAGAATATTCTTGTTGTCGGGAAATATTCGTACGACGGCGCAGCCTTGTGTGGGCCCCCATAACGGAAAGCGATTGGATGAAGAAAATGACAAAAATAAATTGTTTATAAATAACGGCATAGTTGTTACCGTTAATACTGTTGGAATACCCGGTGGTTAAAACACAGTAATACGCGTTGTTGCACAGTAGCACACGGTATTGCACCAATTATTGATTCTTACGTAAGAAGGCACTACTCAATAATTGTTACAGTAATTACTGTTCAATATTGTATTTTATTGATTCAATAATTGCTGCGTTGATATTTTATATTACTGTTGTTTCAATAATTGTCACTACGCAGTATTTTTCATTATCGGAGCAATAATTCATATTATCTGAATAATATTATTAGATAACATTATTGGCAATGTCTAGAAAGTTCTGTCTAAGGAGAGGTTTGGTCATCTAATTGCGCGCCAGTAAGGAGAAATCCTTATTGGAAAGCCCCCTCTTTCCTGGGAACTGCCTGGTTGCCAGTACTGTGGTTCTGTAATATTATTTGTGTATAATTAATTATTAATTTATATGATGAGGAAAATAGTAATTTTATGTGGATATAGATAGAGAAAAATTTTAATGTGACAATTGTTGAAAATTAATATTTTATCTTTTTCTGATAAAATAATTCATTTAAATATATTATTTTAATAATATATTGATGGTGGTATTTTTACAATGAATGTGGGATATATGAGTATATGAGGAGGAAGAGTATTTTTGTGGCATTAAATGATTAACACATGTTTTGTGTGTTGGTGGACATAATTCTTGACCGAAAATTTATTATTGACTGTAAAATTGCCCGTTTGTGAATTTCGGTCAATTTCTGTTTGGAATTTGGAAAAACTTTCTTCTGCAAAGTTGTAGAGAATTGAATTTCCTATAAAAAATAGCGAGATTCGAATTTGCTGATAAAATCGCTATTTATTATGAATTATTGAAGTTCTGAAGTTCCGAAATAATTGATTTTTGGAAGTTTTATTTATTATTTTGAAGAAAAACGTTTTTTGGCATTTAAGTGGGCTAACATGTGATATAAATGGGCTGAGATCAGATGTCTAGAGGTGGGCTAAGGAAAATTTGATAAACATATTATTATTATATTAAATTTTCTGCTTTGGTGTTCTAAGCATTTTCCTATAAATAGGGTGCTTAGGTTAGAATTGAAAATTACACCAGAAACACAAGTTTCTCTCTATTTCTCTCTCTATATCGAGCGTATTCTTGTGAGTATTTGATACTTTGAGTGTTGCTATACGGTGCAAGTTTTCTTCAGCACTATATCTAGTATTCCAGTCAGAAGTACCGTCTTTCCGAGGTAAGGGATGTTATTTCTTCTTAAATGATATTATTTTCTTCAATATCATTATGCCGAAGTATTGATCTGAATTTTTATCAAATTTGGAACTTTTCATGTCGGGGTTACTATTCACGAGTTACTATTCACGAGTTACTATTCACCGAAAAATGAAATTTCCTTCTTTTCGTCCAAATATCTATTCTGGATACTAGCTTTGATTGTATCCATGTTTTGATCATTCTTGAATTTTACTTCACTATGATAAGGTATTTTGGGACATGGATAAATCGAAATACGAATCCTTAATATTTGTTATTTTGCTTCACTGGATTCGTTTTCTTTAAAATATTTTTCATCATCCTCAGTCTTAAATGATGATATAACTGAATATCTTTGGCCTGTAGTGCAAAGTTGAATAATTTCTGATGAATATCTTTGGCCCGTAATGCAAAGATGAACAGGTGTTGAGGTGAACATGACCAACTGATGGATATCTTTGGCCTGTAGTGCAAAGATGACTATTTAATTCAAGATATTTATTGATTGTTGTTACAGGGATAAAATGTTGATGATGGGCTTTTAAATTCATAGATAATCGTAGATTTCATTCTCTACGTAACTTCTCTATGAATTATTATTTTCCGCTGCGAATATTGAATTAAAACTTGTTGTCTATTGTATTCTATTAAATTTTTCCCTGTTGAAGACTAACGATAATTTGTTGTATATTATCTTAGTCATAATATTTTTTACTGGGCTAGTTGAGCTCACCCTTTTTCTTGTTGTTCCATTTTCTTCTCAGGAGGCGAGAATGTAGCAGGTACTAGTCGGGGTATGGAATAAAGGTTCTAGGAAGTTGTTTTAGTAGTCCTCACCATTTTTTTTTGTAAAATATTGTTCCAATAATTGTAATGAGGATTTATTTGAGTGTGGATATTGTCTAGATGACAATATTTGTATTTACACTCATAATTTTTATGTTGTATTAATAAAGTTGTAGTTGTTTCTGTACCATGTTATTGACGACTCAGAATAGGTGTTGTATACCTGTTTTGGGGGCGTCACATATTATCCTTCCACTAGCCCTTCAATGATAAACATCTTTATCTTAGAAGGCAGCATGTTTCGTAATAAACACCTTTTACTAAGTAGGATTATAGAACATATACAATAAACTTACTTTAGGATGTCCCACAAATCTATACTTGTCAAATTTTGTCCCAAGCTTATCCTTTGAAACCTTTTTCACATAAGTTGGACAACCCCTTATCTTAACATACTTAAGATTAGGAATCCTCCTTGTCTATAACTTTTATAGAGTCTTGGGGTTGAATTTTGAGATTACCTTTTCGTAGATATGCAGCCATTTCTAGGGAATGACCCCAAAAGGATACTAGAATGTAAAATCATTATGGACCGTACCATGTCCAAAAAGGTATGAATTTTTCTTTAAGATACATCAATCAATTATTGTGTATCAAGAGGCGTCCATTATGAGAAAACCATTTGAGATGATCTAGAAACTTATTGCACAAGTATTTATTCCTTGATCTAATCAAAGAATTTTAATAATTTGCCAATTTGTTTCAATTCTGAATTCTTTGAACCTTTCAAATAATTCACACTTGTATTTCAGCAAATACACGCATTTAACTCTTTGAATGATCATCTCCTTTTTTTATTCTAGTTTGTTCAATATGCAAAATTATTTTCACGTAATTCAAGTTTACAAAATCCATTAAGTGATATTCTAGTTCTATACAAAACATTATTATTATTATAAATAGAACAATAATTGTTCTTAAATATAATACCAAAGATTTCATTGTCCAACAATAAAATGGAAATAATATTTCTAACAAGAACTGGAATACAATAACAACTTATTGACTTAATATATTTGCCCGTAGGCATTGCTAAACAATAAGTTTATATGGCTAATGTGGCAACCTTTGCTTCATTTCCCACACATAGGATTACTTATATTTGTTTAGCTTTCTACTTCTGCTTGGTCCCTTCATAAATCTATATTTATGATAACCAAAGTCGGTATCCAACACCCAAGTAGAACCTTGACTTAAAAAGAAATTTATTTTAAATCATGAACAAATTTGGATTTGTAACCGAAACTTCACTAAGCTTCTTTGGTTAGCCTCTGCAAGATGCTTCTCGCAGTTTCTTTCCAGTGTCTGGGCTTATTGCAGTGGAAGCAAACTCCTTTGCTATCCGTATCAGTTTTGTTCCTATTATCCTTTGTTTTTGCCTTTCTATTTACCTTCTTAGAATCATTCTTCTTTTCAGAAGATCCTTTGGCCCCTACCAGTCAGACTTGGTCTTTCTTGGTTGGAAAGTGACTCTCAACATTTTTCAACATGTTAAGCAAATCAGCAAAACTAATATCTAGCTTGTTCATATGAAAAATTCACAACAATTGTGAAAGGAGTCCGGGAGTGAGTGCAAGATCAAATCTTGGCTCAACTCTCCATCCATGACAAAACTCGTTGTCCTAACTATTCAATTAAATTGATCATCATTAGGAAATGTGTCTGTACTGTAGTGCCTTCGGTCATTCTAGATCAAAAGAGCTCCTTAGATATCTGATATCTATTAGTCCTACTTTCCTCACCATCAACTACTTGACTTGCAGGAGTATAGTAGGAGCATTCATAGTTTCATGCTGACGCTGAAGCTCATTACTCATGGATGCGAGCATGATGCATTGAGCCAACTTTGCATCATCTTGCCACTTTCTAAAAGTAGCAATCTCTTCCTCAGAAGCATTGTCTGCAACCATTACAGGGATAGGCGTATTAAGGACATAAAATAGTTTTTCAGCCATGAGAACTATTCTCAAATTCTTTAACTAATCCGAGTAATTCGGTCCGGTTAATTAACATCAAATATGTTTCGCAGTGATAGTAATCTAGACATTGTAAAATTCTGTAAATGAATTTATTCTTAACAACATTTTAGCATACATTCTTTTATTAATTACCAAAATAAATTAGGTCTTATTTTAAATTGGTATCTCTCACTATTTTTATCAAACTATATTACCCTCACTTATATAGTTCGGCAAAATCTAATTAAAAATTTACTAGTGAGAATAAGGATCTCATTTCAAATGTATATAGCCTTGTGGTGACACAACAAACTATATATAAATAAATAGATAGACAAATCTTGTCAATTACATCAACTATGCAACTCCTTGTATTTTACCTCTTAGATTAATTTGATCAAGTGGTGGCACATCCGAATCGACTCCATATATTCAAAAAAGAAAAATATTGTCCTTGTGGTGACACAACAAAACGACATTGTTCAATTTTCTTTATAAGCATCAAATGTGATAAAATTAACATATCAAAGAATTAAGATAAGCCTTGTGGTGACACAACAAACTTATAATAATTAATTGATACTCTATTATTTTTATCATGTTAGAAGGCGACGTTCGATATTCCAAATATCTTTGAACGCTTAGGATTTAATATAAAAAATTTGAGGGGTTTGTTATTAATTTGTCTCATCTTGTTTAACACACGTGCACATATATAAATAAAATACGCGTCATATTAATTAACATGCGAAGCATGTTTGCATAATATATAATATATATAGTATAAGCATGCACATATAGAATACTATATTCTACCTGGATTGATTATGAACTTTTATTCTAGTTTGGTTCACTAGAGCCACCAAGTGAACCAAAAGGTCAAACCTAGGGTGCAAGAATTAAATTTAAATATAATTATTACATTTAAATCTCGGGCTCCATTACAAACGGGTCTTCAAGCGCTCCTTGCTCCTTGATCTCCAATTCTTCAAAATTAATTCTAACTATTCCTATTACAAAACTATTTAAAATAAATAGAAATCTTGATCAGCAGTCAAGGGAAAGTACATAAGAGGGAGTTAGAATTTACATTAAGAAAAATTTAGAGAAGACGAGGTACGCATACCCCATTTAATAAAACTCATACATTCATGCATCCAACTAAAATAAAATTCAATCACATTGGTCAATAGTCCATAATCAATTCTATTTATTATCATACACATCACCATATGCATCAATAAATAATAATCATCTCATGAATAATGAACATTCAATATATTTATTGATATCATTTAATGGACAAATTTAGTTAGCATAAAATTTAATTTTGAATCAAAATAAACTCCTTTATTTTAATCCAAATTTAAATCAAAATAAACCTCTTTTATTTTAATTTATCCAATTTTGAATAAAATAAACTATTTTATTTTAATCAAAATAAACTCCTTTATTTTAATTAATTATGGAATCCAATTCTATGTAAAAAAATTAAAAAAAATAAAAAACTCCTTTATTTAAAGGAAACACGGATTCTTTTTCCTATTCACAAATAAACTCCTTTATTTTTGAATAATATGAAATCTTATTTCATATCTAAATAAACTCATTTATTTAAAGAAACATGAAATCTAATTTTGACTCCAATTAGTTATCATAGAATCCAATTCCAACTCCAATTAGTTAGCATAAAATCTAATTTTAAAATTAAAATAAACTCTTTTATTTTAATATTAAAATAAACCTTTAATTTTAAGATTAAAATAAATATTTTATTTTAATTATAAAATAATTAAGAATAATATATATATAAATTGTATATATATATATGTGTGTGTGTGTGTGTGTGTGTGTGTGTGTGTGTGTGTGTGTGTGTGTGTGTGTGTGTGTGTGTGTGTGTGTGTGTGTGTGTGTGTGAAATCATGATACAGGATGCATTAAACCATTCCTTGAAGGAAACAAAAGAATCTTAATACGTGATAACCCTTGTAAACTTGTTAACATGATTATATATATATATATATATACATATATATATATATATATATATATATATATATATATATATATATATATGTATGTATTAACGTAATCCCCTCTTATAACCACGGATAAGATCCAGCGAAAAAGAAAAAAAATGGGATTCACGAATTTTTTTATTTTTTTAATTGATTTTATACAATAAAATTATGCCCAATTAAATTGTTCTAAATACATATCAATATACATATTAAATTAAAATAATTAATAATTTGCATAAAGATTTGGCTCTGATGCCACTGTTAGGTTTGTAATATTCATGAACGCAATTAAATTGCATAAAATAAGCGAAAACGTGGAAAATCAGAGTTTAAAAATTTTACAAACCATATACCCGGATCATCCTTTATGCACAATTATTAATTAAACGAAAAGATAAAGAACAAGAATCATACCCTTGAATATTCGAGCTTCCTCGGGTACGAGTTCACCTCCAAATCATTTCGCGTTCAACTTGAATTCACCGGGTTTGGTTCCTTTCTTTGATCAACGTTTGCCACCCAAGTGTTTGGCCTCTAGAGGTAATCCACCAAGGAAGAAGAAAGATTCAAGAAGATGGGTGGTTGGCTAAACCCTAGTTTTCTATCTCTATAGAAAAATGTATGCTCTCCAATAAGTGGAATCACGTCTGTTGTAAAAAAGTTAACAACAACCTCACTCATAATAAGACTCCTCTTATTTATAGATGTGGGCAACCCTCCTTAACAATTAAGGAATTGAATTTTATTTTAATTAATTAAACTCCTTTAATTAATTATGCTCCCAATCTTATTAGGAATAATTAATTAAAATCTTTTAATTAATTAGCCTCCTAAATTTATTAGGAATATATGAGAGTACTTTTATTAATTAATTCTCAAACTCCTTTAGGAATTAAATAATAATAATAGTAATAATAATAATAAGACTCCTCTTATTAATTTATATTTAATATTTCTAAAATATTAAATAATAAATATTAAGCTATTTAATTTATTCTATCACCATAGATTAAATTAAATATACTTAAATTATTATTACGATTATGCCATTAACTTCTTAAATAATTATTCTTCCTTTTATGGTGTGACCCTTTAGGTTCTCCATATTAAACCGGTTGTGATTAAATCAATTAGAACAATTCTAATCTTATTTAAATAAATAAATAAAAATATTAATTTATTAAAATAAATAATATTTGTTCTACAATAGGGATAAGCCTCCCTAGCGATTAACGACTTTCCAGATAATATAGATTTCATCATTAATCATAAAAGAACCTTTGAAGAAATAGTTACCGTACAATTCAATCATTCCACCATATAATGTCCCAATTAAATATAAGACATGGAATTACTGTCAAGTCTTATTTTATTTAATTATATCTATTTCGACTCTTAAATGCACAATTCCAAATAATACAAATTAGAAACTCCTTTCTAATTTCATTCTTCCTTGGCTAAGGACTACTGGGTTGTCATTTATCGAATCACATAGGATATTTCTCTTCTTTTACTAGAAGTGGTAGATCTTTATTGATCATACATTATCTCCATGTACAACTTATTATACCCAAGTATACCCTTTGATATACCCTAAAGGTCTTAAGGAATAAGTCAAAGTATAACTCATCATACACAAGATACTATGATGATCTCAAGTCCAAGGATCACTTGTACTATTATCACTATAGGAATTCCTATTGACAGGCAAGTAAAACTCCATTAGGTATTCCTTAGCGAGTCACGTTCAGTGAACTTATTCTCTAATAAGCACATTCATACTTGCTTTAGTGTCTCCACACAAATGATCATAAGATCAATCATCCTCATCCAATGAGCAAGCAACGTATGTACTAATCTATCCGGATTCACTAATCCCCAATTTAGTAATCCAACGATTGGGAACTATTTTAGTTTTAAGCTTTCTAAGAATTTAGATCTCATTAGAATGATCATCATCATTATTCTAAAAGCATTGCTTAAAACTATGGATTTATCACATATAATAAAGCATCATCATGTAAATAATTAAATGCCTTTAATTAATTAATACTTTTTATTAATAAATGAATAAGATTATTACAAAGTATATGTTTTATCATCAAACATGATTGGCTTGTGTGCATACTACTTTCACCTATAACCTATCTATCTGATATACACATGAGAAAGGAATCACCCTCTTAACATGCATATAATAAATAGCGCGGCACAGACATTCCAATGATTATCAGTGCCAGAAACCAAGTGGTTTTTACACCAAGTACAATTCAACTCCCATACGAAGAATCATACAAGTTAGCTGCTGACATAAGTCCTCAATTGAAATCCCCACCTAATCTTAACTCCATTCTCCATACGAATTTCATTTAATCCGTATCCATAATCCTTTCCTGAATCTGTACCAATTAATAGTACAACTGACACTCAGCAATCTTGCTGTAAATTTTTCAATCATTCACTTGATCCTTCTCCATACTATAACCTTATCAGTTCACGGGGTGATCTCATCGTATATATTACGATTCATTTCTATGCTATGATCGTTTTATTTTACGATTTTCTATCCCTGTACTTTTAGTCTTTTAGACTCTATCTATTCATCACTAATATTCACTTTCATTATCAGAGTTAGGGAACTCTGTATCTTATAACTCGCCGAGATTCGTCTTTGAATCTTACCGACACACTAACTCGATTTGAGTTAGTACTTATCCTATTCACTGCGATTGTTAGTCTCAAGTATTCCTACATAAGGTTCATAACCTACAGGTTTGATACCAACTGTGAGAGCCCCAAATCCGGGTCCCAAATCACCACGGATCCGGTATAATCATTATATAACTATTACGAAAGATATAAACATAAATTGTTTATACATTACATTACACACTATTTTCTCAAGGTCGAGTAACCTTAACATACACAATTCATAACCTATTTGACTTACAATATTTTTATTATTATACTATACTATTACATTTATCTACACATATTAGCCCAAGTTGAACTTGGCTTTGTCCTTTCCTGTATCCGACGTATTCGTCTTAATCTGCAATGTTAATCATGATATAGCAAGGGTGAGCAATGAATTTGTCCAGCAAGTTTAAGTTCAATAATTTAAAGATATATCATGATAGAAAGAATTGAACAAAAGCTGGCTATAATTCAACAATATAATTGTGAATTAGCACGAACAAATTTTATGACTGAGCAAGCATTTAACATGAACAAATATATCTGGACCGAATGATAATGAAAGTGATCAGCCTTTCATACCTAATGAACACATGCAATACGCACAGAGTGCAATTAAACAATTCTTAGACATGGCAATCAACAATGATTAACCACAAGTTATATTTGAATAAACAACTCAAAGTTGAGTTAAGGAAAACTTGTCTGAACCGTTGATTACTGCTACGCAAAATAATTAAGCTTTGTCTGAAGACCTAATATTAAATAATATCGATATACAATTAGAAGAATATCATCACAGTATTTAAAATAACCTAAACACATTATCACATAACTCTATCAGTCTATAACACACATACGACCTATTCTCAAGTCAAACTTTTACAGTCTAAATCGAGTTCGGTACAATTCTGACATCCCAACAGTCTAATCGGATAATTGTCGAGTTTAAGTTCAATTAAACTCTGCCTAACACTTAACAATTATCTTAGATAATTATATTATCAGTCAAAATATTTTTCATAGGTTCGTAATAATTTTCAAGTAATTATTATCATTTCAAATGATTTTTCAATCATTAATATCGTATTTATAATAATTAAATACCACATAATTCATTTATCATTAATATTTATTTAATACTAAATATTAATGAAAATTATAACATAATATTATAATATATTTATAATATATAAAAGTATTTTTAATACCTTAAAATCACATTTATATGATTTTTAAACCTTTAATTCCATTATCCAATAATTGCTTTTAATATTAAAATATTAATATTTTCATGACAAAATATCAAAAGTTATATTTTATAACTTAAAATATTTTTATAACACTTAAATCATTTTTATATGATTTTTAAATCATTAATTCTATTTTTCTATAATTTATTTAATATTTTTATTAAATAAATTACCTATCATTAATATTAATTAATTAATGAAATTCATCACAAAATATTAAAAGTCATTAAAAATAACTTAAAATATTTTCTTATACCATAATATAATTTTTCATGTATTAAAATTATTTTTAAATAATTTATTTAATATTATAATTAAGAAAATTAATTACCATTATTATTCCAAAAATATTAAACTTTTATGAAATATATTCAGAATAATTAAAAACTAATTTTTGGACTTTAAAATAATTTTTAGGAATTTATTTTGTATTTTTAATAATTAAAAACCATTTAATTCGATTTATTTATAAAAATAATTAATTTTCAGAAATTAATTTTTAATAAAGGGCCCTATAGCGACAGAACCGTCGCTATAGGTGTTCTTGAGCATGTTCTTCATCAACCCAGAAATGCATGTCAGTGTACAAGTGGGTAGGTTTGACCAGTGATAGATCTTTGGTCATTCGGTTTCTAAGCTCCCTAAAGTGTTAGGATTGTAGTACTAATGTAATACTACAATCTCAATCAAGTTTCATGGCAATCCTACATCATATCAGAAATATATAGGCCTCCAAAAATCATGTCAAGCCTGTTCTTCATTTTCTGGGTTACCCAGAAATGAAGAACAGTGCAGGATCCTTACTTTGAGCCTTTAAATATTTGCTTTCCAGGCTTGGTTTTTATGTTTTATTGGTTCAATCGTGTAGTTCTTGTGTCAAGGAACAACAACAAATCATCAGATCAACTTAGCAACATCATAACAGTAAGATCTAGGCCGATCAAAATCTTGTCAGAAATGTGTTCTTGAGAAATCTGGGTTTTCCAGATTTCTTCATACGCTGGTGGTCAACGCTGGTTTGACCACTCACTACTTTGATTATATTATGGATCTAGGTGTTCTACTGACTTGTATGTGTAGTTCACATACCAGACTACAACATAACAACAACAACTTGGCCAAAACAGTAAAGATCGGTAAAATCAGAGGCTTTGAAAAGCTTGTCAGAGCCACCTGGGAAATTCTGGGTTGCCCAGATTCTAAGTTTCGTGCTCGGTCAACGCACTTTGACCGATTATATCATGCAATCTATACAAGATCTGAGCTTGATTCAAGTTCCAGATCAAAGACCTTACAACAAAGAATAGATCTATAACATAATACACACCAAAACATTAACAGGTAAAGATCTAAGGCCTCTGACATATATGACTGTCAGGCCATTTTTTTCCAGTTTTCTAGATTTGTTTAAAACTTGATTTCGTGCATCTAGATGTTATAGATCCATGATCTATCAACCCAGATCACTAAAAGACACCCTATAACACACATCTAACCAATCATTAACAACATTTAACATCAAATCATAAGATTTCTAAGATTATGGTTTATACCACTTTGATGCTCCATTTTTTATTCTGATCTTGATGATCTGATCTTGTTAAGCTAAGAGGTGATCTTGGCTTTGTATCTCACTCTCTCTCACTCCCCATTTCGAAAATATAGATGTGACAACCCCAAAATAGGTCCATTCCACCCAACCCATTCTGAGTCGTCAAATACATGGTACAGAAAATAACTACAACTTTATTACAACAATTGTCGTGCAAAATACAACAACACATATGCTGTGAGTTTGGATACAAATATATACCAAATGTGACTCATGTTCCAACCGTGGACATCACCTCACAATAACACCTTACATAAAGGTATAGTCAAAAACTGTTTTAGAAATTAGAATCTTTGGGAAGTGCTCAAGGAAACCTTCGTACATGGGAGGCCACGCGTCTAGGTTATGATAGATATCATATAGCCACAGAATTATCCTTGGTTGACCCAATAGACCCCAAAGAAAAACGAGAAGATTACTATCATATTCTTCCCAATGGTGAGTCTTCTCTTGACATATCATTATCTCTACTGTCTCTAATTGAGAATTATACTTTAAACAAACACCAAGATTATATAGGTAGTGCTCGTATATATACTCAGCAAGTGGATGAGCACATCCCTGTCTTATGATGACACGAGGTTGTATGTCGTTAGACATCTTGTATGATAGTGGCAAACCACCCTTCCAACGTTGGGTACACCTTACCCTATTGGATTCACCAAATATAACTACTAAATGAACTTTTCTATACTGCTTCGGGAGAACATCCACAGCTAGAGACCACCGTTCTATTTTCCCGTTACCCTCGCTCGACCCAGCTACACTCTTATTACCTGAAAGGAATTGTGAAGCAAAAGGGTGAGCACAACTAGCTCAGTAAAGAATATCATGACTAAAGATAATTAAATTATCAATAGCCTTCATCAATAATAAATCAGAGATTTAGAACATATGGTAAATGATAAAAATTTCAACCATAGTTGCAGCGGAACGAGCAATCCATTAGAAGAGTCAAATAGACTATAAAGTCTATTATCTTCTCCATGTTAAAAATCCACCAACAATGTTTTATCCATGTAACATCACTCAACAGTTCCTTTCCACAATCATATGAATAACTCATAATCATAATTGTGACTATAAATTTTTCTTCGCACCCAGGACGAAGAATATTTTCATCACCTGTCTTTACCTGAAACATCAAAGATCATGGTTATACCAAATCACAGTTCCTGTTTATAATCATACTAACAAATCCATCTTTGCACTACGGGCCAACGATATTCATTTGTATCACCAGTTGGTCATGTTTATCTCAACATCTGTTCATCTTTGCACTACTGGCCAAAGATATTCAACAACATGTCATCTTTGCACTACGGGCCAAAGATATTCATCAACAATTCATCTTTGCACTACAGGCCAAAGATATTCATCAATATTTCATCTTTGCACTACAGGCCAAAGATATTAATATCTCAAAGAAATATATAATCATTTCAGAATTTATATAAACAATAATTATAACCATGTTGATCAATTCACCTTTGCACTTAAGCTTAAGATATTCAATTATAAATTCAATGGTCATGATCATACCAGTCACAATTCAACTTTGCACTACAGGCCAAAGAGAACCCTAGTCATGATCATACCAATAATCTACCCATCTTTACACTCCAGTGAAAGAGAATTTCAACATCAGGGTTATAAAAATGTTATATATGATGATAAAAATAATATGATCAACATATAGTTTTAATCTCAAGAGTAATATTCGTAACTCATGAATAGTAACCCCGACACAAAAGATAGAAATTCTACAATAAAATTCATACCAATATTTCGGTATAATGATATTGAAAGAATAACATTACTTAAATTTATAAACAATTTATTTTAATTGTTTACACTTTACTAATTAATGCATTTAATCATCATAAAATGCCAACTCTTACAATTTCATCATCAATAACCAAAACCCTCATCAAAAATATGCATATACCTCATATAGGATTCTCAAGCCATAAAATCCTATTTTCCAATTTTCTTTCTTCACAAAACATATTTAATTCATTTACTCATAACTAGACCATTTTCATGAAAAATACCAAATCAGTTCTAAAAATATTTCTTTTCTGGGATTTAGCATAATATAGTCCAATATTGAACATATATTTTTCTCAGAATTTTTAAAACTCATTTACTATTTTTCATATGGCCAAAACCACCGAATATTTAGACATTTATCAAAAATTATACTTTTGTCCAAAAATTCTGAAATTTACAGAGTATACTTCTATCATATACATGTACTCCCAATAAAAATTTCATCAATTTTGGAGTTAACCACAAGGAATTATAAGCTGTTACTTTTAAAATAGTCTTTTCTCATAAAATTCATAACTCTCAATCTATACATCCAAAAATCACCATTTTTGGACACAATCAAGAAAACTCATCAAAATATCATTTCAAATTTTTCCAGAATTTTTGAAGATCAGAAAAATTACGAAACTGGAAAATATAACAACCTTTAAAATCCCTTACTATCCCTTACAATCCCTTACAATCCCTTACTATCCCTTACTATCCCTTACCTCAAAAGTGCAGTATTTCTGACTGGAATGCAAAGCCGAAGGAAACTTGCACTGAATAGCAACTCTCAAAGTATCTAAATACTCACAAAATATGCTTCATAATATAGAGAGAGAAAGAGAGAAAGCTTATGTTTTTGGTGTGATTTTCAATTCTAACTTAGCCCTCTATTTATAGGAAAATTTTGGTAGGTTTGACCTGCAACCTGATGGCTTTACCTGCTACTATTCCCACCCACCACATTTGAAATATAATTCAGCACATTTCTTCACCAACCACAAGTGGGGCCCACCAATTCTAGAATTTTCCACCAAAAATGATTTATAACCTGATTTCCGAATCAGCCACCTCTTAAAATTCATAACAAATCATACGTTCATTTTTAACGGTTCAAAATTTATGGACATATACTCAACTTATATATGTATAACATATTCAAAAATTACCACGATCCAACGGTCGGATTAAAAATTATAACCCCCGCAAAATATCTCAAAAATCCTGATTTTTAATACCTCCATTCCGACAAAAATACGGATAAAAATCTCAACATTAACTCCTTCATTTTTTAACCACAAAAATATATCCCTCATTTATATCCACATAAAATAAATATTTTCTTATCATATGAATCAATAATTAATTATTCACAAATAATATTACAGAATCACATTTATGACAACCAGGCCGTTCCCAGGAAAGAGGGGGCTTTCCAATAAGAATTTCTCCTTACTGGCGCGCAATTAGATGACCAAACCTCTCCTTAGACAGAACTTTCTAGACATTGATAATAATGTTATCTAATAATATTATTCAAATAATATGAATTATTGATCTGATAAAGGAAAATACTGTGCAGCAACAATTATTGAAACAACAATAATATAAAATATCAACGCAACAATTATTGAATCAATAAAATAAAATATTGAACAGTAACTACTGTAACAATTATTGAGTAGTGCCTTCTTACGTAAGAATCAATAATTTTAAAAATACTATGCAATACCGTGTGCTACTGTGCAATAACGCGTATTACTGTATTTTAACCACCGGGTATTCCAACAGTGTTAACAGTAACAACTACGCCGTTATTTGTAAAAACTCAAATTTGTCGTTTTCCTTCACCCGACAGTTATTCGTTATGGGGCCCACAAATAGCTGCGCCGTCGTACGAATATTCCCCGACAGAAAGAATATTCCACGACCAAACGAATATTCCCCGACAACAATGATTATTTTTTAACCACTTGCTTATTTTGAAAAAAAATTTACATTACACCCATAACTTTAAACTTTTATCAATTTAACCATTTACTAAATAGTAATTATAAGAAAAATTGAATACTTTTATTTCATAAAATTCGGGGTCTTACAATCTCCCCTCCTTATGAAATTTCGTCCTCGAAATTTACGTACCTGGTATTTCAAAGAATTGAAAATACATTCCTTTCATTTTAGATTCAATCTTCTCTGCCATCATAATTTTTCCATTGCTCATCTCCTGTATTTCAAATATCATTCTAGAATACAGCTTCAAAACAAGGGTTAATTTAACAAATTAACATATCACATAATATCCCGATATTATGACTGACCAACAAATAAGCTTAGGTAGGACACACTAGCGAAGGATTTACTCATCTCTCCCCTCCTAGTTATATTCCCCGATCTCCGCCAGAGATCATATCCCTAAGCTCTGATACCACCTGTGACGACCCCAAAATAAATCCATTCCACCCAACCCATTCTGAGTCGTCAAATACATGGTACAGAAAATAACTACAACTTTATTACAACAATTGTCGTGCAAAATACAACAACACATATGCTGTGAGTTTGGATACAAATATATACCAAATGTGACTCATGTTCCAACCGTGGACATCACCTCACAATAACACCTTACATAAAGGTATAGTCAAAAACTGTTTTAGAAATTAGAATCTTTGGGAAGTGCTCAAGGAAACCTTCGTACATGGGAGGCCACGCGTCTAGGTTATGATAGATATCATATGGCCACAGAATTATCCTTGGTTGACCCAATAGACCCCAAAGAAAAACGAGAAGATTACTATCATATTCTTCCCAATGGTGAGTCTTCTCTTGACATATCATTATCTCTACTGTCTCTAATTGAGAATTATACTTTAAACAAACACCAAGATTATATAGGTAGTGCTCGTATATATACTCAGCAAGTGGATGAGCACATCCCTGTCTTATGATGACACGAGGTTGTATGTCGTTAGACATCTTGTATGATAGTGGCAAACCACCCTTCCAACGTTGGGTACACCTTACCCTATTGGATTCACCAAATATAACTACTAAATGAACTTTTCTATACTGCTTCGGGAGAACATCCACAGCTAGAGACCACCGTTCTATTTTCCCGTTACCCTCGCTCGACCCAGCTACACTCTTATTACCTGAAAGGAATTGTGAAGCAAAAGGGTGAGCACAACTAGCTCAGTAAAGAATATCATGACTAAAGATAATTAAATTATCAATAGCCTTCATCAATAATAAATCAGAGATTTAGAACATATGGTAAATGATAAAAATTTCAACCATAGTTGCAGCGGAACGAGCAATCCATTAGAAGAGTCAAATAGACTATAAAGTCTATTATCTTCTCCATGTTAAAAATCCACCAACAATGTTTTATCCATGTAACATCACTCAACAGTTCCTTTCCACAATCATATGAATAACTCATAATCATAATTGTGACTATAAATTTTTCTTCGCACCCAGGACGAAGAATATTTTCATCACCTGTCTTTACCTGAAACATCAAAGATCATGGTTATACCAAATCACAGTTCCTGTTTATAATCATACTAACAAATCCATCTTTGCACTACGGGCCAACGATATTCATTTGTATCACCAGTTGGTCATGTTTATCTCAACATCTGTTCATCTTTGCACTACTGGCCAAAGATATTCAACAACATGTCATCTTTGCACTACGGGCCAAAGATATTCATCAACAATTCATCTTTGCACTACAGGCCAAAGATATTCATCAATATTTCATCTTTGCACTACAGGCCAAAGATATTAATATCTCAAAGAAATATATAATCATTTCAGAATTTATATAAACAATAATTATAACCATGTTGATCAATTCACCTTTGCACTTAAGCTTAAGATATTCAATTATAAATTCAATGGTCATGATCATACCAGTCACAATTCAACTTTGCACTACAGGCCAAAGAGAACCCTAGTCATGATCATACCAATAATCTACCCATCTTTACACTCCAGTGAAAGAGAATTTCAACATCAGGGTTATAAAAATGTTATATATGATGATAAAAATAATATGATCAACATATAGTTTTAATCTCAAGAGTAATATTCGTAACTCATGAATAGTAACCCCGACACAAAAGATAGAAATTCTACAATAAAATTCATACCAATATTTCGGTATAATGATATTGAAAGAATAACATTACTTAAATTTATAAACAATTTATTTTAATTGTTTACACTTTACTAATTAATGCATTTAATCATCATAAAATGCCAACTCTTACAATTTCATCATCAATAACCAAAACCCTCATCAAAAATATGCATATACCTCATATAGGATTCTCAAGCCATAAAATCCTATTTTCCAATTTTCTTTCTTCACAAAACATATTTAATTCATTTACTCATAACTAGACCATTTTCATGAAAAATACCAAATCAGTTCTAAAAATATTTCTTTTCTGGGATTTAGCATAATATAGTCCAATATTGAACATATATTTTTCTCAGAATTTTTAAAACTCATTTACTATTTTTCATATGGCCAAAACCACCGAATATTTAGACATTTATCAAAAATTATACTTTTGTCCAAAAATTCTGAAATTTACAGAGTATACTTCTATCATATACATGTACTCCCAATAAAAATTTCATCAATTTTGGAGTTAACCACAAGGAATTATAAGCTGTTACTTTTAAAATAGTCTTTTCTCATAAAATTCATAACTCTCAATCTATACATCCAAAAATCACCATTTTTGGACACAATCAAGAAAACTCATCAAAATATCATTTCAAATTTTTCCAGAATTTTTGAAGATCAGAAAAATTACGAAACTGGAAAATATAACAACCTTTAAAATCCCTTACTATCCCTTACAATCCCTTACTATCCCTTACTATCTCTTACTATCCCTTACCTCAAAAGTGCAGTATTTCTGACTGGAATGCAAAGCCGAAGGAAACTTGCACTGAATAGCAACTCTCAAAGTATCTAAATACTCACAAAATATGCTTCATAATATAGAGAGAGAAAGAGAGAAAGCTTATGTTTTTGGTGTGATTTTCAATTCTAACTTAGCCCTCTATTTATAGGAAAATTTTGGTAGGTTTGACCTGCAACCTGATGGCTTTACCTGCTACTATTCCCACCCACCACATTTGAAATATAATTCAGCACATTTCTTCACCAACCACAAGTGGGGCCCACCAATTCTAGAATTTTCCACCAAAAATGATTTATAACCTGATTTCCGAATCAGCCACCTCTTAAAATTCATAACAAATCATACGTTCATTTTTAACGGTTCAAAATTTATGGACATATACTCAACTTATATATGTATAACATATTCAAAAATTACCACGATCCAACGGTCGGATTAAAAATTATAACCCCCGCAAAATATCTCAAAAACCCTGATTTTTAATACCTCCATTCCGACAAAAATACGGATAAAAATCTCAACATTAACTCCTTCATTTTTTAACCACAAAAATATATCCCTCATTTATATCCACATAAAATAAATATTTTCTTATCATATGAATCAATAATTAATTATTCACAAATAATATTACAGAATCACATTTATGACAACCAGGCCGTTCCCAGGAAAGAGGGGGCTTTCCAATAAGAATTTCTCCTTACTGGCGCGCAATTAGATGACCAAACCTCTCCTTAGACAGAACTTTCTAGACATTGACAATAATGTTATCTAATAATATTATTCAAATAATATGAATTATTGATCTGATAAAGGAAAATACTGTGCAGCAACAATTATTGAAACAACAATAATATAAAATATCAACGCAACAATTATTGAATCAATAAAATAAAATATTGAACAGTAACTACTGTAACAATTATTGAGTAGTGCCTTCTTACGTAAGAATCAATAATTTTAAAAATACTATGCAATACCGTGTGCTACTGTGCAATAACGCGTATTACTGTATTTTAACCACCGGGTATTCCAACAGTGTTAACGGTAACAACTACGCCGTTATTTGTAAAAACTCAAATTTATCGTTTTCCTTCACCCGACAGTTATTCGTTATGGGGCCCACAAATAGCTGCGCCGTCGTACGAATATTCCCCGACAGAAAGAATATTCCACGACCAAACGAATATTCCCCGACAACAATGATTATTTTTTAACCACTTGCTTATTTTGAAAAAAAATTTACATTTCACCCATAACTTTAAACTTTTATCAATTTAACCATTTACTAAATAGTAATTATAAGAAAAATTGAATACTTTTATTTCATAAAATTCGGGGTCTTACAATAGAAAGAGAAAGTCTTGGAGAAAAATGAAAATGAAAGTGTGCATTTTCTCTCTCTTAATCTATATAAATGACATGATTCAATGTATTTGCTAGCAATTGATGGTTGATAATTGACACATAGCTAGGGCTAGGGTTAGTCACCAACCCAAGATTATAACAAGATTTATACTCCAATCTATTAAAGAATAACATAAGGGCAAAATAGTCTTTTTCTTTTTTATTTTAATGGCATACAAGTCATTTACCCTTACCCTTAGGGTTTAAGGTTGAACCCTTAGGGTTTAGGGTTGAACCCTTAGATCTTGTTATTTAATTTCTAAAATTTCCAAATTTCGATTTTCAAAATAGAAAATTAATATTTCTAAATTATAATTAGGATTCGATAATTATATTAAAATTTTCTAATCATAATCCAAGCTTGCTAATTAGGATTAATATTTCCTAATTAAATTTGTTAATTTAGCAATTAAGGTCGTAATTGAATATTAGGTTTTATAACAGAATAATTAGGGTTTCTAATTTTACAAATTAGGGTTTTCTAACTATTTTGTTAGGTTTTACCCTAATTAAATTTATAATCAAAACACTTAAGCCATTAAGTTCCTGATTTAGGGTTTCCAACTTCTGAATTAGGGTTTTGAATTCCCGAAACTAAAATTAGGGTTTTCAAAACCGATTTTAGAGTTTCTTATAAATCGTAAGAATTTTTTAAGTGGACGTTGACGTTCTTAATATAATATTAGGGTTTGCTACTGTCTGGTCAACCCTTGACCCTCAACCACATACTGTATACATATACAACCGTATACACAAAACATAAACACTTAAACCCGTAATCCTGAATAATTCTCCTAAAAAATTTTAAATTCACAAAATTCCTTCTCGGAAATCTCAAATCCATTCACTTATTTTCTGTCTAGGTTTATTATTTAACCTTAATTCAATATTTTAAGATTTTATAAATATCCAAATTCTCGGGTTGTCACAATTCTACATTCATTTTGTTAAAGTTTTGGATTCTATACTCCATGAAATTGGTAGAATATCCTTGATATTTGCGCTTCATCCAGTATCTTTTCATGAAAATATTTTCCTGAGCATTCTTGATAAGTTTTAACCTTTTTATGCCGGAGTACTATTCACAGGGTATTATTTTTGAATTACTATTCACTCGATTACTATTCACCCGGGATAATATTCATGACAAAAATTGATTTCTTTTCGGTCCAAATCATTTTTGATACAATATTTTTTACTCCACAAAACAGTATCATGTTGAAAATTTGGACATTATTGAATTCTGGATAAATTAAATTATAAATCTTTAAAAATTTATCTTTGCTTTCATTTAATTGAAGTCTTATATCATTGTCATCATCCTCATGCTTATATTATTATGAAAGTCATTTGTGGCCCGTAGTGCATAGATGGACTTGGTATGATTATGACCAGTGATTATTTGGTATAATCATGACCGTAATGTTACAAATGATGTGGTAAAAGTCCTCATTGGCCCGTAGTGCATTGATGGACAGTTGTTGGTATGATCATGACCATTGATGAAAACATGAATATCATTGGCCCGTAGTGCATGGATAATTTGTGGTCGTGATACTGATGAATATCCTTAGCCGTAGTGCAGGGGTGATTCGATGATGTGGATTATTTATTAAGCTGAGTCTCGGCAATAAAATTGATGATAAATTCTTTTAAATCATAGAAGATAGTAGATATCATGCGCTACTTGACTCTTCTAATGAATTGCTTGTTCCACTGCAGTTAAACTTGATGTCTATTATATTTTATCAGTTTAACACTGTTGAAGGCTAACGATAATTTATTATGCATTATCTTAGTCATAATTTTTCTTACTGGGCTAGTTGAGCTCACCCTTTGCTTTCATTATTCTCTTCAGGAAATGAGAATATAGCTGGGACTAGTCGGGGAACGGAATGACGGTCCAGATGTTTGCATTAGTAGTTCTCACTATTCTGTAAAATAGTGTGATAATAAATGTATTGAGGACTTATTTTGAGTTTGAATACTGTCTAGAAGACAATATTTGTATTAAAACTCACAGCTCATGTTGTATATTTAATTTTATATTTGTATTATGTACCATGTATTTGGCGATTCAGAATGGGTGATGTATACCTATTTTGGGGGCGTCATAGAAGTGAACTCGACGATCGTAGTACAACCTCAACGATCGTAGAGTAGGCTCGACGATCGCAGTCTTCCCAGAGGTTACACTAGCTCATGAGGAGCCCAGAAGAACTAGACACATGCCCAACTATTCAGATCGTGTGGAGATAAGTTCGAATACAATTTGGAAAGATGCCCTACAGACTCACCTCAGAAGTTCAGTGCCCAAACTATCATAAGGTACATCAGTGGTTAAGATATGTAATTTCAAAATGAGGATTATTGTCAAATCATCTACTGAAGCATCTCTCAGAAGACAATCATTGAGTTGACGAAGAAAAACGTAGAGTCTATAGCTACCTTACCAAGCTACTCTATGTACTCAAAAGGTCAACGATCAATCCACGTCAGTAATGCCTATTTTCTTAAAAAGGAACATCAAACTGAAAAGTTTATGGGGAGTTACAGTTTCTTACTGGGCATCGTGCAACCAATGCCTGGCTGACACATCACAACTTATGCAAAGTCAGAAGGAACTGTCATAAAGACAAATTCAAATCTCTAAACAGTTATCAGAAGATATCGAACCTCTCTCCCTCTCTTTTTCAAACCCTAGAATCCTCTTCACAACCTGAATCCATTAAACCTCCAGATTCACCCAAATTGCATTCAACTATCTCGCATAGGAAGTCTGAAACTAAATACCCATTTGTTTTGAACCCTCAAAATGGAAGAATAGCGTGTAAAAACCGGAATCCAACTCGGCTTCAAGAAGTTTGAAAGATCAGAAAAGAAATTCAAGGATATACTTGAGCTTATAAAGGATGCTGGGTTTTTTGAACGCTTGAAAGCTAACACTCCAGTCTATATGAAGCTAGTGAAGCAATTCTACTCCAATGCATCGATAGATTTTGGGGTTCTGTCCACAAAGGTTAAAGGAGCAAGCCTGAAGATAAAGGCATCAGACATCGACCAATGTCTAGGGTTTCCCAACCAAGGTCTGATAAACCTCAAAGAAGTTGACATTGAAGAAGGAAAGAGGTTAATGCATTACAAGAGGAACGTAAATCTGAAGGATATGAAGAAGAAGGAGTTTCCTGAAGACTTTGAATTTTTGGCTGAGATTACTGGAAAATGCATTCTGTGCAAGAACACTGCACATGATACTGTCAGTGATCTGCAATTGAGAGTCATGACTACAATCGTCATAAAGCAGCAGATGAACTTTGGAGTCCTTCTAATTGATTGGTTGTTCAAATGGGTGGTAAAGGCTGAGATAAAGAAGTCTACACATAAACTCCTTACAAAAGGTTTTTCATGGAAGACTCCTGAGTATAATGCTGAAGAAGAAACTGGGAAGTAAGATAAAGGATGATGAGGGAGAATCACTGAATGTTCATAAAGTGATGTCCCCACAGCTGTTTATAAACTGAAAGAAAAATCCCAAGGAAAACAAGAGGCTAACAACAACTGGGAGTAGCAGCAAGGTCTCTTCGAAGAATAGGAAGGCACAAGAGGTGGAAAGCTCCCAATCTGATGACTCTGTATCAGTAGCAGCCACACCAGCAAAGAAGAAGTCTAAGAGTGTGAAGAATGCAGAGGCTACACCAATCAGTCTCTCCACTGACAACAAGAGACATGGAGCAGGAGAAGAACAAGCATCAACTGCAGAAACCCCAAAGAGAAGAAGGAGTAACAGATTACTCCAAGGGCCGTCCAAAAAAGAAAGCAAAGGTAACAAAGAAATCAGTTCCAGCTTCTCAGGAAAGTTTATCTACTGAAGAAGAGAACGTAGAGTTAGAAGATAAGAAGGGAACTGAAAGCCCCAATATTGAACCCTCAAAGAGCCAGTCCAGCAATGAAGAAGAAGTTGAGTCTATGAAAGAAACAGCCAAATCTGATGGTAAAGGAGAATGTGCAAGTCATGTGGCTAACACTCAGAGTTGCCACTCTGTTGATAAAGAAAGGTTGGAAGTTGAAACAATTGCATTCCCTACTGAAAATGATCCAACAAGTTCACATGATGGCTCAAAAGATGTTGAGTCCGAAGAAGAAGGACTTGTCCCTACTGATGCTGAACATCAAGGAAGCTTGTCTGGTGAGTCAGAGGCTTCAGATTTTGAAGAAGAAGAAGAGACTAAAACTCCTATAGCTGAACCTCAAAAGAGACGAAAGAGCAACAGATTGCGTGCCAAATTTGTTCTAAAGAAGAAAGGAGACTTTTCTACTGCAATCATTGAATTGAGTGATGATAAGTCTTAATCCAAGGGAGAAGATGCTGAAGAAGGTACTAGTGATGAGAATCAGCATGAAGGATTCACTTATGAATCAAATGAAAGAAGTCAGAATGATTCAAGCTCAGAAAGTGAAGAAATGGAAAAAGATTCTAGATCTACGAATCAGGAATCAGGAATCAGAGGAATCAGCAGACTATCATGTTCTCTCTCCAACGAGAGTTCGTAGGAGAATAGTGGTGGAAGTCCTTGATGAATCACAAGATGCACCACCAGAAAGTTGGATAAGCTATGGAAACGAACAACTCAAAGTTGTAAGGATGACTACAGAAGAGGTGTTCAACAACTGGAACAACATAGAGCTAGACTGCACAACAATACTGTACAATCCTGATGATCTTCTGATGAGATGGTTCTACCCATGGATGCCCTGGTTAAAGGCATATACTGAAAAAGATATGAGTTACTTCAGCTAGTGTTACTCACAGTTTCCTAACCTGGAGCTGGTGTCACAGAACTTTCCAAGAGTAAAGAAGTTTGCAACCAAGATAATCAAAGACCAGTCTCACTTCAAAGTCTATCGAAATGATGGTAACCACTACATTCCCTATGATTGTAGAGTGGGTTCTGATGGCAGAAGGATTATGCCCAAGTGGATGATCGTAGAGTCCCTTCACCCTACCACTGAAGATGATCAAGTTCAGTTTAAAAATCTTCCCTCTCTCCAAGCACACTTGTCTGAAATTACTTCATCGTCCAATAGTGATTGGCACTCAATGATTTACCAAATTCTCACTGCTTTCGAAAAACTGTCCGAAAATGAAAATCGTAGAGTTCAATCTGGTGTTCAACAAGAGTCTCCCCAACCACATGACCAAACTCCTATGGAGCAAGACTTACTGAAGAATTCTGATGAGTTGGTTTAGAAGATATCCATCATCACTGAAGAGGCAAAGATGTTGACAAAAGCAGTAGATAATGCGGTTCAAGATAGACTCCAAGCCACTGTCTGATATATCTCTCAAAATCAAAGAGAGAGATCAAATCTATCAAAAGGCTATAAATGACCAGAAGACAGAAGCTCTACGAGCACAAAAGGCTAATGAAGAGTAAATCCAAGCCCTCTCTGACAAGATTGACAATATGAATCAGTCTCTCTCCCTATAAATTGAGCTGAGTCAAGAAGAACTTAAGATTGAGGTTGGTAACTCATCTTACCTGATGGACCAACTTATGTCCAACATGGAGCAGCTTTCACAAGTGATTAATGACAAAAAGGGGGAGAAAAAAAGGCATAAAAAGAGGCACTCAAGGAAGAGCAAGGAGAACAGAAGAAAAGAAGACAAGAAGGCCAATAGAAAGGCAAAGAAGAAGATAGGAGTAGTAGAAGCAGAATCATCATCTAAGGGGGAGCCAAAGGATGATGATCCTATGAATACAAATTTTGAGGGGGAGCCAAAAAAAGAAGAAGAACATGAATCTGAGGGGGGCAGATAAAAGAAATGAAGTCACCATCCCAGGGGGAGCAGGAGCAAAAAGATCAAGCAGATAAGTAGCTTATCAACAGACATCCTGGAGACACACATGGAGTCAAAAAGGTACATCTCTAACCAGTTAGGTATGTTCGGGATCCAGGATGTAAAGTGTCATAGTTTATGTAATTCTATATTATTACCAATGACATTCATGATTATCTGTTTTAGAAATACAGTTGCTCACTATATATAAGATTCATTCATATCATGCATATGCACTAATTATTTTTGTCATAATCAAATAAGGGGGAGATTGTTAGGAATAAGCATGTGAATGATATTCCTATTTATGTATGATTTGATTATGATATAAATGAATGAATATGCAAGTATGCTTGCATTAAGAAAAGTTGTAAAGTCCTTTGATAGATAATAGGAACATATGTATAAGGACATAGAATGAATTGATCAAATATGTTAGCTTGATCCTATATAAGCAAAACATCTTTGTAAAGTCCTTAAAAAGAAATGATGTATAAGGACTATAAATATAGAAAGATCAAGCTTGTTAGGTTAATCTTATAATGTAATAAATAGGCTTGTCTGATTGTCGAGCACTGCACCAGAAATCATAGTCTGTCAGGAGAGTCGAGGAAAACTCAAGAACTATCATGGCAGAATCGTAGTCTGCAAGATAGTAGATCTCAGAGTTCGTAGACTGCCAGGAGAGACGAGGAAGGATCATAGTGTGTCAAGAGGAACTTCTTCGGAGCCATAGTCTGCTGAGAAAGTCATATTCAGAATTGTAGAGACAGTCTGTCTACGAACCGACCGAGCATCTACCGAAGCCAAGTCAAGAATCGTAGACCACACTCGGAGTCGTAGAGTCTACTGTTCACATCAGAGGCAGAGATCGTAGTCGAGCTAGATCAGATGAAGACAGCAATCTTAAAGACAAAAATTGTAGAGTGTCAAGATCTGATCTCAGAGTCGTAGTGTCTGCAGAACCAAAGCTAAATCGTAGAGTGCAGAACTAAGGCTTCAACAGAGGTGCTCACAACGCCAAGGCAGAATCGTAGGGCAAACACGATTTTTAACAAACGAGCACTCCCAGAATATCCAAAGTATGAAGCCTCTGGTCTGAGCTGCAAAGGTACATTCCACCTGAAGGAAACCAGAGAGCACTCAACGAATGGCTTGCAAGCTAACATAAGACCTAAGCACTAATCCAATCAACATCCAGATTGAGTTGTGAAGCCATTCAAGATAAAGTATTCCATAAGTTGATCAGAAGAAGACTTCAGTAAAAGTAAATGACTAAGGAAAATTAGCAAGTGCAGTAGCTGTCAAGAGAACAGAAGACAATGATCTTGGGATTAACCAGGATCATAGTGTTTGCCAAACAAAGTAGGAACTGATAAAGTGGACACAAAGATATTGGTCAGCTTATAAAGAACAAGGCTAAAGTGATTAAGCATTGGGTCAGTCCATTGATGATAAGTAAACGGGAGATCACAAGGAGAAAGCGAGCTGGGAATGCCACAAATCTGAAGTGTCTTGATATTCAGAAGAGGCCAGAACAAGGAGTCAAGCTATTAGTTCCTGAGATCAGTGAAAACAAATAGAAGTGTTGAAGCACTGCATAAGAGAAGGAAGAGGTGTTCTACATTGAAGATTCAATGAACACTCTTCAGGATCGTAGTGTTGTCTCAACCCGCCAATGAGCAACATTCAATAATACACACTACGATCAGGTCCATCTGTATCAGAATCATAGAGTTCGGTCATCTAAAGATTGAAGCATTGGC
This sequence comes from Panax notoginseng, assembly GCA_016801055.1. Classification (NCBI taxonomy): domain Eukaryota; kingdom Viridiplantae; phylum Streptophyta; class Magnoliopsida; order Apiales; family Araliaceae; genus Panax; species Panax notoginseng. The sequence goes on along the minus strand of CM029013.1, from coordinate 134,499,703 downwards.
AACGGTTCAATCTGAACACTGATATTCGAACATTGCTAGTTGAGAGCATCAATGCAAAAGGACAGCTCATGATGCTCTAATTGAGAAGTCAGACAAGAGAAATAAAGTTGACTACCTGCCCAAGACATCAAAGTGACATCTCTGACGAGGTAAGTGAAACAGTAGACTGCAGTGTCAAAAAGATGAAAAAGGGAATGTCATGTCATGTGAGGACCCCAAACTCGGATACTTAAAACCCGAACTCGATTCTTCACGATACCATTTCTATGAGCGGAATAATACTAATAATAATAATAACAATAATATAAAAGATCAAATTAATTTACATAATTATCAGAGTCTAACTCCCAAGTACGAAACCTTTAAACATTCATTGCAACCCATGATAGATAATATATATCATAAATGTCTTAATAACATTAAACTATTACATAACATAGTAATTCGTTCATTCAGCAACCTTCCCTTTTCCTTTGTTCTTAGCAGAGTTCTCTGGTCGTTCGCACTTAGCTGAAAACATTTAAATTTAAGCAAGGATGAGCATTTGAGTGCCCAGCAAGCAATACCAATTATATATATATATATATATATATATATATATATATATATAAGCTGAAAGGATTTAAATGTTTTCTTTGTACTATTCTTCTACAACAAGTCAATAGTTGTGAAGTATTCTGAACCGATAATAATAACATAACAACTCTCTTTCAAATTTTTGAAACTACATAATGACTATATCTGGGGTTATGGTGACATGCCATGAACATTGTTTTCATTTTCGAAAAGGTTAAACAGAAATTCATCTGTAAACCGTCATAACTTACGGGCACGGGGGTGATCAGCCCGTTATGTCCTGCATTGATCAATACTACATTGCTAGAACGATATTATCGTTCATCCTTTGTCCGCCGGAGCGCATAAAAATTTTCCCGTGTAGGGATGTTCATACCTGTCTGGGTTCTAAATCAAAGGTTTTATCTTGTTCAACAATAATCTATAATTCAATATATCTGTATACGGGTAATTGACAAAGGTATATCAACATGTGATTAAATATAATGATTATCCAAGTGGGGACACTTGTTTAACCACTTCTAGAAATTAACGAACAGAATATATATGTCCGAATTATCATATACTAACATGTTGATATTCAATGAGCTTATATAATATAAAGTTCATAATCTGTACAATAATAATATAGTTTAGAAACATTCTTACTCACATCCATTGCATAAAGAAAATGCAAAGGTTAGATACTTGCCTGAAGCGCTGCTTACAACTTGTAATTAAGATCTATCGCTTATCTCACGACCTATCATTAATAAGATAGTTCGTTCGATTAGAACAACATACTATAACACATAACACTGCTTATTGCAGTCAACACATAACCTAATCACATTAGCACCTATGTTTAATAACCATTGAATCACAAATAATCACTTATACAATCAAAATATCTAAGTCCAGATCAATTTCTGAAACATGTCGGTCTACCGACAATTTTATCGAGTAATTATCGAGTCTAAGACTCTATACTATAACTTAACATCAGTACGTATCAGTCATATTATTTTTAAATGACTCAATAAAATTTTAAAACATTTATTATAATTTATCATAAATTTTCAAACATTGGAATCATATTTAAATGATTTAAATACCAAATAATTCTATTATAATAAATATTTAATTAGTATTAAACTATTAATGAAATCATTTCCAAAATATTAAAGTTATGTATAATAACTCAAAATACTTTTAAAGTATTAATATTACCCTTAAATGATTTTTAAAACATTTAAAATTATTTTTAAATAATTATCATTAATATTAAAGTATTAATGTTCTATTTATCAAAATATTAAAAGTCATTATTCATAACTTAAAATATTTTTAATTCATTTATATCCTTTTTAAATAATTTTTAAAGTAATAAAACCATTTATAAACTATTTATTTAATATAATTATTAAATAAATTTAATATCATAACTAATAACTTAATAATCATTAATATTTAATTATTAATGAAATTATCCTTTAAATATTAAAAGTTATATTTTATAACTTAAAATATTTTTAAACACTTTATTTTCATTTCATATGATTTTTAATATAATAAAATCATTTTTAATTAATTTATTTAATTCATTTAGTAAATAAATTAATTACCATTAATATCAATTTATTAATGAAATTTATCATAAAATATTAAAAGTCATTAAAAATAACTTAAAATATTTTCTTATATCATAATATAATTTTTAATGATTTTTCTAATATTAAAATCATTTTTAAATAATTTATTTAATATTATAATTAAATAAATTAAATACTTTTAATATTTCAAAAATATTAAATACTTATGAAATATATTAAAAATAATTAAAAACTAATTTTTGGAATTTTTAATAATTTTTAATAATTTATTTTGTATTTTTAATAATTAAAAACTAATTTTTTCTATTTAATAATTAATTTCTAAAAATATTAAATAATCTGTCGCTAAAGACCACCTATAGCGACAGAACCGTCGCTATAGGTGTTCTTCATGTTCTTGGCAAAAACCCAGAACACCATAGACAGTTTCGAGGGACCATGTTTGACCAAGATTAAAAGCGTGCGTGATGCGTTTCTGAACATGTTGTTTGTCAGAGCTTGTAGTGCTAGTGTAGGACTACACGATACAACAACAAACATAACCAAACATTTCATAATAAAGCAGATCTGATCGTCCAAAATAGCTGTCAGAGCTGTTCTTCATTTTTTGGGCTACCTAGAAATAAAGAACAGTTCGTGTAGCCATATTTGGGCTTCCACAACTTGAAATATGTGTAATATTTTTATGATCTATAAGCTACAGTGTGTAGTAAGTATGTCAATGAAGAGATATAACACAAAATATCAACAAACCATCAACAGAATCACTAGATATGAACCGGTCAACCATTGTCAGAAATAAACTTCTATCAATTTCTGGGAATTCCCAGAAACAGAAAATATGGCCGGATGGTCTACTTTGACCATCCACTACCTTTGACTCGTTTACTTTTAAGGCGATTTTAAGGTATAACCTTGTAGTACTTATACCCAGCTACAACTTAGACACAACAATAAAACCAACAAATTAACACACTGACAGATCTAAGACCATCAACAACTTGTCAGACGCTAGTATACGGTTTATGGGCTGCCCAGAAATGGCTCAGTCAATGCCGGTCAACGACCTTTGACCGGTTATAACTTACAATCTACAACTGATCTAGGCCTGATTCTTGATCCAGATCAAAGCCAACATATCAGACTACAATATCCAACACTTAAAACACAAAACCCAATTACAGAAATGGATCTACAAGGTCTGACATTCGTTGTCAGACCATAACATGAAATTTTTCCAGAAATTTGAAAATCATTGATTTGAGCATTTAGATGTTATGGACTTGTAATATACCAACCCAGATCATTAAATTAGACTATAAACAACATCTTTTAACAACAAATTACAAGATCTAACAACAGATCATTGGAAAAAAATTATGGTTAGGGTTTATACCTTTGATGAACAAATTTTTGATTTTGTGTTGCTGATTTGGTTATGGTGTTAGTGGGGCTTGATAATGGGACTATAATGCTAGATAATTTCGGAGGTGTGGTGCTTGAGAGAGTTGAGTAAGGTTTTTGCACAAATTAAGTGAACAAAATGCAATTTCTCTATCCAATCCATATATATAGACAATTAGATACATGTATGGGCTGACCTAGAGATGATTTGTTGTCATTTGAAGGTCAAGGGAGTTGTTGGTTTGGTAAACCACTCAAAATTTATCTAGATTTGCAAGCAAGCTTCTTAAAGAATTAAAAAGGGCATAAAAGACATTTAATAATTCAATTTAATGGCCAAAAATGAAACTTGACAAACCCTTAGGGTTTGACCCTTAGGGTTTAGCAAAAAGCAAAAATACTATTTAACAACTAGGGTTTGTAAAATTATAAACTAAATTTAGTTTCCAAAATTAAAAAAAATAAAATTATTAATTAGATTAAATTAATAATTTTATTATACAGGAACATTAGGGTATTATAACATAATTAACTTTGCTATTTAAACAATTAGTGTTTAAAATTAGCAATTAGGGTTCCAAGAAATATCGGTTAGAGTTTTAATTTCGCGATTAAGGTTTCGATTTCAAATTTAGGGTTTTAATCATTACGGTCTTAAATCACTAATTAGGTTTATTTAAATTAGCGATATAAAACCTATTATACCTGACATTAATCACTGTAACACAATTCTTGACAGATCAAACCTCCGGTCTAGGTTTTCGAATTAGGGTTTAATAGAAATTCATATAATTAGGGTTTTAAATTTATAATTAGGGTTTCCTAATTAGCATAACACGAAGTAGCACATAACACATATCATATAACACAGATATTAAATAATCTTAAATTTCCTATTTAAATTGATAAATAGGGTTAAATCAATTAATGCTAGGGTTTGATCAATATACCATAATTGACCAACCATCAACAGTACGTTTTTACAGTACATATTTATAGCACTGAAAAATCAAAATATTATAACATTATAATATTATTATCATTTCTTGATCAAAACCCAGAATTAGGGTTTGGATTCCATATCTGATTTTATATGCCATAATTAACCTTATAATTAAGTAAAAATAATTTACTTAATAACCTGAACAAAATTCATATAATAAAATAATTATTCTAATTATTCTAAAATTATTTCTTATATTATTTAAATAATATATACCTATTTTTTCATGGAAAAGTAATTAATAAAACATTGCTAATATGAAATCAATTATTATAAGAATATAATTGATAATAATCAATATTTCTAAAAATAAATTTATTTGCAATAATTAATGTAATAAATAAATTTTATTTATCACACATATAATTATAATTACACATTACCTTGGCACATATCATCCATATTTATTTTAATAAATAAAAAAAAATTTATACGCAAAATTTATGATTTATTTTTATAGAAAATATCGGGTTGTCACATTCACCCTCCCTTATAAAGATTCTGTCCCCGGAATCACCGCTTAAAACCTATACATACCAGGGTACCTAATATACACAATCATTGCAGATAGATCTTGATCAACTTTGTTCAGACTGATCTTTAATTATTCACATGAAGCTTGTCTTTCTGATTACACAGAGAAATTGGTTTCTAACAGAACTCAAATTCCTCCTCAAAATTTCTTTATAAAATAATTTTACTATATCTAGGAAAATCATGCATAAGAAAATAAAAAGGCATACGAATAATACCTGGAGTTCCAGTGCCAGCTGCTGCCGTATCCTGAACTGTCATGTTGTAGACCCTTGCCGTAGATTTTGTTGGCTTGCTTGACGAAGTCGGTCATGTGATTGCTAACGTTCCACTGGCAGTGCCCATGTTCACACTTCCTGTCTCCACCCTCCTCTTTGGACAATCTTTCACCCTGTGCTCTGTCGATCCGCATATAAAACATCCACTATTCATCCTAGGATTGGGGCAGTTGGGAGAAATATGGCCCTCCTGTCCGCACTTATAGCAAACAAATTTTTCTTGCAAACACTCCCCCGAGTGATTCTTCCCACATGTCTTACATGGCACTATCTGTTTCTTAACACCTTCCTGTTTCACTTGTACACTTGTAAAACTGCTCACCTTCCTCTTACTATCACCACTCCTGGTCCCACTATTAATTTCCACCTTCCTAGCTTCTTCTATCTTACCCTTATTCTTCCTCTCCTTATTGTAAAGGCTCATGGCCTCACTTCCCTCCTCAGCTATGATCGCTTTCTCCATGAGTGCTGCAAATGTAGGAATTTGCAACACCGCCACTTTGTTATAGAGCCAGGGTTTCAATCCCAGCTCAAACCTTCTAGCTTTCCTAGCCTCCGTATCAACTTGATGCGGAGCAAACCTAGCTAACTCATTGAATTTGGCGGCGTATTCAGACACCGTCATATTCTCCTGCTTCAACTCTAAAAATTTAACCTCCATCCTCGCCTGCATACTTGGTGAAAAATAATTTTCGAAAAACAAAGTTTTAAATCTATCCCATGTGACTACACCTTCTCCTGCCCTAGCCTGATTCGCTTCCCACCAAAAATTTGCTTCCCCCTTCATCATGTAAGTGGCAAAAGCAGTTTTCTGCCCCTCATCTACCCTAGCTACCGTAAACGCTTTTTCAATTTCCTTAACCCAAATTTGAGCTTCTACAGGGTCAGTTGTACCTTTGAATTCTGGTGGTCCTACAGCCTTAAAGTCTTTGAAGTTCGCTAAGCGGTTGCCCGGCTGGTTTCCAGTGACCGGTATTCCCTGTTGCATAGCCTAAGCTAACATGTTCACAAATTGCTGCATCGGATCTGGTTGTTGTTGTCCCTCAACGTTGTTGACAGATTCCTCTGCCCTTTGATTGCGAGTTCGACGTCTTGGCGGCATTATCTGATTGAAAAAAAATCATAATTTAACTTACATTCTAAACCTTATTTCATCATTTCTCAAACATAGATTCATATTCATTTAACGAATATTTTACATAGCACAAAATGCTTTAAACTTCAGCTATCCCTTTATGACCTCAAAAGTCAGGATTTACAGTCTTGACTTAATACAAAAGTTGGAAACATTACATTACACCAACAAACTTATCATATGTATTATATTAAACACTCCTACACAATAGAACCTATACTGCCTATTTATTACACCTTTTCCTTGGACATTCTCTCGCCTGATGACCTTCTATACCACAGACATAACATGCTCCTTTTTTGTAGTCAGGATAGTACGGAATGGTATGTCCTTCATAGCCACAAAGATAACAAATTCCTTTCCATTTCTTCTTATTGGATTTTCCTAAATCATGGTCTTCTATCTTTCTTTTCCCCTTCTTATCCGGAGCTGCACACGATGTGTTGCTTGTAGCTCCCATCTGACCAATTTGGATTTTAAGCTTATCTTGTCCTTCCAATGTTTCTATTAACGCTTGACGCAACTGACTATTCAACAGCTTTTCTATCTCCCACAACCTTTCCAAAGAAGACACCTTGTTCTTCAGATCCTGCACTTCCGTTGATACTTGATCAGCTTAAACTTTAGTGTCCGAATCACTATCTGTCAGCTCCACCATCTCCGGATCTGGTACTATATTTTCCACAATAACCACATCGTCTGAGTTGTTTTCATCGTGAGCCTCTATTTCAGCTATCGGCTTCAATATTGGCTCCTTCTTTACGATCCGAGGGTAATCGAATCCTTTTTCACCTGACATCTACACACATAAATTATCCTAATTAGCATATAGTATATACACACAACAAATAAGAGTTTTATACAAGTTATCTTTTATTTAGTTTGACGATGAATTTAGTCAATTCATCTCTTTTTAAACTCTATATGAGTTATTTATATTTTCAACGTTTCCCTCTGTTCTAAGGTTATAGCCTAAGGTCTAGCCCACCTAAGGTTTCTAACCCTATAGCTCTGATACCAACCTGTGAGGACCCCAAACTCGGATACTTGAAACCCGAACTCGGTTCTTCACGATACAATTTCTATGAGCGGAATAATACTAATAATAATAATAACAATAATATAAAAGATCAAATTAATTTACATAATTATCAGAGTCTAACTCCCAAGTACGAATCCTTTAAACATTCATTACAACCCATGATAGATAATATATATCATAAATGTCTTAATAACATTAAACTATTACATAACATAGTAATTCGTTCATTCAGCAACCTTCCCTTTTCCTTTGTTCTTAGCAGAGTTCTCTGGTCGTTCGCACTTAGCTGAAAACATTTAAATTTAAGCAAGGATGAGCATTTGAGTGCCCAGCAAGCAATACCAATTATATATATATATATATATATATATATATATATATATATATATATATATATATATATATATAGCTGAAAGGATTTAAATGTTTTCTTTGTACTATTCTTCTACAACAAGTCAATAGTTGTGAAGTATTCTGAACCGATAATAATAACATAACAACTCTCTTTCAAATTTTTGAAACTACATAATGACTATATCTGGGGTTATGGTGACATGCCATGAACATTGTTTTCATTTTCGAAAAGGTTAAACAGAAATTCATCTGTAAACCGTCATAACTTACGGGCACGGGAGTGATCAGCCCGTTATACCCTGCATTGATCAATACTACATTGCTAGAACGATATTATCGTTCATCCTTTGTCCGCCGGAGCGCATAAAAATTTTCCCGTGTAGGGATGTTCATACCTGTCTGGGTTCTAAATCAAAGGTTTTATCTTGTTCAACAATAATCTATAATTCAATATATCTGTATACGGGTAATTGACAAAGGTATATCAACATGTGATTAAATACAATGATTATCCAAGTGGGGACACTTGTTTAACCACTTCTAGAAATTAACGAACAGAATATATATGTCCGAATTATCATATACTAACATGTTGATATTCAATGAGCTTATATAATATAAAGTTCATAATCTGTACAATAATAATATAGTTTAGAAACATTCTTACTCACATCCATTGCATAAAGAAAATGCAAAGGTTAGATACTTGCCTGAAGCGCTGCTTACAACTTGTAATTAAGATCTATCGCTTATCTCACGACCTATCATTAATAAGATAGTTCGTTCGATTAGAACAACATACTATAACACATAACACTGCTTATTGCAGTCAACACATAACCTAATCACATTAGCACCTATGTTTAATAACCATTGAATCACAAATAATCACTTATACAATCAAAATATCTAAGTCCAGATCAATTTCTGAAACATGTCGGTCTACCGACAATTTTATCGGGTAATTATCGAGTCTAAGACTCTATACTATAACTTAACATCAGTACGTATCAGTCATATTATTTTTAAATGACTCAATAAAATTTTAAAATATTTATTATAATTTATCATATATTTTTAAACATTGGAATCATATTTAAATGATTTAAATACCAATTAATTCTATTATAATAAATATTTAATTAGTATTAAACTATTAATGAAATCATTTCCAAAATATTAAAGTTATGTATAATAACTCAAAATACTTTTAAAGTATTAATATTACCCTTAAATGATTTTTAAAACATTTAAAATCATTTTTAAATAATTATCATTAATATTAAAGTATTAATGTTCTATTTATCAAAATATTAAAAGTCATTATTCATAACTTAAAATATTTTTAATTCATTTATATCCTTTTTAAATAATTTTTAAAGTAATAAAACCATTTATAAACTATTTATTTAATATAATTATTAAATAAATTTAATATCATAACTAATAACTTAATAATCATTAATATTTAATTATTAATGAAATTATCCTTTAAATATTAAAAGTTATATTTTATAACTTAAAATATTTTTAAACACTTTATTTTCATTTCATATGATTTTTAATATAATAAAATCATTTTTAATTAATTTATTTAATTCATTTAGTAAATAAATTAATTACCATTAATATCAATTTATTAATGAAATTTATCATAAAATATTAAAAGTCATTAAAAATAACTTAAAATATTTTCTTATATCATAATATAATTTTTAATGATTTTTCTAATATTAAAATCATTTTTAAATAATTTATTTAATATTATAATTAAATAAATTAAATACTTTTAATATTTCAAAAATATTAAATACTTATGAAATATATTAAAAATAATTAAAAACTAATTTTCAGAATTTTTAATAATTTTTAATAATTTATTTTGTATTTTTAATAATTAAAAACTAATTTTTTCTATTTAATAATTAATTTCTGAAAAATATTAAATAATCTGTCGCTAAAGACCACCTATAGCGACAGAACCGTCGCTATAGGTGTTCTTCATGTTCTTGGCAAAAACCCAGAACACCATAGACAGTTTCGAGGGACCATGTTTGACCAAGATTAAAAGCGTGCGTGATGCGTTTCTGAACATGTTGTTTGTCAGAGCTTGTAGTGCTAGTGTAGGACTACACGATACAACAACAAACATAACCAAACATTTCATAATAAAGCAGATCTGATCGTCCAAAATAGCTGTCAGAGCTGTTCTTCATTTTCTGGGCTACCTAGAAATAAAGAACAGTTCGTGTAGCCATATTTGGGCTTCCACAACTTGAAATATGTGTAATATTTTTATGATCTATAAGCTACAGTGTGTAGTAAGTATGTCAATGAAGAGATATAACACAAAATATCAACAAACCATCAACAGAATCACTAGATATGAACCGGTCAACCATTGTCAGAAATAAACTTCTATCAATTTCTGGGAATTCCCAGAAACAGAAAATATGGCCGGATGGTCTACTTTGACCATCCACTACCTTTGACTCGTTTACTTTTAAGGCGATTTTAAGATATAACCTTGTAGTACTTATACCCAGCTACAACTTAGACACAACAATAAAACCAACAAATTAACACACTGACAGATCTAAGACCATCAACAACTTGTCAGACGCTAGTATACGGTTTATGGGCTGCCCAGAAATGGCTCAGTCAATGCCGGTCAACGACCTTTGACTGGTTATAACTTACAATCTACAACTGATCTAGGCCTGATTCTTGATCCAGATCAAAGCCAACATATCAGACTACAATATCCAACACTTAAAACACAAAACCCAATTACAGAAATGGATCTACAAGGTCTGACATTCGTTGTCAGACCATAACATGAAATTTTTCCAGAAATTTGAAAATCATTGATTTGAGCATTTAGATGTTATGGACTTGTAATATACCAACCCAGATCATTGAAAAAAAATTATGGTTAGGGTTTATACCTTTGATGAACAAATTTTTGATTTTGTGTTGCTGATTTGGTTATGGTGTTAGTGGGGCTTGATAATGGGACTATAATGCTAGATAATTTCGGAGGTGTGGTGCTTGAGAGAGTTGAGTAAGGTTTTTGCACAAATTAAGTGAACAAAATGCAATTTCTCTCTCCAATCCATATATATAGACAATTAGATACATGTATGGGCTGACCTAGAGATGATTTGTTGTCATTTGAAGGTCAGGGGAGTTGTTGGTTTGGTAAACCACTCAAAATTTATCTAGATTTGCAAGCAAGCTTCTTAAAGAATTAAAAAGGGCATAAAAGACATTTAATAATTCAATTTAATGGCCAAAAATGAAACTTGACAAACCCTTAGAGTTTGACCCTTAGGGTTTAGCAAAAAGCAAAAATACTATTTAGCAACTAGGGTTTGTAAAATTATAAACTAAATTTAGTTTCTAAAATTAAAAAAATTAAAATTATTAATTAGATTAAATTAATAATTTTATTATACAGGAACATTAGGGTATTATAACATAATTAACTTTGCTATTTAAACAATTAGTGTTTAAAATTAGCAATTAGGGTTCCAAGAAATATCGGTTAGAGTTTTAATTTCGCGATTAAGGTTTCGATTTCAAATTTAGGGTTTTAATCATTACGGTCTTAAATCACTAATTAGGTTTATTTAAAGGCTTAAATATGATTTACTACCCTAAACTATAGGTCATATTCCACTTCGGTGATCCACCTTTCAATTTTGTCAATTAGGTGATTGAACTATCAATTTTTTTCGATTTCATTTAATTGGGCCTGCCACGTCAGAAATTGCTGACGTGGCATCCTAATAGGCAGCAGGAGTGGTTATGTGTAAAAACATTATATATTTTTAATGAGATCAAGGGACAAAAAGGTAAAATAACAAATAAAACAACTAAAAATTACACAAATAATATAAATTAGTTGTATAATTATTTATTTATAGTTATATAAATATTATAAATTATTATATAAATAATATAATAATTATTTTTATTAAAAAAACTGCGCTTTTGTATTTTTTTATTAAAAAAATTGTGTTTAATATTAATGATAATAAAAATAAAAATATTAATGATAATAAAAATAAAAATAAAAATACAATTTTTTTAATAAAAAAATAATAATTATTTATTTAAAAAAAACAACCAACTGCGTTTTTAAAAAAAAAATAAAGCAACTGTGTTTTTATTTTTATTAATTTTAATAATTATTTTTATTAAAAAAACAACTGCGTTTTTTTTAATTAAAAAAAACAGCATGTTTTTTATTATTACAAAAAAATAGCATTTTTTTTATTACAAAAAAATTGCATTTTATTTTTATTATTATTAATATTAAACACAATTTTTTTAATAAAAAAATTAATAAAACGCAGTTTTTTAATAAAAATAATTATTTTTAATAAAAATAATTATTATATTATTTATATAATAATTTATATTATTTATATAACTATAAATAAATAATTAAACAACTAATTTATATTATTTGTGTAATTTTTAGTTATTTTATTTGTTATTTTACCTTTTTGTCCTTTGATCTCATTCAAAATATATAATGTTTTTACACATAAGCACTTCTGCTGCCTATTAGGATGCCACGTCAGCAATTTCTGACGTGGTAGGCCCAATTAAATGAAATCGAAAAAAATTGATAGTTCAATCACCTAATTGACAAAATTGAAAAGTGGATCACCGAAGTGGAATATGACCTATAGTTTAGGGTATTAAATCATATTTAAGCCTTATTTAAATTAGCGATATAAAACCTATTATACCTGACATTAATCACTGTAACACAATTCTTGACAGATCAAACCTCCGGTCTAGGTTTCCGAATTAGGGTTTAATAGAAATTCATATAATTAGGGTTTTAAATTTATAATTAGGGTTTCCTAATTAGCATAACACGAAGTAGCACATAACACATATCATATAACACAGATATTAAATAATCTTAAATTTCCCATTTAAATTGATAAATAGGGTTAAATCAATTAATGCTAGGGTTTGATCAATATACCATAATTGACCAACCATCAACAGTACGTTTTTACAGTACATATTTATAGCACTGAAAAATCAAAATATTATAACATTATAATATTATTATCATTTCTTGATCAAAACCCAGAATTAGGGTTTGGATTCCATATCTGATTTTATATGCCATAATTAACCTTATAATTAAGTAAAAATAATTTACTTAATAACCTGAACAAAATTCATATAATAAAATAATTATTCTAATTATTCTAAAATTATTTCTTATATTATTTAAATAATATATACCTATTTTTTCATGGAAAAGTAATTAATAAAACATTGCTAATATGAAATCAATTATTATAAGAATATAATTGATAATAATCAATATTTCTAAAAATAAATTTATTTGCAATAATTAATATAATAAATAAATTTTATTTATCACACATATAATTATAATTACACATTACCTTGGCACATATCATCCATATTTATTTTAATAAATAAAAAAAAATTTATACGCAAAATTTATGATTTATTTTTATAGAAAATATCGGGTTGTCACATGTCACATCTGCAGTCTACACCATATAACTCGAGATCTGCGAAGCAATTCAAATAGCTTTCAACAGCTATATCCCAACGGAAAGATTGGGAAGGAGTATATATATCAGCTAGAGCTTCAAAGATCAAGAGTTGCTGATGTTGCTGAAGTTGCAGAATCGTTGAGTTGTTGGAATGCTATTGTTGACTCTACGAGTTCCACCAGGGCTAAAAAGAACAAGTCTCAGTGACAGTGAGACTACAAAGGTGGAAGTGAAGCAGCTTTGAAGAAAGACTTAAACAGACTAAAGCTTCACTCAACAAAGATAAGAATGCCACTGAAGATGGCAGCTAAGCTAAGAGCCGAGAAGGACAAGAAGATAGCATTCAAAAAAGTGGCAGAGCACAAAGAAGATCTAGAGAGCCACTTTACGAATCACTATGAACCAAAAGCTAAAACAGAACAAGTGCAGAACCATATCTGCAAACCAGTCAAGAAGGGTTCAGAGAATGCTAAGTGCTAGACGAAGTCTACCAAAAGCTCAAACACTTAGCAAACCTAAATGGTGATGGTGCACAGCTAACATCGGATAAAGATGACCAGAACAGAATGAAGATCAGCTGCACCAGAAGAGATGTGGTCCAGACTCAAAGTAGAATGTCAAGAGGACCACACCAAGTTGCTAAGTACAGAAGATGTTCAAGCTTAAAGACATCTTAGCAGCAAGGCACCAACAACAACAACAACGACAACAACAACAACAACAAGTAGCAAGGGCCTGAGGGGTCCTTGTCCGGAGGGACTAAATGAAGTTCCAAGCTTGTTGGGCTTGAAGAGTTCCTAGGGAACTAGAGGAGTTCCAAGCCTATTGGGCTTGAAGAGTTCTTTGTGAACTGAAGTTTCAAGGCTGGTGGCCTTGAAGGAATCTTAGTGATTCAGGGTGATGCCCTTCCTTAGTGGAAATCCTGCTGGTTAAAAGCAGAAGAGTGGATTAGGAGCTTGAGTCTCTGAACCACTTAAAATCCCTTGTGTCTTTTACTTTCTGTCATTTACTTACTGTTATTTACATTATGTACCTAACAGCTATAAATGTTATGTATGTATTAACTGCTTACAACTGAACTAACTCTATGAACAATGTATGTGTGTTCATGATTATATCAATGAAGGGGATCTTTTACTTATTCCGATGTGCTTGAAAAGATTCTTATGTTTGTCATATGCTAAGTCATTAGCAATATAAAATAAACGAGAAAAGTATTTGAAATTAAAAATGATCTATTCAACCCCCCTTCTAGATCTATTGTGTGCCTACTGGGAACTAACACATAAACTCAGATAACATACTATCATCATTCAATTAACAATTCATTCATGATAACTCTAAGATTTCTTCGAAATCAAAATTTAGAACACAATTAGGGAATATTACCTCTGTCAAATTAAATTTGTTAGCTGTGGGTTACAATTTCAGATAACTTGCTAACTCAGCACCCTCATGCTCTATATGGACTTATCAGATGATTTCTAACAGTTGAATTGAGAAGAGAATGGTTCCATTTATAGATAATGAATTACACATACAATAATTTTGCTCACCATTTCAAACCAACGGAAAGGAGAAAAAGATGATGGTTAATGGAGGTTTGGTAGCATAGTGTAAAACATTGTGAAGGCCACTCCCCATTCATCATTAGCTAAAATGCTGAGTTTTGATTTTTGCAAGAAATAGGCTTAGTCCATTGGCCTATACACGTGAAGAAGAAAAACAACAGTGATTTTGGGACAAAACTCTCAGTAGTAGAAAAATGGTTATTAACTTATTTAAGTTTTAACTCCTTTTGGGTATATAAACACAATTTTAATGAAGTAATATTACTACATTGTGATAGATTGGGGATATATACATTTTATATAATCCATGTATATTAGTCTAGCCCAACTAATATTTATAATATGTATGAACACAATTTAATTGGATACCAATAATCCAGTATTTCCACAAAACTTTATTATTTAATTACACATCATTATTGAACTAAATATTTTAATAGTACTTATTTATTTACTCCCATATATTAAAATATACATTTAATTGTCCCACCACACATGATGAGGTCACAAAAACTCATCTCAACCAATTATATGATTTATTTACTTTTACTATATAGTTTTGTATAGCATTATTCACATTTAAATGTCACACCTTATTTTATGTCAATGCATGAAGTAATTATATTGGTACTACTACTTGCATGCTCCTATATCACACATAGTGGTTCATAACAATATTTAATAATAATGTTCACATTAATAATAATGGTAATTAACCCACTATAACACTTGTTCATTTCCTCATGCACATAGTAGGAATTATTTTTTAAACTTTGCTACCGGCGCAACTGCGCTGGTTTACAATACAGAAGTGGCGCAACTGCGCCATTTTGGGACAATCTCTGACTCGGCCACTATTGAATTTAGTTCATGCCCTAAATTAATTATTCTCTCTTCATTATTTTAATTAATAGTACACTTATTTATTATCTTGCCACACTAGGCAATTATCCTAAACATTATGTTAAGCTTTTCATCAATCTTACCACATTACCTTACTCATCATATAGTTCTCAAATACTTAACTTATTTGAATAGAATTACTGTAACCCATGCCACAACAATATTTATTTATATTCAAATAAATATTCGACTTTTATTAATATAATTATTATTAATATTCAAAAAATTCTCAGGTATTACAGAATTACTGACAAGTCTTATTTATCTAATCATATTCATTTCGATTAACAAAATGTACAACTCCGATTAATGTAAATTAGAAATTCCTTTCTAATTTTGTCTAATTTACGTTCACCTTGCCCAAGGATTTCTGAGTTGTCACTTATCGAATCGCATAAGACATTTTCTCCCTTTACTAGAAGTGATAGATTCTTTGTTAATCATTCATCTACCTCCATATACACTTTATTATGCCCAAACATACTCTAAAGTATTAAGAAATATGACAAAGTATTATTCAAAATATACAAGATACTATGATGATTTCAAGTCCAATGATCACTTACTACTATCACTTTAGAAACTTCTATTGTCAGGCAAGTAAAACTCCATTAGGTGTTCCTTTAAGCGAGTCACGTTTAGTGAACTTATTCTTCAATAAGCACCTACATACTTGTTTTAATGTCTACACACATGATTATGAGATCAATTATCCTCTTCAACAGAATAAGCATAATATTTACTAATCTATCCGGAATCAGTAATCTCACATTAGTTATCCAACGATTAGGAACATTTTAATTTTGAATTATCTTGAATTTAGATCTCATTAACATAATCAACATCATTCTAAAAGCATTACTCCAAAACAATGAGTTTATCACATTTATTTAATTCAACTAATTAAACATAGATAAATAATGACATTAATTAAATAGATTCTTTTATTAATAAATGAATAAGATTACAAAGTAAATAATTATCAGATCCAATATAATTGACTTGATTACATACTACTTTCAAAAACAAAATGAATGAAACAAAGAACGAAACATTCCAAAAATGCACTATTTTTCTAGTTTTCCATAAACCAACACAGACATTTCCATGTCTTCTAAATATAGCTTTTGTAATGTATCTCATTGCTAAATAAACAAACTATAAATTCTTCACAACTACTCCCAGGCACAAACTTTTTATTGGATGGTTTATAACCAAAGAATCAAAAATAGGTTCCCATGCCTAAGCTCACCGTATTTACAGATACTCCTTGAAAATTTACTGTAGCATATTTTCCAATCAATTTGTAAAATTTAGAGCAAGTTTATTATTTTTACACTAGGTAGAAAATTGAAAATATATATATATATATATATATATATATATATATATATATATATATATATATTCCTTAAAGTATGTTTTTTTTTTTTGGGAATGGAACAGTTATTGTGGTGGAGAGCTATGTTACACGGACTAGGATGTAGTGCTTAATAGGGCACGGTATTTTGAAGACTGACACAGTTACTTATTAATTTTGCTAATTTTTACACTAAAACGAAGTGTCATGTAGCCATTCCCTTATCCGAGTGTCCAGTGTTGGACAAAGGTATGTTAGGGCAAAGTAAACAGCCCGTGAAACATAGGTTGAGGCAGTGTTGGAGAAAAGAATGTCAGAAATATAAAGGAAGAGCAAACTTTGTTGCTCCCAACATATGTGATCAATGAAAAAATTCATTTTTTCTCATGTCTAAAAGAAAGATCAATGATTAAATACAGATAAAATCTCACACATGTATCTTGCCTGCTAAGCTATACCAGAAACCAAACCCACAGAAAAGTACCGATAATCTAATAAAGACGACTGCCCAAGAAAGATTGGCTAAAGTTTTATTGCACAAGTCTTTAATTTCAATTAAATAATGTAGCACAATGAGGTTTACCTCTTCGAGGTGTGAATGTACATTCCCAGGTACATAACTAAATTAAAATAATTCAGGTACTAAAGAATAGTAAGTGCATAGGGAAACTGGACAGAGTTTAGAAACTTTAAGAGATTTTCCAATAATTAAATGCTAATTTTGGTGCCGTGGATGTTGGTAAAAAGTATTACCATAACTCATCATTACTCCAAAGTTTACACGCTCAGAGTTATATGGAACTTTGGGCTCATTTGCTCCCGTACCTATGCCTATTCCATTTATTCGATTGTTTCCCATGTTTTCATGACCAGTTCTATTCCGGACCCAGGGAGGGAGCAATTTTGAATTGTTCCACTTGGGCTGCTTTAAGTATTTCCCTCCCAAACAACTAGAGGAGCTCCTTTTTCCTTCAAAGTTTTGTTGGTTGATTGAACCAGAAATTTCCATATGCAGTGGGTTTGCAACATATGTGATTGGAGTATTTTGATCTGCAAGATAAGCATTTGGTTTTTGGAAACCCTCTTCAACTTTTACTGCAGGTAATTTAACTGTCAAAGAACTTGCAGCAGGTGTATGACCTCTTTTGTCACGGGGATATGGGGGCAGTGGCGGATAAGGCTGGAAAGGAATTCCTGCAGAAGCAACCCAACTCTCAGAAGTTACTCCTTGAGGTGTCCCAAGTTGTTGCACAACAGGCAATGGAAGTCCATATGCCACAGGCAACCTTAAAATGAATCTCTCCTGTGGATGACCCATAACCGTTTCACTAGGGCACTCTGAATGGAGACCTTTTTCTTGGTGGAAACCAATAGCAGTTAAGGAAGCAGTGGGTGAGACTAAAAGACCATTAAAAGGAGCAGAAAATCCAGGAGGAACATCCTTATCGAAGTTCTGCCCGCCATCATCTACATTCTTAGTACCACTTTGCTGAGAGGAATGGACCATAGACCGACGGGAATTTTTGTCTTCGCCAGTACTACCAGGTATATGGTTAAGCACCACTTCGCTGATCTCAGGTTGTGGGCTTAAATGTGACTTTTGCATTAATCTAGGCTGAATCCTTGGTTCTTTATGTGGAGGACATACTATACCCAGGTTTGTCTCTGCTGGCTGATCCCATCGGCTTTTACGCTTACGAATTCTTGTCTCATTAGTGGCACAACCAGTACTGCATGATGCGGAGCTGCTGTCCAGACTACCAGCACCAACTGTAGCTGTTGCACTAACTGGTTGCTTGATGCAATCTATTGCTTCAGGTGGTCTTCCACCCAGATCATAAGATTGGTTGTATAATGCTGAAGACCTATGTAAGTCCATCCTATGAACATCCCTGCCCATGTAGTTATTTCTCCTGACAGGCCGAGGAATCCACTTGTCTCGAAAATTACGTGCAATTTTATGTACCTATTTGCAATAAAACAAAGAAATCCAAAAATTTTCAGCCTACAATTCATCCAATAATCTTATCATTTGCTAGAAAAATCACATTCAATTTGCAGGAATTGCTGCAGTGGCACCAGAAAATTTCATGTACTTTAAGAATTAGAAGACTTCAGTGAAGAAGAAAGAGCTAACACTTCAAAAAGATGATTTCATCGGAAACATTGACAGAGAAAACCACTCTACACTAAAGATGAAGGAAATAGCTCCTTTCCTAATTCCCTAAGAGTCTGAACCACCATGGTCGCTATTAGCCTCAATAAATTAAAGGTGCCTCCTAGAAATCCTACCGAATATTCTTGTAATTCATTGCTTATTTTTCAATAATGTGATCCTAAAACCCCGGGAAACATATTATGTAGTATTAGATATCCTACTTCAAAATACAACAGTGCCTTCCCAAGGTCACCTATTTTATACTTACTATTCATGCTCCACAAAAATAGTCTCATTTGTAAAATTTACAAATTATAAGGATATATTTTGATCCATTTTTATCCCTAAATTTATTGAGTGTTTAGTTTAGTCCTAGTGGCATGATAATCAAATTGTGATGGTAAACTTAAAAACATCTAATTTTATACAAGCATCTACGTAAATGGGACTCATTTGAAACCAAATAATTTAGCAAATGGGACTCTTTTAGAACCAAATAAGCATTCAGGAAGACTTAGCATAACAAATATTAAGGGAGAACAAAAAAGTGGCAGGTGGACTGTAATATTTTCATTGCCATTGGTTATGTCAACAAGGTCAACAACAGATGACTTTAGATTTTCCTTTTCAAACAATCCAATGGGTCCCACTTATCAGGGAAAAAAAGAAAGAATAGAAAAAGATCTGCAGGAGTATTGAACAACACCACCTGTATCTTAAATAATAAAAGTTTATGCTTCTTTTAAATATAAATATAAATAAGTAAAGAACATCCAATAATGATAATATAAAAGAAAAGGGATGAATTAAACAAAAAGTAACGAGGCATCACTTAGATAATCCATATTTTTAAGAAGTGCAAAGAGGGAAATTAAAATGACAGCCACACAGAAATTTTTAATAAAAGTAACAATGGAAAAAGTATTATTGAAGATAGTTGAACCCCCATACACGTGATAGCATCAATTACGTTTTTGTAAATATTTCATCAATCTCACCAACATGCATGTAAAACAATTTAATAAGAAGTCAATATCAGATGGAGAATATTACCTGCTTGTCAATGTGCTCTGTCAATGACAAAATTGACTCCCTAAAACTGCATATAAACATACGTTTTAGAAATATATAAATAAAATGAAGACAAAACAACGAGTGAAACATCAAAAGATGCGAATATTGTTTGCAACAAGCACTTTTAAAAAAACTACACTAATTTTGTTTACAACCAACACGACATGGCAGCAACAAATAGATAGAGCAAAATTAAAGAAAGAATTGATATAACAGTTTCTTCAGATTAGCACACCAAGACAATATAAAGAAGGTACGGTGGCATAACATTCTTAGAAGTATAAAAGAAACTATAATACTTAAAATTCTTAGAAGTATAAAAGGAAATAAATACTTGGAAAATAAAAAACAAATACAAAAGACTGGTGTAAATAAATTCATAATTTTCTTAGAAGCATGAAGGGAACTAATTTCAACAACTATTATCTCGTCTTTTACACATGAATTAATGAATTCTTGTTATTTGGATTGCGGTATTCAAAATATCTCATATAATACCTAATTGACTAGTAACATAGAATTCATGTAGCTAGAAACTAGAAGAGGGATTAAGGATATGTAAACCATTATTCAATAAGCTACAAATTAAGAAAATGAAAACCAGCATATCGTTATGGTCAAGATCAAGAATGGTTGACTAACAAAGAAGGAAATCTGTAAACAAGAAAGTCAAATAAAGGATTGACTTCAATTCTAAATAAATATTGAGGTCAACCTGTAATTGGGGAATACTGTAAGTTTCCTTAAACTCTAATATACACAGGCTGACTCCAGACTCCATATATTCATAAAGGATCATTTTACACTACACTCCTCTAGTACAAAAATCCATTAAAAATTCACTGAGCAAGTATAATTTCAATGTTTTGGCATGAAACGTCTTCGTAATTAAAATAAAGGACTAAAATACAGTTTTCACCCCAAAGGTCATGGAGTTGTAGAGGTTTGCACCAATATTTAAAACATATCTAAGTACACTCCAAGATTCTGGTAAACAAAATGCACCCTCCGAGGCTTTAACCAGTTGAAGTGCACCCCAAGGATCTTTCCACTAAACAAAATGCACCCTAACTTTTGACCGATTAAAGACTTTGGAGGGTCCATTTTGTTTAGCAAAAAGAACCTCGTGGTGCACTTAGATACATTTAAAATATTGCGGTGCAAATCTCAACAACCGTACAAACTTTGGGGTGCCAATTGTATTTTAGTCAAAAATAAAGTGAGAGCATTGCTTGGCTTTTCAACTATTTATAGAGGACACTGAACTATTAATAGAATGGACACTGAACAAATTGAAGCAGATGGAATGCTATCAGTATCTCCTGCATTTCTAGTGCTGGGCTTCCGCTATGGGTACATTTCTCAGTTATTTGGTTTAGGCATCCTCTTCTGCATGTATCCTTTATTTCCTATCAATAATCTTCTTTATCTATTATTTTTTTTAAAGTTATTACTCTATGAAGGAAGCCCTCTCTTTAAACTTTTCAACTATACATACAAATAAATCTTTCTTATTCCTATTTCCTTTCTTTCTCTCCCTCTTTTTCCTTATCCAGTTTCTCTAGACGAATTAAAGTGCTTTCAACAATGGGATCTGCAGAAATAGTTACCTGTACTATTCCCATGCTTGTAATGGAATTCTCAATAGATACATTCAAATTTACAAACAATGGACCACCCAAACTGCGAGAGCAAGCTGATCTAGAGTCACCTTGTCGCCCTTTTGAAATTCCAAATACTCCCTGTGCCTCCCTAATGCCTCATCATTTAGAGGGAATATCTTAGACTCTGGTTTCAGTGAAAAAGTTTTTAATTCAACAATCTCTTATGATACTTTAGTACCTAATCAGTTTGCATTAGCACCTTGAAAGCAGTTTGCTCCATCACCATTTTGAGTCTGACTATGAGACTACACAGTCTTTGTATGTATGCATATATATATACAAGGTTATCAAGTCGTCGCCTAATCGTCGACTAGGCGACGCCTAGGCATCTGAGCGGTAGCAAGCAGCAAGTCGATGGAGAAGTAGCTAAGTCGAACGACTTGGTGAAGAAATCGTCGCCTTGGTTTCCTAGGCGACACTTTGGTCGACTACCTTCCAAGGCGCACGATCTGAAAAAGAGAAAAAAAAAAAAGGAAAGAGAGAAGAAAGAAGAGATCAAAGAAAACGAAAGAGAGATAAATGTATAAAATTTATATTTTTAACGACTTGTTGACTTGTGGGCGATTAGTCGGACATTTTGTGGCCTAAGCGCTTAAGCTCCCTTTATATATATATATATATATATATATATATATATATATATATATAGAGAGAGAGAGAGAGAGAGAGAGAGCACATGCATAATGAACAGTAGTAACAGTAAAGTACCTCTACTTTTTTTGATAAAAGAAGAAATTTTATTAATAAAAAAGAAAGGATACAATAAAAGGGAGAACAAAAAGTCCACCCTCAACGGACTAAAAAACAAAAATAAAAAAGTGCAGCCCTCTAATCTCTACACAAATCAGACGTAGAGATACCTCTACTTGACACAACATGTGGCTAGTATTATTCTATGCAGTACTCTTTCCGAGAGATGTCTGATATCTTGCATTCTCCAAGTGCTTCTAAGTTCTGATAAATAATTTTGAAATTTATAAGAAATCAAAAGATTCATTTTCAACGATCTCCGACTCAACGTCCACGTAACATGAGAATGATAATATACAAAATTACAGTTCAAATTCTCAGCCATGTTCAAACAGTAGTGTAAGAATATTTAATTTTGAATATTCTTGGACATCTTAAATAGAGAGAGAGCACAAGCATAGTGAACAGTAGTAAACCTATTTTACACAACATGTGGCCATTCTGATTTTAAGCTGAACTCTATCCGGGCGACGTCTGATATCTTATGTCCCCTCATGTGAATAGTTTCTAATTTTTTAAAGAATTGAAAGATTCCTTTTCAACGATCTATGACAACACCAAACATGAGAATGGCAACAAAAAAACAATTCTAACTCAAATTCTCAGACATATCCAAATACTAGAATGGGAATATTTCATTTCCAGTATTCTTAGTCATCTAATGGATTATGTAATTCTTACATTCCCATGCACCAAATGTGGCCTTTAGATTTGAATTATTAAATTTCACAAATTAGGAATATTAAAGTCTACTAAGATCTAAGCTACATAAAAAAAGTATTTCTTTAGCCAATTTATGTTTATGTTGAATAACAAAGAGTTCTAAAGTTTGGGTGTGTATAATTTCTTTGGTAGTTAATTAGTTTTGAGGCAATTTAACTTCACTAACACCACAAAAACTTTAGTTTTATTACTTTTTGCCTCTACCTACAAAAGTAGTGGATATACGTGTGTGTGCGTGTGTGTGTGTGTATATATATATATATATATATATATATATATATATATATATATATATATATAAGATGTATACAAAACTATCTTGCCAGGGTGGCCAATTATTCCAGGCTTCCAGCTTTACATGTGCATAGGACTCCCTCTTAAAACATTATCCATACCCAAATTTCTGAAATATGTATGGATATAATATATATGTACACATATATAATCCAACTGAAACAATTCCGTCAAAATTAACCAGACCAAAATTAGATATCAAAAAGAATTATATAAAATCAAAAAAGAAAACCAGTTCAATGAAGAAAATAGGATTGTTTTTTCTGACCTCTCCACCCCAGCACATCGGGGCCCACTAGTGATGTGCTCCAAGGTAAGTATCTCCCTCACAGCCAGGTACTCTAAGACCTACATAAACAAACAGTGAGCCATGTTACATACTTGTCCATATTCCTTTCCATAAC
The DNA here is from genome assembly GCA_016801055.1 of Panax notoginseng. Taxonomy (NCBI): domain Eukaryota; kingdom Viridiplantae; phylum Streptophyta; class Magnoliopsida; order Apiales; family Araliaceae; genus Panax; species Panax notoginseng. Next base: position 134,475,323 of record CM029013.1, on the reverse strand, counting down.
TGCATGGTATATTGGTATTGACCATTCATTCAAGGTTTTAACTAGAAAGTAGAAACAAAAGTCTAAATTAATCCAGAAGTGTGGTAATCAAATAAATCCAGTAAATCAACTAAGATACGGAGAAGCAATTTCAATAAGAGAATATAGGTCTAGAAGTGTGGAATTAAGGTGACAAACCAAAAAGTTTTATGCTTGCACCATAACTTAACAAAATTGTCTCCTAAATTTGGAATCCATCTAATCGAATTCTCCAGATTTACACTCACGTCAAAGCCATCATTATGGAGTCTTGGAACATTATATCCATATACACTAATCTATCAAGGTCATGGAAAACATTAAGTAAAAAGATATACAGTTCCCAAGAGAAACACCTTGAGAAGCTTTCTGAGAATTGGAATCTTATGAAACTCTTTTCTGTACCGCTTCATTACATTGTGCAACATTTGCAAACCTGAAAAACAAAGCACAAAGTCATTCCTCAAGCTAAAGGGCACAACAACAAAAAACAACAGAAAGCTGAAGATCATATTTTATGCAGCAGAACTAGGAAACACACCATTTTTGCTAATTATATCAACCAAAACTGTTCGTGATTTTGTTTTAAGGAGCGCGTCAAGGATCATTGAAAGGTCTCGATTGCTGCAACAGAAAAAGAATTAACAACCATCCATAATATGGGTTCAATAAAGTGATTACATTTATTATAAAGACTAGTCTATGAAGAGCAAGATCCAAAATAACCTCTGAATTGCTTCTCCATTGGCACTATCACCTGAAGCCGCAGTTAAAAAGAGAAGCTTCAAGTAGCCTCTAGATGCATCCTGTTAAAGAGAAACATTAAACACGGAAAACCATATAACTCGACGTATTATTAACAAGGAATAGTTTGAAGTGCGAGGGCTAATTGCATCTTCTATAATATGTTAGTTACCAATAAAAGTATGAGGGCTAATTGCCATTATAATAATTTGAAGGAAAGGAAAAGAAGCAATAAAAAGCATCAATGTAAGAAATCAAAAGATTTGTTATGGAGTATTAATTTCTATAAAACCTGAAAAGAAGCCACCACGAAATGAATTGGCATTCAAGAATTCAATAAAAATTATAATTAAAGATGATGGGAACCACACCAAAGGGTAAAAAGGGGGGATAATAATGCACAAGGAGAACATGCTTACTCTTCGTTTGCTTATTCCCCCATCAGCATCTAGCAGCTCGTTAAGTTTCACCTCAACTGCAAGCATTAGAATGAAAATTTCACTACAATGGGAAGACCGCGCAATAAATTCCCTTGCTGGATAGGGGGAGGACAAAATGCAAACCTGCTTCAAAGGAATCATTTGAGGATCCTTCAATTAGCTTTTTGGATTTGTAGGGTACTACATGAGATTTGTTGACTATCTCTGCAGGTTTGTTTACATGCACAGCACTCATTCTGGATTTCCCTTTCTTAACTGAAGATGATGGGCAAGATGTCTTTGTCACTGGACGCGATGTTGAAACTACATGTCTGTCCTCCTTTGGGTCATATTTGGACTTCCTCTTAATATCAATATAATCAGGTACTGATTTGTTTAATGTGATAGTCAAAGAAGTTTCAGATCTTTGGACAGTGCTAAAAGATCTATTCAACCTTTCTTCAGCTACAGAGGACTCTTTCAGAGCTGCAGATGTGATTTCTTCCTTTCTATCATCTGGATGCAAGAAAGTCTCTATAGTTTGCACAAATGGTGATAATCTCACCAAGCCATCCATTACCATCGAACTTTCCAGTTTTGAACCAGCAGATGAATCTCTTTCTGTAGAGTCTTCATTTATTGAGGACATCTCCAGGCATTCAGTAGTTGCAGACGTATCAGGTTTTTTTCTTTCTTTTGACAAACTCTCTAGTGTATGCATATCTTCAGTAAACAAGTGTTCAACAGCATTTGCTGGTTGGAACATGTCATCTTTCTCTGCAGTTCTCATTCCGATAAAATCAACGGAACTGGTTGCTGAGACTGTTTTGCCGAAGTCACCATCTTCACAGACCATAACAGGTTCCAGATATTCTTCATCTGAATCACACTGAACAATAACTTCAGCATTTAAAGGATCACCACCTATGTAGCCTCGACACTGAGATGAACCACAGACACATTTTTTGGCAGCGGCTCCAAAAACCCGTACATAATTGTAATCAAATGTCACCTCTTCACCCTGATATTATGCATCTCTCGAGCATAAGCAATTAATAATATGAAGCACAATTATAAAAAATATTACAAACAACTAACAAGCAAGTTCATCAATAATAGCATAAGAGTCATTAAAGATCTGGGACCACTTGGGAAGCATGAATATCCTGTATTTGTTCAGTGTTTAGACTATACAATAACCAGAGAAAGCAACAACATAAACCAAGATTATTATTTCATAATCAACACGAGTCATGACGCAGCCTAAGAAATCTAAATATAGTTTAAAGTAATGGTAATTTTATATTTTTAGTTAGTAATGTTTTATTAGTTTTATGAAAAATAAGATTTTTAGAATTGAAAATTAGGAACTTGGTGATGAAGTATGAAAAAGTTCAAAGTTCCTATCATATGTATAGATATATATATATATATATATATATATATATATACATATAAATATATATACATATATATATATATATATATATATATATATATATATATATTTGAAGAGACAACAACAAACTAGTCTTTTATTATTATAATTTTGATACTCTGTGTTTTGGTATTTATACCCCTTGAGTCGAGCATCTTGGCTTGGGCAAGTTGATTAAATTCACGTTTACCGAGCAACACTTATGTTTAGCGGCATTGAAACCATTGTTAGAAAGCTAAGGGTAGTGTGTGGGTTCGCTAATTCTGCTCTGCATCACTTGGTATCAGAGTATGTTATTCCAGTAAATATGTCGTTCGAAATCGAGTTGTCACTCACATCCAAACCAATTCCAGATCTAGTTGTCGAATGAAGCAAGTAGCTGATTAACTCTAGGCATTCAGAAGAATACGTTTCACCATAAATTTTTGACAAATGTTTGGGTCATTTGAAATGAAATTTGCCCACTTTGCCTGTTTGCCATCATCTTCAGTATCGTTGATTGGATTAAAGTTCAGCATCATTTTGAAGATCCATTTGATGTTTGTTATGTTTGTCCATCTATATATGGCTAATCAAGAAATTAATTATACATTATTTTTATGCAACACAATGGACTGAATGGATACATATTGTTACAAAGATTGGAAAGTTCAAAGTTCGTCAAATCTCAAAAATACATCTCCTTAAGTTCAATAAGATTCTATTAATGAAATCTCTTTAGCAACCTCCAACCAAAGTCGAGGCCGAATTTCTTTTGATGTAGGGAAAATGTAGCCCAAGAAATCTACTTTTATATTTCTATGTAAACTAATTTTATATTTTTGGGTAATAATGTTTTATTAGTTTTGTTTAGGAAAATAAATTTTTTTAGAATATCTTTCATATTTGATTTGATTGGAAATTAGGAAGATTTTATTAGGTATACAATAAATGATATCAAAATGTCCCCTTTCTATGTTTATCTTGAAAATTAAGTGATATCTTTTACTCCATGTTACATAGACTCAGGAATCCTAACAAGGATCCATGGAAGTGTCTGACACTGGACTCGCAAATTTCAAAAATATATTTCATTGTTACCCACACCCATGTCGTCTTATATGGATACAGGTACTTTTCAAAAGATGAAGAGTCCTGTTTGGTGATTATTTTTGTCTAGTTTCAACGTATCTTTCCCTATTATAACAATATATGATGTAGGACAATGTGGGGTATAACAATATACCCCATAGATAATCGCTAAAAAAACACATACAAAAGAACAAAATTTCTCAAATCAATAAGATATTCAAGTTTGAATAATACCAAAACTTATAACTCCTTTTATAAGAAACCTACTACGACTTTGCGACCAAGTAAAAAGCCCTAGTATAATACAAAAGCACTCCTAACTAAAATCTACTTCCATATTGAACTTCTAGATCACCTACCTAATATAAGTAATAAATAATTACATTAATTAAAAAGATACTTGTCTCTAAATAATAATACAAAATAATAAATAATCAATTTCATGATCTTTTTCTTCTGCTCCGCATTATCCTCCCCGCCATTGAAAAACAACTTAAACTCGAGTTTTGTAATATCAAAAGATAATAAACCACAATCTGGAAGATGTTTTCCAACAAACCATGTGTATTCGATGTTCCCATTCCATGATCACAACATTTTTGGCAACAATATTGACATTATAGCAAACTTTAATATAGCTTGGGATTCAAATACTATACTTGGAATGAGAAAGTCAATATGTTCGATCTCCATTTTTTATGTTTATGTTCAATCTCTTCATAAACTCGAATTACCTCTGGAATATCATTATTGCAAACCAAAAATAAATCTTCAATTGGTATAACATCCACAACTTCCGCTTCTTCAAGAAGAGGAGTATAAACATGTAAAAGATCTTGCTCTACCTTAGGACAGTTGACTTCTTGAATTTATTTGTATGAGTTGGCAAAATTACTTTAACATTTGTGTTAGTACGTGCAAGTGCAGCGATGGATTTTTTTGTTGGCGGGATAGATGGAGAATATGACAATGACGATTTCTCCTGCAAATCGTGCTTTTGTCTCAAAAAATTAATTTTCAATTGTCTAGTGAACTTCCATAAAAAAAGATGGGCAAAAAAAAATGGGTAAGAAAAAATTGGGTAAAAACAAAATATATTTGGAATTATAGCTCTTTGTACGAAATGTAGGACAAGGTGCAAAGAAAGAATATGAGTACATATCCTTGCAAATGCTCGGTAAAGAAACACACAAAAAAACCCAACATAATTGTTTTCTCAAATCAATAATATATTCAAACCAAAATAACAATAAAGATTACAACTACTTATATAGGAAACCTACGACTTAGTGCCAAGTAAAAAACCTAATATAAAGGATATAACTCCTAATTAAAATCTATTACCATAATTAAACTTCTAAAATCACCTACCTAATACAAATATAAATAATTGCATTAATTACCAAAATACTTGTCTCTAAATAATAATAAAAATAATCAATAATCAATTTCTTGATCTTCTTTTGCTCACCATCAATATGTTTAAAGAGCCAATGAAACAACTAATCTTTGGTTATTATAATATTATAATTGTGAAATTCAATTAATTGTTTGTTCTAGGTGATTTATTCCCCGTAAATCAAGCACTTGACTTGGACAAGTCAATTAAATTCTCATTCACCTATCAACACTTACATTTAACCGCATCGGCCCAATCTTACACTAGAAAGCTAACGATTGGATTTTTTTGCTACTTCCGCTCTACATCAAGTCATGATATAGACTAACTTATCCAAGGAAATAAGACTTGACCTAGACGGCCGCCTTCAACATATCAAACTAAATTCATGCAGAGGTAAAACCTATGAAGTGTGGTCTGCTAAAAGTTATACAATTTTTATCACATGACCAAAGTGTAAAACCATTTGACCAACAAAAGAAAGTCATTTTGTACCAGAAAACCATTTTACCTTGTCTCTGAGTTTTTCAGCCTATCCCAACTATGGGATAGAAAGCATTTGTTGAGTTAAGTTTAGAAAAGTTCTATTTGACTATAGAATCCCAACCTTTTGAGATTCAATGTAATTTCTCCAAAAATATTCAAAATACTACCACAATTCAAAATGTTTTATTACCTGAGTTCGATTCTAAATCTTTTTCATTTGTAATTCTGCTGATTGTCACCAAGGGTTTTGGATTAATCAGGTTGTGATATAGGGAGATGAAGGCAGCGACTTCAAATCTTCATCTATTGAATCAGAAGATTGTGAATAGAAAATCAAGTAGGATACTTAAGAGAGAAGAGATACACTCAGGGGGGCCCTAGTTTACACTCCATTTCTCTCTTTCCTTTATGTAACAGCATATATATATATAGCATTTCTTCCACATGTCATAGCATTTGCACTTTTTTCTTGGTAGACATGGAAAATGTTTAGACAAATCATAGAAATCTAAATCAACCCACCCCCCCCCCCCCAAAAAAAAAAAAAAAACCCCAAACACACCAAAACAAAATTATTTTAATAATAATAAAAATAAGGTGTCATATAGTATAAATCTATCATGTCTTCTACTTTCCTCTTTCCCCTTTATTTCCTACTCACGAAACTTATTACTGTTCGCATAGTACCCTATTTATTGTAGACGAACAAAAATGTGCATCAGATTCACAAAAAAATTAATTTGTTAAAACATACAGTTCCAATTAAAGCACCAGAGTGAAGTGAAGAGCAATGAATCACATATTTAGCAGCACCTTAGTTTTCTGCATGCCAGGATTGCACACCAAAGCAATTTTCTAGGCCATCTTAATTACAAGTAAACAATTACAGCAGCAAAATTCACTATCCAGCAAGTTTGAATTTCAATAAACATAAAAAGACTACGCATTTGAGCGCGCATGAAGAAGTGTACCTTCTTTATATCCCTCAGTGCAAAGAGTCCAATACAAACTTCCCCATTCACCATCCACTGTCTCAAGAAGAGTTAATAATTAACAATGTTGACAACAGATATAAATGTATTTATAACACAGAAGCTGCAAGTTAAGTAACAACAAATTCAACTTCTAAAATTGAGTCCCTTGTAACAAAATCCAACAACCCTCAATAACACAGGTTTAAGCCAATATGCCGTATAGAGAAATGCATACGTAAGTGAACTACTATATAGAGATAACGGCTACGTTGTATTAAACTAGTCATTTCTTGGCTGTAATGCAAAATAAAATAAAATAGAAACAACTAATGTTATCCAAAATTACAACTTAAACCATGATGTTTTTGTTTTTGCGAATCAACCCTCGGAGTACATTTAACTGGGTCGATTTGACAGTTTTATTAGTCAACTAGGTCGAACAGGGAAAAAGGTTTAATAAACAATTTTTTTTTTCTTTTGATAACTAATTCTGGATTCTGGCCCCAATGAGAATTTGAATTTAAAAATGTTTAATAGACCCAGTTAAAATTTAAATGTATTTCGAGGTTCCATTTGCAGAATATAAAATCAAATAAAAATATTAATTGTTTTGCATTAAAGCATTGTTCCTTACAAGTTTCAAGCATATCTCACACAAGTCTACCTATTTTATTCTTTTTCTTTTTTAAATGGCGGAAGAGCCCGTAGCCAACCACCTGGTGCAAACAAGTTTTAAATCGACCAAAGATTACGCAGCACCATAGTTTCCCCCAAGAAGAAAGAAAAAATTATAATGGAAGGGACAACATATCAAATATTAAACTTACTTTATAAGTATGACAATAGTCCCTTTAAGAATACAGCCTAACACCAACCAGTACAACTTGACAAATTAGAACTATTTGATAAGTAAAAAGTCGATGACAAATGTGATTTTTATTACCTTTTTATTAGTTACCGCTTCAAAATGACAAAGTCCTATTATTTCCCTTAAAATTTAAAACAATATGCCAGTCCAGGCTAGTATACCCTACCCTTAACACATGAAATCAAACAGATTATGAACATGTCATAATTACGAAATTAATTTTCTAAGAACTATGATATCTATACGAAAACCATATTCTAGTAGCTGAAAATTTTACATTTCCAATGTAGAAAAATAAAGTAGGATGAATACTGCCCTGAGAAGTGATACCACATAGTCATAGGATGTGTAAGGGTGTTTGCATAAATGATTGGTGTTCAAGCTTATTATAAATATCAAATTGCAATATTGATTCATATTTCATCAGCCTTATCAACCCAAGCAAAGCTACCCTGATTCACTTTGCAAATTTATAAAAAAAAAAAAAGAAGAGATATATTTACTTTTATTTTCTATGGGTAAATATATTACGTTTATACAAGGTGAAGACAATGAGAAACAAGTTAGAAGGATGTAGAAAGGAAAAAGGGTAAGAAATCTCAACAGAAATCCATTCTGAACTAGCTCATCCACACATCTTCAAAGTATTTAAAGGAAAAGCAGAAAAAAAATATTTTAAAATAAACAGAGACTTCATGCTCACAGATGTATTCACCTTTTCTGTACGGCAATTCGGTTCACAGCTGTGGTTTATAAAACGACCTAAATTCCCTTTAGCACAAGCATCTATTACCTGATAAATAAAACATGAGAACATTTAATTATAGTTCATGAGTTATGTTGAAGAAAAAACAAAAATAGTAAATAAAATTTTCAGCAGACAAACAAACAAATGAAAATAAAGACAAGAAGAAAGAGAAGAAGAGGGTGACAAAGGAACCTAATACTTTTAAGTCGGTTTCTTAATACCCCCAACTACCTTACCACACCTCACGGACTTCTAAAATGTGCTGCAACATCACTGACACTAGGAACAACATGCTTATTTATACTACCCAACCAGTATCTGTAGAAGCAAAAACATGATTCCCTGACAAGAATACACTAACTATGCACTGGGCATTTAATAAAACTACAAGCAAAATCAGTAGTTCTTTAGAATAATTTAATAACTATTTGCAGTAGCAACGAGGAAGTGCGGATTAACAAACCTCCCCGCCATTCAATGTCATGAAATAAAAATGCTTATGACCCTTCAAAGCATACTCTCTTTGCCGGTCCTCGTATGCATGCATATCAAGAACCTGTATGATTTTTTTAGCAAGAAAAACTCATCAGTAAGAAATCAAGTTCAGTAAGGATAAATACATACACAAATACGGAGAATTACACCGGTGCAAAGTTGTTAGGTCTAATAAACTGCTAGAAGAACTTCTTCAGATTCCATGTTCTCTCACCATTAATAATAAAAAATGGATGGACAAAGACACAGACACATATCTATGCACAATAAAATCAGTGCTAAGTTTGTTAGATCAATAAACTAGCAGAAGAATAACTTCAAATTCCATGTCATTTCAGGATGATGAACAGAAAAGACTGGAGAAGTCACCAAACCATCTATCTTGGTTAGAAGCGTACGATAAATATACAAACTTTCAAATGTGATAAATTGTATCGAAATGGATGGATCGATGGACATATCATAAACATGATTTTGAATAACCAGCTAAAAAAGAGGTCATCCTCAGTATTTTAAATTCTTTGTTGACCATTCAAAGCAGAAAGCAATATATAACGAAGTGCCAAGTTACCTCTCCAACATATTCAATAAGAAACTGCCCCTTATGAATATCTTCTAGTAACTGAAGCCCATAACCCTTCTTTCCACTTCGAAAGCACTTCAATTTGGCATACTTTCGTTGCTGGAACTGTAAAGTGCAACCCGAATAACATCAAACTTGTGCCCTTAAAAATAGAGAACGATCAAATAAATAAATCAATAATCTGTTGAAAGGGTCAAATACCTGGCGGTTTGAACAGAGTTCCCCACAAGGACACGTCCCTTTAACACATTCAATGTTAAGCATCCGATTCAGGCATCCATCCCCACAGCCCATTCGACTACCTAGAGATGCTTTGCAGTGACAAACCATTATCTGACAAAATATCCAAGAGACATAAGAATTCATTGACTAAAACAAAATGGACTTCCTGATGCAGGACAAGTTCAAAAAAAGGGTTTAGGAAAGAAATAAATGGGAAGAAGAGGAAAATAGGAACCTATCCTTGCAGGGAATAGGTAGAAACACACACACAAGCCTTTTCAAGTTAATATATTCAACTCTGAAATTCCAAGAATGGATAACATCAAAATATTGAGAACATGGAATCCTACTTCTAAAGTAATCTGACTTGATAAAGAAACTCTTCATTATTATCTAATAACCCACTAATTGTAATTAACAAAGATAATGTTTGATAATTACTAGTCTAAAATAACCTACTAAAAGATGTACTTTAATTACAGTAAAATTATTCATAAATAATAATATTAAATAATTAATAATTAATAATATTAACAATAATCCCTTCAAAAATCCTCATCACTCACCCCAACTGAGAAAAACTCATCCTCGAGTTTTAAAGTGTGGGAAAATCCACAATCCACAATCTTGACTTCATATATATCTTTAACCTCCTTGTAAGCATATATTGATAACTTGAAAACCATAAGGAGCTGATTCTTATCAGACATACTATTGCAGTTGTCTTGATAACTTACTGCTTAACTCACTTTGTGTTCCATTGGACTCAAAATATCCATCATATCTAAACATTTTTGTTGAGTTCTTCGGCCTCAGCATGGGTTCATATGGCTCCTTGATGATAACTTCAAGCTGCTCAACAAACTCAACATTCTTTTTTCCATGATCCCCTCGAGCATTAGCATGTGAAAGTCCTTTTCCTTCTTTGGGTTCACTGACTTCCTGTGTCATACCGTCAAAATTGGCCTTTTCTTGAAGAGCTTCTGAAAGTGCTTGAATGGACTCTTTAATTTTCTTGTAGTGCTCTTTTTTGTCTTTGCATAAGAATCTCGAAGTTTTTGTTCACTTCCTCAATTAGTACCAAATATCAGAAACCCCTATTTTTCAATACCTTTTTCTTACTAAATTTTTCCCCAAGAACAAATAATTAAACAGGATTACAGATCTATATTATATAGAAAATGTTGGGGACTAGGGGATGAGTAATTAACTATGGGGAACTTCGTTGAGATTTTTCATAATAGTATATATTGTTAGTTTCGGGTTACCACTGTGGTCCATATTTACGGTAAAATAGTGGTCAAAAAATGTCTTGCGTGATTGACTGACACAAGAACTTCTTTTCAGAGGATGATTTGTAGCCAAGGGTCGAGGGTGTGAAAACACCATCAACCGCTCCAATGACAGGAGCTTATCAAACTACTTCTATTCTTCCTTTTTGATCTGTTTTCATTCTTTATGGAGATGTCGATGAAGGTTCACTGATGAAGGGGACCAGAAGCACAGGAGATGCTGATGCTATCATGAGGATTGTCTGCTGGGCTTGAAGATGATGATTTAGCTGTTTGGTTCACTTGACAGTTGGGGAGAGATGGTTTTTTTGGGAGGGGAGGGGGGAACCTGAGGTGTTGAAGGATTGGTGATGATGAATGGAAGGAGAGATTTGCTAATTGGTGACATCAGTGATGGTGGTCCCAGTTACGGTTTCAACAAAGAAGATGAACAGTGTTTTTATTTGGGTTTTGGGCAGCTACTGGTTGTGAGTGATGGTGGTTAGGCTAAGGGCTTGGCGATGTAGCTGTGGTGGAATGTAAGTGACAACGAATAGTGTTTTGGAGTTTGGACTGAGTTTGGGAATGTAATTTTGGGAGGATAATTGTTTTGTTTTAGGTAGACATAGTAGGGTGGTATTGTCACACAGGACCAGGTTTCGAGCTCAGAAACGAATTTAATGCAGGACAAATTCCGGAGGAGTTAAAAGGAAAAAGTAAATAGGAACCGGAATCAGTAGAAAGGCACATTATTGACAAAAAGCCCTTTCAAATTAATATAATGAACTTCCAACTATGGACTACATCAATATATATGGTGGTTAGTCTAAGGGCTTTGTGATGTAGCAAGGGGCGGATTCAGGCCCTTAGTTCAGTGGGGTCAATTTTTTAAAAATAAAAATTTACAAAGAAATAAAATGCAATAAAATAAAGGCAACAAAGGATGTGAGGGATATTGCAAATAATTGTATGAGCTATCATATAAAATCAATATAGTTTTATGTAATTGAATACACTTCCTCCCATATTATGTACAAAATGATATTTTATATTTTTTTTAAACATTGTTATTAATTATAAGAGACCTCGCGCAAGAATGTGAGATATCTCTCACCTCCCGTGTCCTCTAAAATAAATTACAAAACTAAATAATATTGTTAAAATATTATTTATAATAACATTTTTTGAGACTTTATTGCTTTAAAACTATTACAATGATAGCCTCATTTCAATAGATGCAAAAATATCATGTTCAATGTAAGTTACTAAACAATATAAAAGAGTGGAGTGTTGGTGTTAATAGAAATTTGAGACATTTAATAGTCTTTTAGTCTGAATTTTTTATTTCCACTAAACATTTTATAAAATTAAAAACAAATAAAAAATTGACTCTTCAAAATTCAGTGGGGTCAATTGACCCCACTGCCCCAAGGGTAGATTCGCCAGTGGATGTAGCAGCAGTGGTGTAATGCAGGTGATGATGAAGAGTGTTTTGGAGGCTGCGAGTTTCAGTCCGAGTTTGGGAATGTAATTTTGGGATGATGATTGTGCAATGGTTTCTTTTAAGTAGAGATAGAACAGAGTGGAATTATCACACAATGCCAGGTTTTGAGCTCAGAAACCAATTTGAAGCAGGACAAGAGAAAAATAGGAACCGGAAACAGTAGAAAAACACATAATTGACTCAAAGCCCTTGGCAAATTAATATAATGAAATTCCAGCAATGGATTAATGGCAAAAAAAGTGTTGTTGTTCTCAATGTGGTACTGGCAACATAGTGTTTTCAGGAAATTTTTTGGGTGATACCATGTACTATCAGAGCACTGCTACTCAACTTGCCTTTCTACGAAAAGATGAGAAGGGATAGAGGGTTTTAAGAGTTGGCTCCCTTGTTCCTTTTTAGGACATTCGGTGAGAAATAAGTATTCTGAAAATGATGAAATGGCGAGTTTGCAAAATTATTTTTAGCAGTTCATGTTTCTTGAATTAAGGAATCCAGGTCTTCTTCTTTGTCCTTCTCAGACTTTTTCCAAACCTACTTTTTCTATATAATTATTTGTTGTTGTTTACTCTTCATGTATTTGGGCTTGCACCCCATTTAACAGTTTCTACTGCACAGTTACTTTCCCGCCAGTAGAGAAAATTAAAATAAAACAAGAAGGTATCATCAGTTATTCTGTAATAATAATAAATAGAATTCTTTTCCTTTTTCAAACAAAACACCTAATAACTATCACATAGGCATCAAATTAAGTTATTGGTACTTCAGTAATGTTTTTCGTTGTCTTTTGTGAATTGAATTGTACATCCTCTTCTTATTGTTCTTTTCTTCTTCTCTTTTCATTTTTCAAAAGTGGCAGAGATGTTCTTCTTATAATTTTAAATTGCACTACACTTTTCAAAAAAAAAACATGATCCTTATTTTTTTTTATAAGTAACAGAAGTAACAACCTTTAAATCTATGCTTATGAAAGTTATTTTCTATTAATGATACTGCTTCTTTGGTTAAGATCTAGCAAGTCAAAAGAATCATATGTACAATCAAACATCACCAAATAAAAGCTTACAGTCAAACTGAATAGAGTATGGTGTCCACTCACCAGCATCTAGACTTCATGTTTATTTATTAATTTGAAAATGACAATTCTTATAGGTATTCAGTAGTACTTCTAAGAGAAGAACGAGTCTTCCTCAAGATTAAGTAAAAAGGAGGGTCTCTAATTCACATATAGGGCGCATCCAAAAGAGCCACTCCTCTAAAACCAGCACACTGCCAAAGACTAAATGGAAGACAAAAACACTTAAAATAGGAGATGATCCAAAAGAGAGTGACCACTAAGAATCCACACATAACGATCACCAAACACACCATATGACAGTGAATAAGGCACAACTGCAAATTATATATACATATACACATATATATATATATATAAAAATATATGTATATTTTCCTTCCCTCCCCCGTCCCTTTTAAAACGGGAAATAACCTAGAAGGAAACAAATACACCGACGAGAAAGGACACATCCAAGACTCAACAAGTCTACATGTTATAAATAGATAGAGAAATTAGTAAGATGAGGTCTAAACAAGTGGCCAGCCAAAAATAGGAGGTCTAAACAAGTTTATTTAGGTTTTTCAATATGCTTTAGTGATGGCCTCCGAAATTATTATAGCACCATCGTTGTGAAATAGCTGAAACCTATGTTACATTGACTCGGGAGAAGGAAGTGTCTGACACTGGACTCTCCTATTTTCCGAACATTTTTCACAATTTTGGACTGTCCATGTCAGACCCCTGTTGATCCCTGACCTGGAAAGAAAAGAGAAATAGAAACAGATAGATAGAAACCAGAGAATTTAGGGAGGAAGAAGGAGAAGAATTCAGAGTTTTCTCACCGAGTTTGTGAGAGAGGGAGAGAAAAAAGAGGAGAAAGCAGTAGCCTCCTAATTCATATCAAAATACTTTTGGAATACTCTTCCCATTACATCTATTTAAAGGAAAACAATGCTGAAAATAACACTCCTAACCTTCACCACTATCCTTATCCTTCACTAAAGAATAACTAACTACCCATGTGCCTACATGCTCACTCAAAATATATTATCTACTAGAATATACTAATTATTCTCTTCTTCCTAATTTACCCTTGCCTGACAGTCCAGCTAACCTGACCCGTGTAGACTCGTGTCCAGAAAAGTAGTTGTCCGTGTAATGCAGCTGATAACTATGAACTTTTCACTTCCATGAGTTCCATCACTCCACAAATAAATAGAGCAAAAGTAAAATCATCTCTGACCCAAATAAGATGTCCTCTTTGACTTTCACTTGCTTTAATGGAAAAATGGAGTATAAGTTGTTAAATGTTTAGATTACCTTGATTGAACCCCCAAGACACATTTCTACTACACATGGAAAATGACAATGGTAATAATGCAATATGATAAAAACAAGGGGAAAATGGTTTGGGATATCAAAAAGAAAATGAGGACAAACAAATTGGGACAGAGGGAGCATTAAATATAGGACTAGCAGTAACTTGATAGGAGAGTGCACATTCCTCACTACCAAATCCTTCCTCAAACCTAAGCTAGATACACTTCAACGTTAACCATAGTTAGCCGTAACAAAAGGGGAAAACAAATTGGGGTGGGGAGGGATGGGGGATTTATTCTTTATGCACAAAGCCCAAAATGACAAGCATATTGACAGATACCATCTAAGCCTCTCAGTACCGAGGATGGTCTAAAGATAGATAATCAGAGTAGAGTTATGTTTTATCCAAATGACAAATAGATTGACAAAAGGAAAAAAAAGACTTTGCATATGGACAAAGATTAGCATGTATTAGAAGGACTTTACAATCTCACAAGGATAATTCTTAAAAAAACAGAGAACAATCTGCAGGCACAGCAAGTACACAATAATAATTAGTTCAGTTACAACTGTTTATTGTACGTGAAGGATGTCACAACAAAATGCATCATAACTGAACAGCTTAGGGAAAAAATCACATTTTTCTATACTTCCCATTCACTCATCTGGTGTTAAAAAGTTGAATTTAAAGTTTATATTGTCGATAATATATATATATATATATATATATATATATATATATATATATATATATACCAGCTATTGATAGAAACCAAACTCCACAAACTCAGTTTCCACATAACTGAAACATTTATTGGATATAATAGGTTTTTACCAAAAAGAAAACATCATCTTTGTTTTACAATCAACACCGCGTTAAGCACATACTGTCCAACGAGCAAACAACAATTCCTCAAACCTCTTGGAGAGATTTCAAAGCATATCTGAGCCATATAGATCACCAAACTACTGAAATTACCCTTTAAGTGCGTTCATGAAACTTAATATTCATCCCTAAGCCACTCAAAAAAATACATAACTACCCAAAACCAAATTTATAGCAGACATAAACCATGAGTAATTTGCTAGAAACTGAGAACAAGAATTAACCTCATCAATGGTTTGAGTTTTACGGGTACGATGCAGGAACAGGTTTGATCTGATAAGCTTCCAAGACGATTGTTGCGAAACTGCATATTATTAAAATGTTGTCAATATTCAGAACATGGAAGATATACACGTCATGAAGATGGGAGTAACATTATGGCTAAAAGACAATATTATTGCTATATTATCACAGGCACAATCAAATACCTGTTGGCTGCTTTTTCCCCAATCTATTGGAATTCAAGAGGGCATCACCAGCATCTTCCTCACAAGATGCATCAGAAATTTCCAACTCTGCATTAATTTCTGCATTTGACTTCTCTTGAGGGATTGAGCAGTCAGCAAAGGTTTTATCCATGTTGTCCTTACAAATCCTATAATAAATAATAAGGATCACTTTACACCAAACTCGTAATACAGTGCTAACTGCTAATAGCAAATAACCAAACTAAAAGCAATATACAGATGCAATCGGTTTCAATAATAGCCCGTCACGGGAACAGCAAGTCAAGGAAGGGTCAACCTGCCACATTTTGATAATGAAAGAAAATATATCTTCCGAAATAAACTACATGCATAAAAAATTATTTCCTTTAATTTAATCTGAATTAAAGTCACAAGATGAAGCTCTGGAGGCTTATATGTTCCCGGCATAAGTTCAAGCTCAACCGGCACGAAGTCAGTCCAGGAACTATATTATCATAGTATTGGTGGCTTACGCAACACAACTGCCCAATCCTTAACAGAAAATTAATTTGTTAAGGTCAACTGCGTTTTTAGTAAAGAAATAATATTTTCCTTGCCCGTCAACCCAAAAACACTACCATGAAAGCATTAGAAAAACAAAGAAATAAAAAATAAAAAGTAGCTTGAGGGTTGAAATAAATTGCAAGTATAAGGAATTATCCATTGTACATTATACTACATATAGCTTTCCAAATAGACATAATATTGTATTCCTGAGAGCATAAGACAAAAATTAAAATTCACTAAAGTACTTGCAAAATTAAATAATAACTTTTGTAACATGGGTAATAACTAGTAGATATCAATCTTAGGTTGAATTGATTTTCTCAAGCCACAATAATCTAACAAATAGTAATATAAGTTCAACCGGCTCTCCGAGCTGTCCAAGCATCAACCTTGTGGCTACCTAAGCCCCAAAATTCCTTTGAATATCAAAAACTTTAGACAGTCAATGAACAACTTTTAGGAATATAAATACGCTCCTTTTTTTGTTGAATAACTTAGATACATTATTGATTTATGATAAGCCTGTGTTACTAATTTTCCACCTTTCCAACCAGCTGAATAAGCTGTGATACTTGGTCATAAACACGCTAACACCATGCTGCTCCAATTTTCTTACTGGTTTATCGTTGACGTAAGGTTTATACTTCTTAAGTACTATATGCATTTGAACCCTTATTACTATAAATGTCCACACTTAAAAGCCTCTCCACTTGAGCAACACCCCCCCCCACCCAACCCCAAAAAAAAATTAAATAAATAAAATCCTCCCAACCCCCCCCCCCACCCCAAACGGGCCTCCTTTACCCAGGGAAAATGATATTAACGAATAACTTGACAAAACAAAATTAAGTATATATGCATGGAAGCCTCCATATTTGGATCTTGATGTTTACCAAGGAAGACTGAAACAGGATTCTTCAATTTTACTTTCAATCAGGTAATAATGAGAAAACAAGGGGATTCTTTAAATTCGAATAGTGTTGTAGACGAGTAACAAGTTTGGAGCTGTAAACTGTAACGCCCTCGAATTTGAGCGTTGGCTGCCCGAACAAGGGTCAACGTTAACTCAACATCTTTCGTAACTTAACCAATAATCCCATAATCATATTGATTGAATTAGTCTATTACAGACTATAAAATTATAAATTTCTTAACTTCATCATTGGATCTTAACTTGATCTCGATCTCATTCTTTTTACAAGTATCAACTTGTAACTTATATTTGTATACATGGATAACACCATATATATAATTCAATTTTAACCTTACGATTTAGATATTCTATACTTTTATAGTTCTATATATCCAAGTTTCACAGTACTAATAACAAAGATTGTTCTTGGCAACAGAGAGGCACATTCTGGTAATTTTGGCATCTTATCGGCACTCATTAGTGTAACCTTAGTGCTTACAAAACTCCCAATATCATTCAATACCCTCACTTAGACATGTATATTTATAGATACATCTCTTCATATCGATATTTCCTATTTATCTGAATTTCACAATATTAATAACACACGTGTACTTGGAACAGAGGAACCTTGCAATGAATTTGGTTTCTTCATCGGTGCTAAATCTCTGTTCTTACAGCACTCACAATGTTATTCAATATCCTCATTCAGATATATAGTTCTTTATCAACATTGTATTAATGTTTTACTATCTATCTAAAGTTCAGAGTATCGGCATAACACGATCAGTTCATATTACCAATACCCTCACTCAGATTAATAGAGCTTTAACAATTTTAAGTTATATCAAATTAAAGATATAACACCATTTTGATGATAATAACATGATATTATTAATATAATCTTCGATTACATGGTTTGCTTGTTCGTATTACAGAAGTCATTATGAATAAATACAAATACAAGTAAATAAAACATGAAACTTAATCTACGCTTCTTTATGTTCATGATCTTCTTATCATTCTTCTTTAACTGCAAATAAAGTTTTATTCACAAGAATGAGCACGACGGCTCAACAAGTCTATCTAATATATAAACTTTAACATGTTTGACTTGACATAACTTTCAGTTAACAATCATGTTAACTCATGCTTAATGATAGAACATAATCATATATAGCATAACATATCATTAAACACTTAACATTCAATCATCATATCCTACTTAAAATAACATAAGGCTTTCATACATATACTTTCACATATCAACTATCACATGTGAACAAGCTTAGCAATAGTTGCACATAGGTTTAGCAATAGTTGCTCACATAATCAAATAAGAGTTAGAAGACATAAGAGTTAGAAGACTTGCACAATAACACATAAAGGATTAGAACTTGTCTTGATGCGTAATCTCATCTTATCGGTACACTTTAAACAACCTATATAATAAGTTACATGTACCCGAAGGCTAGTTTATCGAATTTTACTTCTTAATAAGTGTTTTTATAACTTAACTAAACTATCTTCATTAGTGGTTATGCTTACAAAATTCTCAAACTCAAAAACTCATTTTTAAGGGACTTTTTAAGAAATGGACAGCTTGTTTCGCAGCCCGACCCCGGCTCAGTAAAACGGTCATAAATTCTTCGTTTTAAAACATTTTTGAGTCGTTCAAAATCACACGCGTTCATTACTTCCATCTGTACAACTTTGCTTTGTATTTCATAACCAAATTCCAAATATATGATTTTATATAACTTTTACAATAACAGTTCAGATTATGAGTTTCTCATTTCATACTTTCAATCTCTCTAACTAGTTACCACTTGGGCTAATTAACTATTTTTCCTTTTATGACTTGATAACATTTTATTACATAATCATAAACCTAAACATATATTATTTCATGAATCCTACTCAAGAACATAAGAACTAGAAATACAAAAACGTGATTTCTTTACCTCTTGAAGTGCAAGCTTTACAATACTTGAGTAATTAAGCCTTTTGTTATGCTTCCTTCTTTCAACTAACAAGTATTCTTACTTGTTATTTTCAATCATTTCTTGCTCTAGCTTTGTGAATTGAAGAGAATTTATTAAGAACGGTCCTCTATTTATAGGATTTCCTAAGTTAGGTTATTTAGGACATAAAGCCACAAACTAGCTTAACAAGTTAGCTTCCTAGGCATGGCTAGTCACCATAGTGAGTCACAAGCTTTATCATCACACTTGGTGAGTCACCAAGCCTAGTCACACATGTGCCACAACACACCACACAATTTTGGACAACACATTTTAGGAAGCAAAGTCTCATTTGCCAACTAATTAATCAAGAAAAAACCTATACATACATAAGCTATATGCATATAAGCTTTCCTAAATGGTCATAATACCCTCACTTTCACTACAACCTAACCAAATTCCACCTAATTTGGTTAATCCAGCCTAGTTTAATTTCTAGTTAGGTTTCTTAACTAATCCGGTTAGTCAAAAATGATGACTTTCCCAAAGTTGACTTTACGTTTAATGAATAGTGATTTAGCGTCTTTTTCGGAAAATTTTTATTTTCTTATTCTAGTCTCGTAAATATTCGGGATATTACATAAGCTCTGAGTACTAGAGTTTTTTTTTTTAGTTTATGGATTATAACAAAGCTGCAAAAGAACAAACCCAAACTAGCTCTAGATTAGTTGAACAAGAGCGAGCCAAATACCGAAGAGGATCGTGAAACTCAACTTGAGCTCAAACCAAGTAACTTGAACTTGCAACAGATATGATCTGTTTAAACCTCTTTAAGAAATGATCAGTGTACCAGAAACTGTCACGATAAATAAAGTAGGAGTAGCATGTCACAAAGGCCTCGTTCGGAACACATGAGTTGAATTTTTGAATCTCATTACCCATAATCTTATTGTAGTAATTATATTTCCAAAAGTTAAATTCTCATTATATTTCCAATAAAGAGTTTAGGATATGTCAGGAATTTTAGAGGAAGCTTGGAGAAGAAGACATGGCTTGAAAGCTAAGGTTATTCTCTTATATAGACTACGATTACAAACATGAACCAAATACGTTAAATTAAGAGCATAGTTACTAGAAAAAAGTATCCTCAAATTTGTACCAAAACAAAATTCACTACGATATTACTGTTTTCCAGTAACTATGCTCTTGAACTGGTGTCCAATACTCAAGTTTTATCAATCAAGGAACTATATAAAAAATGAAATATTCACTTGATTCAAATTATATACTGCCCAGATCTTACATATCAGGGTGTGCTTAATTCTGACCAAGTCTAGTAGGATATACCTATACCAAGTGACCCACATACTATTAAATAAGATGTCGACAACAAGGAAAAAATTTGGCGTTCTTGTCTTCATATGAAACTTGGTAAAATAAGCCACTAAACCCATATAGGCACAAAGTAAATCATGTGACTATTTTGATAGCACATTGCATTGCTTAAGTGAGATAAGCATGACATCATACCATCTGTTTTTTGTTTCTTCAATGTAATCTGCAAGCGCAGCTGATATACGCCTCCACTTAAAACAATGGTCACAACTCACCCAAGCATTATGTGGTGGTACAGAATGATCTCTTACCCCACTCGGCACCATGTCCAAGTAAGATACATCTGGTGTTGTGCTGCGTCCAGATTTGAATTCTCCAAGATCAGCAAGTGTGTGATTTCCTACACCAAGTTATTTAAAATCACTTTCAAGAACATGTAATGAACTCCTAAACATACTCAAGTTGGTCTATGCTAAATGTACATCACTTTAAAATTTTATAACAGGACAAAAGAAATATGACTCGATAAAAAACTTGGAGAGGAAAGGAGACTATTTAAGTATATAAATCCAAATAACTAAACAAACCTGTTTTGGAAAAATTCTCCACTTTGAAACTAACTTGAACGCTATCACCCTTCTCTTTAAATTTGCAATTAGATTGGTTTCCCTGCTGCCTGAAAAAATTTCCTTTCGAGCACACTGATTGAGGTGCTTCTGACCTGCTCTTTGTGGATCTTGAACTTTTGGAAAGTTTGTGATCCTTAGGTTTAGTATAAGGACGAAATTTCTCACGAATCCCCGACTCTGATGAGTCATGTTGAGCAACACCCCTGGAACATAGGTAACCTTCAGAAACATTTACAAAGTTCAATGTCTCAGTGGATACTCCAAAGTCAGTTGCTCCTGATGGATGTAGGGCTTGAATAGAAAATATATCCTTACTAGATGCATTGACGCAAGCATTTCCGGTAGTGGTTGAAATAGAAGCCTCACTAGAGTCTGAGACATCTCCCATTTTCTCAAAATGTCCAAATTTCTCAGTTAGTGCATCATTGTCTATAATCTCTGGACTAAAAGATTGACCTTCCACACTGCAATTAATTTGCTCATGGAACTTATTTATGTCATTTCCTTTCTTACTGCTTGGCGGCGACAGATTCAAACTTGAGACATCTCCAAGCGCAACACAATCTTGGGAGGTAAATAAAACATCATCCAAAACTTCAGGAACTTTTTCACCAATTTGACCTGGAATCGGGTTGATGACTTCTGAATCAGGTGAAGTACCTGAATCTAAGCACCTGCTTTCTACTGCTAATTCCAATACATCAAACTCTTCCTGGGTGGGAATTCCATTATGACCTTCTGCAATTTTCCCATCCACCTTCCTTGTGATGTCCTTATCTGCAAGGTGCACAACATCCTGAACACAAGAACCCGATAACAATATCTCCTTCTCCATGTTCACATTACAATATTGAACTCCAGTACTAAGAATCCCTTCCTCGGACTTATCTTTGATATCCTTGGTAAATTTGGGAGATTTTTTCCTGGTTCCCCACAAGCATTTACCATCATTCTCAGTAAAAGGTGTGGTATCCATCAAGCATTTTTGACCCATTTCTTTCCTTAGTAGAATCTTCAGGCGGATGCGACCAGTTGAAGCATGGCTTTCTTCCTTGGACCTTTGTGAGCTTGGGCTTCTCTGATTCTTATTTTGCTTACCACCTCCTCGACTGCTCCTTGCTTTGAGTGATTTTTTCTGCTCATTTTGATTGACATCAATATCTGCATTATGCTTGAAAACATGTCCAATATTTCCCAACGACCCCCACTCAGACACACGAGCTTTCTTGCGTAAACAGCTTCTTCTCTGTCTAGCAACCTGCAAAAGTATCAAATCTATTGACTGTTTTTTGTTGGCTGTCCTACATCTTCTAACAGCCCTTTTAATCTCTGTTTTCTGCTTCATTCCACTCATGCTGGTACTCCTCCGAGGAGAAGAACAAACAATATCAGGACATTTTGTTTCAGAGGCATAATCACGTTTAACATTATCTTTTCCTTCAACATCCTTCTGTCCAGACAACTCAGCTATGATGATGGAATTAAGAGCACAAACAATGACATCAGTCCTTAATGTATCTGGTGCAACCATGCTCTTAGAAGAATCAACTACAGTTGTGCAAAAGGGTTCGCATGACTGCAGAGAAACTGATAATTTTTCTACAGCACAATTAGGATCCATGGATGATTCTCCGTCCTTGAAATCCAATACATTTTCTCCAATTGGCAATATCTCATTGAGCATATCTACCTTCTATAAGTCAGGTTTAATAAGAACATAAAGTTCAAAATGATGTGATCCTGTCCTGGTAAAAGACAAAATGTAAACGACAGTATCTACTCGGTCACTAGACATATTTTACCTGTTATGTTAACATTCATGCCCAGAGAACAAATTAAGAAATCAAGTAAAATAAAAATTCAGAAGCAAGAACGGAAACTCTGATTTACAAATTTTTCATGCAAGAAATGAGCAGATTCTTAGTTGTCAAAGGTAGAAAAAAGAAAAAAGCGCACCTGCGCAGACTAATAATAAAGATTGTTTTATTTATTTATTGAGTTCAAACTACAGGATTATCGAACATTAATAATATAAAATTCAACAAGGATTATCAAAACATAAAGAGTACAAAAAGATTTTAAAAAGCTAATGCCTTCCAAAGGTTAGAGACAGTCCCGAAAGGCATCTTTTCTTTTTCTCTTCTTCCCCTTCTTCAGCAACAAAGTTCGAAGGCAACAAAATTGTTTTGTAATGACAAATGTCCATGCAAATACAAGGAGTATGTGTATTGCTGATAGTGGTGAATATGACAACAGTAAATGATGCAAACTGAATTTCAATTCTACTGAAAGAAAAGAGAAAGAACAAGAAAAGTTAGCTATGCACATTATTCTATTTGGTGCATCTCTGACTGTTCATAACACACCTCAACTAACAAAATTTTAAAAATTAGTGTCTTCCGGAGTCTCGAAAGACATGGACTTTTAGTCTCTCTTCTTCCACTTTTCGGCAACAAAGTTTGACAAGCAAAAAAATTGTTACAAATTAGCGTCTTCTGGAGTCTCGAAAGGCATGGACTTTTATAGTCTCTCTTCTTCCACATTTCAGCAACAAAGTTCGACAAGCGACAAAATTATTTTGTAACGGTTTTTGGCCATATACAAGGAGTAACTGTGAGTTTGGTGATAGTGATGATGACAACAATAAATGATGCAAACCTACTTTCAATTATGCTGAAAGAAATGATAAGAATTGAGAAAGAAGATATAAACCAGAAAAAAACAGCCAATTGCCTTCCAGGCCTCTAACCCCGAAACACACTAATTTTTTTAAAAAATGGACAATCCGACTCCCACTATGGATAGATAATTACCAAAAGCTACATAAATTGAATATAATGAAAAGTATTGAAACATCAATTTTTTCTAAGATTATATACACCACAATAGTTTGAAATTACTCGGATAAATCATCTTTACCTCATTATTATCAATAGATTAAATATTTATACTTACATATGCAAGTATTTAAATTATTCTGAATGTAAAAATCAGACGCATAAATTATAGCCTAATCTCAATTCAAAAACTGACTTATAGTTGAATTATTCAATACTTCTTTTTCAACAGATACAACAGATGTCATTATATCTAAATAAATCAGACTCCCTTGCAGCTTCCCAATGAACAATTCTCATACACAAACAGAGAGCAAGTACTCTACAATGAGCAATTGAGGAGTCCATATCTAAATTAAAACTTAACTCAATAAACTGAAAATAAACAGAAATCCTAACTTAACCAATTGCTAATGCAGACTAAAATTCATATAGTCACCAGAAAAAGAAGCTAAAAACCTATAATCAAATCAATTGTTCATCTCACCGAAACCAAAACCCCTAATTCCACATATCACGAGTCAATGCCGACACAAAAAGTACACATTACATAATCCAAAAAATCACAAGAAAAAAATACGGAAAAAATTGTAAGTTAGAGATCAAATCCATACCTGGAGAAGACGAGGACCGAGAAATTCAAGCCGCTGAAAATAATTCAGATACAAATATACACACATATACGTCTGTATATATATAAATATATATGTAATATGTATGTATATGCTAAAACTCTGAAGAGAGAGATTTGGGAGAGAGACAGGAATCGCTTGGCGGTGCCAGCAAACGGTTTTTAAGGGAAAAATATAAAGAGAGAAAGCGAGGAGAGAGATAGAAGGGGTATGACGTATTAGACCGACAAACTGATGCGATAAATAACTCCGACACCGGTGGAAGTATACGTGGCAAATGTGGGGGAACGGCCACGTCAGCGTCGTGGTGACGGTTTTATTGTGGTTTGTTAGTATTTGTTTCGACACGAAGTACAAATCGGCTTTTTTTATAGACACGTTGAGAATGTGAAGCCTGTTTTGGTAATTTGATGGTGATTATGTTTTGAAAATTGATACTCCTTCCGTCTCACGATAAAAGTTTTCGCGCATATTAAGAAAGAGGATAAAATAATAAAATTATTCATATTTAAATTTTTATTTAATTGTATAGTTTTCTGTACATTACTAGTGATACTCTATAAATATACATAGAGAATAGAAATATAACAATTAATAATAAAGGTATTATAGGCAATTATTATAAAAAATAGATCATTTAAGGTAAGTAGATATTTAACTTAGGATTATCTGAAATAGTAATAAAGACTTTTATCCTGGGACGGAGGGAGTATAACTTACCATTAAAAATTGTGATTATTTGTTTTTTTATTACTCATGTATCTACAGTTCTATCATGTCATTGTTTTCACGCAAAAAATATATATATTTCGCATGTTATTGTGGTATTTATTTTTTAAAAATATTTTACATGTTATTGTGGTATTTATTTTCATTTCATGGAAATTGTATAAAATTATTGATGTGTTAAAATTATGTACTGTAAGTGCACAATGTCTATTGTAGATTTGGCAAGTGCAGGTCAAACCACATATACTAGATTAATTATCAAATCCTTAATTAATATTTTAGGCAAATTACAAATAAATACAGTGGTGATGATTAACTAACTAAATTATGCAAATTAATAATTAATAACAAAAACTATTAATGAGAAAAGATACCTATCCACCAAATATTAACATAATAAATAATTTCTCAGTTTTTAAATTAATTTTCAAATTATTTTCTTTTCTCTTTAAAAAGAAATAATTCATATAATTAACATGGGTAAGCATAAGTTATGAAAAATTCACTGATTAACTATAATTTATCAAAACCTCGCAATTAATATAAAAATCATATGCAATTTGTGCGATTAAAAATATGAAGGCGAAAACAATTAGAACTATATTATTATGAAATACTTAGTTTTATCATCATCCTAGGTATTAGAAATTTAGCTAGTCATGTAATTAAAAATAAAAATAAATAATATTAGTACTACTATTTGCATGAAATAAGAACAATAATTAAAAGAGAATTTCTATTATATCAATAAAAGAAAGGTACAAATACTCCCGAAAAGTAGTACCACACGTGAATGGAATAAGAGGAAAGATAAACTCTAAATATCTTACTCCCTTATACACCAGTGAAAAACTAAGGAAAAGAAAATAACAAGTGGTGCCCTTTCTCTATAAAATAAGAAATCTTTTTATAGGAAAAATAAATTTATACCCTAATTTAGGTTTATCAAACGTAAACAATTTTGTTCTTTTTTTCCTCTTCTTTCCTTCTTAACTTCCATCTCTATATGGTAATCCTTCAGAAGTCATTTTCAATCTTTAAAAGTTAGATATAAATCATTTATTTGCTCTCCAAAAAAAATAAATGTTATTTCCTACAAAACAAAATAAAATATATTAGTTAAATAAAATAATAAATATGAGAATATTAAAATGTATTGATTATATGTCTATCAAATACCCTCATACCTAGCTCGTCCTCGAGTAAAATAAAAATTATACTAACCTCATTTTCGTAAGAAATGTGACAACCCCAAAACAGGTTCATTCCACCCAACCCATTCTGAGTCGTCAAATACATGGTACAGAAAACAACTACAACTTTATTACAATAATTATCGTGCAAAATACAACAACACATATGCTGTGAGTTTGGATACAAATATATACCAAATGTGACTCATGTTCCAACCGTGGATATCACCTCACAATAACACCTTACATAAAGGTATAGTCAAAAACTGTTTTAGAAATTAGAATCTTTGGGAAGTGCTCAAGGAAACCTTCGTACATGGGAGGCCACGCGTCTAGGTTATGATAGATATCATATGGCCACAGAATTATCCTTGGTTGACCCAATAGACCCCAAAGAAAAACGAGAAGATTACTATCATATTCTTCCCAATGGTGAGTCTTCTCTTGACTTATCATTATCTCCACTGTCTCTAATTGAGAATTATACTTCAAACAAACACCAAGATTATATAGGTAGTGCCCATAGATATACTCAGCAAGTGGATGAGCACAACCCTGTCCTATGATGACACGAGGTTGTATGTCATTAGACATCTTGTATGATAGTGACAAAACACCCTTCCAACGTTGGGTTCGCCTCACCCTATTTTCTTCACCAAATATAACTACTAAATGATGACCACCGTTCTATTCCCTTGTTACCCCCGCTCGACCCAGCTACACTCTTATTACCTGAAAGGAATTGTGAAGCAAAAGGGTGAGCATAACTAGCTCAGTAAAGAATATCATGACTAAAGATAATTCAATTATCAATAGCCTTCATCAACAATAAATCAGAGATTTAGAACATATGGTAAATGATAAAAATTTCAACCATAGTTGCAGCGGAACGAGCAATCCATTAGAAGAGTCAAATAGACTATAAAGTCTATTATCTTCTCCATGTTAAAAATCCACCAACAATATTTTATCCATGTAACATCACTCAAGAGTTCCTTTCCACAATCATATGAATAACTCATAATCATAATTGTGACTATAAATTTTTCTTCGCACCCAGGACAAAGAATATTTTCATCATCTGTCTTTACCTGAAACATCAAAGATCATGGTTATACCAAATCACAGTTCCTGTTTATAATCATACTAACAAATCCATCTTTGCACTACGGGCCAAAGATATTCATCAACAAACCATCTTTGCACTACGGGCCAAAGATATTCAACAACAGTTCATCTTTGCACTACAGGCCAAATATATTCATCAACAGGCCATCTTTGCACTACATGCCAAAGATATTCATCAACAATTCATATTTGCACTACAGGCCAAATATATTCATATCTCAAAGAAATATATAATCATTTCAGAATTTATATAAACAATAATTATAACCATGTTGATCAATTCACCTTTGCACTTAAGCTTAAGATATTCAATTATAAATTTAATGGTCATGATCATACCAGTCACAATTCAACTTTGCACTACAGGCCAAAGAGAACCCTAGTCATGATCATACCAATAATCTACCCATCTTTACACTCCAGTGAAAGAGAATTTCAACATCAGGGTTATAAAAATGTTATATATGATGATAAAAATAATATGATCAACATATAGTTTTAATCTCAAGAGTAATATTCGTAACTCATGAATAGTAACCCCGACACAAAAGATAGAAATTCTACAATAAAATTCATACCAATATTTCGGTATAATGATATTGAAAGAATAACATTACTTAAATTTATAAACAATTTATTTTAATTGTTTACACTTTACTAATTAATGCATTTAATCATCATAAAATGCCAACTCTTACAATTTCATCATCAATAACAAAAACCCTCATCAAAAATCTGCATATACCTCATATAGGATTCTCAAGCCATAAAATCCTATTTTCCAATTTTCTTTCTTCACAAAACATATTTAATTCATTTACTCATAACTAGACCATTTTCATGAAAAATACCAAATCAGTTCCAAAAATATTTCTTTTCTGGGATTTAGCATAATATAGTCCCATAGTGAACATATATTTTTCTCAGAATTTTTAAAAGTCATTTACTATTTTTCATATGGCCAAAATAGCCGAATATTTAGACATTTATCAAAAATTGTACTTTTGTCTAAAAATTCTGAAATTCATAGAGCATACTTCTATCATATACATGTACTCCCAATAAAAATTTCACCAATTTTAGAGTTAACCACAAGGAATTATAAGCGGTTACTTTTAAAATAGTCTTTTCTCATAAAATTCATAACTCTCAATCTATACATCCAAAAATCACCATTTTTGGACACAATCAATAAAACTCATCAAAATATCATTTCAAATTTTTCCAGAATTTTTGAAGTTCAGAAAAATTACGAAACTGAAAATCATAACAACCCTTAAAATCCCTTACTATCCCTTACAATCCCTTACCTCAAAAGAGCAGTACTTCTGATCGGTATAAGGCTGAAGGAAACTTGCACTGATGAATAGAAACTCACAGAGTATCTAAATACTCACAAATACACTCAATAATCTAGAGAGAGAAAGAGAGAAAACTTATGAATTCTGGTGTGATTTTCAATTCTAACTTAGCCCTCTATTTATAGGAAAATTTTGGTAGGTTTGACC
Source organism: Panax notoginseng (assembly GCA_016801055.1). NCBI lineage: Eukaryota > Viridiplantae > Streptophyta > Magnoliopsida > Apiales > Araliaceae > Panax > Panax notoginseng. The sequence goes on along the minus strand of CM029013.1, from coordinate 134,445,981 downwards.
TGCAACCTGATGGCTTTACCTGCTACTATTCCCACCCACCACATTTGAAATATAATTCAGCACATTTCTTCACCAACCACAAGTGGGGCCCACCAATTCTAGAATTTTCCACCAAAATGATTTATAACCTGATTTCCGAATCAGCCACCTCTTAAAATTCATAACAAATCATACGTTCATTTTTAACGGTTCAAAATTTGTGGACATATACTCAACTTATATATGTATAACATATCCAAATATTACCACGATTCAACGGTCGGATTAAAAATTATAACCACCGCAAAATATCTCAAAAATCCTGATTTTTAATACCTCCATTCCGACAAAAATACTGATAAAAACCTCAACATTAATTCCTTCATTTTTAACCACAAAAATATATCTCTCATTTATATCCACATAAAATAAATATTTCCTTATCATATGAATCAATAATTAATTATTCACAAATAATATTACAGAATCACATTTATGACAATCAGGCCGTTCCCAAGAAAGAGGGGGCTTTCCAAAAAGGATTTCTCCTTATTGGCGCGCAATTAGATGACCAAACCTCTCCTTAGACAGAACTTTCTAGACATTGCCAATAATGTTATATAATAATATTATTCAAATAATATGAATTATTGATCTGATAATGGAAAATACTGTGCAGCAACAATTATTGAACAACAATAATATAAAATTTCAACGTAGCAATTATTGAATCAATAAAATAAAATATTGAACAGTAATTACTGTAACAATTATTGAGTAGTGCCTTCTTACGTAAGAATCAATAATTTCAAAAATACTATGCAATACCGTGTGCTACTGTGCAATAACGCGTATTACTGTATTTTAACCACCGGGTATTCCAACAGTGTTAACGGTAACAACTACGCCGTTATTTGTAAAAACTTAAATTTGTCGTTTTCTTCACCCGACAGTTATTCGTTATGGGGCCCACAAATAGCTGCGCCGTCGTACGAATATTCCCCGACAGAAAGAATATTCCACGACCAAACGAATATTCCCCGACAACAATGATTATTTTATAACCACTTGTGTATTTTGAAAAAAATTCATATATCACCCTTAACTTTAACATTTATCAATTAAACCATTTACTGAATAGTAATTATAAGAAAAATTGAATACTTTTATTTCATAAAATTCGGGGTCTTACAAGAAACACGATTGCACTTAGCATGTGCAAGAAGCCTTTAAACTCCAAGGTTACCCCAAGTGGACGAATTGTGTCTCGTGAGGGTTTACAGTGAATATACTCATAAAATTCAAAAAATATTTTTGGGTTCAACAAATTATGAAATTAAATGAAAACTTCTACATATCCATGGGCATAAGCAGGATTAAATTCAAATCACAATTTTACCTTATCAAAAATACTCAATCTTCATTTTAGACACCATCCTTCATTAAATCAATTCCATGTGATGCATGTATGTGTATATGATTTAACTCTTAGTAGGGATTTTTACCATGAAAATCAAACAAACTCATTTTTATTTTTCTTCTTTTTTTCCTTTTTTTTTACTTGAGCAATGTTTCATTTTCTTAGGCTTTTTAGAGTTACTCATGTAGCGAGCGTTGGACCAATGACTCCCAAACGAATTGACTTTAGGGCACTAGGTGTAGATGTAAGACCCCAAATTTTATGAATAAAGATTTAATTTCTCGAAATATTTTTTTATAATATTATGGTGTGGATTTGATATAATGTTATAGTTGTGAGTAGTAGTTGTAGACACTCGAAATTTTCTGCACACCTGTCACTGACATTGCAGGAGGCCAGATTCGTCTTTCAGATATAACCCTGGAAGACAGCTCATGTCCAGTCTAGATACTACTGAAAGTTCAGTCTCAACCCCGGAACACATACCAAGTGTATCAGTTACAACCTCGGAGATAACCCCGAGGCATGCAGTTCAAATACCGAAAATTCTCCTAGAGAAGGCTGATTCATCTCGGAGATAACCCCGAGATATTCAGTCTCAGTCCCAATATCAGGAATAGCAGTGCTAACCTAGGAGATAACCCCGAGGATTGTAATTGCAGATCCGAAGATAACCCCGGAAATGCTTGTTTCAAATGCATGCAATCAGCTTCAACCTCGGCACTCACCCCGAGGCACTCAGTACAAGACCCAAAGATAGCACCAAGAAGACAGGCACACCTCAGAGATGACGTTGAGGATCTTCAACACTTGCAGCAGTCCAATCTCAAAGACAACCATGAGCAACGTCTACTTTATCGGCCCAAACTGGAGATAACCCCGGTGAGGGACAGAATCATCATCTTGCCACCTTAACGCTACATCGCACCGTTTCAACATTTCATAAATACATTTCTACACAGCAATGTCCCACAAGAACCAAGGAAGTCCAATCCTGAGTGACTATTGTGTAGGGCAACGGATGAAATTTGAAGCTTGAAGACCGGAGGGCATGGTCCCATCTTCCTGACTTCGTACAATCACTAATCTCATGTCATTGCGTAACTCTCAACAACGGCGGTCCGAAATAGGTCTTATACACCTCAATCGGATGCCCGGATTGAAATTCTGAAAGTTCGAGCGGACATCACGTTGTATGCGTGCACGTACTTCAAGACCGGATTAATTTCCCGCTGAGTAAATTGCGATGATTTGGGAACCTTCATGCCAAAAAGCCGCGAGAGTAACCTAAGATAGGTCAGCCTCTGATAAATCAAACACGGAGGAAAGTCTCTTCATGCTTTCTTATTCCAAGTTAATTACTTGTAATATCATTCCATATTCATCTCCATGTAATGAGAAATATGAAGAAAAAAGTGCATACTTAAATTCACATGCTATCCTGTATTACAAATTGCTAACATCCGTTTTGCAGGATAATATTCGTAAAACAGATACATCACATAGCATGTAAACATTTACACATTCCCTAAGACTAAACTATACAAGTCTTTTGCAGGGAAGCAATCAGACCTATTACCCGTTCAAAATCCAAAAAGGCCACGAGCCTACAGTTAATCATGTCTTCATCTGACCAGACTGACCTTAATCTAGTTTCTCGCAAAGAATTTGACGGATTAAGTAAACAAATCACAGATTTGGCTGTTCTACTTAAAGAACTACACCACTCTACTCAGGGTACAAGGATACCCGTACATGCTGAATCCTCTATACAAGGAGGAACCCAAGGTTCTGATAAAGCCGCCATTACAGTACTTGAGCTCCTGTTGGATACGACCAACAAACATCATGATACCACCCATCTCAAAGGAGATCTAGACACCGGTGACATCAAAAAGAAGGTCCTTCAAATGGAAGAAACCCTTCGTTCTATCAAAGGAATTGGAGCACACGGGAGTGTCTCATATGCTGACCTTTGTATATTTCCTGGTGTTCATTACCCAGAGAAGTTCAAAACTCTTGACTTTGAAAAGTACGATGGGTTGGGAGATCCTTACACACATTTGAAGGTGTTCATTGGAGAACTTGGATCTTATGCAGAGGACGAGAAGCTCAGAATGCAGCTGTTCCAAAAGAGTCTGACTGGAGAAGCCCGTTCGTGGTATACCAGATTAGACAACTCAAAGATCCATAGCTGGGAAGAATTAGCTCATTCCTTCCTTACGCAATACAACTTCCAGTCTCAGATGGCTTCTGATCGGTACCAGATTACTAAAGTCAAGAAACAGTCTAATGAATCTTTCAGAGAAGATGCTTAAAGGTGGAGGCGCCTTGCTGCCCAAGTTATTACCTCTATGACGGAATCAGAAATGGTTATGACCTTCATCGACATACAAGAAGCTCCTTTCTATGAGAAAGTTTTAGCTGGCATTGGTAAATCATTTTCTGAATTGATCAAACATGGAGAGATGGCTGAGATGGGGTTGAAGTCAGGAAAGATTCAAGACCTAGCCACTCTTAAAGTAGTTGCTGAGCACATCCAGTCCGAAACTTATGGGAACAAACCCCGGAGGGTCCATAAAAAGAAAGAGGATGATGTTTCCTTGATACTACAAGGTAAAAAAGGCAATCAAAATATGTCTATCCAAAGGAGAAATTACACTCCTTTTCAAACTCAATCTTAAAACCCTCCATTGCCTAAAGGTGGAGAAGCCAAACGCCCTCGAGTGTTCACACCCCTAGGGGACTCACTCGAGAAAATTCTCAATCTTCTGACCACTCAGAAGAAAATTATGCATCTTCTTCCACCAGCCAACCCTAATGCGAAGGGCTTCAATGCTGCTCGAAAATGTGCTTATCATGCCGGGGCACCTGGACATGATACTCAAGATTGTTGGGCCTTGAAACATAATATCCAAGATTTGATAGACAACGGTGAGATCGTGGTCACCAAGCCAGATCAACCTCACATACAAGACAACCCTCTTCCTCAACACAAAGAGGAAGAGGTCAACATGATTAATTGGAGCAGTGGATAGAGTTCCAATTTTAACGGTGAATCATCCCAGACCATCAAAGACAGTGTTGACAAATGGGATTATGCAAAGTTCCAGTTTGTGATGGAATGAAAGATGAAAGCTCTGTGTAAGCAGATTGAGCAATTGGCAGAATTGGTGACATATCATCATCAAGTCACAAGCCATTTAGTCAGCAAGGAACATGCTATTCTCCTCCCCTTGGTTATGAATACTCCCTCGTTACCTTCAAAAAATGAAACATTAGAGGACAAAGTGACGAAGAGAGCAACTACAAAAGCCCGTCGGGATTTTGCCAATAGAAGGAAATTTATATACCTGGGCCAACCTATAGAGGAGATACTTCAGATGTTGAACAATGAAGGAAGGATCACTTCCCTTCTACCTCCAATTAATCCCCATTCAGGATGGTTTATGTGAGATCCCAAATTTTATGAAATGAAAGTATTCAATTTTCTTAAAATTATTATTTTATTTCGTAAATAGTTAAATTGATAAAATGTTAAAGTTAAGGGTGATATTTTAAATTTTTTTTTGCAAAGTAAGCAAGTTGATATAAAATATTCGTTGTGTCGGGGAATATTCAATTAGTCGGGAAATATTCTTTTTGTCAGAGAATATCCATACGACGGTACAATCATTGGTGGACCCCACAACGGAATTATTGTCGAATTGAGAAAATGACAAAAATATTTTTATAAAAATAACGGCGAAAGTTTTACCGTTAACTGTTGAAACACCCGGTGTTAAAAGTACAGTAATACGCGTAGTTGCATAGTAGCACACGGTATTGATTGTTGATGCTTACGTGAGAAGTCACTCAGTTTTGTTTTATTAGTATTAATAATGTAATAAAACAAAAAATCTTTTTATATAAAACAGAATACTTTTATAAAGTTATTCGTTTTATTAGATTATAAATAGAATATATTATATTTTATTTAAAAGATTTTGCTTTAAATATGGACCGTCCGATTAAAAGTAAATCAATCTGGACCATTCATGAATTAGTTACTATGCAGTTCATTCTTCTATAAATAGAAGCTCATTCCTTCATTATTTCTTACGAATTCACTAAAACTCTAGATAGAGAAACTATAAAGAGAATTCTTCTTCTATAATCTTGAGCGTATTTCTTTAGAGTTTAAAAAAGCTTTGAGCGTAGAAGATAGTGCAAGTTTTCTTCAAGTATATTCCTGCCCTACCCGTCGGAATACTCTTCTTTCAAAGGTAAGGGATATTATTATTATAGTAAGGGGTATTATTTCTTTTGTATTCATGAAGAGAACTTCTGTTATTCCATTCTTTATTATTCTGTTGGAATAACCTGTATACGCGGACTACCCTATACTTGGTGAAATTCTTCTATTATTCTATTTTTTATTATTATGTTGGAATAACCTGTTTATGCGAAGTACCGCATACATAGTGAAATTCTTCTATTATTCCATTCTTTATTATTATGTTGGAATAACCTGTTTATGCGAAGTATCGCATACATGGTGAAATTCTTCTATTATTTCATTCTTTATTATTATGTTGGAATAACCTGTCTATGTGAAGTACTGCATACATGGTGAAATTCTTCTATTATTTTATTCTTTATTATTCTGTTGGAATAACATGTCTGTGCGGTCTATCGCATGCATGGTGATTTCTGTTGTTATTCCATTCTTTATTATTATGTTAGAATATCCTGTCGGTGCGTATTACGCCTGACCTGGTTCCCTTATTTATTATTCTGTTGGAATAACCTGTCTGTGCGGTCTATCACATGCATGGTGATTTCTGTTGTTATTCCATTCTTTATTATTCTGTTGGAATATCCTGTCGGTGCGTATTACGCCTAACCTGGTTTCATTATTTATTATTCTGTCGGAATATCTTGTCTGTGCATTTTACGCCAGACCTGGTTCCATTATTTATTATTCTGTTGGGAATAACCTGTCTGTGCAGTATATCGCACGCATGGTGAATCCTTCTGTTATTCCATTCTTTATTATTCTGTTGGAATAACCTGTTCATGTGGATTACCACATGCATGGTGAATGATCCTTTGTATTCATTCCTTATTAAATTGTGGAAATGATCTGTATACGTGGATTACCGCATGGCGGGCGAAAATCCACTTGTAGTTTCATATATTTTATTATACTCAGTTGGTTAAAGTTTTGACTTCTATACTCCACGAAATTAGTGGAATATCCTTGATATTTGCGCTTCATCCAGTATCTTTTCATATAAATATTCTTCTGAGCATTCTTGAAGTTTACTCTAGAAAGCAGTATCATGTTGACAATTTGGACGTTACTGGTTCCTAGATAAATTAATTCTTGAACTTGTTATATTGAATTCTTATATCATTATCATCATCCTCATGTTTATATTATGTTAAAAGTCATCTGTGGCCTGTAGTACATAGATGGACTTGGTATGATTATGACCAGAGATTATTCGGTGTAATCATAACCGTAATGTTACAAATGATGTGGTAAAAGTCCTCATTGGCCCGTAGTGCATTGATGGATAGTTTTTGGTATGATTATGGCTATGGATTCTCTTCAGCCAAAGGTGCAAAGATGAATTGTTTTATGGCATGATCAGGACCGTTGATTAAAATACGATTATCTTTGGCCCGTAGGGCATGGATAATTCGTGGTTGTGATACTAAAGAATATCCTTGGCCTGTAGTGCATGGATGATTCGATGATGTGGATTAATTATTGAGCAGAGTCTCAGTAATGAAATATTAATTCATGGATGTGATAATAATGAATATCTTTGGCCGTAGTGCAAAGATGATTTAATTAGTATGATTATGAGCAGAAATTGTGATTTGGTATAACCATGATTTTTGATGTTTCAGATGAAGACAGGTGATGAAAATTATCTTCGTCCTGGGTACGAAAAGGAATTCAGAATCACAATTATGATTATGAGTTATTCATATGATTGTGGGCATGAATTATTGATTGATGTTATAGGGATAAACATTATTTGTGGACTTTTAACATGGAGAAGATAATTGACCTGATGGTCTATTTGACTCTTTTAATGGATTGCTCGTTCCGCTGCAACTATGGTTAAAAAGTTTTAGCATCTACCATATGTTCTAAATCTCTGAGTTATTATTGATGAAAGCTATTGATAATGTAATTATCTTTAGTCATGATATTCTTTACTGGGCTAGTTGTGCTCACCCTTTCTGCTTCACAATTCCTTTCAGGTAATAAGAGTGTTGTCGGGTTGAGTGGGGATAACAGGGGAATAGAACGGTGGTCTCTAGCTGTGGAGGTTCTCCCTAAACAGTATAGAAAAGTGTGTTGTATTCTATACATCATTTAGTAGTTATATTTGGTGAATCAAATACGGTGAGGCGAATCCAACTTTGGAAGGGTGTTTTGCCACTATCATACAAGATGTCTAATGACATACAACCTCGTGTTCTCATAAGACATAGTTGTGCACATCCACTTGCTGAATATATCTACGAGCACTACCTATATGATCTTGGAGTTTATTTGAAGTATAATTTTCACTTGGAGACAAGAGAGATATTTATATGTCAAGAGAAGACTCACCATTGGAAAGAAGATGATAGCAATCTTCTTGTTTTTCTTTGGGGACTTTTGGGTCAACCAAGGATAATTCTGTGGACATATGATATCTATCATAACCTAGACGCATGACCTCCCATGTACAAAGGTTTCCTTGAGCACTTCCTAAAGATTTTAATTTCTAAAACAGTTTTTGACTATACTTTTATGTAAAGTATTATTGTAAGGTTGTGGTCGAGGTACCATGAGAGTTACATACATTTGTATTAAAACTCATAGTTAACTGTGGTCGTATTCTATACAACAGCTCAACAGTTATATAAATGAAGTTGTATTTGAATTTTGTACCATGTATCTGGCGACTCAGAATGGGTGATGAATACCTAATTTTGGGGGGGGGTCACAGTTGGTATCAGAGCTTAGGGATATGATCCCTAGCTGAGATGTGAGATAAGAACTAGGAGGGGAAAGATGGGAAATTCCTTCGCTTGTATGACCTACCTAAGTTTACTTGTTATTTAATTAGTCGGTCAGAGTATAGAGATAATATGTGATATGTCAATTAACCTTTGTTTTGAAGATATATTCTAGAATGATATCTGAAATACAGGAGATGAGCAATGGAAAATCATAATATAGAGGAAATAACCGGAAAGGTACAATCCGAAAAGAAAGCAAGGTATTCTCATCTCTTCGAATACCAGGTACGTACGTAAATTTCGAGGGCGAAATTTTATAAGGAGGGGAGATTGTGAGATCCCAAATTTTATGAAATGAAAGTATTCAATTTTCTTATAATTATTATTTTATTTCGTAAATGGTTAAATTGATAAAAGGTTAAAGTTAAGGGTGATATTTAAATTTTTTTTTTGCAAAGTAAGCAAGTTGATATAAAATATTCGTTGTGTCGGGGAATATTCGATTAATCGGAAAATATTCTTTTTGTCGGGAAATATCCGTATGATGGTACAATCATTGGTGGACCCCACAACGGAATTATTGTCGGATTGAGAAAACGACAAAAATATTTTATGAAAGCAATGGCGGAAGTTTTACCGTTAACTGTTGAATCACCCGGTGTTAAAAGTACAGTAATACGCGTGGTTGCATAGTAGCACACGGTATTGATTATTGATGCTTACGTGAGAAGTCACTCAGTTTTGTTTTATTAGTATTATTAATGTAATAAAACAGAAAATCTTTTTATATAAAACAAAATACTTTTATAAAGTTATTCGTTTTATTAGATTATAAATAGAATATATTATATTTTATTTAAAAGATTTTACTTTAAATATGGACCGTCCGATTAAATGTAAATCAATCTGGACCATTCATAAATTAGTTACTATGCAGTCCATTCTTCTATAAATAGAAGCTCATTCCTTCATTATTTCTTACGAATTCACTGAAACTCTAGAGAGAGAAACTATAGAGAGAATTCTTCTTCTATAATCTTGAGCGTATTTCTTTAGAGTTTAAGAAAGCTTTGAGCGTAGAAGATAGTGCAAGTTTTTTTTAAGTATATTCCCGCCATACCCGTCGGAATACTCTTCTTTCAAAGGTAAGGGATATTATTATTATAGTAAGGGGTATTATTTCTTTTGTATTCATGAAGAGAACTTCTGTTATTCCATTCTTTATTATTCTGTTGGAATAACCTGTATACGCGGACTACCCTATACTTGGTGAAATTCTTCTATTATTCCATTCTTTATTATTATGTTAGAATAACCTGTTTATGCGAAGTACCGCATACATGATGAAATTCTTCTATTATTCCATTCTTTATTATTATGTTGGAATAACCTGTTTATGCGAACTATCGCATACATGGTGAAATTCTTCTATTATTTCATTCTTTATTATTATATTGGAATAACCTGTTTATGCGAAGTATCGCATACATGGTGAAATTCTTCTATTATTCCATTCTTTATTATTATGTTGGAATAACCTGTCTATGTGAAGTACTGCATACATGGTGAAATTCTTCTATTATTTTATTCTTTATTATTCTGTTGGAATAACATGTTTGTGCGGTCTATCGCATGCATGATAATTTCTGTTGTTATTCCATTCTTTATTATTCTGTTGAATATCCTGTCGGTGCGTATTACGCCTGACCTGGTTCCCTTATTTATTATTCTGTTGGAATAACCTGTCTGTGTGGTCTATCGCATGCATGGTGATTTCTGTTGTTATTCTATTCTTTATTATTCTGTTGGAATATCCTGCCGGTGCGTATTACGCCTGACCTAGTTTCATTATTTATTATTCTGTCGGAATATCCTGTCTGTGCATTTTACGCCAGACCTGGTTCCATTATTTTTTATTCTATTGGGAATAACCTGTCTGTGCAGTATATCGCACACATGGTGAATCCTTCTGTTATTCCATTCTTTATTATTCTGTTGGAATAACCTGTTTATGTGGATTACCACATGCATGATGAATGATCTTTTGTATTCATTCCTTATTAAATTGTGGAAATGATCTGTATATGTGGATTACCGCATGGCGGGCGAAAATCCACTTGTAGTTTCATATATTTTATTATACTCAGTTGGTTAAAGTTTTGGCTTCTATACTCCATGAAATTAGTGGAATATCCTTGATATTTGCGCTTCATCCAGTATCTTTTCATAGAAATATTCTTCTGAGCATTCTTGAAGTTTACTCTAGAAAGCAGTATCATGTTGACAATTTGGACGTTATTGGTTCCTGGATAAATTAATTCTTGAACTTGTATTCTATACGACAGCTCAACAGTAATATAAATGAAGTTGTATTTGAATTTTGTACCATGTATCTGGCGACTCAGAATGGGTGATGAATACCTAATTTTGGGGGCGTCACAGTTTAATTCTGATGGAGTATGTCAGTATCATTCCCATTCTCGCGGTCACAACACAGAAGAATGATGGGCACTCCGCCACCTTATTCAGAATATAATTGATAGCGGCGTCCTGCAACTGGCAGACGATGATACTGTGCTATTTGAGAGTGAAAATACTTGTCCTACTAAATGGAAGGGACTGGTAGCAGTTATATTCACTGAGGATGATGGGACTGTCAAACCATTCACCATACAAGCAATTCAACTCAAAGGAGTTGACAATCCTTTGAAAGTGGCTGCTCCAGAGCCAATCAAACTACCATTCAGACCACAATATCCTGTTATCAGCTTACAAAAAGTTTCGTGGAATTATGGAGAAGCTGGAGGATCCACCTCTCATACGACCGTCGCAGTGTTGAAGGATAATCCACTGCATCTTCCCCAATGGGTGATGAAACCCACAATCAAATCAAAGGGGAAGATTCCCATGGAGAAGATTGAAAAATTCCTCCGTACTATGGGTCATAACGAAGCCAATGTGGTTTTAAGCTTAAGAGAAGTTCCACATCAAATTTCAATACTGGACTTGTTTTTTACTTCTGAGGATCACAGGAAGATCTTACTAAAGGTTTTGGAAGAAGCCTACCTACCGAAATAAGTGGATGTGGAAAAATTTCAACATTTGGTAGATCACATTTTCAATAACAATGTGATATCTTTTACTGATGATGACATACCTCCTGAAGGGACCGGTCATTGCAAGCCATTACACATTGCAATTTTGTCCTCTGGATACATGCTAGCTAGAGTTTTGATAGATGGAGGGTCGTCTCTGAATATCTATCCTTACGCTACGTTGGTGAAGATGAACGTCAATCTCAAACGGATCCGAAGTAGCCATACGGTTATTAAAGCTTTTGATGGATCCCGCCGAAATTCAGTCAGAGAGATTGAGCTGCCAGTTGAGATTGGTGACCATACATTCTGTGTATCTTTTCACGTTCTCAAAATAGATACATGATACAACCCGCTTCTGGGGAGATCGTGGATTCACATGGATGGGGCAATCCTTTCACTCTTTATTAGTAACTTAAATACATTATCAACAATAGTCTAGTCACAGTCAACGCTGAACCGAAATGTCCTCCACATGGTGACATACCACTCATCAATGTCAATTCGGATGTTGAGCCGGTCAGTTTTCATATCTTGAAAGTGAGCAACACTCAATACCATTCCATTGGGACGCCATTTTCCGTACCCAAGATTTCTGCCGAAGTAATGGCAGCTACCCAAGAAATGATGTCATTGGGACATCAGCCGGGACAAGGGCTGGGTAAAAGTCATCAGGGTATTAAGCACTCGATTCAAGTGTCCAGTCAAATTGGGACAACCGGACTAGGCTATTCTACCAGTTCCAGTCAAAGGAATCTGCATAAGCATAAGCAGATTCCTTCAGCTTCAGCCACACGGCGATTATCTCCACCTACAAATCCAGAGTCCGCACAATCTCCGGTAAAGGTGCCAGCCAATATAATGGCTATGTTATTTCCCAAACCGATACCAATGAAGGAGAAGGAAGTCTTTGTTCCAGATCCCAAAATGGAAGAAGAGGAACGAAGAATTAAACAAGACATTGTCCGAAGATGTCAGGCATGCGCATCATTGTCCATGATGAACATACAAACAGATACACCCCAGACGATGATTGCCTGGACATAATGGTCATCATTCTGGAGAAGGAGGACGATGACAGCCCCTCCATCACTGTAATCTACCAGGACTTTGCCCTTGCCAATTGGAGTAGTACTCCTTGCATTGGTTGACAAGGGTAAAGTGGGCAGGACCTCCTTTTGCCCTGTAGTTATCATAACTGCTTACTTTTCTGTACAATATTAGCAGTTGTTTTGTCAGTACATGCTAACACTTTGTATGATTAAACAGTTTCATATATATTACGTGAAGGCATATTTTGTTTCAGGACTCTGAACTTAAATGTGCCTGTACTTGCTGATAAGATGTCTCTTCTCCACAAGGATTGTAACTTTGATGAAAAGTTGGACTCAGACTTGATGAAAATACAAGAGGACATTGAGGTGCCTTCGAAGATCAAAGAATGGGTCGAAGACAAACCTAAACCCAACCTTGATCAAACCACCTCCTTCAATCTCGGAACCTTAGAAAGCCCTAAGTTAATCCAGATTGGTTCAGACCTTATTCCAAACCAGAGGAATGACATGATTACACTACTAACCCAATTTCAGGATGTGTTTGCATGGTCTCATGAAGACATGGTGGGTTTGTCCACTGACATTTTCCTTCATCGCCTTCCCATTAAAGAGGGATTCAAGCCAGTCAAGCAGAAGCTTAGGAGATTGAAACATGAGTGGAGTTTAAAGGTGAAAGAAGAAATTGTGAAACAATTTCAAACTGATATCATCATGGTGTCCACATATCCTGAATGGATATCCAACATCGTCCCCGCGACTAAGCCTGGAGGAAAGGTTCGAGTTTGCGTGGATTATTAGGATTTGAATAAAGCTTGCCTTAAAGATAGCTTTCTCGTGCCATTTACCCACATTCTCATTGACAATACTGCTCAATACGGTATGTACTCCTTTGCTGATTGCTTTGCGGGGTACCATCAGATCATGGTTGCTGAGGAAGATCGTGAGAAAACTGCTTTCATCACGCCTTGGGGAACTTTTTGCTACAGACGGTTGTCGTTCGGCCTCATCAATGTCGGAGCCACCTATCAACGAGCTGTGATGGCTCTTTTCCATAACTTAATGCATAAAGAAATAGACATCTACATGGATGACATCATTGTCAAGCCCCGAAGGGAGGAAGACCACTTAGATCATCTCAGAAAGCTCTTCAATAGGTTGCGCAAGTACAACTTGAAGTTGAATCCAGCTAAGTGCACCTTTGGCGTTAAATCAGGCAAGTTACTAGGATTCCTAGTCAGCCACAAAGGGATTGATCTGGATCCCACCAAAATCCAGGCCATCACGGAAATGCCCATTCCTCAGACGAAAAAGGAAATATGGGAATTTTTGGGAAGAATCAACTTCATTAGTAGGTTTATATATAGACTCAAAGCAACCTGTGAGCCTATTTTCAAGCTGTTAAGGAAGAACTCCTCCATGAAATGGAATGATGAGTGCCAGAAGGTCTTCCTTACAATCAGAGAGCAGCTAGTCAAAGCTCCGATTTTGGTACCACCCAAGGATGATGTTCCCCTATTAATGTACCTGTCCATAAAGTGACAATGCCATGGGCTGCATGCTGGGGCAGAAAGACGATAGAAGCCAAGAACGAGCTATCTATTACCTCAGCAAAAGATTCAGCAGCAGTAAACACAAGTACACTCTGATTGAGAAGACTTGATGTGCTTTAGCATGGGCTTCCATGAGGTTACAATATTACCTACATGGTCATATAACCCATCTCATATCCCGCGTGGATCCTCTCAAGTACGTGTTCAGTAAACCCATGCTGAACTGCCGACTGTCCAGATGGCAGTTGATCCTACAACAATTTGACATTGTTTACGTGACACAGAATTCTATTAAAGGTCAAGAAATTGCGGATCAACTGGCCGCCGTACCTTCAAAGGATTTCAAACCCTTGGAAACATACTTTCCCGATGAAGGGGTAATGGCAATTCAGCAACACCATTAGTACAATACACGCCAAATATGGAAAATGTATTTCTATGGAGCTGTTAATATGGAAGGTTCTGGGTTTGAGCAGTTCTAGTATCCGGTACAGGGGAGCAGTATCCCGTTACCGTCAAATTGCAGTTTGTCAGCACCAACAACACAGTTGAGTATGAAGGCTGTATCACGGGGCTAAAACTTGCCCGTTCCATAGACATCAGACGGTTAACTGTCTTTGGAGATTCGGAGTTGGTAATCAAACAAGCCACAGGAATCAATCAAACCAAAGAGCTACATTTGTTGCTTTACCATCGGTAAGTTTTACAAATGGCTTCGGAGTTCGAAGAGATCTCCTTTCTCCACATTCTTCGTAATAGGAATGACTTTGTAGATGCGCTAGCAGCTTTGGCCTCCTTGATTCACATACCTGATAAGGAACACATGCCAAGCGTCACATTTGCCCTGCAAAAGGCACCAGCCTATGGGAACTATGTTGGAGAAGTATCGGATGAGCTATCTCCCATCCAGCATCCTTGGTATCAGCACATCAAGGAGTACTTACAAGATGGATCTACACCAGCTGAGACGAGCCTGACTGAGAAAAGGCGGATTCATCGACTTGCTATAAAATTCTATCTGAGCGGAGATGCACTCTACAAAAGAGATACAGGATTAGGTCTCCTCAGATGTCTGAACAAGGACCAAGCTCAGAGATTCATGGATGAGATCCATGGTGGAGTATGTGGCCCTCACATGAGCGGCCCTCTACTTGTAAAGAAGATCCTCAGAACATGACATTACTAGCTCTCTCTCAAGGCTGACTGCAATGACCACGTCAGGAGATATTATCAATGCCAAATTCACGGGAATGCTATCCACGCCCCTCCACGGGAGCTCCATAATATGAGTTCTCCTTGGCCTTTAATGTTGAGAATGGACGTGATCGGGCCCATCGAGCCCAAAGCCAGTAATGGGCATCGGTTTATCTTCACCATGATCGGCTACTTTACCAAGTGGGTAGAAGCAGCCTCCTTCCCCAGAGTTACTAAAGAAGTCATCATTGCTTTCATCAGAAATAATGTCATTTGTTGATATGGACAACTAGAGGTAATTGTGTCAGACAATGCTAAGAACCTCAACAACAAGATAATGGAGAAGTTATGCAGCAAATTCCACATCAAACATCTTAACTCCGTCATCTACCATCCAAAGATGAATGGTGCTATTGAAGCGGCTAACAAAAACATCAAGAAGATCATGCATAAGATGTCCGTCAATCTCAAAGGATGGCCTGACTTATTGCCTCTTACTCTGTTAGCCTACAGAACATCAATGCGTACTACAACTGGGGCAACCCCCTATGCATCAACCTATGGGATGGATGCAGTGCTCCCTATATAAGTGGAAATGGAATCTCTCAGAGTGTTGATAAATGCTCAGCTGGATGAAGACCAATGGGTACAAGACAAGTATCAACAATTGTCTCTAATAGACGAAAGGCGAACCGCAACTATCTTCCATGGTCAATTATATCAACAAAGGATTGCCAGATCCTACAACAAAAAAGTCCGGCTACGGCAGTTCAAACAACATGACTTGGTTTTGAAGAAGATCATTGACAATCAAGATCAGTCTATAGGAAAATTCGCTCCTAACTGGGAAGGCCAATTTGTTGTCAAGGAAGTATTGACATGAGGTGCTCTCAAATTATAGGAAATGGATGGCGATGAATTTCCGCAACTCATCAACTCGGACACCGTGAAACGGTACTATGTCTGAAGTTACCATCAAGCAAACAACCTGGTGTTGGATCATCAGATCACCAATCATTCCGGTTCTTTAACCCTTCACTACATACAACTCTTTTCCACACTGCGCCCCTCAAGGAAACACACTTTTCAAGCCAGCAGCCAGGTTTTTGGATCGCCAGATCCTTTTCTCTCCACTTGGTTTGTTAACCCTTGCTCAATTTCAGTTATCCCATTAGGGATTGAACCTTTCACATTTGCAGTTTGTCCCCAAACATGGGATTAAACTTTTCACACCTGCAGTTTATCCTGAACTTAGGATTAAACTTTCTTCCCCCTGCAGTTTGTCCTCCACATAGGATCAAACTTTTTGTCGGCTACAAATCGCCCTGAGGGGTGAACTACGTTAACCTGATCTCCTTGATACACGGGAGTACGTAGGCAACCATTTTACATGGCCCGGTCGCAATAAAAAAAAGGAAAAAAATAACAAAAAATAATAAAAATACTTCTACACCCTTCTCATTACAAAAACACCAAAAAAATAACAAAAATATTCCTACACCCTTTTCCGCCACAAACAGCTTTGAACCTCTTACACCAGGTTCGAACTATGCAGACCTGATCTCTTCTTCAATAGGAGTACGTAGGCAACCATTAATGGTTCGGTCTAGCCCCCTACCGAAACACAAACACCTATCAGCGGTACTGGGATCATCCTTCAATCCACTACATTTCATTAGCTTCAGACCAAAGGGATGGAACTACCTTACCTCCTCCTAAATAGGAGACTCGGCGACCATTTAAGCTGCGGTTGTACCTCGAAGAGCAATACCAATCCATAAGAGATGGAATTAACTAGGCTCCTCCTAAATAAGAGTACTAGCGACCATCTGTGGTGTGGTCAATCTCAGAGAGGAAAGCCACACTCCTCTCCACATTTCCATATAGAAACCAGTCCCAAGACACCAAAGATGGTAGGGATGCGCACAAATCAATGATTCATTCTGAACTGTCCAGAGACAACTCAATGTCCATCCATCAAGGAGGAATTCAGAATTTATCAAGATCACAAGCCTTGAAGAAACAGGTAAAATATCAAGCAAGCGACAAGACATAACTAAAAGGGAAGTGATCAAAAATATATTTCCCTGCTATATATGATGCTGTTTGATATACACAATGTAAACTGTATATGATAAAATGATTAAGCTAGTCTGTGCAGGAAAATACAAGCCCAACATGGCTTCCCTCTTAGAAGAAGGAGGTAACACTGTGGTCTCCTGTACGAGGGTATCCACACGAGCTAATAGATCTACAACCATCTGCATGGTGACCCTGTGATCATCAATATATGCCTCATCTTTGTGATCATGCCAGTGGTAAGGGACCTCACTGTGGTACTATCTGTGACGGCTACATCCCAGGTAGATATGGCGCTATCCCTCTCAACTATCATGGCATCTCTGGCTGATCTCGCCTTATCCCACTCAACAACAGCGGCATCTGTACGAGCTAATGCCTCGTCTCTCTCTAATAGAGCTGCGTCTCTCCCATCAAGAGTTGTCAACATTAAGGATTTAGCCTGATCTCTCTCAAAGGTCATAAGATAAAAACTCTGCTCAAAGTACTGTGCTGAATGCTGGATCACAACAGTGCTAGTATTGGGAAAATCTAAAGGAGATGCTGGTAACCCAGTAAATGGCTCCTTCTTAGTGTGGGAATCAATGGCCTCCATGGGATCTCCATCATCTGAATCACTACTCGGCACTGTGGATACTACCGTAGCCGATGAAGTCTATGTCTCCATCCACGCAGAATACTCTAGCGAACAACCCAGATGGCTAACAAAAAAAGCAGCTATCTCACGTTGATCCCAACAATCATACACCCGGGATCGGTCCTCTGCTGATAGATGGCGAGAGGCTAAACGCTGACCTAGCGCCCCATCAAATGGATGGAAATCCTGGAACTGGTCAAACTTTGACATCACGACCAGCGGGTGGTAGGTAGTCATGCTCCTTAAACCAGCCAGAGGGAGATAATCCATGCCCGGAGCATGAGTAATGAAGCTATAGGGTGAACTGAGCCTAGTACACGGCAAGATAGCAAATGGATCTCCGATCCCAGCTAGAAAAATGGACCAAGATGCAGGATCTGTACACTCCGTAGACTGGAAAGAATACGACATAGCTATCTCATGGGTGAAGCAGTACCCGTGTCGGCAGAAAGTGCCAATCGGTCTCAGGTGTGACATAAACCACACGTATAGTATGACTGAACTACCTGTGAATACCCCTACAAGGTAAGTGCTGCAGAACGTGGTCGATCTCAGCGTCTCAGCCACGATCATCGGAATGATGGTATGACCCTCCCTGAGAGCTCTCACTGCCATGATAACACCGATATCCAGCTCATCTATATATCGTGGCATGTATACATACGTGATGAGTAGGTTTTTAACCTATGAATTATGTTCATTTGGCTTGTTATATTGTTTGTTTTTGGGTATTTCTATGTTACTTTTGATGAGGTTTACATTTGTTGTAGGTAATTCAGACTCATCCAGTGAATGGGAGCATTTGAGGATGTTTCGAGCAACATTGCAAGTTTCTGGTGGCCGAGCGCGGAGTGCGCTGTGTTAAGAAGCAGGATAGCGCGGACCGCGCTGGAGCATGGCAGGTTGCTAGTGGGCTAGTGCGGAGCGTGCTGCGGAGAGGTTAAGGCCAGCGCGGACTACGCTGGTGCGAGAACTTGACTGGGGGAAGTCTTTGCAAATTGGGGGAGTCTTTCTTGGGGAGAAATTAGAAGTGGATTAGGAGTCATGGTATGAGGGGAGAGGAGATATATGCTGATTTAGGAATACGTAGAGGGAGTCATTCAAGCAATGAGGAGAGACTTATTTGGAGAAGGATTGTGAAGAGCAAGGGCTTGGAGGAACGAAGAAGAGAAATAATTTCACGAAGATTTCAGAATCGAAGGGCGAGAAGGGTGGTGTATTATTATTCTTCTCTAATTCCTATTTTCTGTAAATTGGGATGATATTTTCTTTTATTTATTCAGTATTTAATTCATTAGTTATGGGCTAAATTACTTGTTAGGCTTATAATGGATCTCTAAGTGGAATGATGATTTTGTAATCTTGGTTTTCCAATTTAATAAGCTATTTCTAGTTTATCTATATTGATTTGAGCTTGAATTCATGATTTGCCTAATTAATAATTCTTTGTGGATTTATATGGAATCGAGAGAGGATATTCAAATCTAGACCTAGTTGATATAGCATGTGTTTATAAATTTTATGAATAGCAAAATCTTGATGAATGTGAAGGTAGAGATATGCTTGACATCGCATGTGTAACGCCTTGAAATTCGGTCTACCTTCAAACCCGAACTCCGTGCGTTACGGTCCCACTTCTTACCAATCATACGTCATTATATAGTTAAATATAACAATATATATTCTCAAATCCCAGGTTCTGGAACCCATAAAACCTCTTTCATTACAAATAATGGTAATTACATTATTCTTTTCATCTTTACACGAGTGACTTTCATCCGCCACCAATGATACATAACTGTTCATTAAACTAATCTATAATTTAATTCTATCACTCTATATTACAAGTCTTCACTTAATCTTCACGCACATTCACATACTAAATAGCACTTCGTCTGGATATCGCTCAGCTTGATCTTTAAGGGATCCTAAAGTTCTTTCTAACATCGTTCGCTGAAAATATTTTTCATTTAAAGCAAGTGTGAGCATTCAATTGCCCAGTAAGTCATAACAGTTGAACAAACAACTTCAAGGGTTTAAACATTCTTCAGAACTTCGATAACCGAACAAAGGTTATGAAGCAGCTTGAATAATAGGAATAGTCTCGATTTCTATCATTTTACAACATTCATCACATACTCTTTACACTACTTTCATTCTTCTACCTTTTTTCATACATATCCTGCTGGCTAGAATCATTAGCACAGACTTAACAATAACGGTTCATGTATAAATAGAACATACTTGTATTGAACAGTTCAATCACAGAACAGTTCATCTCAAAGAAACACCGAAGTGTTCACATTGTGGCTCAAGGCCTCATACATTCTACCACCTTATACATATCTCGCACATATGCACATAGACACGACATCTCAAGTTCAACATCTGAGAAGTCTAAGAAACTAGCATTCATATATTATGAATGAAGTTAGAAAACTTGCCTTATGCACAGCTACGGCTTATAGTTTACGCTAAACTGCTCAGTCCAATTCCTATGTAGCACATAAGAACATAGCACGTACCCAATTAGTCATATACTTGACTTACGCATTGATTTACTTAACTTTACTTCTTAAGGTTCGCGTTCTTGCAATATAAGCTTACGCGACTAACTTCCTTTACTACCGGTTTACGGCTTCATGACATACGGAGATGTCTTACTCAAAACGTTCATCATCATTGATGATTTACATTCTTATCTTCTTCTTATAACTCTCCTAGGACTCAGCACACATTGTGTCTCTGCTAGTAGTCCATTTGGTACTCTGAGTGGTTTCCCACAAACAACCAACAAATAAGTTCCCGTCTCATCTACACTGCCCATAACAGTGAGTTAGATCGGTTGCCAGTTTTGTATATACCTTCGCTCTCTGAAGGAATTATTTATCCCAGCTCCCATATGTCAACCATCAAAGGTTACGATTGTACCACAACCTAACTTCTCTTAACTTATCCGAACCATTAAACTATAATGTTCGTTAAGTCAAATTCATATTCCTTATAACTTTCTGGCAACTAAATGCCATACCTCAGGATTCATCTTTTATCGTCTAAGTCATACAGTCCTTCGTAAACTCAGAGCGATCATTCAATGTCAATACTATGAGGTCATAGCGTGAAACATTTTACAATCCCTTATTCTTATCTTACCACGTCCGGTTCACTCGACTTGGAACGTTATCTAAGTTAAAACTACTAACTCGGCTTCTTAACGTTATATGTTATTATCTTCCATTCATTTTGTTCACCGTTCACTGTTAAATCTTAGTCTTCATTACTTACGGTCAATTGAGCCTAATATTGGCAATTGATGTGAAAGTTTAAAGATTTACTTATTGTTATTTCAAGTGGGCCTTGTTTGCTCACTTTTGCCTGTAAAATTTCTTACAGCTAAAGTTGAAACGGGTGACGTACCTAGCACCAGTAAGGGAAAAGGAAAGATGAATAAATACTGAAGACTTGTAATAGTTTTTATAGTTTACTTTCAGAATTTGATTTAAAGATTGCAATGAAGTTATTTAATTTTCCGCATTTGAATGATTGTTGTTAAAGGATTGATAACCTGGGAGATTTCTTTTATTTAAGTTTAATCCTATATGGGCAGGTTTTCTTTTATTATTCAATTCTATTATGATTGGGTAGTTAGAAATGAATGTTTTGATTACGTGAACACCAAATCTTGAGGTAATGAAGTACCGGGATTTGGGGGTGTCACAGGTTGGTATCAAAGCTTTAGGTTATGAACCTTAGGTGGGGGGAAAAGCCTTAGGAAGTAACCTTTGAAAAGATAGTGGAGATAACTCTTATCGAGTTTCAAGGAAGAAGTAATAAAACACTTATGTGCTTATGTGTTTATAACTTATGTGCTCGCGAGTGTCGAGTAGAATGATTAATAACTAAAACTTTAAAATTTTATTGTCAGGATGACTAATGTCGGAGAATCTAGTCAGACTAGGGAGGAGGGATCTCAAATGCCTATAGAGGAGGAGCCTCGCGACATTCAGGTAGTTTGGGAACAACTACTGCCACAGGAGTCAGCCCCGTTGGTCACAGTGGTTGAAGATGAGGATGATGATGTGGAGATGGATGAGGAGGATCCCGTGGAGTTGCCACAGGAGGATGAAGATAACGAGGACGAGGAAGAGGAGACTCCACTAACCTCAATGGCTGCTCGTATGTATGATGAGGTCTACGACCGTAACGTGGAACTTCAGGACACAATTGAGGAGTTGCAGGAGATAGTAGCTGAACAATAGACTGCAATGACACAGAAGGACGACGACATCCAGGATCGAGATGAACGTCTAACTAATGCTGAAGAGAAGCTGATGCAGATTGAAGGAGAGAAGGAACAACTGATCGAGATGGTCGTGGAACTGAAGAAAAAGCTGAACGAAGAAGCTACCAAGAGGGCGAGAGCTGAAGACGCATACGAGGAAGCTTATCAACGAACTAGAAGAGCAGTAAGGGACGCACAAGCAAAGAGGATGGAGATGGAAGAGATGGATAAAGTATTCAATACCGTGATCAATCGAGCTCAAGATCGGGTCATGGGTTATCCAATTCAGTTTGAGACTCTGCCATCATACGTGTTAGATCGCCGAACCATGTTCTGTGTTATGGAAGAAGAGCGTCAAAAGGCTACTGATTATCTTAATAGATCATCGTAGGAAATCTGTCTGTTTTGCAAGTAATAAGTGTTAAATAATGTGTAAATCCCAAGTGTTAAGTAACCATGGGATATGAGAATGATGATGTTGTCCTGTAACTTTTGTAGTTCAGGAAAAGAATGTAAATGGCAGTGATGCTATTATTGTTATGTTTTTCGAAGTTATGATGAATAAATAAAAAGCTATTATTTTATTCAAAAGTGTTATTTGATTTTTTTTTATGGAGACAAGTTAATTAGAAAATACTTAAAGAAGTTGGGTAATAGTCTAATAGATGTTTTTTTTTCTAACAGAAAATGCCTCCCAGACGCGAACCACCCCGTCAGAGAACCAATGCGAGAACTAACAATAACGATGTTGAGGATAATTCCGTTCAACAACTAGTGACATTACTAACAGGAGCGTTGCAGAATCAACCTCAAAACCAAGGCACAACGTTTAAGGAGTTTAAGGCGGTCGGACCACCTGAATTTCGTGGGTCAATGAATCTGGTCGAGGCACAGACCTGGATTATGGAGATTGAGAAGATATTTGAAGTCGCTAGGGTAGGGGATGAACAGAAGACCGCTTTTACAACATTCATGTTGAAAGCAGAAGCTAGTTATTGGTGGCAGGCCAATAAAACCCGGGAAGGACTAGGAGTGATAACTTGGGATAGGTTTAAGGAGTTATTCTTCGAGACCTACTTTCCAGAGAGTTCTAAGAGTCAGTTAGAGGTTCAGTTTCTGGAACTAAAACAAGGAACGATGACGGTATCTGAGTATGCCGCGAAATTCAACGAATTGGCAAGATTTGCGCCATATCAAGTCAGCACTGATGAACGTAAGGCGAAGAGATTTGAATAGGGACTGAAGCCCTGGCTGTACAGTAGGGTTTTCCTATTCCAGTTGAAGACATTTGCAGCGGTGATGGAGAAAGCAGTACTCGCTGAAGGTGGAGGTGAGGCAGTGACAAAGTTCAATCAGGAACAGAAGAAGAAAAAGAATGAGAATGAGATTAAGAATAGAGGTGGTAGCAGTGGAAACAATAACAACAACAACAACAACAACAACAACAACAACAACAGCAGCAGCTTGAAGAGAAAGTGGAATGGGAACATGGGTGCTGGAAACCATCAGGGTAACCAGCAAAACAAAAAGTTTGAAGCATGTGCGATATGCGGGAAATTTCACAAGGGTGCGTGCTTGATGGGGAAACGAGTTTGCTACAATTGTGGCCAGGAGGGTCACATCGCCCCAAATTGCACTCAACCGAAGAAGAAGGCATGCTTCACGTGCGGATCCAAGGATCATTTTGCTCGTGAATGCCCTAAGAAGAAGGAGGGAGGGACAACCAGAAGCAATGGAGGTAACAATGGAAGTATATGGGCCATTACAGGACCTGCAGCATCAAATAAACCCACAGCCAGAACCTTCAACATGACTGTGCAAGATGCTGTGCAATCAAAAGATGTGGTGTCAGGTATTATCCCAATTAATGATATTAATGCATATGTATTATTTGATTCGGGTGCTACTTGCTCGTTTATATCTGATGAATTTGCCAAGAGGTTAGAATTGCCTAGAGAAGAACTGAATTTTCCTTTGAACATAGAAATTGCGAATAAGAAAGTAATCCCTGTTAGATTCGTATACAAGAACTGTAGGGTGGACATTAAGAAGAATATCTTGTTGGTAGATTTGATTCCGATTAGACTCGGGGAATTTGATGTAAATTTGGGAATGGATTGGCTGTTCAAATATGGAGCAGTAATTGATTATCACAAGAAGTGTGTAAACCTTATGACTCCGTCAAAGGTAGTTTTCCATGGTAGCAAATCTCCTAGATAAATGAAATGTCTGACGATTATGCAGGCCAAGAAGTTGTTGAGTCAAGGTTGTGTGGCCTATTTAGCTTACATAGTCGATACTCAGAAGAAGGGTGTAAAACTGGAGGAGATACCAGTGGTTAGAGAATTCGTTGATATATTTCCGGAGGATTTGCCAGGACTACCGCCTGATAGAGAGATTGAGTTCGTAATCGATTTAGTGCCAGGAACTGCACCGATATCGAAGGCCCCGTACAGAATGGCTCCGGTAGAAATGAAGGAACTCATGGTGCAACTGCAAGAACTACTGGACAAGAAGTATATTCAACCAAGCGTGTCACCGTGGGGAGCGTCGATATTATTTGTGAAGAAGAAGGACGGATCAATGTGTCTTTGCATTGATTATAGGGAGTTAAACAAGGTCACTATTAAGAATAGGTATCCGTTACCTAGAATAGATGACTTGTTTGATCAATTGAAGGGTGCTAAATACTTCTCGAAAATAGATTTGAGAAGTGGGTATCACCAATTGAAGGTAAGAAAGGAGGATATACCTAGAACAGCATTCAGAACTCGGTACGGACATTACGAGTTTCTGGTGATGTCTTTTGGTTTAACAAATGCCCCTGCCGCGTTCATGGATTTGATGAACAGGATATTTAAACAATTCTTAGACAAGTTCGTAGTGGTGTTTATCGACGACATTCTGGTGTATTCCAAAACTCAAGAAGAACACGTGGAACATTTACGTCTGACATTGGAGACACTAAGAAAGGAAAAGTTGTACGCGAAATTCTCTAAGTGTGAATTTTGGCTCGATCGTGTACAATTTTTGGGTCCTGTGATTGACAAAGATGGGATTTCAGTAGATCCATCAAAAGTGGAAGCTGTAATCAACTGGGAACAACCAAGGACACCTTCGGAGGTGAGGAGTTTCTTGGGGCTGGCCGGTTATTATAGAAGATTTTTCCAAGATAGCCACTCCATTAACAAATTTGACACGGAAAGCTGTGAAATTTGTTTTGACAGAAAAGTGTGAAGAGAGCTTCCAAGATTTGAAGAAGAAGCTAAGTATGGCACCTGTGTTAACCCTGCAGGATAATACAGGAAATTTTGTGGTGAATAGTGATGCCTCACACAAAGGATTGGGTTGTGTTCTTATGCAAAACGGCAAAGTTATTGCCTATGCATCAAGACAACTGAAGGATTATGAGAAAGGTTATCCGACTCATGATTTAGAATTGGCTGCAGTGGTATTTGCTCTCAAGATATGGAGACATTATCTGTATGGAGAGAAATGTGAGATCTACACAGACCACAAGAGTCTGAAGTATATTTTCAATCAGAAGGACCTGAACATGCGTCAGAAGAGATGGATGGAATTGATAAAGGATTACGATTGTGAGATCTTTTATCATCCGGGCAAAGCGAATGTGGTTGCAGATGCTTTAAGTAGGAAAGGTCGGGAGAAATTAATGCTGATAACAACTCAGGAGGAGCTCATTTCAGCAATGACAAAGTTAGAACTGGAAATCAAATTTCCACAGGAATCCGACGAACGACTATTTCAGCTAGAAGCAGGTCCAACTTTACTGGACAAGGTGAAAAACGCTCAGTTACAAGATGAAGAATGTGGAAAGATAAAAGAGAATATGGTTGATAGTAGCGATCCGAAATACAAGGTCGATACCAAAGGATTACTACGGTACGAGGGAAGAATCTGGGTTCCAGCAACACCAGAACTAAAAAATGAAATCTTGACCGAAGCTCATAGCTCGAGATATTCGATTCATCCAGGAAGCACTAAGATGTATCAAGATTTACGCCGACATTTTTGGTGGCCGAATATGAAAAGCAACACGAATATGAAAAGGGATGTTGCAGAATGCGTGGCTAAATGTTTGACATGTCAAAGAGTAAAAGCCGAACATCAAAGACCCAGCGGATTACTTCAACCGTTGGAAATACCGGAATGGAAGTGGGAACATATCACGATGGATTTTGTGGTGGGTCTTCCAACTACTCAGAAAGGATACGATGCGATTTGGGTAATAGTAGACAGACTGACAAAATCTGCACACTTTTTGCCAATAAATATTAGATTCAATCTTGATCAGCTGGAAAAACTATATATTAAAGAGATCGTTTCGAGACATGGAGTGCCAGTGTCAATTGTGTCTGATAGAGACCCGCAATTCACGTCAAACTTCTGGAAGAGACTACAAGAATGTATGGGAACACAGTTGCGAATGAGTACGACATATCATCCGCAAACAGATGGCCAGAGCGAACGAACGATCCAGACATTGGAAGATATGTTGAGAGCATGCGTCATGGATTTCAAAGGAAGCTGGGAAGAGCAATTACCGTTGGTGGAATTCGTCTACAATAATAGTTATCACGCGAGTATCGGCATACCGCCTTACGAAGCGTTATACGGCAGAAAGTGCAGAACTCCACTGTACTGGGATGAAGTTGGTGAACGTCAACTGTTAGGACCAGAATTGGTGCAACAAACTGCTGACGTTGTTAAACTCATCAGGACAAGATTAGTAGCAGCACAAGACAGACAGAAAAAGTATGCTGATCAACACAGACAAGATCGTGCATTCGACGTAGGAACTTTTGTATTCCTAAAAGTTTCTCCTTGGAAGGAGAAAATTCATTTCGGTAAGAAGGAAAAACTAAGCCCGAGGTTTATTGGACCCTTTGAAGTGCTGCGAAAAGTTGGAGAGGTAGCTTATGAGGTAGCTCTACCTCCAGAGTTGGAAAACATTCATAATATTTTTCATATTTCAGTGTTACGACCATATAAACCCGATTACAAGCACGTAATTGAGTACGAACCGTTGCAGTTCGAGAAAGATTTGTCTTATGAAGAGGTTCCTATCCAGATAGTCGACAGGAAAGAACAAGTGCTCAAGAATAAAGTGATACCTTATGTGAAGGTGATATGGAGAAACCACAACGCTGAAGAAGCTATGTGGGAACTCGAAGAGAAAATGTTGAAAGAATACCCTGAGTTATTTGTTTAATCTGTGTCTTCGATTCTGGGGACAGAATCTTTGTAAGTAGGGAAGAATGTAACGAATGTGTTGTTTGAGTTGTGATTCTGAGGACAGAATCCTTATATGAGGGGAATGATGTAACATTCCATATTTTTTAAATGTAAGTTATAAATATTTATTAATTTATATAAATATTTATTGGATATGTTTATTATTGAATAAGTAATTGTTCAATTTGATTGAGTTTATTTATTTAATTATTTATTTGCTAAATAATTAATGTGATTAGTTAATTATTTATTTGTTAAATAATTAATGTGTTACGTGGATTGAGTTATGTGATTAAGTAATTTATTTAATTGTTATTACATAAAGTTTGACAAATAACTATGTTATAAAGAGTTATTAAATTAAATTAAAGTAATTTTAATTTAGTGTTGCCAAACAAGGTGTAAGTATATTAATCTTTTATTTTATAAATGGTTTGCCAAACAAGGCCTTATGGCTTTTGAAATTCTTGTTAATTTTAAATTATATTACTAATAGAATAAAACAAATATATAAATAAAATATATTTATATTTATAAGATTATACGTTATATATTTGGTAACTGATAAGAGTAAATAGGCTTATTATTGCCATATCAGTTTTGTTTTATTTTGACGTATATTTGTTAAGTGTTGTGTACGCTCTAGTTTTGCTTAGTCTAAGAAAAATGTTTTCAGAGAAAAAAGAAAAGTTTCAGAGAATTTGAGAGAGAGAAATAGCAAAAGAAAGTCATCAGTGTTTAACAAAGATTGTCTAAAACAAAAGGTATGTACATAACTTAACCATAGATATTTTATGCCATATATTTTATGTGAATTTATATTGTCTATGTGTTCTCAATTTGACTGTAAGACGAAGTTCTTTACAAACCTTCTAGAATTCGAATGTTTTATTATTTGATTATGAAATCATGTGTATTAGTAGTAGATAACATATATGTTGATGATTGTATGTTCAATAATGTATAGGTAAGAGTATGATAAATTACGTATACACGAAAGGAATGGTTTTTTTTACAGTAATGCATGAATATGATTTTTTTTGAAAGTTAATAAAAATTAGTATGTGATTATGTTAATTAAGACTTGTATGTAATTGGGTAAGAAATTAAGCAGAGCAAGGAATCGAATGGAGATGGCTGTGTTTACTGTGTCAAGATATTTCTTCAATGGAGTCTGTATTTTTAAAACACAGTGTTTTCAGAGAATTAGTTATCTGCTATTGTTGTTTAGTTGTGTAAAATTCGTACACAAATACTTCATAACTTTTATGTGTAGTTTTCATGAAGTTATACATGTTGTTCGATGTCATTGATTGTTAAAAATAAATTAGACAGTAGCTTTGCTCTGTCTTTCTGGTTTGGTTCTGTGAGTTTCGGCGCCCCAGCGTCAAAATTCACGCCCCAGCGCCAAATTTCGCACCCTGGCGCCAAGGTTCGCGCCCCAGCGCCAAAATGGACCAGTAGCTCGCGCTCCAGCGCTGAAGCTCGCGCCCCAGCGCCATAGCTCGCGCCCCGGCGCCGGAAAAGTGTCCTAGTTGGGCAGTTTTGACCTCCTGTAGTAAAACGACCATAACTTTTTCATACGAACTCCGATTGAGGTAATTCAAGATAATTCGGAAAGAGGACGAGTAGACCTACAACTTTCATGGTTTAAGTTTTTTAATTTGAAGTTTGTAACAGTAGTCAAAATGACCATCTTTAGGACTGTTGTGTATTTGGAGCCAATCGGAGGGCGTCGGGATGCACGAATGCAAGTGCAACCCTTTGGGTATTAGTATAACTTAATGATAGCATGTTGGACATGTAATAGGTTGTTGTACCAAGTTGTTAATGTACATGTGGTGCAATGACATGATCACTTAAGTAGTTGTAATAAAGCTAAAAAGTAATATTCATGAAAAGATGTGTTATTGTTTAAACTTAAACTTAGTTAGTAGCTATACTAAGAGTAATAAAGGAACTCATAAAGGTAATGTTAGTGTAACTAATGTGGATTGTCAATACATATGGTATGTGTAGGACTTGGGGTGAACGTGAATAGTAATTGTTTAACCTACACATGAGGCAAGTTCCCTAACCTTTGCTACTTTATTATTCAGCAAAGTTGTTTTTCACTGTTATGTTATACTTAAGCAAGTTTTCTAATTCTAAAGCTTCGTTATGAAAAAAATTCATATGCTATACTTTATTGAGTAAAGTATTTCTATTAAGCAACTTCATTGTATCCAGTTATTCATGATGATACAAGTTTCTCATCTCTGCACTTTCGTTGAGATAGTTATTATGATTATGCAAGCTTTCTTAACTCTAAACTTGTTATATTATCATGCAAGTACCTTTAGTTTATCGTTCAAGCTATTATTTGTTGTGCATGCTTGATATTAAATTCTAAGATGTAACCTTAGCTTAATGTTATTCAAAACAAGGTATGATGTGTTATTCAATAGTTATGCTATTAGATTATCCCTAAAGCATGAACTTAGAACGAAATACTTAGTCAGTTACGATTATTCTATAGTATAGTGTTATTGCTTTTATTCAACTACTCCTTAGTTGATGTTCGTTGAATTCCAAATTCCCTTGAAAGCTTATCCAAACCAAACTTACTTTGGTGCGGACTTGTATTCTAAATACCGAGATGAACAACTCTTTTAATAGAGGTTTACGCTTAGCGTTGAAATGGTTGTGCACAATACATTGTACGAAGGGTTGATCCCCCTAAGTACGTGGAGTCCTTATAGTCTTATGACTGTTAAAGTTAAAATTGAAAGATTACTTATAACTGTGGACATGGTTCGTGGTCATTAGACCCTCAGTGAATGTTATAATTTTCAGAAAGTTAATAGAATATATTGTTCAGTTCTATTGAGCCTAATATTGGTAATTGATGTGAAAGTTTAAAGATTTACTTATTGTTATTTCAAGTGGGCCTTGTTTGCTCACTCTTGCCTGTAAAATTTCTTACAGCTAAAGTTGAAACGGGTGGCGTACCTAGCACCAGTAAGGGAAAAGGAAAGATGAATAAATACTGAAAACTTGTAATAGTTTTGATAGTTTACTTTCAGAATTTGATTTAAAGATTGTAATGAAGTTATTTAATTTTTCGCATTTGAATGATTGTTGTTAAAGGATTGATAACCTGGGAGATTTCTTTTATTTAAGTTTAATCCTGTATGGGTAGATTTTCTTTTATTATTCAATTCTATTATGATTGGGTAGTTAGAAATGAATGTTTTGATTACGCCATATATTTTATGTGAATTTATATTGTCTTTGTGTTCTCAATTTGACTGTAAGACGAAGTTCTTTACAAACTTTCTAGAATTCGAATGTTTTATTATTTGATTATGAAATCATGTGTATTAGTAGTAGATAACATATATGTTGATGATTGTATGTTCAATAATGTATAGGTAAGAGTATGATAAATTACATATACACGAAAGGAATGGTTTTTTTTTTTTACAGTAAACTTATATGCATGAATATGATTTTTTTTGAAAGTTAATAAAAATTAGTATGTGATTATGTTAATTGAGACTTGTGTGTAATTGGGTAAGAAATTAAGCAGAGCAAGGAATCAAATGGAGATGACTGTGTTTACTGTGTCAAGATATTTCTTCAATGGAGTCTGTATTTTTAAAACACAGTGTTTTCAGAGAATTAGTTCTCTGCTATTGTTGTTTAGTTGTGTAAAATTCGTACACAAATGCTTCATAACTTTTATGTGTAGTTTTCATGAAGTTATACATGTTGTTAGATGTCATTGACTGTTAAAAATAAATTTGACAGTAGCTTTGCTCTGTCTTTCTGGTTTGGTTCTGTGAGTTTCGGCGCCCCAGCGTTAAAATTCACGCCCCAACGCCAAATTTCCCGCCCTGGCGCCAAGGTTCGCGCCCCAGCGCCAAAATGGGCCAGTAGCTCGCGCCCCAGCACTGAAGCTCGCGCCCCAGCGCCGTAGCTCGCTCCCCAGCGCCACTGTTTCGCGCCCCGGCGCCGGAAAAATGTCCTAGTTGTCGCTAGATTCTCGCCTCCTGAGAAGAAAAATGGAACAACAAGGAAAAGGGTGAGCTCAACTAGCCCAGTAAAGAATATTATGACTAAGATAACATAGAACAAATTATCGTTAGTCTTCAACAAGGAAAAATATAATAGAATACAATAGACAACAAGTTTTAAATCAATATTCGCAGCGGAAAATAATAATTCATAGAAGAGTTACGTAGAGAATGAAATCTACTATTATCTATGAATTTAAAAGTCCATCATCAATATTTTATCCCTGTAACATCAATCAATATTCATCTTTGCACTACAAGCCAAAGATATTCATCAGTTGGTTATGTTCATCTTAACACCTGTTCATCTTTGCACTACGGGCCAAAGATATTCATCAGAAATCATTCATCTTTGCACTACAGGCCAAATATATTCAGTAACATCATCATTTAGGACTGAGGATGATGAAAAATATTTTAAAGAAAACGAATCCAGTGAAACAAAAGAATAAATATTAAGGATTTGTATTTCAGCTATTCCATGTCCAAAAATACCTTATAAACAATCATAGTGGAGTAAAATTCAAGAATGATCAAAACATGGATACAATCAAAGCTAATATCTAGAATAGATATTTTGGACAAAAAGAAAAAAAATTATTTTTCGGTGAATAGTACCGTATTCGTGAATAGTGCCGTATACGTGAAAAGTGCCGTATACGTGAATAGTAACTCCGACACCAAAAGATAGAAATTTCACAAAAAATATTATTATGTTTCGTGAATAGTACTCGTGAATAGTAACTCATGAATAGTAACTCCGACATGAAAAGTTCCAAATTTGATAAAAATTTCCAACCAATACTTCGGCATAATGATATTGAAGAAAATAATATCATTTAAGAAGAAATAACATCCCTTACTATCCCTTACCTCAAAAGAGCAGTACTTCTGACTGGAATAACGCTGAACGAACTTGTACCGTATAGCAATACTCAAGATATCAAAATACTCACAAGAATACGCTCGATATATAGAGAGAGAAATAGAGAGAAAACTTCAGTTTCTGGTGTGATTTTCAATTCTAACCTAAGCACCCTATTTATAGAAAAATGCTTAGAACACTAAAGCAGAAAAATTAATAAAATAATAATATATTTATATAATTGTCAAGCCCACCTCTTGAATCAGAATTTCAGCAATTCACACATGCTAACCTTCTAGAAAAAAAGTAAGAAAAACGTTTTTCATAAATAAAATATTTAAAACTTCCAAAAATCAATTATTCTGGAACCTCGAAACTTCAATAATTCATAATAAATAGCTCTTTTATCAAAAAATTCGAATCTGGCAATTTTTTATAGGAAATTCAATTCTCTACAACTTTGCAAAATAAAGTTTTTCCAAATTCCAAACAGAAATTGACCGAAATCCATAAACGAACGATTTTACAGGCTATAATCAAATTTCAGTCAAGAAATGGGCCCACATACATGTTTAACATGTTTTAAACAACTTTTGCAACAAAAGTACTCTTTCTCCTTATATACTCATATATCCCACATTCATTGTAAAAATATCATCATTATTATATTATTAAAATAATATATTTAAATGAATTATTTTATCAGAAAAAGATAAAATATTAATTTTCAACAATTGTCACATTTAAAAATTTTCTCCATCTATATCCACATAAAATTAATATTTTTCTCATCATATAAATAAATAATTAATTATTCAAAAATAATATTATAGAATCACAGTACTGGCAACCAGGCTGTTCCCAGGAAAGAGGGGGCTTTCCAATAAGGATCTCTCCTTACTGGCGCGCAATTAGATGACCAAACCTCTCCTTAGACAGAACGTTCTAGACATTGCCAATAATGTTATCTAATAATATTATTCAGATAATATGAATTATTGCTTCGATAATGGAAAATACTATGTAGTGACAATTATTAAAACAACAGTAATATAAAATATCAACGCATCAATTATTGAATCAATAAAATACTGAACAGTAATTACTGTAACAATTATTGAGTAGTGCCTTCTTACGTAAGAATCAATAATTTAAAAATACTATGTAATACCGTGTGCTACTGTGCAACAACGCGTATTACTGTGTTTTAACCACCGAGTATTCCAACAGTATTAACGGTAACAACTACGCCGTTATTTATAAACAACTTATATTTGTCGTTTTCTTCATCCAATCGCTTTCCGTTATGGGGCCCACACAAGGCTGCGCCGTCGTACGAATATTCCCCGACAGCAAGAATATTCCACGACCAAACGAATATTCCCCGACAACAATGAATATTTTATGACCACTTGCTTATTTGAAATATTTGCGCATTTTACCCATAACTAACCACATTAATCAAATCAACCCTTACTATTTCAAAATAATGAATAGAGGAATTAAATTTTATTTATTAATAATTTGGGGTCATACATTATAACATACAACAAGTTCAAACTCTTAAAACACAAAAATAACTAACAAGAAAGG
Organism: Panax notoginseng; assembly: GCA_016801055.1. Taxonomy (NCBI): domain Eukaryota; kingdom Viridiplantae; phylum Streptophyta; class Magnoliopsida; order Apiales; family Araliaceae; genus Panax; species Panax notoginseng. The sequence goes on along the minus strand of CM029013.1, from coordinate 134,411,907 downwards.
ATCTATGAGACCTGACATTGACTGTCAGACCTCACTTTTCCAAATTTCTAGATTTGAGAAATCTTTAAATTTGAGCATCAAAATGATATGGATCTAGGTTTTGTTAACTCAGATCATCAAATGACACCCTCTAACATAACTTTAACCAACAAACAACAACATTCAACATCAGATCTAAGGATTTCTAAGTTAGGGTTTTTATACCTTTAAAACTTGGATTTTTGATTTCTGATCCTTGAATCTGTTATTGGATTGCTAGAACTTGATCATGGCTTGGTTTTTCACTCTCTTTCTCTCTCTAAATCCCGAATTTCTAGAGAGAGAATGAGTTTGGAGAAATGATAAACAAAGTAGACTTTTTCTTACTTTAATTTTTTTTTGTTTGATTCATTGTATCTAGTGGGTATAGGTGGCCCAAAATCAGATTTGGGATAGATTTGAGTACATGTTGTATATCTACATTGATGAGTCACCAAGATTTGGACATATCCTTTACTTAATGTGTAAGAAAAGGACACTTTGGTCTTTTTTCTTTTAATTTAATGGCATTTGTGTTAATTTGCCCAAACCCTTAGGGTTTAGGGTTTGAGCCATTTAGGGTTTAGGGTTTAAACCCTTAGGTTTTTGCAAATAAATTCTAAAATTTTTAAATTAGGTTTTCAAAAATAGAAAATTAATATTTTTAAATTATAATTAGAATTTTCTAATTATATTAAAATTCCTTAATCAAAATTTAAATATTGCTAATTAGGATTAATATTTCCTAATTAAACTCGCTAATTTAGCAATTAGGGTCAAAATCATATATTAGGGTTTTAAAAATCCCCGGAACTGAACTTAGGGTTTCAAAACCTATTTCTAGGGTTTCTTATCCATTTCTAGGGTTTTCTAACCGAACGTTGACGTTCTTAATATATACTTAGGGTTTGACACATATATCAGTTATCTGGTCAACCCTTGACCCTTAACCACATACTGTACACATATACACAGAACATAAACGCTTATTCCCTTACTCTTGAATAATTCACCTAAATCCTTCACAGAATTTTGAAATCCTCAAAATTCCATCTCTAAAATATCAAATGCATACACTTATTTTCTGTCTAGGTTCTAATTTTGCACCTTAAATCAATTAATTTAAATTTTAAAAATTTTCTAAATTCTCGGGTTGTCGCACACATCCCCCAGTAATTGAGCACATAAAGTCTCATTTCCGGGCATTGACCTGCACTGGCACTGCGGCGCCGTGCCCCTTCCTTTCTCTCGCGCTGCGGCGCGGCCTACTTCTCTCTCTTTTCTTTTGGCCTGGCGCTGCGGCGCCAAGTCCTTTGTTAACACTCGCGCTGCGGTGCCAACTAACAGAACCTGAGGCCCGAGCTCGTGCTGCGGCGCCACTTTTGCAAGCTTAGCCGGTGCTGCGGCGCCGAGCCAAAACCCTAGACAATTTTCTAAGTCTTGCACCAAGTTTGAGACGCGTACTTCCTGATCTTAAAACTTCTTCGCTATAACTCAGAACGAGGTCATTCCAAATCCATTCTTTTTCTTATCTTACGTACTATAATACCCTCAGACAGAATTTCATTTTGAATCCGTTAACGTGCCATTCGATTGGCTTAATCTACACCCTTCGGTCATTTTTACGCTTTTAACGTTCTTCGCTTGTTCGTCCGTAATTTGGTCATCCGAACTCAGAACTCGTTCGTTCTTGAGTCTACGACTCACGTTTTCTACGTTCTCTTACTTTCATATGAAATCCTACACGTTCGGGTTCATTTACTAACTTCTAATTCTTGTTCATCTTTTACAAAATTTCGTCATAACTTCGTTATAGCTACGTTTTAATCCGTTCTTCATGAACGTTTCTACCATTCCTAACCAAGAAATATGAAACTAACTTATACGCGATGGTTTTAAGCTTGTCCATCAACAATAGTTATCCTATGATAGTTTTAAACTTTTCCATCAACAACAATTATCCTACGATGGTTTTAAACTTGTCCGTCAACAACGTTCTTCGTATTCTTCGCGTTCTTCGTTCGTTCTTCATTTTAATCGCTATTTTGGATTACGATTCTACTTTTTCTTGGAATTTGATGTTATAGAACATCATTCCTTACTTATTTCACCTACTCGTTCATAAGATTCATTCGAATCGCTCAAAATCCTTACGAATCTTATACTTCCTTAAGAAATTTATAAACTAAATTTCTAAGTTCTTATTTCTTCTTTTCTCATGATTTCAACCATATGAAATCATTTCTAACATTATCTTCTCTCTATTCTCGTTAAGCTATGTTTTTGAACATAAAAACTTAAAGAAAACTATTAGAAGAACTAGGGTTCGGATTACCGTTCTTCTTTATTCTTCTTCCGTTATACAAAGTCGGCGATTTGCGAGCTCTTCTATTTCTCGATCACTTTTGATCCGAGCCTTCATTCTCAATCTCTTCCTTCTCCCTCTTCATCCGAGCTCTCTCTCTCTCTCAAGTTATAGGATTTTCAAAATCCTAAAAAATGAAATCTAGCTTCTTATTTATAGAAAATCAAAGCTTAGGGAAAATTGGTCATTTCTCCCCCTACCTCCTTACTATTCACACCTCCTCCATCCCTTAGCCACCAAGTTTACTTGGCCACCACCCTTACTTGGTGGCCAAGTTGCCGACCCAAATGCCCATGGGTCATCCCATGGGTTGCCCCATTGGTTATTACCCATCCGTTTACCCATCGGTTCGATCCGCGGTTTATCTTCTTGGTTTGGGCCTTAACCCTAGTTCTTATTGGGCCTAACTTGGGCTTGATTTCACAAAGCATTGGGCTTGACATAATCCAAGTCCAATTGGATTCTACAAAGTCCATGAACTTAAAGTCCGTTAAGACTAGTCGTATTCTACGCATTCCATTCTCGTATTCTTGTATTCTGTTCGTATATCATTCGTACGATATTTTTATTATACGTCGTACTAATCTTCGTACTATACTCGTATAATAACTAGTATTATACTCCTATCTCTCACGCATAATAACCCTAGTTATTATACGTACTCATTAAAATTCTCGAAAATTACTTTTCTTAACCCTTAGGTTTTGAGTCCGCAGGCGAAAACTTCGTTTTTGCCATAACTGAAATATTATTGAATATTCCATCACGTCTCAACATTTTATGTAATTGTTAACTTCTCGGAATTTCAAAATAAAACTCCGAGTAGAAACTGATGAATAGTGCCTATTTCGTCTTTTTCCCCGAAAATATTTTTGTTCCCGGAAAACTTTCATTTTCGTCTTGAAAATTCTTACTCGTTCAATCTAGCTTATAGCCAGAATACTCCCGACTTATAATCATCCTAGGTTATAGAACGATTAATAAACACATAGCACAGAATAGTATTAATAAAAATTCATTTTATTAATAACTAATTCTTTAAACTTAAATTCTGGACAAACCGAATTTTCGGGTTGTCACATTCTTCCCTCCTTATAAAAATTCTGTCCTCGGAATTTTTTAAAACCAAACCCTTACCCGGGTTCTCACATTCTTCCCTTCTTCACAGAATTTCATCCTCAAAATTTTAGCTTACACTACTTCTCAACTTCTCTTCAAAGAAGTTCTTATCTTTCCATCATTCCAACCTCCATAACCTATCAAGAATCATGAAGTAGAAGGAATAGCGAGGAATATAAAATTTCCTTTAAAATATCTTATACTTTTGTTGAGGGGTCAAATTGACCATGAACTCTTCACTAGGTTAAACAGCCTTTCGCCGTAAACCTTTCTTTCCATGGTAAGTTTACAATCACAAAGAAAGTAAACCACCTCTTTCCATACGTAGGTGATCAGCCTATCGTATATCCCCATTTAGGGGTATGTTCACCTCAGACTTAATACCAAAAATTTTGGAAATTTCTTGAAACATTCGTCTAGTCAAATTAATTGACATCGACTACTTCTTTAAATTCTTTTCACAAAAATGTTTTATGACGTCATGTACCGTACTCTTCACAGTACGTTGAGGACTTCGTCAGTTTATGACTTCGTCATTATACATCTTACCATAGTGGCTTGTTGACCCTAAGATCACATTCCACCAGGTTCAATTGCATTAACAACTCCATCTTTTTACCATAATTGCATCAAATGCATAGATGATATAAAATTTATTTTGATATTTCAAATCAACTTCTGTCTAGCCGAAGAAACTAGCATAGACATAAAAAGAATAGCTCTTTTAAAATCCATTGGTTCCAAAAGTTGAACCAATTCTTTCTTTTTCAAAATGTACATTTCAGCACGATTTGAATAAACTTCGAAATCTAGCATAGCTAGAGGATTTGGAATATCCCATTCTCCATCTTCCTTCATTGTCTTACTGCGACAGTACTTAAACTTCTCTAGCACCTTCAATGCTAAGTCTACTGAAAATACTTCGTTTTCAGTTTAATCATTCCTATACCTTAGTAAAGTCCATCAACTTACCATACATTATGAGTTCAGGAACTTTCCATAATAATATGAGTTTAAGAACATCCAGACAGACCTTAGGCGTCCATTCGCTGAGACGTTCAAAAACATACCATATTATTATGAGTTACGAACTTACCATAAGTATGAGTTTCAAGAACTCGCACCTACCTTATCGTTCTCTACCTATCAAGTATATACATGAGAAAAAATTCACCTTCTCGTCATATACATCTTAATAGCGCAACCAATTGCAATGATTATCACTGTAATAAACTGAGTAGTTGTTACAACTCAGCCATCACATGAGTCCTCAATTGAAATCTTACCACTTTTAACTTTCTCTTTACTTAATACGAATTTTCTTTAATTCGTATGCTATCCTTCTCAACTCAATCTGAGTTCTTCTTCCCGCACTACTTCGTAGTACTATTCATTTATAGCATTAGCTATAAATCATTCATCGTTTAATAGCTCATCTGTTACTACGATTCACTATGATCACGTGGTGATCTTCTTCCTTAATCGTTTAACTCAATGATTTTCTTATTCGCTTCTCTACGATTATAGTCTTAGGTACTCTTACCTAAGAGTTATAACCTATAGCTTTGATACCACTCTGTAACGCCCCGAAATCCGGTCTACCTTCAGACCCAGACTCCGTGCGTCATGGTCCCACTTCTTACCAATCATACATCATTATATAGTTAAATATAACAACATATATTCTCAAATCCCAAGTTCTGGAACCCATAAAACCTCTTTCATTACAAATAATGGTAATTACATTATTCTTTTCATCTTTACACGAGTGACTTTCATCCGCCACCAAGGATACATAACTGTTCATTTAACTAATCTATAGTTTAATTCTATCACTCTATATTACAAGTCTTCACTTGATCTTCACACACATTCACATACTGAATGGCACTTCGCCTGGATATCGCTCAGCTTGATCTTTAAGGGATCCTTAAGTTCTTTCTAACATCGTTTGCTGAAAATGTTTTTCATTTAAAGCAAGTGTGAGCATTCAATTGCCCAGTAAGTCATAACAGTTGAACAAACAACTTCAAGGGTTTAAACATTCTTCAGAACTTCGATAACCGAACAAAGGTTATGAAGCAGCTTGAATAATAGGAATAGTCTCGATTCCTATCATTTTACAACATTCATCACATACTCTTTACACTACTTTCATTCTTCTACCATTTTCCATACATATCCTGTCTGGCTAGAATCATTAGCACAGACTTAAGAATAACGGTTCATGTATAAACAGAACATACTTGTATTAAATAGTTCAATCATAGAACAGTTCATCTCAAAGAAACACCGAAGTGTTCACATTGTGGATCAAGGCCTCATACATTCTACCACCTTGTACATATCTTGCACATATGCACATAGACACGACATCTCAAGTTCAACATCTGAGAAGTCTAAGAAACTAGCATTCATATATTATGAATGAAGTTAGAAAACTTGCCTTACGCACAGCTACGGCTTATAGTTTACGCTGAACTGCTCAGTCCAATTCCTATGTAGCACATTAAAACATAGAACGTACCCAATTAGTCATATACTTGACTTACGCATTGGTTTACTTAACTTTACTTCTTAAGGTTCGCGTTCTTACAATATAAGCTTATGCGACTAACTTCCTTTACTACCGATTTACAGCTTCATGACATACGGAGATGTCTTACTCAAAACGTTCATCATCATTGATGATTTATATTCTTATCTTCTTCTTATAACTCTCCTAGGTCTCAGCACACATCGTGTCTCTGCTAGTAGTCCATATGGTACTCCGAGTGGTTTCCCATAAACAATCAACAAACAAGTTCCCGTCTCATCTACACTACCCATAACAGTGAGTTAGATCGGTTGCCAGTTTTGTATATACCTTTGCTCTCTAAAGGAATTGTTTATCCCAGCTCCCATATGTTAACCATCAAAGGTTACAATTTTACCACAACCTAACTTCTCTTAACTTATCCGAACCATTAAACTATAATGCTCGTTAAGTCAAATTCATATTCCTTACGACTTTCTGGCAACTAAATGCCATACCTCAGGATTCATCTTTTATCGTCTAAGTTATACAGTCCTTCGTAAACTCAGAGCGATCATTCAATGTCAATACTATGAGGTCATAGCATGAAACATTTTACAATCCCTTATTCTTATCTTACCACATCCGGTTCACTCGACTCGGAACCTTATCCAAGTTAAAACTACTAACTCAGCTTCTTAACGTTATACGTTATTATCTTCCATTCATTTTCTTCACCGTTCACGGTTAAATCTTAGTCTTCATTACCTTACGGTCAAACCATACACGGAGTGTAGGTTCTGCCCGTTCAATATTCACGTACACTCAACCCTTACGTTGGTTAAAGTCCTTAACGCTTACTTCATTCCAACATTCTTTATCCGACTCACCCTCGGACTTTCATTAATCTCATTACCGTTCGCTACGGCTTTTTTACGATAATTCATATCTTACTTACTACTTTCGTCAACGTCCAAGTTATACAACCACTGTACACTTAGAACGTTCGTCCGACGCGATTACGATTCACGAGGATTGCTTACATATTCCACGTTTACGTTGCTCGTCTCTTAATCTCTCATTCAACCTTCACTCAAGGTTTTATTTGCTCTACATCGTTATCCATCCCATGAACCCCATGTTCATTATTCTTTCTTAATGTCGAAGCCATACCATTCGTTGTATGCTAAGACCGACCGTTCATCGCAACAACGTTGCGTTTATAGCGTCTAAACACTTTACACTTATCTCCCCTTACCCTGACATAACATCAAAATGCTATTCATTACCTTCATCACTCAACGTCTAAGGAGTCGCAATCATAGCAATCCCTCACATTCTTTCATTATGACTACGGTCCCCGGATATCGGTTACGTAATCTAGCGCTTACATTCTTCATCTTTTAATCTCGTTTAATCTTTCTGTTCAACCTTTAATAAAGGTTTAGAACACTTGATTAAGTGTTACGTTACGTGAACTAGATGTTCATACTTCTTTCTTAGACATCCCCCAGTAATTGAGCATATAAAGTCTCATTTCTGGGCATTGACCTGCACCGGCGCTGCGGCGCCGTGCCCCTTCCTTTCTCTCGCGCTGCGGCGCGACCTACTTCTCTCTCTTCTCTTTTGGCCTGGCGCTGCGGCGCCAAGTACTTTGTTAACACTCGCGCTGTGGCGCCAACTAACAGAACTTGAGGCCCGAGCTCGCGCTGCGGCGTCACTTCTGCAAGCTTAGCCGGCGCTGCGACGCCGAGCCAAAACCCTAGAAAAGTGTTGCACCAAGTTTGAGACGCGTACTTCCTGATCTCATAACTTCTTCTCTATAACTCAGAACGACGCCGTTCCAAATCCATTCTCTTCTTTATCTTACGTACTTCAATACCCCTCAGATAGAACTTCATTCTGAATCCATTAACGTGCCATTCGATTGGCTTAATCTATACCTTTCAGTCATTTTTACACTTTTAACGTTCTTCGCTTGTTTGTCCGTAATTCGGTCATCCGAACTCAGAACTCGTTCGTTCTTGAGTCTACGAATCACGCTTTCCACGTTCTCTTACTTCCTTATGAAATCCTACACGTTCAGGTTCATTTACTAACTTCTAATTCTCATTCGTCTTTTATAAAATTTCACCATAACTTCGTTATAACTACGTTTTAATCCGTTTTTCGTGAACGTTTCTACCATTCCTAACTAAGCAATATGCAACTAACTTATACGCGATGGTTTTAAGCTTGTCCATCAACAACAATTATCCTACGATTGTTTTAAATTTATCCATCAACAACAATTATCCTACGATGGTTTTAAACTTGTCCATCAACAATTTTCTTCGTATTCTTCGCGTTCTTCGTTCGTTCTTCATTTTAATCGCTATTTTGGATTACGATTCTACTTTTTCTTGGAATTTGATGTTATAGAATATCATTCCTTACTTATTTCACCTACTCGTTCATAAGATTCATTCGGATCGCTCAAAATCCTTACGAATCTTATACTTCCTTAAGAAATTTATAAACTAAATTTCTAAGTTCTTATTTCTTCTTTTCTCATGATTTCAACCATATGAAATCATTTCTAACATTATCTTCTCTCTATTGTCGTTAAGCTATGTTTTTGAACATAAAAACTTGAAGAAAAATATTAGAAGAACTAGGGTTCGGATTACCGTTCTTCTTTATTCTTCTTCCGTTTTACAAAGTCGGCGATTTGCGAGCTCTTCTATTTCTTGATCACTTTTGATCCGAGCCTTCATACTCAATCTCTTCCTTCTCCCTCTTCATCCGAGCTATCTCTCTCTCAAGTTATAGGATTTTCAAAATCCTAAAAAATGAAATCTAGCTTCCTATTTATAGAAAACCAAAGCTTAGGGCAAATTGGTCATTTCGCCCCCCACCTCCTTAGCCACCAAGTTTACTTGGCCACCACCTTACTTGGTGGCCAAGTTGCCGGCCCACATGCCCATGGGTCATCCCATGGGTTGCCCCATTGGTTATTACCCATTGGTTCGATCCGCGGTTTATCTTCCTGGTTTGGGCCTTAACCCTAATTCTTATTGGGCCTAACTTGGGCTTGATTTCACAAAGCATTGGGCTTGACATAATCCAAGTCCAATTGGATTCTACAAAGTCCATGAACTCAAAGTCCATTAAGACTAGTCGTATTCTACGCATTCCATTCTCGTATTTTTGTATTCTGTTCGTATATCATTCGTACGATATTTTTATTATACGTCGTACTAATCTTCGTACTATACTCGTATAATAACTAGTATTATACTCGTATCTCTCACGCATAATAACCCTAGTTATTATACGTACTCATTAAAATTCTCAGAAATTACTTTTCCTAACCCTTAGGTTTTGAGTCCGCAGGCGAAAACTTCGTTTTTGCCGTAACTGAAATATTATTGAATATTCCATCACGTCTCAACATTTTACGTAATCGTTAACTTCTCGGAATTTCAAAATAAAACTCCGAGCAGAAACTGATGAATAGTGCCTATTTCGTCTTTTTCCCCGAAAATATTTTTGTTCCCGAAAAACTTTCATTTTCGTCTTGAAAAATCTTACTCGTTCAATCTAGCTCATAGCCAGAATACTTTCGACTTATAATCATCCTAAGTTATAGAATGATTAATAAACACATAACACAAAATAGTATTAATAAAAATTCATTTTATTAATAACTAATTCTTTAAACTTAAATTCTGGACAAACCGAATTTTCGGGTTGTCACAACATGTAATCGGATAGAGAACTTATTCTTAAACCTTCTTTAATTGTAATTCACATAGAGATATAGTGAGTTAGTTGATTAAGGTGTTTAACGGATTTCTATCTTAATTGTGGATTGATGTTAATACAGTATTAGTGCATCGAGAGGTGGTTAATACTACGTTCGTGTTCTTGATTAATAAACTGGGATAGCGAATTAAATTGAAATAAAGGTTTGAAAATCAGAGTGAAGCTTAGGGTGGTGTCATAAGTCTAATTCTCCATCAATTGTTTAAAATTCCAGATTTTGATATTAGTGATTGTTTTGTGATAGTTTATTTATTTATTAATTTAGATTCTATAATTTTAAACCATTGAATTGAATAGTTTAATAAAATTAGGATTAATAGAAAATTGATACATGTGAAGTTAAAATTCTTGCTAAATTGTCTCTATGGGAACGATACTCTATTCATCACTTTATTACTTGTTGACCATGTACACTTGCGTGTTTTGCGTGTATCGATTCTACCCAACAAGTTTTTGGCGCCGTTGTCGGGGACTATTTAGTATAAATCTTAATAGTTTTACAATATCAGTTTAATTAATCCAGTTTTACTTAGACATTTTTATTTATGTTTTGTTCTTCTTATTTCAGGTGTTGGAAGCAGTTTATGCAAACTCGGTCCAAAAATTCAGACTTGTTGCCTTTTGAGGACGACATCAAGAGAAGGTTTTAGAGGTTAAGTAAGTGGATCAAGGAAACGAGGAAAGAATTTGAAACATCTGAGAAGGAAGAGGAAATGGTAGCCGAAGATCAGAAAGCGTTAAGGGACTTCGCCACACCCAAGGTGACTGAACTGCAGTCAAGCATCACCAGGCCCGCAATAGCCGCTAACACATTTGAAATTAAGCCTGGGACGATTCAACTGATTCAGAATTCAGTTCAGTTTGGGGGATTGGCGAATGACGATCCGAACGAACATCTGGCCAGTTTTCTGGAGATTTGCGACACCTTTAGGTACAATGGGGTGTCGAATGATGCGGTGAGACTTCGCTTGTTCCCATTCACTCTACGGGACAAGGCGAAGAGTTGGTTGCATTCTTTACCGCCTGATCGATTACTACATGGAAGGACTTAGCTCAGAAATTCCTTGCCAAATTCTTCCCACCGACGAAAACTGCAAAGATGAGGAATGAGATAACGATGTTTGAGCAGCAACATGGGGAGTTGCTATATGAGGCATGGGAGAGATACAAGGAGTTACTCAGAAAGTGCCCGCATCATGGATTGCCGAAGTGGCTGCAAATGAACACCTTTTACAACGGACTACATGGGAATATCAGAACGAGTATTGATGTAGCGTCGGGCGGAGCATTCATGGCTAAGAGTTACGAGGAAGCCTACAATTTGATTGAAACCATGGCGGCCAATAACTACCAGTGGCCCATAGCAAGAATGACACAGGAAAAGGCGGCTGGGATTTTAGAAGTAGATAGGGTGACAACTATACAAGCACAGATTTCTGCGCTGTCCAAGAAGTTGGATGCTATGACAGGGGCTCAAGTACAGTAGGTTGCGGTAGTATGCGAATTGTGTGCGGGCGATCATACTACAGATCAGTGCGTAATTAATCCAGCATTCGTCCAGTTCATAAGTAGCTATAACAGAATTCTACAGAATACATACCAAAACACCTACAACCAGGGGAATAGGAACCACCCAAATTTCTCGTGGAGCAATAATCAGCAAAATCAAGCTCGACGACCGTTATATCCCCTAGGTTTTCAAAGTCGCCAACAACCTGTTCAACATCCGGAAAAGAAATCAGATTTCGAGGAAATGGTGTCGAAGTACATAACTAGCAATGAGGCAGCAATAAAAAATCAAGCAATGACAATGAAATCACAAGAGATGGCTATCAAGAATTTAGAAAATCAAATAGGACAAATTGCGTTGACATTGAATAATAGACCACAAGGGACGTTACCCAGTGACACCGAGAAAAATTCGAAGGGTACCCATGAACAGTGTCAGGCAATTACATTGCGGAGTGGGAAACAACTTGAGGGTATTAATGCAAAAAATTCCGTGACTCCGGATGAAAAAGTTGATGATAGCAGCAAAATTGAAAGAAGTAAGGGTGAGGATAAACAGAGTGAGGGAACAAATTTGAACAATAAGCCAATTATTTATCCACCACCACCGTTTCAACAAAGGGTCCAAAAACAGAAATTAGACAAGCAATTTGCAAAGTTTTTAGAAGTGTTCAAGAATCTTCAGATCAACATACCATTTACAGAAGCCCTAGAACAAATGCCGAGCTACGCAAAATTTATGAAAGGGATTCTGTCAAGGAAAAAGAAATGGGAAGATTTCGAGACAGTTGCACTAACCGAGGTGTGTAGTGCAGTATTATAGCAGAAATTACCACCAAAACTCAAGGACCCGGGGAGCTTTACAATTCCATACACAATCGGGAATATGCATTTCAGCAAGTGTTTATGTGATTTGGTGGCGAGTGTAAACCTTATGCCATTGTCAGTATACACAGAATTGGGTTTGCCCGCACCAAGACCTACAAATATCTCATTACAGTTGGCGGATAGGTCAGTCACATATCCGAGAGGCATAGTGGAGGACATTTTAGTGAAAGTGGATAAGTTTATATTCCCCGCATACTTTATCATTCTGGACTTTGAAGAGGACAAGAATATCCCAATTATCCTAGGGAGTCCATTTTTGGCCACGGGTAGGACACTCATAGATGTACAAAAAGGAGAACTGACTATGAGGGTCCAAGATCAAGAGATAAAATTCAATGTGTTCAAGGCCATGAAATTCCCCATGGATGAGGAAGAATGTTTTCGAATGGATTTAATTGAGCAAATCATCAGTGTAGATATGAGCAAGAGTTTAGTCAACGATCCGTTAGAAATAACTTTATTGGGGGATGAAGAGTTCGATGACCTAGAATTTGTGGACTACTTATAGATGCTAGATTCGTTACCACGAGTGAGCCGATTTAAAGCACCATTTGAAACCTTGCACACGGAGGAGACAACCACAGAAAAATTAAAATCGTCATTGGAGGAGCCACCAACTTTGGAACTTAAGCCACTCCCTAAACACCTCAGGTATGTGTATTTAGGCAATTCAAATTCTTTACATGTGATTATTTCTGCTGCACTTAACGAATTGTAGGAAGAGAAGTTACTAAGGGTACTTAGGGAATACAAATCAGCGATTGGGTGGACGATTGCAGACATAAAGGGAATTAGCCCTTCATTTTGCTTGCACAAAATTCTGATGGAAGATGAAGCAAAACCAACGGTGGAGCAACAACGGCGACTTAACCCTATTATGAAGGAAGTTGTGAAGAAGGAAATTTTAAAATGGTTGGATGCCAGCATCATCTATCTGATTTCCGACAGTAAGTGGGTTAGTCCAGTCCAGTACGTGCCGAAAAAGGGAGGAATAACTGTGGTGCAGAATGAGGGCAACGAGTTAATACCAACTAGAACAGTGACAGGATGGAGGGTTTGCATGGATTATAGAAAATTGAACAAGATAACCCAAAAAGACCATTTCCCGCTGCCCTTTATTGATCAAATGTTGGATAGATTGGTGGGACATGAATATTACTGTTTACTGGATGGGTACTCGGGCTATAACCAGGTAGTCATCGCTCCAGAGGATCAAGAAAAGACGACATTCACATGCCCTTACGGCACATTTGCATTCAGGAGGATGTCATTCGGGTTATGCAATGCACCTGCAACTTTCCAACGGTGTATGATGGCCATTTTCTCAGACATGGTGGAGAAAAATGTTGAGGTCTTCATGGACGACTTTTTTGTCTATGGGGACAACTTTGATACTTGCCTAGAGAATGGTATTACAGCGCTGCAAGGATACGAACCTCGTGCTTAACTGGGAAAAATGCCACTTCATGGTTGAGGAGGGCATAATTTTGGGCCACAAGATATCGGCTCAAGGATTGGAGGTCGACAAAGTGAAGCTGGAAACAATCGAGAAATTACCTCCACCGAGCTCAATTAAAGGAATTAGAAGTTTTCTGGGACACGTTGGGATACAGGAGATTTATAAAGGACTTCTCAAAAATTGCCAAGCCTTTATGCAATCTATTAGAGAAGGATACTGTTTTTAGTTTTGACGAAAGTTGCAAGTCAGCCTTTGAGTTGTTGAAAAAGAAGTTGACTACAGCCCCAGTAATCGTCGCACCGGATTGGAGTATGCCTTTCGAGTTGATGTGTGATGCAAGCGACTACGCGGTTGGGGCTGTGTTGGGTCAACGCCGAGAGAAGGTATTTCATGCTATATATTATGCAAACAAAATGCTCACAGAGACTCAAATGAATTATACAACTACGGAGAAGGAATTACTTGCAGTGGTATATGCGTTCGACAAATTCCGGGCATACTTGATCGGAACTAAGGTGATTGTCTACACGGACCATTCGGCTATTCGGTACCTAATTGTGAAAAAAGATGCTAAGCCACGCCTTATCTGATGGATTCTCCTACTTCAAGAGTTTGATCTCGAAATAAAAGATAGAAAGGGGACGGAGAATCAGGTAGCTGATCACCTGTCTAGGCTAGAAAACCAAGGGAAATTAAAAGTGGATAAGTGTGAAATCAAGGAATCATTCCCGGATGAACAACTATTTGGAATAAATGCAGAATTTCCTTGGTATGCGGATTATGCGAATTATCTTGTGAGCAACGTTCTTCCACTTGATCTCACAATACACCAAAAAAAGAAATTTCTTCATGACGTGAAATGGTACATTTGGGATGAACCGTATTTGTTTAAGTAGTGCGTCGATAAAATGATTAGAAGGTGTGTGATCTACAGTGAAATAAAGAACATTCTGCATGATTGTCACTCATCTGCGTATGGCGGACATTATGGGAGTGAGAGGACAGCAGCTAAGGTGTTACAATCTGGGTTTTATTGGCCTACACTATTCAAGGATGCCCACCATTTTGTTAAAACATGTGATAGATGTCAAAGAGTAGGCAACATTTCAAAAAGGAATGAGATGCCTCTACAAACGATCTTAGAAGTTGAGATTTTCGATTTATGGGGGATCAATTTCATGGGGCCATTTCCTTCCTCATGGTCAAATCAGTATATTTTGCTGGCAGTGGATTACGTGTCAAAATGGGTTGAAGCAGTAGCATTACCGACTAACGATGCCAAGGTGGTGGTAAAATTCTTACAGAAAAATATTTTTACGAGGTTTGGCACGCCAATAGCTATCATAAGTGACGAAGGTAGTCACTTCTGCAACAAATCATTTACAGCCCTCTTGGAAAAGTATGGGGTCAACCACAAGGTGGCGACAACCTATCATCCCCAAACCAGTGGGTAAGCTGAAGTCTTGAACAGAGAGGTAAAGAAAATTCTGGAAAAAGTGGTGAACCCGAATCGAAAGGATTGGTCGCTCCGGTTAGATGATGCATTATGGGCATACCGGACTGCTTATAAAACGCCAATAGGGATGTCACCATATCAACTGCTGTACGAAAAGGCGTGTCACCTACCAGTCGAGCTACAGCACAAGGCCTACTGGGCCATTTAGAAACTAAACTTCGATTAAGCAGCTGTGGGGGAAAAGAGGCTGCTACAACTAAACGAGCTCGATGAATTTCGACTTCAGGCATACGAAAACGCTAAACTACACAAGGAGAATGTCAAGAAATGTCACAACAAGAAAATCTTGCACCAAACTTTTGAGCTGGGGCAATCGGTACTGTTGTTTAACTCACTATTGCGGTTGTTCCCTGAAAAGCTTAAGTCAAGGTGGTCGGGACCATTCACCATCAAAATAGTGTTCCCACATGGTGCAATCGAACTCCACAACCGAAATCCACTGGAGACATTCAAGGTAAATGGACAACGGATAAAGCATTACTGGGGCGGAGATGCAAACTGGGATGCTGTTAACATTACTCTCACTGACAAGCAATGATGCAAGAGGCACCGTCGGGCTAGCGACGTTAAAACTGGCGCTACTTGGGAGGTAACCCAAGCTCAAAACTATTCATCTTAATTAGTAGTATATTTGGTTTCTAATTGAGTCAAGTACACGTTTTAATCAGAGAATTACATGTTTTGCAGGAAGTTCAAGAATAAAAAGCCACTGCCAGCCTAGCGTTGACCGCGTTGAAGACGCCGATCCCCTAGCACAGAATGCATTGAACCAACCCTCGCCTTCTGGATACACAACACGGACAGCGCTACATCAAGCCTAAGTCCAGTGCGGACCGTGCCATCATTCTAGCAACTTCTGTATACCAAGCGCGGGGCGCGCTATGCCTTGTTCATAACTAGCGCTGACCGCGCTACTCGGGACTAGCAGATACTAAAAGGTTGGAGCTACGTGTTATAAACTGAATCAAGACATCTCTCCTCATTACATGCAAACTCTCCACATCTCCCAATTCTATTGCACTTCCTATTCCCCATAACTCCCATTTACACCATCTTTACTCTCCTTCTCCTTTTCAATTTCCAGTCCCACTAACCTTTCCAATTCCCAACTCCAACCCACGTTGGTTTCCTACTATCTATATGAACCCCCACCATCCTAGAAGTTATGGTATTACAAAGCTCAAACACATCATTCAAATCCTAAATCTAATCCACCCCTTGCACCATTTCATACAAATTGGGACTCATCTTCTTCTTAAAGGTAAGCCAATTCTCTTCATCCCTCACGAGATTTTCTGTTTTGACATCAAATTGAGTGGAAAATTTGGGGACTTGAGCACCCAAGGAGTGGGTGCTGTGTTTTTAATAATTTGGCTAGCAAAGTAACATCAATCATCCAAGTTTAGGGGAAACAATCAGTCCGTTCACTACCTGTTTGATAAAAGTTCAGAACCAACTTCTTGTGTTCAATTACACCGGAAACAACATGTCTTCCCATAAACGACAACGGACATCATCCTCCATGACTCGGCTTGCATATGACCATACTAAATTTGTCAGTGAAAGGGCTGCAGAAAGATTCAAGACGTCCATCGACAAGAAGAATTTGGTGCTAGAAAGAGGATTGAAGCCAAATGCGAATTTGGATGGAGACATGGCTCTACAAATTGTAGAACGTAACTGGTTTCAGCTAGTAGAACAACCACTCCCAGCGGCAATCAACATAGCTAAGGAGTTTTATGCTAATGCAATGGAACATGTCAATCATGTCGCCATGGTTCGGGGCAAACCGGTGGCGTTTCATGCCGATGCGATCAATGCTTATTTCGGGTTGGAGACACCACAAGATGACTGGTATGAAGATGGGTTGCCGGAGTTGGACGAATTGATTGCCAAATTATGCAAACCTGGGACCCAATGGGTAATTCAAGTCGGAATGAATGAAAAGATAAGTTTTCCTCAAGCAGCACTCAGTCGATATGGTAAAGCATGGCATGCATTTATATGTGCTCGTCTAATGCCCACATGCCATCAAACTGATGTTACAAAGGCACGGGATAAGCTTTTGTATGGGATTGTTCACCATCACTATCATATGGACAATTCAATTGCATTTTACGATGTTGATGTGGGGGAGTGTATTCAAGAATCAATTGACCGGGCATTACGTGGGAGTACTACGGGTGGTTTGATTCATGGGTTCCTAATTACAGACTTATGCCGAAAAGCTGGAGTGCAGTGGCAACCTACTGAGCCAATACAATAACCAACGGCTATAATTGACCATGCCATTATTGAGAAGTACAAAGCATGGGATGAGGCGCAATCACACCCTCGTGGGGAAGGTTACATCATGATCCGCCAACCATCACCCCCAGTTAGTGCGGAACAAACGTGGGTTCCAAGGAATCAATTTATGTGGTTGACCGAACGTCAAGATTTAATGCATCAGTACAATGCAAATGCATTCACTACGCTTGCTGAGGCATTTTCTCGTTGCAATCCTAATGCTCAACCGGTGGTTATGCCTATTCCTCCTATCCTGCCAGCTTACCCTCCTTCGGAGGATGAGCAGTAACGCGTTTTCAGGGAAGTCCTTATTTTTTTTATTTTTTATTGAGTATATTTCACGTAATAAGGGCATTCCTTGACATTAGTTTGGGGGATTAGGTGTTATTATATACGTCGCATGCTAGTTCTTAGTATTAAAAAAAATATTATTTTGCATATAGTTGCATGAATCCAGTTTTAGATCATATATGTGATTATTGGCCAATGATGAAATTGAAATGATGTAGACAAGTAATTCACTTAGTATAAGAATCTTTATGCAAATTCTATTATGATGTGGATCTTATTCTGATTGAAACTAGTATGATACAGATAACACTTAATAACATCTGTGTTAATGAATTAGTTCAAATTGTTACATAAAGATTTTCTAAAGGATAGTGCTAGTATAAATGAGAAAGTGAAAAAGATAGGTATGAATACCTAAGCTTGGGGGAAGATTGGGGTATATAAGCTCTATTATTAAAAAAAAAGAAGAAATGTTGGAAGCTAGTTGAGTCTTGTGGTGGGTTGAGAAGAAATACTCCCCATAAACGCAAGCTTGAGATGGAGCGTAAAACGTACTCACCAACCATCTATATCTAAAAAAAAAGAGAAAGAAAGTGAGCATGAATACCTTTCTCGGAACCTGAATTTGAGTATTGAGCTAATGCTAGAACTTGTCTATCTTTGAATTTTTGAGTTTATACTGTATGATTCCTGATAAGAAACTGGTTATGTAACTGAGTTTGATTCATTATCAGTTAGCATGGGTGTTGCGCACACATACACTGTATTAGTTATAACAAGGTAAGATGTATGGATTGATAGTGAATGTTGATTGATTTTGATATGAAGTGTGTTTGTTTACTCATTTTTCTGAGGCCGTATGAGCAAATCATCGTTATTATCTTAATTCTGGATTTGTAATTTAGTTGTTAGATGCATTGCATTGAATTGCATTCTTGCTTGAGGACATGCAATGTTCAAGTTTGGGGGAATTTAATGAGTAGGTTTTTAACCTATGAATTATGTTCATTTGGCCTGTTATATTGTTAGTTTTTGGGTATTTCTATGTTACTTTTGATGAGGTTTACGTTTGTTGTAGGTAATTCAGACTCATCCAGCGAATGTGAGCATTTGAGGACGTTTCGAGCAACATTGCAAGTTTCTAGTGGCCGAGCGCAGAGTGCGCTGTGTAAGAAATAGGATAGCGCGGACCGCGCTGGAGCGTGGCAGGTTGCTGGTGGGCTAGCGCGGAGCGCGCTGCGGAGAGGTTAAGGCCAGCGCGGATTGCGTTGGTGCGGGAACTTGACTGGGGGAAGTCTTTGCAAATTGGGGGAGTCTTTCTTGGGGAGAAATTAGAAGTGGATTAGGAGTCATGGTATGGAGGGAGAGGAGATATATGCTGATCTAGGCATACTTAGAGGGAGTCATTCAAGCAAAGAGGAGAGACTTATTTGGAGAAGGATTGTGAAAAGCAAGGGCTTGGAGGAACG
Source organism: Panax notoginseng (assembly GCA_016801055.1). NCBI lineage: Eukaryota > Viridiplantae > Streptophyta > Magnoliopsida > Apiales > Araliaceae > Panax > Panax notoginseng. Next base: position 134,392,662 of record CM029013.1, on the reverse strand, counting down.
AAGAAGAGAAATAATTTCACGAAGATTTCAGAATTGAAGGGCGAGAAGGGTGGTATATTATTATTCTTCTCTAATTCCTATTTTCTGTAAATTGGGATGATGTTTTCTTTTATTTATTCAGTATTTAATTCATTAGTTATGGGCTAAATTACTTGTTAGGCTTATAATGGATCTCTAAGTGGAATGATGATTTTGTAATCTTGGTTTTCCAATTTAATAAGCTATTTCTAGTTTATCTATATTGATTTGAGCTCGAATTCATGAATTGCCTGATCAACAATTCTTTGTGGATTTGTATGAAATCAAGAGAGGATATTCAAATCTAGACCTAGTTGATATAGCATGTGTTCATAAATTTTGTGAATAGCACAATCTTGATGAATGTTAAGGTAGAGATGTGCTTGACATCGCATGTAATCGGATAGAGAACTTGTTCTTAAATCTTCTTTAATTGTAATTCACATTGAGATATAGTGAGTTGGTTGATTAAGGTGTTTAACGGATTTCTATCTTAATTGTGGATTGATGTTAATACAGTATTAGTGCATCGAGAGGTGGTTAATACTACGTTTGTGTTCTTGATTAATAAACTGGGATAGCGAATTAAATTGGAATAAAGGTTTAAAAATCAGAGTGAAGCTTAGGGTGATGCCATAAGTTTAATTCTCTATCAATTGTTTGAAATTTCAGATTTTGATATTAGTGATTGTTTTGTGATAGTTTGTTTATTTATTAATTTAGATTCTATAATTTCAAACCATTGAATTGAATAGTTTAATAAAATTAGGATTAATAGAAAATTGATACTTGTGAAGTTAAAATTCTTGCTAAATTGTCTTTATGGGAACGATACTCTATTCATCACTTTATTACTTGTTGACCACGTACACTTGCGGGTTTTGCATGTATCGATTCTACCCAACAATACGCCACTACACTCATCAAGAAGACACCCACTCTAGCCAAATGCCACTGGTCCTCTGGTTTGGTGAAATCCCCAGAATACCGAGCATAGCTGTCCAATGAGCCAAACCTATCTATTAGGAAACGCTGGGACAATACATGGCCGGATGTAATCTCATCCTCTACTACTCTACGCCATAACCCGGTGAGGGTCATGAACTGTCGGTGTATATCTTTGACAGCCATGTGAGTGCAAGGTCTATCTAAGGGCAAATCTGTCAACCGCTCATACTCCTCCAATGTAGGAGTCAGCTCCTGGGTACCGAACTGGATAATCTGTCCGGTATCCAATGCTCCAGCATACCCTCTACAAAGCCTACGGGATCCTAAAACATCAAGAGGGTCATAGAATGTTGTAATAGCTGATCTACAGTCACCCTATCTGTAGGTGACATACTATCATATCACGACCTCAGACGGGAGGCTACTAACACTGGTAGGGTGTGATCTATACGGCTGACTGTCGAAGAAGACGTCTGTGTGGGCCGTATCATAAGACCATCCATGGGTCAATGCTAAATATCTTTGGACATACATATGCATGACATAATACGTGCATAACAGATAATAGATGGCAATATGATGCAGGGAACAGAAAAACAGTACATACATTCCTAATTACATCATCATCTAAATACATCATCTCTGTACAGTTAAAAAATATAGGGAAATGGGGCACAGACGCCCTAAAACTACTTGCGGCTCCCCTACTGGGGTCCCACCCCTCCGGCTCGGTCCAGTTCAAGTTGCAAAGGAGTTCTCACAAGCTGAAAAGGCCAAATTAGGAATAAAAACGCTATGCAATTGAGCAGAATAGCCTACAATCCTGGTTTTCTCAGACTGAACTGTGGGTCTGCATATCACACATTGGTCCAATACCGCCAATTCAGGATTAACACCCTGATTCTCAATCACAATCCCTGGCGGGGGTATCACGCATGGTCATCTGTCCAAATACAGATTCCCCGACGGGGGTATCACGCATTCTACAGTACACATCCCCGGCGGGGGCAGCACTCATTCTCAAGCAGTTTCCCTGGTGGGGGCATCACGCATTTTTCGTTGATACACAAATCAGCAAGGATCAAGTAGATCCCCGACGGGGGTTACAGCGCGTGGTCATCCGTTGGTTCACACGTCAGCGAAGGTCAGGCAGCCTTGACAACACATACTGTTGGCAGTATATTGAACAGAACATTGATATGTCCTGGTGATACAAACCAGTAAGGATCAACATCATCGGGAAGGATCGATGACGGAATATGTTATACACATCCTCAAACAGACAAAGCTTTATCCCCACAGATCTCTTGTACACGAGATGCACATCTTCAGAATAAAGTCTGTATCAAGGATTAAGGACTTTGGTGATAACCCCAACGTCAATATCCTAAAAGATTTGGATCACACGTCTAAGCTTGTCATTGTTGCCAATCCCAGGTAGAAGCAACAGGGATCCAGCAATCATCCCAACATGTTGGAGAACAATCCAACAACACACTTGCATCCTACATTTGCATCATGTTGATGCACATTACATCATGTTTATTTTGTGGCATTTCAAGTGTTTAGAATTCTTTATTCTATCCATGCCATTGCATTGCATGAATATGATAAAGAGGGGCATCTGTAAACACTCAAAATTTTTTGCACACCTGTCACTGACATTGCAGGAGGGCAGATTCGTCTTTCAGATATAACCCTGGAAGATAGCTCATATCCAGTCTGGATACTACCGGAAGTTCAGTCTCAACCCCGGAACACATACTAGGAGTATCAGTTACAACCTTGGTGATAACCTCGAGGCCTACAGTTCAAATACCGAAAATTCTACTGGAGAAGGCAGATTCATCTCGGAGATAACCCCGAGATATTTAGTCTTAGTCCCAATATCGGTAATAGCAGTGCTAACCTCAGAGATAACCCCGAGGATTGTAATTGCAGATCCGGAGATAACCCCAAAAATGTTTATTTCAAATGCATGCAATCAGCTTCAACCTAGACACTCACCCCGAGGCACTCAGTACAAGACCCAAAGATAGCACCGAGAAGATATGCACACCTCAGAGATGACGTTGAGGATCTTCAACACTTGCAGCAGTTCAACCTCAGAGACAACCCTGAGCAACGTCTGCTTTATCGGCCCAAACTGGAGATAACCCCGGTGAGGGGCAAAATCATCATCTTGCCACCATAACGCCACATCGCACCGTCTCAACATTTTATACATACATTTCTACACAGCAATGTCCCACAAGAACCAAGGAAGTCCAATCCCGATTGACTATTACACAGGGCAACGAATGGAATTTGAAGCTTAAAGACTAGAGGGCATGGTCCCATCTTCCTAACTTTATACAACCTCTAATCCCATGTCATTACGTAACTCTCGACAACGACGGTCCGAAATAGGCCTTATACACCTTAATCGGATGCCCGGATTGAAGTTCTGAAAGTTCGAGCGGACATCGCGTTGCATGTGTGCACGTACTTTGAGACGGCAGGACCCGTAGAGCCCGAGGCAACCCGGGCAGCCGCAGGTACATCTGCGGTGAGCCGCAGGTATGCGACTCCCCCCTTTATAAATAGAGGGCGTGGGGTGGCCATTTTGTAAGAAAAATAGGCGAGGAAACCCTGTCAAATTTGCTCTATACACACCCTAAACTGAGTATTTTCTCATTTTAAACACTTGTGAGCTCACATGTAGCTACTATTGTATCGGCGGGAGCCGAGTGTTCATCCACTTAAAGCTATAGAAGTCTTCTTTGGCAGTCTATTGTAAGCCTTCTTACACCCTTTAAAGCCTTTCTCTTCATCTTACACTACAAGAAAATACTCTAACAGCGACCAACAATATCAGCGACCACACCTCCGATCGCAGATACTATTATTAGTGACCACTAGTGGTGACCGCAAATGAATGTAGTCGCTGTTTTGTTTTAGCGACCAAATGCGGTTGCTATTACAATTTTACCGCCTAAAAATTGGCTGGAAATATTGGCGTCCTATTTTTTTGCGACCTCTCACAATCAGCGACCGCATACGGTCACTTTCACGGTCACTGATTCTTTTAATCTATCAGGCAGACCTCGCTCGACAGTAGCTGAACCAGAAGAGAAAAAAAAAATAGGGAGAAAGAAAAGGGAGAATAGGGAGAAGGGGAAGAAGAGGGAGAAGGCCACGCCACCATCGCCACTGCTGCAATCGCCGCCCACCCACCGTCACCGCCTCTCCCACTCCGCCACCGCCTCTCCTCTTGACTGTCAATTTCGCTGTCGGAGGTAAGGAAACTGTATAAATTTTGTAACTTAATTAGTCCTTTTGCAAGGATTTTTTATTAGTCCTTTTGGATTTAATTTTCCTATTCATAGTTTATTGAACTTGTGATGCCAAAAAGGTTACACTACATATCCTAAAACTTAATATTGATGTCCTGATATATGTTATCAGAGTGTATTCTTCATTTCATTTATTTTTGTATTTTGTAATGGTGTTTTTTTGACGTCCGTGGTAGTTGGCATCTGGAAATTAGAAATTATTTTTATGCCTAAGAATAGAGGATGATTCCCCCCTCAGTCACTATGCTCAAGTAAAGATATAAGTATATATGGAAGAAGGTGAATTATGTTAGTACCAAACCTTGGAATATTTCAATCATAAGCGGTGTCAATAACTAGAATTATGAACTGCTTATGGAGCTTGCTGTCTTAATTTCTTTGTGTGAAAACCCCTTTCTAGCGTATCTTGTGTTAATCTATAGAAAACTATGTTCAGGCAATTTGTCGTACTCGCTTTCTTTGTTCTTTACATTCTGTATTTGACATGCTTATATTTGAACATACTATATTTTTAAATTTAGCTTCTTCATGTCATTTTGGTATCATGTAATGAACTTTGTGGGTTACAAAGAATTAAACCTATATATACATATATTTGTTATATACAACCTAATATAGTGGAAACTAATTGGAAAAACTTGCATACTGGTTGGTTCAACAAACTATTTGGAAAGTCTGCTATGTTCATAAGGCATACTGGTTGGTTCAGCAAACATACTATATTTTTAAATTTAGCTTCTTCATGTCATTTTGATTTTATTTTAGTGTATTGATTCCTGGAGATTCCCCTGCTAATATTCCTATAAATTCCATTCCTAAAATCCCGTAGACTGCTTCGGTTTATCTAGTCTTGATACTGTTTTACCCATTGATAGACACAAACCTAGATTGGATCTAGAGCTATAATTTGGTTTATTAGTGTGTTTTCTAGAGCTGTAATTTGGTTTATCTAGTCTTGATACTGATTTATCGTTATTGTTTTGGTCTTATTATATTGGAAATTTGTATATTTCTCTTGGTTTGTGTCTTGGGAGCCTAGAAATGACTTTATATACATGTTGTCGTGCATGTGGCTAGTCCATATTATAGGGGAGACTCCGATGAATTTTTTTTATTGGTCGGGTAGTTGCGAACATTTATACTATTAACGAGCCTATTGTTGATCCACTAGAGCCTATTAAGGGGCTATTGAAGCTGATGGGCTGGGCTTGGGGCCACGAGGCCACGCCAAGTTTAGCCAAGCCTCACGGGGCCAAGCCAAGCTTGGTTGTCAGTATGTTATAGAAGCTATAAATTGCTCAACCAAGTTGTGACTATCCCAAAACATAGAAAATTATAGAAAGGGACCGTGACGAGCATAATCTTAAAACATGTTAGGCGCCTTAACACACTAGTTGATATGAATAAATCTCCAAGATACTTAAAAGTTGTATAACATTTAAAGTTTCTCATACTGCTTTAATTTGCATTCATTCGTTAACATCAAGTATGCTTAAATATTAATCATATGGTTACAAGTCTCAAGTCATATGATTATAAGTATACTCTCAAGTCATATGATTATAAGTATGCTCTCAAGTCATATGCTTACAAGTATGCTGAAATGTTAATCATATGCATGCTTACAAGTATGCTCAAGTCATATGTTAATTAACATTTATAATGTTGTCTGTAGTAGGTACCGTGGAATCATGGACCTCTATTCAGACCGTAGTTGGATGGCACGACGAAAGTCAAGTGCCCAGATAGGTACTACAGCTGAATTTGGAGCTAGTTGCCAAGTGTTTTTGGAGTATGCGTATAGTCACCCGGAATGTATGAATGGTAAGTCGCAGATACGATGTCCATGTTTGAAGTGTAAGAATGTAAATTATATGGACAAAGACATGGTAAACTATCATTTACTTGTTTCTGGGTTCATGAGAAATTACGAAGAATGTTGGTGGGCACATGGGCAGAGAAGAGATGGTGGCATCACACAAGTACACAATTCGGGCAGTAGTACTCATCATATGAATGAAATGGTTCATGATATTGCAGGGCCAGATTTTGATTGGGAGCAAGGCAGAGAGCAACCTATGAATTCTGATGCCAAAGACTTCTTTAAGTTGTTAGACAAGGGTAGCGAGCCATTGTGGCATGGTTGCACCAAACACACTACATTGTCTGCAGTGGCGACATTACTTAATATCAAGGCTGATCACAACATGAGCCATGAGTGTTTTGAGTCGCTATTGAAGGCCATTAAGAGTATGTTTCCTGACGGTGAGAAATTACCTGGTAACTATTACTTTTGTAAAAAAATGGTGAATAAGTTGGGTCTTGGATACCAAAAGATCGATGCATGTCCCAACGATTGCATGTTGTTTTATAAGGAAAATGAATAGATGACAAGGTGCACATTTTGCAGTCATGATCGGTTTAGGCCTAATAAAGAGGGTGTGACTACAAAAAAATCAAGTATACCGTTTAAGATTCTAAGGTATTTTCCAATAACACATCGGCTAAAAAGATTGTACATGTCTTCAAGAATAGCTGAACATATGAGTTAGCATGTGAAATCTCCAGCTAAAGATGGAGAACTAAATCATCCCGCAGATGGGAAGGCTTGGAAAGATTTCAACTTAGCACATCCTGGATTTGCATTGGAACCTAGAAATGTGAGGCTTGGATTGTCCACCGATGGTTTCAATTCGTTTGGCCACTCAGCTGTTTCGTACTCATGTTGGCCTGTGATTGCTACTCCGTACAACTTGCCTCCTTGGATGTGTATGAAACAACCATACTTGTTTCTTTCAATCGTGGTTCCTGGTCCTAAGAGTCCCGGAAAGAACTTAGATGTTTACTTGAGACCTCTTATAGACGAGTTGAAGGTATTGTGGGAGGATGGAGTACAGACTTTTTGACTCCATGGAGCATTTGCAAATCCATGTTTTGAAGAACACTTCAGGAAAGGGAAATAGAGAAATAGAGAACACTTCAGGAAAGGGAAAGTAGATAATGATATGCCTGCACCGCGATTGTCGGGAACAGAGATGCGAGATCGTGAGATGAGATTGTCTGTTATCCCATTTGGTAAGGTTGATGCCACAAACATAATCAATGGGTTTGGTGAATCTCATAACTGGGTTCGGAGAAGCATCTTTTGGGAACTGCCTTATTGGTCTACAAATTTGATTTGTCATAATCTAGATGTGATGCATATTGAGAAGAATGTGTTTGACAATGTGTTTAACACTGTGATGAATGTTATGGGGAAGACAAAAGATAACGATAAGGCATGTTTGGGCATGAAAGATATTTGTAAGCGTCCTGGATTAGAACTTTATGAATCTCCTAATGGTAAGATTGTCAAACCGCATGCAAGGTATACATTGTCCAAAAAGCAAGTTGAAGATGTGTGCACATGGGTTAAGTCTCTGAAACTACCAGATGGATATGCGTCAAACATTGCAAGGTGTGTTACGGGTGGGAAATTGCAAGAGATGAAGAGTCATGACTGTCATGTGTTCATGGAGAGACTCATGCCTATAGCATTTCGGGATCTGCTTGATAAACCAATATGGGATGCTTTGACAGATCTTAGTCGTTTCTTCAAAGACTTGTGTTCAAAATCATTAAATGAGAAGGACATGTTTGTACTTAAGAAGAACATCATAGAGATCACGTGTAAATTGGAAAAAATATTCCCACCTGGATTTTTTGACTCCATGGAGCATTTGCAAATTCATCTTTCCTATGAAGCTCGTGTTGGGGGCCCAGTTCAATATAGATGGATGTACCCTTTCGAGAGGGTGATGGGAAACTTTAAGAGGAAGGTGAAGAATAGAGCTTATGTCGAGTGGTCGATATGCGAGGCATACAGTTTCGATGAGATATTTACGTTTGTCTCAGACTATTTTTCGGACGAAGTTTTGACAAAGGCAAATCGAGTATCGAGACATGATGATGGGAGAAATGTTGAACTAAATGGTCGGCTCTCTGTATTTTGTCTATCGGGCCGCGCTTATGGAAAAGGGAAGCGCATATTCCTCTCTGAGCAAGAATTACATGCTGCACATACTTACATTCTTCTCAATTGTGAGGAGATTGACGAATTTGTGAGGTACACATGTAAACTTGATAATTTATCTTTTAAGTTGAAAATTTATTCCAATATGTTAATGTTTATAACATGGTATAGATTTTACGATGACGAGTTAAAAGTGAAGCATCCCGGCATAACTGATAAAGATATTCAAATCAATCGGGATAAAAAATTTACACTTTGGCTAAAGGACAAAGTAAGTTCAATTTTTAAGCACGTAGTATATATATATATATACACACTCCATGTTAACTATTACTTCATTTAATAAGATGGAGTTTTTGTAGGATTTAACTGAGGGATCAACAATTCCGGCTAATGTACAAGTCCTAGCTATGAGACCAGACAGGGACCAAGTCAGCCGCAATGGTTACAAAATAAATGGTTGTGAATTTCACACAAAGGCATATGGGCGCGGTAAAAGAACAACGAACTTTGGAGTGTGTGTCCAAGGAGATTGTTACAATGAGCTTGGTCGTGCCTTTTATGGGGAGTTGGAGGAAATCGTAGAGTTGTCGTACAAGGGCACGTACAGGGGTCATATTCACTTGTTCAAGTGCCGTTGGTTTGATTCAGAAAAAGGGATACATGTTGACAGACATGGAATCGTCGATATTGACCTCCATAGGTCTGCGTACTCCAATGAACCGTTTATTTTACCAACTCAAACAGTAAAAGTATACTACACTCCTAGTCCTGTTAAGAAAAGGGATAGACCGCCTACATATTGGCAAGTTATAATTCATACTCCCGCGCGTAGTCGTGTAAAATTAGTTGATGGAGAGATTTACCAAGACCAGATGCTTCATAGTCAAACTATAATAAATGTGGAGGACGACAATGAAGTAATCCAGTTAGATGGTGGAGATAAACCACATGAATTAGATCCTGAGTCAATACTTGTGTCAGATGACATTAATACTGAGGAGGAAGAGTTATTGACTGAATCTGACACTAAATCTGAAGCAGATGATGGTTATGAATCTGCAACACGTATACAAGATGATTCTGAATCAGACATTGACACTTGAAACAAATGAGGGAATCAATTAAAGCAGATATTGTTGTAATTAAAGCACGTCATCAATTTATGATACATTACCATTGTTATTATTCTTATGATGTACTTTTGTAGAAGAGGTTCTACCTTGTTATTCTTATATTAGTTTTGTTTAAAAAGTGAATGTATATTTGTTTGGAGTTGGGTGCAGTTCACTTCATATGAGATTTTTTAATGGACTGTCATTTTATATTCATATATATATATATATATATATACATGTTTAAATCACTGTCATGTTTATGTACTAAACTATTTAAATACAATTTTTGTTTATTGTCATTTTATATTCATATATATACATGTTTATATCACTGTCATGTTTATTGTCATATATACATGTAATCAAATATGACTCTGCAAAACATCTTAAATTTTTTAATATACAGATGGCTTCTGAAGCAGCGCAGAAAAAGCGCGGCTTGGGTAGGGGGCCTAATCATGTGCCCAAGGCCCCTACTAATCCGGATGATCGGATTCTTATTCAGATTCGCCCTCCTCTGAATAGCACGTACGTCCCGCATATATCAATTTTATATAAGCATTTAAGATTCGATTTATTGTATATTGGTAATGTTTTGATTGATATTATATTGGTTTGTGTCTTGGGTGCCTAGAAATGTCCATATATGCATGTCGTCATGCATGTGGCTAGTCCATATTATAGGGGAGACTCTGGCGAATTTTTTTTAAGTATTATATAAGTATAAGTTTGAAAAATGTTCATAAGTATTATAACTTAGATGTAAATTGCTTTAATATATATTCTAATTGATGTTGTATATTATAGTAAATTTTCAAATAATAAAATCGTCAAGTGCATATCACAGCTGTGTTTACAGAATTGGCCTACAGCTGTGATTACATGGGCGAGCACACCTATCGCCCATAAGGATGCTGTTTGGGCAGAATTTCAGGTATGTTTTTTTAATTATGACAGATAATATTAATATAATATTAATATAATATTCAAAGGATAATTATTTAGTAATGTTATTATTGTTGTTTTATTTGTAGAAAAGGTATAGATGGGAGGACGCGCATGCTTCGGTGATTCAGACATTATTCTAGCAGAAGTGCGCGGTCTGCACCAAGGAAAACTTGAATAAAGAACGACAAAAAGTCATTCACAATTTTGAGATCGACCATCCAGGCCAGGGAGAGGATTATATGCACGAGCATAGCCCCTGGTGGTGCACCAGTCCATATGGGCTGAGATGTGTGCCCAATGGAGAGTTGAGAGCTGGGTGAAAAGACGAAAGACTACCGCCACCAACAGAGCCTCGGGTGTATCCGATGGTACAAAGGCTAAAGGAACATACAAGGGCGGCAGTATTTCACAGTTGTAGCATATCACTGCCAGGGTACGTATTTACAAGTTTTAATATGTTTTCAATCATGAATTGTAGAAAATATATCCCATTTTTACTTAGTAATATTGTGTTATTTTTGTATAGGAGTCTCAATCTCAAGGTCAGCCTATCCATTGGCTGGATGTGTACGTGGCCACCCGTGATGGTCTACCTGAGGCTATCCAGATAGCGGTAATAAATTTTAACAACTTGATCTTTAATTAATGCTTACAGAATTAATTTATTTTTAACTATTTAATTGTTAACATGATGACAGGACACTTATAAGCGTTTATTGAATGAGCGCTATCCTGAAGGCACTCCACGTCCGTCTATCGATCAAGAGTTGTGGGAGAGGGCGTCTGTTGTGAAAAAGAACTACATTAAAGACGACACCCATCCTTCAGTGGCTCAGGCTGCTATTCTACCCAGTCTACACAGTCATCGAGCCATCCAGCTGTTCATACTCCGGCTGACTGCGTGAGAGCTATATGTCAAGATCGGGATCTTCTGAAGATACTGGGCGGACATATGGGGGCTCTGAGTGCTGAGGAGTTAGCTGAAGCAGTAGTGGCAGCAGCAACATCACAACACGGGGATGGCGACGAGGTATAAAATCAATTTGTTGAATATTGTCGTAATATACTAATATTAACATAATTAGTATATATTTGTAACTTGTTTTATTATTTTGTTAATTACAGGGTGATCAAGGAGGCGGTGATGCTTGACGTACCTGCTTTAGATTAGTTTTATAGTTATAGTATAAGTTTGTACTTGTATATTCATTCTTAGGATGTTTGTAAGTTACTTAAACAAGTTTTGAAATGTTATTATATTTATTCAAAATCATATTGGTTTTGAATGGTTTATATACTAGTTTGGTGTATGTGTTGGTGGACGATGGATGTTTATATTATTGTGTATGTTGTTGTTGGGTATGTGTGTTGGGATAAAACAGGTACAGGTTTTTGGGATTTCTGCAAAACAGCAAGATTCTGTTTTTTTTATTTTTCCATATCAGCGACCGCATGCGGTCGCTGATAGGTAATAGCGACGGATACTATTTGTGAACAACAGCGACCGCATCCGGTCGCTGATACCGATCGCTGCCACGTGAAACACGTCAGCTTTGGCCCTGGACCATGCTGACTCAGCTTAGCGACCGGATTTGTCATTCCGATAGCTCATAGCGGTCACAGATATATCGGTCGCTAATCGTGGTCGCTGATGTGCATCTCAGCCACCAGATTTTGTGCGACGTCTTTCAGCGACAGCATGCGGTCGCTGATGGTTATCTGCGACTGTATGCAGTCACTGATAGGCAGTCGCTGATAAAGCTTTTTCTTGTAGTGTTAGAACACAACATTCTTCACGTTGAGAGTCGTGTTGCGTGTGTATGCCCGGACTTCGGTCCGTGGTTTCATTTCAGTTTATATATATATATATATATATATATATATATATATACTTATATATATATATATTTTTATATATGGACTAACATTATCGAGTTATGCCTCGATTGAGCCTAGACTTATGTCTGGAGCGTTTAATTGCATTCATATATATATATATATATATATATATATATATATATATATATACATTTCGTCCTTCCTGGAGTTTACTTCATGGCGGTTGATTGCTTTTACAGTTTTATTTACATTTCATCCTGCCTGGAGTTTACTTCGTGGCAGTTGATTGCTTTCACAACTTTATTTACATTTTCTGATCCCTCATGGAGGTGCTTCGTGGTTGGTGATCATGTTTATATATGTATATTTATAGCTTATATATATAACTGCTTAGTTCTTTTCGTACAAATTGCGGCATCATGTGAGCCTAGGAATCATGTGATCACAAGTTCAGTTTACTGAATCTAGATTCGGTTCCCGTGATGGACGTTTTTAGCTGTAAGCAGCCTGTAAATTTATTCACGGTGTTTAGATTTTCTCAGATGGTTTTCATGCCCAAGAGGAGTTCGGCACTACTTTGTACATTATTTTCTTGAAGATGCTTAGCATCTCGAAAATAAAAGCAATCAAGCCGAACATAATAAAAATGAAAGTATCAAAGGCCTCAATTACTATTAAGCACAAGGGTTTGAAAAACCTCTTTTATAAAACATCACTGATTATATCTTGTTTAAAACTGAATTTTTACACAAATTCAAACCCTTTGTATATAGGTGCAAACGAGGCATATCACTACTTTCAAATAACTGCACATTGACCCACACATACACACACACACACACATTCATATAACAGTTTCTTGAAAAGTAGCGGTCACCGTGGTAACACGGATGTCGGGGGGTGCCTAACACATTCTCTCCACATAAGCAAGTCTCCGAACCCTAGTGTCATATCACTGGGTCAATGTGCAAACCTTTTCTCGGTTGTGTTGGTATAACTAGTTAAAAAAATCAACTGACGACTCTTACAGTCAAATCGTCGACATATAAATATCGGACCTTTTCACAACTTATTTTTTTCAAACAAATCTCACCTAGCAGGAGAACAAAAAAAACAAGAACAGAAAGGGACAAATAAAAATCCTGACGTCGACAGTAGTTAAAATTTTTGCAAAGTATGCAAGTTGTTATAAAATATTCATTTGGTCGGAGAATATTCTTTTTGTCGGGGAATACCCGTACGACGGCACTAGCATTGGTGGACCCCGCTACAAAATTACTGTCGGAGTTAGAAAATGACAGAAATAATTTTTATGAAAATAACGGCGAAAGTTTTACCGTTAACTGTTGAAATACCCAGTGGTAAAAGTACAGTAATATGCGTGGTTGCATAGTAGCACACGGTATTAATTATTGATGCTTACGTGAGAAGTCACTCAGTTTTATTCAATTATTACTACAATAATTGCTACATAATATCTCACGTTATTTGATTTAATTATTGTCAATATTTTATATTATTAAATCAATAATTGAGATGACAAGTTATTCATATTATTATTTGCATAATTAACAATGTCTAGAAAGTTCTGTCGAAGAAAGGGGTTTGTTCACCTAATTGCGCGCCAATAGGGAGAAATCCTTATCGGAAAGCCCCGTCTTTTCTTGGAAAGATCTGGTTGTTAATATTGCGAGTTATAATAATGATTAATAAATGTTGTTAAAAATATTGAGGAAATTTTTATGAAATATTTGTTGTAAATTTTGCTTATTATTTGGACCCCCATTTAACCATTTTTCAAAATAGTTAGTTGAAAGTTATCTCAGTTTCGTTTATATATATATATATATATATATATATATATATATATATATATATATATATATATATATATATATATATATACTATTTTGTCACGGGGAGGGGAGGGGAGGGGAGGGGGGGATTTGGATGGCTGAGAAAGGAGGGTGTATAATTATTAGTTTTATTAATATAATAAGTGGTGGGGCCCATGAGTTATATGAAATAGGTGGGGCCCACGTGTGATGAAAAATGGAAATGGAGGGGGGGGGGGAAGTTTACTTGAACGGAGGGAGTTGTATTATTATTATAAGTTTTGTTTTTTGTATGAAAAATAGAATATATTATATTTTATTATGCATAATATTTGCATAGTATCTGCATAGTGACTGTATAGTAAATCAAAAACTTATTTTTAGTCAATTCAGTCTCCCGTGATTATTTCCACTGTGCGTCCGTGATTTTTTTTCTAAATAGTATCATTCCATTCTCCTATAAATAAAATGCTCAATTTAGAAAAGAAAATCACACCAGAATCAGATAATTCTTTTTTCTATAATATTGAGCGTATTTCTTTAGAGTTTAAGGAAGCTTTGAGTGTAGAAAACAGTGAAAGTTTTCTTCAAGAATATATCCGCCATACCAGCCGGAATCGCTCTCTTTTTGAGGTAAGGGGTATTATTTATTTCATATTCACTTACGATATTATTTTTCGTATTCGCAAGAAATTTTATTTCGTTCAATAAAAATAGAACTGTATCTAACTTGCAGGTACTTGGTCTATCTCACCACACTAAGGAATGCTGAAGTAGAAGACTTTAGTCAAGAAGATTCAACCAGTAGAAGGCTTAAGATTGTTCAAAAATGATTCTGATAAAATTCTTTTATGTCAAAGCCTGTCCTTGAAGACTTACTGAGCTAACATGAACGAAGCTCACATGGCTGCTGATCTCTATATGGAAGCAGACCATTCAACCTATGATGAAAAGGTCTTATATGCTCAATCATGCAAAGCATATCATATGAGAAGAATCCTCAAGGAAGTTCACATCAGAGGATCATCGAGCATTAATCATGAGGAACTCATTACGGAAGTAGAACTCCACAAGTACAAATTGACAGGGAAGCCTACGTTCGTAGTGCTGTCGAATGATCGTAGAGTGATCTGTCCTGAAGATATCCATGTCTATGATATAAGAAGATTTAATTGATAGTGATGATTCCAGTTAGAAGGAGATATGTAAGGCTGCCTTCTGATACACATGAAGAAGAAGAACTCACATCTCTATGAAGCAATGTACCAGTTACAGAGTCCCAAAACTTTGTGGCTGACGAACCAAATGAAGAACCATAGTCAGTAGGAACGTCTCAAAACGTACTACTGATAACCTTATCAACCACCCAACTCAAAAGCATGGTGCGCCTATGATCAAACATCTGATCGTAGTGTAAGAGTTGGAGGACACCACAATTACAACCAATGCAAATGTCTAATGCCGATAGAGGAACTCCCCAGCAGAAAAGGTCAAATGAGATATCAATGCAAATCACTTCTAAAAAGGTTTTCATCTAGAAAGTGCCTCAGGGACAAACCTGACCCTTAGTTCACTCTAAGAGGTTGGCCCTTCCTGAGCTACCTTAACCCAGAAGGAATGCTTAGTCAAGTTCATCTCAAGGACCAAGACAGACAACGATCGTAGAGTAGAGTCTGGAGTAAACTCAACGATCGTAGTGCAACCTCAACGATCGTAGAAGTAGACTGGACGATCGCAGTCTTCCCAAAGGATACACTGGCTCATGAGGAGCTCAGAAGAACTAGATAAATGCCCAACTATTCAGATCATGAGGAGATAAGTTCGAATACCAGTTGGAAAGATGTCCTGCAGACTCACCTCAGAAGTAAAGTGCCCAAACTTTCATAAAGTACATCAGTGGTTAAGCTATGCAGTTTAAAAATGAGGATTAGTGTCAAAACATCCACTGAAGCATCTCTCAGAAGACAATCATTGAGTTGACAAAGAAAAACGTAGAGTCTATAGCTACCTTACCAAGCTACTCTATGTACTGAAAAATGTTAACGGTCAATCCACGTTAGTAAAACGCCTATTCTCTTAAAAGGAACATCAAACTGAAAAGTTTATGGGGAGTTATAGTTTCTTACTAGGCATCGTGCAACCAATGAATGGTTGACACATCACAGCTTATGCAGAGTCAGAAGAAACTGTCATAAAGACAAATTCAAATCTCAAAACAGTTATCAAAAGCTATTGAACTTCTCTCCCTCCCTAGAATCCTCTTCATAGCCTAAATCCATCGAACCTCTAGATTCGCCCAAATCACATTCAACTATCTCTTATAAGAGGTCTGAAACCAAATACCCATATATTTCGAACCCTCATAATGGAAGAATGGTGAGTTATAACCAGAATCCAACTCAGCTTCAAGAAGTTCAAAAGATCAGAAAAGAAGTTCAAGGACATACTTGAGCTCGTAAAGAAAGCTGGGTTCTCTGATTGCTTGGAGGCCGACACTCCAGTCTATACAGAGTTAGTGAAGCAGTTCTACTCCAATGCATCAATAGATTCTGAGCTTTTGTCCACGAAGGTCAAAGGAGCAAGTCTGAAGATAAAGGCATCAGACATCAATCAATGTCTAGGGTTTCCCAACCAAGGTTTGATAAACCTCGACGAAGTTGACATTGAAGTAGGCAAGATGTTAATGCGTTACAAGAGGAACGTAAATTTGAAGGATATGAAGAAGAAGGAGTTTCCTGAAGAATTTGAATTTCTGGCAGAGATTACAGGAAAATGTATCTTGTGCAAAGACACCGCACATGATACTGTAAGTGATCTACAACTGAGAGTCATGACTGCAATCGTCATGAAGCAGCAGATTAACTTCGGAGCCCTACTAATTGATTGGCTGATCAAATGGGTGGTGTAATAACCCGATATTTTCTATAAAAATTAAATCATAAATTTTGCGTATAATTTTTTTTTATTATTTTAAAGATGAGGATTTGTACAAGATAATGTATGTATGTAATTATGTAATAAATAAAAATATATTTATTACATGAATGTTTACAAATAATTTTATTTTAGAATTATTGACTATTATAAAGTTTATTCTTACAATAATTAATTTTATAATAGAAATATTTTTTATTAATTATTTTCTATAAAAATATGATTATATATTATTTAAATAATATATAAAATGATTTTTAGAATTATTATAATAATTATTTATTTTATTATATGAATTTATGCAAGGTTAATTAAGTTAATTATTTTAACTTAATTAATAATGTTATATATAATGAATAAATCAGATATGGAATCTAAACCCTAATTTTGGATTTTTATCAATGGATAAGAATAATAATATAATATTAATATTATTTTATTTAAGTGTCGTAAATATGTATTGTATATGTGTGGACTGATAATGTTGGTTAAATTATGTGTATAATGTCAAAACCCTAGTTTAAGTTGTTAAACCCTAATTCAAAAGTCAGATTCCAGCTTAAGACTGTTATGTAATCATGTTAATGAGATTTATGATCGGTGTTATAGATATTAACCCTAATTAGGGAGAATCTTAATTATTCAAAACCCTAATTAATATTTAGAAATATTAATTTCTAGAAACCCTAATATTTATTTTATAAAACCTAATTTATTTAAATTATAAACCCTAATTATTGATTTGGAAAGCTTAATGCTAATTAGTGTATCTTAAACCTAATTAGTAAGGTGTTAAGTAATTAAAAACCTAACTATTTAAGAAACCTTAATTTTGTATTTTAGAAACTAAATTTTTATTATTTTATTATTTATTTTCAAACCCTAAATTGGAAATTCTAGAATTATTTTTAAACCCAAAATCTTAGTCCAAACCCTAAACCCTAAGGGTTTGGCATGATTACCATAATGCCATTATTTTTAAAAGCCAAAAGACATTTTTGCCCCTCTTGTATTATTTAAGGTAACTTGTAAATCTAGCAAGATATGGAGTAGGTAACCAACTTAGATCACCCCATGTGACAAATCTCAGCAGCCCAGCCAACTCACCAGCCAAATACATTGCATTCAAGTTGTATAAATAGATTTGAAGAGAGAGAAATGTCATTTGTTACTTATATTTTTCACAAACACTCAACTTGACCCTCTCTCTCTAAGACCTCTGAATATATAAGCTAGATCAGTCACATAATCAAGCCCCACGAAATCCAACAACAAATCAGAAGCCCAAATTCCAGAAATCAAAGCTTAAAGGAATAAACCCTAATCAAAATTTCGGACTTTGATACCCTGTTAAAAGTTATGTTTGAGTGTTAATATATGTTGTATATAGTGTTATTAAGTGATTTGGGTTGCTAGATGTTAGATCCATAACATCTAGAGGCTCGGATTTAAAGATTTCAAAAATCTGGAAAAAGTTTGTTTTATATTCTGACATCAAATGTCAGTCACCCTAGATCTCTACCTGTTTACTGTTTATGTTGTTTAAGTGTTTGATCATGAAGTATGTTATGAGTTCTTTTCTCTGGATCTCGAATCAAACCCATAGCATGTTCAGATTAAAAGTTATGGCTGGTCAAACATAGTTGACTGAGCATGACTTTTAATTTCTGGAAAACCCAGATCGTGCCCAGGAGGCTCTGACAAGAGGTTTAGGGGCATTGATCTTGCATGTTGTTGATGATTTATGTTTGTTTCTGTATTCATTTTATAGTATAGTATCTTTACTATATATTATAGTGTTTATATAGCTTATATGTCAAACATATTAGATTTTCTGGATGGTCAAACCAAACAGAATGTTCACGACTTGTGTTTTCTGGGTAACCCAGAAAACTCACGAGCGTGACTTCTGACAAGGTTTGACCGATCAAGATCTGCTTATTTTATTGCTGTTATGGTGAAATTTGGTAATGGTTCTATAGTTTGTTATGTCGTCTACAACCTGAAAGCCTAAGATCACGGAACCAGTTCATGCGTTGCAAGTTATAAAGATCGAAAGAAGGCAGTATGAACTGTTCTTCATTTCTGGAAAACCTAAAAATGAAGAACAACTCTGACAAGGTTTTAGGAAGGCCAGATCTCGTTCGGTTTATGTAGTATGGTCATGATTGTTGTTGTAGCCTGAAGTGTTACACTAGTACTACACGCTCTAATGCTTAGTTGGTCCAGAATCACACTACACACTGAATTATTGGAGGTCAAACGTGCTTACTCGGTGACTGCCTATGAGTTTTTGGGTTTGGCCAAGAACATGAAAAACACCTATAGCGACGGTTCTGTCGCTATAGGTGGTCTTTAGTGACGGTTAATTTATATAAATTATATTTTTATTAAATAATTAGTATTAATTAGTTTTTAATTACGAAAAATACAAAATAAATTATTAAAAATTATTTTAAAATCCAAAAATTAGTTTTTAATTATTTTAAATATATTTCATAAATATTTAATATTTTTGGAATATTAAAAGTATTTAATTTATTTAATTATAATATTAAATAAATTATTTAAAAATGATTTTAATACATGAAAAATTATTTTAAATTATATTATGGTATAAGAAAATAATTTAAGTTATTTTTGATAACTTTTAATATTTTGTGATGAAATTTCATTAATTAATTAATATTAATGATAATTAAGTTATTTATAAATTATGAAAAATAGAATTAATGATTTAAAAATTATAGAAAAATGATTTAAAGGTTTTAAAAATATTTTAAGTTATAAATATGACTTTTGATATTTTGTCATGAAAAATATTAATATTTTAATATTAAATGATATTAAATTTATTTAATACTTATATTAAATAAATTAGTTTAAAAATGATTTTAATATTAAAAGAATCATTTTAAATGAAAATAAATAGTTTAAAAATATTTTAAGTTATAAAATATAACTTTCAATATTTAAAGTTAAATTTCATTAATTAATTATTATTAAAGATATTAAAGTTATTTAATAATTATATTAAATAAATTAGTTTAAAAATGCTTTTAATATTAGAAAAATTATTTTAAATGAAAATAAAGTGTTTAAAGATATTTTAAGTTATAAAATATAACTTTTAATATTTAAAGGATAATTTCATTAATAAATGATATTAATTTAATATTAAATGATATTAGATTAAATAAATAGTTTTAAAATGGTTTTATTGATTTAAAAATTATTTAAAAATGTTATAAATGAATTAAAAATATTTCAAGTTATAATTAATGACTTTTAATATTTTGATAAATAATATATTAATACTTTAATATTAATGATAATTATTTAAAAATGATTTTAATTCTTTTAAAAATCATTTAAGTGTAATATTAATACTTTAAAAGTATTTTAAGTTATTATAAATAACTTTAACATTTTGGCAATGGTTTCATTAATAGTTTAATATTAATTAAATATTAATGATAATAGAATTATTTAATATTTAAATCATTTAGTAATGATTCTGGTGTTTGAAAATTCATGATTTATTATAATAAATATTTAAAAATTATTATAAGTCATTTAAAAATAATATGACTGATACTTACAATTATTGAACTACAGGATAGAGTCTTAGACTCAATAATTACCCGATAAAGCCGTTGGTACACCGACATATTTCAGAAATTGATCTCAACTTAGATAATTTGATTAGTTATGTGTTTATTTGTGATTCAATGGTTGTGGAACATATGTGACAATGTGATTAGGTTATGTGCTGACTGCAATAAGCAGTGCTATGTGTTATAGTATGTTATTCTAATCGATCAAATAATCTTATTACTGATATGTGTTGTATAACGATAGGACTAAGTTATGAACTGTAAGCAGCGCATCAGGCAAGTATCTTACCTTTGCATTTTCTTTATGCAATGGACATGAGTAAGAAGTTTCAGAATTATATTATTATTATGATATATTATAAACCCTATTGTGATATATTCTATATCCGATCATTGTTTATCAACATGTTAGTTTATTTTGGTTCGGATTCCAGACTAGTATGAACATCCCGATCAAGAAAAAACTTTTATGCGCCTAAGGCGGACAGAGTGAATGATCACATCGTTCTTGCAATGTAGTATTGATCAATACAGGGCCCATGGGATGTACACCCTCGCGCCTGTAAGTTATGACGGTTTACGGATGAAGTTCTGCTAAACCTATTCGAAAATTGAAAATAATGTTCATAGTATGTCAACTAAACCCTATATATAGTCATTACGTAGTTTCAAAAATTTGAGATAGAATTGTTATGTAGTATTATCGGTTCAATTTACTTCACAACTATAAATTCGTTGTAGAAGTTATGTATAAAGAAAACATTTAATTCTTTCAGCTAATTATATTTATAATTGTTATTACTTGCTGGGCACTTAAATGCTCACCCTTGCTTAATTTAAATATTTTCAGCTAAGTGTGAAAAGCTAGAAGGTTCGGCCAAGAACAAGTGAAAAGGAAAGCAAACAGAATCTGTTTAGCGGTATCTTTTGTAATAGTTAGACTGTGTTAATATAATGATATGTATTATATATCATGTAAGGAATTATACTAAAGGTTGCGTACTTGGGATTAGACTCTGATAAATGTAAGATAAGTTTGATATTTATGTTATTGTTATTATTATTAGTATTATTCCGCTCATAGAAATGGTATCGTAAAGCACCGAGTTCGGGTTTTAAGTACCTGAATTTGGGGGCGTTACAGGTGGAAAAGGTTGAGATAAAGAAGTCTACAGATAGACCCCTTATAAAGGTTTTTCATGGAAGACTCTGGAGTATAGTGCTGAAGAAGAAACTGGGAATTAAGATCAAGGATGACGAGGGAGAACCATTGAACGTTCATAAAGTGATGTCCCCACATCTGTTTATAAATTGGAAGAAAAATCCCAAGGAAAACAAGAGGCTGATAACTACTGGGAGTAGCAGCAAGGTCTCTACAAAGAAGAGAAAGACACAAGAGGTGGAAAGTTCTCATTCTGATGACTCTGTACCAGTAGCAGTCACACCAGCAAAGAAGAAGTCTAAGAGTGTGAAGAATACAGAGGCTCCACCAAGCAGTCTCTCCACTGACAACGAGAGACAAGGAGAAGAAGAAGCAGCAAATGCAGAAACCCCAAAGAGAAGAAGGAGCAACAAATTACTCCAAGAGCCATTCAAAAAGAAAATAAAGGTGATAAAGAAGTCAGCCCCAGTTCCCCAAGAAAGTCTACCTTCCAAGGATGAGAGCGTAGAGTCAGAAGATGTGAAGGGAACTGAAAGCCTCAAGATTGAACCCTCAAAGAGCAAGTCTGGTGATAAAGAAGAATGTACAAGTCCTATGGCATCCCCTACTAAAAATGCTCCAACAAGTTCACATGATGGCTCCAAAGATGTTGAGTCCGAAGAAGAAGGACCTGCCCCTACTAATGCTAAACATCAAGGAAGCTTATTTGGTGATTCAGAGGCTTCAGATTCTGAAGAAGAAGAAAAGTCTGACTCTCCTATAGCTGAACCTACAAGGAGAAGAAAGAGCAACCGACTGCTTGCTAAATCTGTCCCAAAGAAGCAAGGTAAACACTCTACTGCAATCATTGAAGTGAGTGATGATGAATCTAAATCCAAGGGAGAAGATGTTGAAGGAAGAACTAGTGATGAAAATCAGAATGAAGGATTCACTGATGAATCAGATGAAAGAAGTCAGCATGATTCAAGCTCACAAGGTGAAGAAATGGAGAAAGATTCTAATTCTGCAAATCAGGAGTCAGAGGAACCAGCAGACTACCATGTTCTCTCCCCAGCAAGAATTAGAGGAAGAATAGTGGTAGAAGTTTTTGATGAACCACCAGTTGTACCAACAGAAAGATGGATAAGCCACGGAAATGAACAACTCAAGGTTATAAGGATGACTACATATGATGTGTTTAACAACTGGAACAACATGGAGTTAGACTGCATGACTATCCTCTACAACCCTGATGATTTTCTGATGAAATGGTTCTTCCCATGGATGCTCTGGTTAAAGGTATATACTGAAAGGGATGGAAGCTACTTCAGCTGGTGTTACTCACAGTTTCCCAACATAGAGCTGGTGGCACATAACTTCCCAAGAGTAAAGAAGTTTGCAACCAAGATGATCAAAGACCAGCCTCACTACAAAGTCTACCGACATGCTGGCAACCACTACATACCCTATGACCGTAGAGTGGGTTCTGATGGCAGAAGCATCATGGCCAAGTGGATGATCGTAGAGTCCCTTCACTCTACCACTGAAGATAATCAAGTTCAGTTTGAGAAGCTTCTATCTATCCAATCACAATTTTCTGACATTCCTTCATCCTCCAGCAGTGAGTGGCACTCAACAATTTATCAGATTCTCACAGCTTTCCAAAATCTGTCCAAGAATGAAAATTGTGGAGTCCAAACTGGTGGTCAACAAAAGCCTGTCCAACCACATGACTAAACTCCTACGGAGCAGGAGTTATTGAAGAATTTTGATGAGCAGGTTAATAAGATATCTCGTATCACTGAAGAGTCAAAGATGTTGACAGAAGTAGGAGACAATGCAGGTCAAGACAGACTTCAAGCCACTATGTCTGACATATCTCTCAAAATCAAAGAGAGAGATCTAATCTATCTGAAGGCTATAAATGATCAAAAGGCAGAAGCTCTACGAGCATAGAAGGCAAATGAAGAGCAAATCCTATCCCTCTCTGACAAGATTGACAATCTAAATCAGTCTCTCTCCCTACAACTTGAGCTGAGCCAACAAGAACTCAAGATTAAAGTTGGCAACTCATCTTACCTTATGGAGCAACTTATGTCAAACATGGAGCAGCTTTCATAAGTGATTAATGACAAAAAGGGGGAGAAAAAGAGACGTAGAAAGAAGCACTCAAGGAGGAGCAAGGAGAACAGAAGAAAAGAAGACAAAAAGGCCAAGAGAAAGGCAAAGAAGAAGATAGAAGCAGCAGAAGCAGAATCATCATCTGAGGGGGAGTCAAAGGATAATGATTCTATGAAAGTAGAGTTTAAGGGGGAGCCAGAAAAAGAAGAAGAGCATGAATCTGAGGGGGAGCAGAGAAAAGAAATGAAGTCACCATTCCAAGGGGAGAAGGAGCAAAAAGACTAAGTAGATAAGTAGCTGATCAACAGACATCCTGTAAACATATAAGGAGCCAAAAGGTACATCTCTATCTAGTTAGGTATGTTCTGGATTCAGGATGTAAAGTGTTATAACCTATGTAATTTCATATTATCATCAATGACATTCATGATTATCTGTTTTAGAAATGCAGCTGCTCACTGTATATAAGATTCATTCATATCATGCATATGCACTAATTGTTTTTATCATAATCAAATAGGGGGAGATTGTCAGGAATAAGCATGTGAATGATATTCCTATTTATATATGATTTGATTATAATATGTATGAATGAACATGCAAGTATGCTTGTATTAAGAAAAGCGGTAAAGTCCTTTGATAGATAATAGGAACATATGTACAAGGACTTAGAATGAATTGATCAAATATGTTAGGTTTATCCTACATAATTAAAAATAGCTTTGTAAAGTCCTTAAAAAGAATTGATGTACAAGGACTATAAATATAGAAAGATCAAGCTTGTTAAGTTGATCCTATAATGTAATAGAAAGGCTTGTCTGATCGTCGAGCACTGCACCAAGAAATCGTAGTCTGCCAGGAGAGTCGAGAAAAACTCGAGAACTATCGAGGCAGAATCGTAGTATACAAGATAGTAGATCTCGGAGTTTGTAGACTGCCAGGAGAGACGAGGAAGGATCGTAGTGTGTCGAGAAGAACTTCCTCGGAGCCGTAGTCTGCTGAGAAAGTCATGTTCAGAATCGTAGAGACAGCCTGTCTAAGAACCAATCGAGTATCTATCGAAGCCAAGTCAAGAATCGTAGACAACACTCGGAGTCGTAGAGTCTACTGATAATATCAGAGGTAGAGATCGTAGTCGAGCAAGATCAGATGAAGGCAAAAAGCATAAAGACAAAAATTGTAGAGTGTCAAGATCTGATCTCGGAATCGTAGTGTCTGCAGAACCAAAGCTAAATCATAGAGTGTAGAACTAAGGCTCCAACAGAAGTGCTCACAACGCTAAGGCAGAATCGTAGAGTAAATACGATTCTCAACAAATGAGCACTCCCAGAATATCCAAAGTATGAAGCCTCTGGTCTGAGCTGCAAAGATATAACCTGAAGGACACCAGAGAGCACTCAACGAATGGTATACGAGCTAACAGAAGATCTAAGCACCGACCCAATCAACATCCAAATTGAGTTATAAAGCTATTCAAGTTAAAGTCTTTCACAAGATGATTAGAAGAAGACTTCAGTTACTGACTAAGGAAAGTCAGTAAGTGCAGTTGCTGTCAAATAAACAAAAGACAACGATCTTGGAAGTAACTAGGATCGTAGTGTTTGGCAAACAAAGAAGGAACTGATGAAGTGTACACAGAGATATTGGTCAACTTATGAAGAACAAGGCTAAAGTGATTAAGCATTGGGTTAGTCCATTGATGATAAATAAATGAGAGATCACAAGGAGAAAGCGAGCTGGGCATGCCACAAATCTGAAGTGTCTTACTTTTCAGAAGAGGCCAGAACAAGGAGTCAAGCTATCAGTTCCTGAGATCAGTCGAGGCAAACAGAAATGTTGAAGCACTGCACAAAAGAAGGAAGAGGTGTTCTACATTGAAGATCCAATAAACACTCTTCAGGATCGTAGTGTTGTCTCAACTTGTCAATGGGCAACATTCAACAAGACAATGCGATCAGGTCCTAGAACAGCTGCATCAGAATCATAGAGTTCGGTCATCTAAAGATTGAAGCATTGGCAATGGTTCAATATGAAGATTGATATTCGAATATAGCTTATTGAGAGCATCGATGCAAAAGGACAACCTCTGATCGAGAAATCAGAAGGAGGAAATAAAGTTGATTGTCTGCCCAAGACATCAAAGTGACATCTCTGACGGGGTAGGTGGAACAGTAAACTGCAGTGTTAGAAAGTCATAAAGGAGCTGTCATGTCACATCTGCAGTCTACCTCAAATAACTCAAGATCTACGAAGTAATTAAAATAGATCCCAACAGCTATATTACAACGGGAAGGTTGTGAAGGAGTATAAATCAACAAGAGATTCAAAGATCAAGAGTTGCTGACATTGCTGAAGTTGCTAAGTTGTAGAATCATTGAGTTATTGGAATGCTATAGTGTTGACTCTATGAGTTCCACCTGAGCTTAATAGAACAAGTCTCAGTGACAGTGAGACTACGAAGGTGGAAGTGAAGCAGATTTGAAGAAGGGCTCAAACAGACTAAAGCTTCACTTAACAAAGATGAGAATGCCGCTGAAGATGGCAGCTAAGCTGAGAAATGAGAAGGACAAGAAGATAGCATTCAGAAAAGTGGCAGGGCACAAAGAAGATCCAAAGAGCCACTCAACGAATCACCATGAACCTAAAGCTGAACCAGAACAAGTGCAGAACCATGTCTGCCAACCAGTCAAGAAGGGTTCAGGGAATGCTAAGTGCCAGATGAAGTCTACCAAAAGCTCAAACACTTAACAGATCCAAATGGTGATGGTCCATAGCTGACAACAGATGAAGATGAGCATAACATAATGAAGATCAGCTGCACCAAAGAAGATGTAGTCCAGACTCAAAGCAGAAGGCCAAGAGGACTTTGCCAAGCTGCTAAGTACAGACGATGTTCAAGCTTAAAGACATCTGAGTAGCAAGGCACCACCACCAACAACAACAACAACAAGTAGCCAGGGCTTGAGGGGTCCTTGTTCGGAGGGACTAAATGAAGTTTCAAGCCTACTGGGCTTGAAGAGTTCCTAGGGAACTAGAGAAGTTCCAAGGCTGATGGCCTTGAAGAGTTCTTAGTGAACTGAAGTTCAAAAACTGCTGGCCATGAAGGAATCTTAGTGATTCAGGGTGCTGCCATTCCTTAGTGGAAATCCTGCTAGTTGAAAGCAGCAGAGTGGATTAGGAGCTTGAGTCTCTGAACCACTTAAATTCCCTTGTGTCATTTACTTTATGTCATTTACATAATGTACCTAACTGCTATAACTGCTATGTATGTATTAACTGCTAACAACTTAACTAACTCTAAGAACAATGTATGTATGATTATGAATAAATCAATGAAGGGGATCTTTTACTTATTCCACTGTGCTTGAAAAGATTCTTATATTTGTCATATGCTAATTCATTAGCAATGCAAAATAAATGAGAAAAGTATTTGAAATTAAAAAAGTTCTATTCAACCCCCCCTTCTAGATCTATTATGTGCTTACTGAAAACTAACAGAATATCCTTAAAATTTACGCTTCATCTAGTATCGTTTTACAAGGATATTTTTATGAACATTCTTGTTAAGTTTTAAGCTTTTCATGTCGGGATACTATTCACAGGTTATTATTCTCGAAGTACTATTCACGGGTACTATTCACTGAGGTACTATTCACATAGGGTACTATTCATGATAAAAAATTAAGTTCTTTTCGGTCCAAATTATTTTTGATACAATATTATTCTTGAATTTTACTCCACAAAGCAGTATCATGTTGACAATTTGGACATTATTGAATTCTGGATAAATTAAATTATAAAATTTATCCTTTGCTTTCATTTAATTGAATTCTTATATCATTGTCATCATCCTCATGCTTATATTGTTATGAAAGTCATTTTTGGCCCGTAGTGCATAGATGGACTGTTGATTGGTATGATTATGACCAGGGATCATTCAGTATAATCATGACATGTAATGTTACAAATGATGTGGTAAAATTCCTCATTGGTCCGTAGTGCATTGGTGGACAGTTGTTGATATGATCGTGACCAAACGTTCTCTTCGGCCAAGGGTGCAAAGATGAATTATTGTTTGGCATGTTCATGACCATTGGTGAAAACACGAATATCTTTGGCCCGTAGTGCATGGATAATTCGTGGTCGTGATACAAATAAATATCCTTGGCCCGTAGTGTATGAATAATTCAGTGATGTGGATTACTTATTAAGCTGAGTCTCAACGATAAAATTGATGATAAACTTTTAAATCATAGAAGATAGTAGATATCATGCTCTACTTGACTCTTCTAATGGATTGCTATTTCCGCTGCAGTTGTTGATCTAAAACTTGTTGTCTATTGTATTTTATTAGTTGTTATACTGTTAAAGGCTAACGATAATTTATTCTGCATTATCTTAGTCATAATATTTCTTACAGGGTTACT
The DNA here is from genome assembly GCA_016801055.1 of Panax notoginseng. Classification (NCBI taxonomy): domain Eukaryota; kingdom Viridiplantae; phylum Streptophyta; class Magnoliopsida; order Apiales; family Araliaceae; genus Panax; species Panax notoginseng. Next base: position 134,364,369 of record CM029013.1, on the reverse strand, counting down.
TGAGCTCACCCTTTTGCTTTTATTGTTCTCTTCAGGAAATGAGAACGTAGCTAGGACTAGTCGGGAAATGGAGTGACGGTCCGAGATGGTGGCTATAGTAGTCTTCACTATTTAGTGTGATTGTAAATGTAATGAGGATTGAATTTGAGTTTGGATATTGTCTAGAAGACAATATTCCTATTAAAACTCTCAGCTATGTTTTGTCGTATTTTACACGACAGTTGTATAATTAAGTTTGTATTTGAATTCTGTACCATATATTTGGCGACTCAAGATGGGTGATGTATACCTATTTTTGGGGCGTCACAGTAGAGACACCCTTACGAGCTTGCTAACTCGAGTAACAAAGGCCACAAAATTAGACTAGTCAAACTGCTTTTATCCATCACACTTTTCAACGTGAATATTGATGCTTCCTAAGGCTTGGATACTTAGTTATTTCGTTAAATGGATATTGAAGCAGTTATTTATTTCTTTTTTTTCAACTTTTGTCAAAAAAAATTTCCTTTTTTAAATTTTTTTTTTGAAATTGCTCGAATCATAGTTTATATCCACAACTAAGAGTTGGTGCAAATGTGTAGTGTAAAAATGCTTATGAAATTAATTTTATTCCAGATGGTGTTTCGAACTAAGATTTCGTACCTTATCAAAGATTCAAGAGTTCTAAATCTTTCAATCTCTCATGAGTTTTGCTCCACAAACACTTATTAGAATTAATTCAATCCATAAAAAGTCAAACAAATTTTTTTATACTTTTTAAAATTAATTTCCTAAAGAGAAGAGAAAGAAAGAAAAAATCTAATAATAAAAAATGTAAAACTCCCCCCCCCCCCAATACCTAAATCATGCATTGTCTTTAATGTATGCAAATGAAGAAAAGAGAACAAAGATGTGAAAGAATTGTACCTTGTATGGTGCGACATTTATTCTACAAGAAAATGTGGTGAGAAGAAAAATAAATGTACATATATACAAATTTTTTACAACATGAAAATAATGTGATGGTAAATGAGTGATGCAAATAGACAACTTAGAATGGATTTTGCAAGATTGTCAAAAGGTCTGGGTAATTGGAAATAGTCAGAACTTGCAACAGAAGAACAATTGTGAGCATACCCGATTGATTTTTTTAAAATTGAGTCAGGAAATGACAACGAAAAATGATAGTTCCTTTTGAAAAATTCTAACTTCATAAAATATATCCAAACTTGCCATCCATATTCGTTACCAAGGGGCACTAAAATATTTTCATCATTTTGAATAACTGTTATACCAAGATTTTTAGGCACCACTAGATTAACACATCATGCATTATCTGAAATGGGAGATATGATCTTATTATCTAACCGTGGAAGATTATCATTGTCCACAACCTTTGGTTCATTTGTTAAATCACATTTAGTATTTCTGGAAGGCGCTTTGGACGGACCCAAGGTAGACTTAAAATGATCATTAAAGGCTAGGATTTAAATTCAAGGTCAATTTGATTCTCTTGAAAATGCTCAAAATGTGTCAAACTTGATTTAACTATAGGTTCTCCAATCTAGAGTAAGATTTGTGGGCTATGGAGTCCAACATCTCATTGACCTCATTCAAGTATTCAGTTTCATCCCAATTTTAACCAAAATGATTTAGACAAAAGTTAATAATTTCATATTTCCCTCATAAGTTCATTTTCTGACATTTCCTGAATCATGTTCACTTCAACGGACTGGTCAAACAAATCACTAGGTTGCTCTCCCACATTAAACACATTTAAGTCAATTGTCATGTTTCCAAATGTCAATTTAATTAGTCCATTTCTACAATTAATTAACGCATTAAAGGTTGCTAGAAATGGTCTACCTAAAATGACAGGAATTTGACCCTTGGGATTGACAACATGCTGGGTTTCAAGAACAACAAAGTCAACAGGGAATACAAAATTGCCAATCTTAATGAGTACATCCTCAACTATTCCCTTTGGTACTTTAACAAAATAGTCAGCTAGTTGGAATGTGACACTTGTCTTTTTCAGCTCCCCTAAACCCAATATTTGGGACACAGAAAATGGTAAAAGGTTTACACTAGCTCCTAAATCAAGTAAAGCTTTTTCAATTAAGGTGTCACCTATGATGCATGAAATAGTAGGACAATCAGGGTCCTTATATTTCACAGGGACTTGGCATGACAAGTGTTGGGTATATTTTCAATTAAGCTCCACACGCAAGTATACGTGATCAACAAGTAATATAATAGTAAGTAGAGTATCGTTCCCACAAAGACAAGTATGAAATTTAATATCTCAATTACCAGCTTTATATTATTCCAATTTTATTAAACTATTCAAATTAATGATTGCAATTAATTAAAAACTAACGAATAAAAATCAAAACAAATTAACCTAACTAGATATCGCTAATTTCAATCAGATAATGGAGAATTAGGATTAAAATTTCACTTTAAGTCTCACTCTTATTATCACACTTCATTTCAATTTAATTTACTATCTTAGTTCATTAATCAAGAACACTAATGTAGAATTAGCCATCTCTCGATGCACTAACACTGTATTAACTTAAATCCATAATTTTATAGAATTAAGCCAAACAGCCTAATTAACTAATTCACTATATATCTATGTGACTTACAATCAATTAAGGTTTAAAGTCCAAGTTCTTTATTGATTACATGCGATGTTAGGTATATCTCTATCCTAAACATTCATCAAGAATTCCATCAAATGCAGAAATCAAGAACACATGCTATAGTGATTAGGTCTAGTGCCACCAATGACACGTAATGTAACCTAAACACAGAACAAACACAAAACCAATAAAACTATACAGAAATAGACAGGATCAACACTGTTTAAGTTCAAAGTAGAACCCGATTCGTAGGTATAAACCCACTCATCAACAAGATAGAACTAACATGGGCTGTTAGAAAAGCTTTCTTAGGAACATGAGTGGTTCTTTTATGTGTGCACTATGACGCCCACAAATTCAGACCACACTTGTCTCAAATTTGGTTGTCACGTACTAACTCTAATAATAAATCATAATCTCACACAACAGAATAATAGAATAAATTACATTGTCATAATATAATTATTCTCGTCCTAAGGGTTCGTAACTTAAACATCTCTTACATACATTAAGCATAATTAAACATATTTATACATAACTAGTACATAGTACAACTTATGTCATCTTATGAATATAATAATCTTCATTAAATATAACTACTCAGTAGCTTTGCCCTTGCCCTTATCAATGCCTGAGGGTCCACCTTGCTCTGCCTTAACAAAAATATTTTTAGGGAAGCAAGAATGAGCAACAAATTTGCCTGGCAAGTAATATAGCAAAAAGGAAATCAATGTAGTTTTAAATTTCTCAAGGGTATAACAATAATGATAGTTCAAGATAGCAGAAGTATCGATGATTATCAACAATAGTCACTATGGACAGAAAATATCAATAATATTCAATGATTTATCAATTCAAGATTTCAAAGTAATGAAAACTGAGTAGTCACGAAGGACTATGAACTTTTCCTAGAATCAACAGTAATAAACTGATATTTCTATAGAACGAGTACAATAGGTGATCAGCCTAAAGTACACTATGTCATGCATTACATTTAATCTTTCTCAAGTACGCACGTCGATTTTCCGATAATATATAATTCCCCTACCAAGAGGGTTGTTCATCTAAGTTATAAGAGTCCGTACCAAGTTAATTTGGTTTGGATGGCTTTCGATCAAATATCAATGGTCTAGCCGAAACAATGACTTGTACAATTTTCTTCCACAGTGTATATATGAACAATTATCGTTCAAAATCAAGGTTTGTAAACAATTTCATTTCTAAATTATGAAGTATTATACTTTCAAAGTTCTACATGTACGATCAATAATAGTACAAGTTCAAGTAATGCTCAATAAAGAGTAAGATTCGAGTACTTGAATTCAATATACGAATCAAATGAAAGTCGAGAACTTGCACAAAATTTAAAGTTGTGTAAGTTAGGAAACTTGCCTCAAGCGTAGTTTACCAAAATATAGCTTATCAAAACTCTTTCGAATCCGAACATAATATAGTTACACGTATAGGATATCCATTAGTTACATATGCTCATACATGATATATAAGTTTAAACGCACACATAAACATCTAACTTAGTAGTATACTCTACACATACTTCACCACATACTTTTGCGTACTTATAGCACAAATTAGTTTATAAGACAAGGTCAAACAATATAGTTTCTAATCATTGCTTTTTAATTCGCAAGCATCTGTTGGACTTATCATTTAGAAGTTTATAATCAAACATTCAATTCTGTCACTTAGCATGCTTCTTAACACATTACATAGCATACTGGTCATATAATACAAGTTAAAGTAACCATATAAGGATGCCTCGAACTTCAGACCACAAACAGAATATAGAAGTGACTGCAGGATGGCGCAGCTGCACCCTGGTTAGGCTTAGGGACGGAGTAACTGCGTTGTCCTCTAGCCTGACCAGAGTTGGGCCTTGTACTTATTGGTTTCAGTCAATTTCTTTACATACTAAGTCATTATTAACTATCATGTACACATGTTAGAGGGTTTTACATAAGTATATGACCACTTCAAGATCAACCTTATAAGTTAGGGACTTTAGTTTAGGATTTTGACGAAATCAAGGCCAAATAGGGTCATGTAATCACCACGCGTACTAATTAACCTTATGTTCACATAAAAAGGTCACATAATCTATTAATACACATGCTCATAGTGTTCATATCATTTATTTATAGTTAGCATTGATTATTGCTTTAAAACATACTTAAACTCATGCTTGATCTACTACCATTATATCAAACACGTAAGAATCATGTTTAGAGATATAATGATCATACACATGTCATCTTAAATCTTCAAAATCTATTACTCATGCTTAATGCACTTGATTTGAAAACATAATCTAGTTTACCTTTGAAATCATTTAAAACTTGAACAATGCACTTCAACACATACAAGGCAACTTTAAAGTTCTTATCATACGTAGTTAAGGCATGTTAACATCTTCACAAGATCAGAATGTACATCTTACAGTATTCATGCATATTTGCTTTGATATGTCAAGCTTTTCTTTGAAAAAAGTCTAACAAGTTGGTCATGAACAAAGAAACTATAAATCATATATCATGCTCATTTATGTTTGAAATGAGTCATGTGTATATACTACTAAACTCAAAATTTGCAGAACATGAGTTTCAACAAGTTTTGTTTTCAAAACTTAAAGTTCTTGTTAAAAATCTTCTACTAAATCATGTTGGACACTTCATAACTCATAAGGAAGCTTTATACTACATGTTATACTTATTCTCAGGCATGTTTAAGTCATATAAGTAGGTTAGAATTTACCCGATTGAAAAATAGAATCATTTCTTGTAAGACCCCAACTTATTATAAATAAAATCAAATTTCCTCTAATTATTATTTTGAATAATAGGGTGTTAATTTGATATAATGCTTTGGTTATGTGTGAAATGTGCAAATTTTGCAAAATAAGTAAGTGGTTATAAAATATTCATTTTGTCAGGGAATATTCGTTTGGTCGTGGAATATTCTTGCTGTCGGGGAATATTCGTACGACGACACAGTCATTTGTGGGCCCCATAACAGAAAATGATCGGATAAAGAAAATGACAAGTTTGAGTTTTTATAAATAACGGCGTAGTAGTTACCGTTAACACTGTTGGAATACCCCGTGGTTAAAATACAGTAATACGCGTGGGTGCACAGTAGCACATAGTATTGTTGAATTATTGATCCTTACGTAAGAAGCTCAATAATTATTACAATAATTACTGTTCAATATTTTATTTTATTGGTTCAATAATTGTTGCGTTGATATTTTATATTATTATTGTTTCAATAATTGTCACTGCACAGTATCTTCATTATCAGATCAATAATTTATATTATTTGAATAATTTTATTAGATAGAATTATTGGCAATATCTAGAAAGTTCTGTCGAGGAGATGTTAGATAATCTAATTGCTCGCCAATAGGGAGAAATCCTTATCGGAAAGCCCCCTCTTTCCTGGGAACGGTCTGGTTATCACAATTGTGATTCTGTAATATTATTTGTGAATAATTAATTATTGATTTATATGATAAGAAAATATTTATTTGATGTGGATATAAATGATGGAATTGTTTATGTGGTTAAAAATGAAGAAATTAGTGTTAAGGGATTTTATCAGTATTTTGTCGGAATGGAGGTTTTAAAAATCAAAACAGTGTTCTTAAAGCTTTATTGCGTGAGTTATAATTTTAATCCGACCATTGGATCATTGTGATTTTTAGATATGTTATACATGTATAAGTTGAGTATATGTCCACAAATTTTAAACCGTTAAAAATTAACGTATGATTTGTTATGAATTTTATGAGGTATTGAAAATCATCCGTTTGTGGATTTCGGATATTTTTAGTTTAGAATTTGAAAAAACTTAAAGCTACAAAGTTGTAGAGAATTCGATTTCATGTGGAATGGACATAAGATTCGAATTTTTCTGATAAAAGGACTATTTTATATGAATTATTGAAGTTATTGATTATTTAAAATATTTTGAAAATTTTTGAAATTGGTGGGCCCCACTTTTGGTTGGTGAGAAATGTGCTAAAATTTTATTTCAAATGTGGTGGGCGGCAATAGTAGCAGGTAAAGCCATCAGGTTACAGGTCAAGTCTGCTTCGGCGTGCTAGCATTTTCCTATAAATAGGGTGCTGGGTTAGAATTAAAAATCACACCAGAAACATAAGCTTTCTCTCTCTATATTATCGAGCGTATTTTGTGAGTATTTAGATACTTTGAGAGTTGCTATTCAGTACAAGTTTCCTTCAGCATCATATCCGATATTCCGGTCAGAAATACTGTATTTTGAGGTAAGGGATGCTATTTTTTCGTAAATGATATTATTTCTTTCAATATCATTATGCCGAAATATTGGTCTGAACTTTTTATCAAATTTAAAACTTTTTGTGTCGGGATTACTATTCACGTATACGGCACTATTCACGAATACGACACTATTCATCGAAAAATAAAATTTTCTCTTCTTTGTCCCAGATGTCTATTATGGTTACTATCTTTGATTGTATCTATGTTTTGATCGTCATTCTTAAATTTTTCTCCATTATGTTTTATTATGGAGTATTTTTAAACTTGAATTATCTAAAGTACGCATCTCTAAACTTTGTCCTTTTATTGTACTGGATTCGTTCTCTAAAATGGTTTTCATCATCCTCGTCATTAATGGTGATACTTGATGAATATCTTCGGCCTGTAGTGCAAAGATGAATGATTACCTGATGAATATCTTTGGTCCGTAGTGAAAAGATGAACAGGTGTTGAGATGAACATGACCAACTGGTGATACAAATGAATATCTTTGGCCCGTAGTGCAAAAATGAATATTTGATTCAAGATGTATATTGATTGATGTTACAGGGATAAAATATTGATGATGGACTTTTAAATTCATAGATGATAGTAGATTTCATTATCTACTTAACTCTTCTAATGAATTATTGTTTCCGCTGCAGTTGTTGATCTAAAACTTGTTGTCTATTATATTCTATCAGATTTTTTTTCTGTTGAAGACTATTGATAATTTGTTGTATATTATTTTAGTCATAATAGTTTTTACTGGGCTAGTTGAGCTCACCCTTTTCCTTTTTGTTCCATTTTTCTTCTCAGGAGGTGAGAATATAGCAGGAACTAGCCGGGGTATGGAGTGATGGTTCTAGAAAGTTATTTTAGCAGTCCTCACTATTTTTGTAAAATAGTGTATCAATAATTGTAATGAGGACTCCTTTTGAGTTTTAATACTGTCTATTAGATAATATTTATATTTAAACTCACAGTTTATGTGTTGTCATATTTTGCACGATAATTTTAGTAATGAAGTTGTATTTGTTTCTGTACCATGTATTTGATGACTCAGAATGGGTGATGTATACCTATTTTGGGGGCATCACAGTTGGTATCATAGTTTAGGGATATGGTCTCTGGCGGAGATCGGGGAATAGAACTAGGAGGGGAGAGACGAGTAAATCCTTCGCTAGTGTGTCCTACCTAAGCTTATTTGTTGGTCGGTCAGAATATAGGGATATTATGTGATGTGTTAATTTGTTTAAATAACCCTTATTTTATGACAGTATTTAAGAATAGCAGTTGAGAACGTTAACAATGGAGTAAATGAGACCATGGACACACCTTTGATCACCACCCAGGGGAACGTGTAATAGGAATGTAATATTCCTCCTGTAAACAACACTACCGAACAAATGATAAATGATGGGATGTTTAGAAGCTTTTTGCAGTTCGTACAAAATCTGACGAGGGAGACTCGTGTACAAAATATGGGTGGAAATGATAACAACGCGCGGTTTGTCACAACCAAGCAGTTTAAAGAGTTGGGACCACCAGAATTCTGGGGAAAGCTGAATCCGATTAAGGCAGAAACGTGGGTCAAGAAAATTACCAAGATATTTGATGTCTTAGGCTGCACGGAGGAACAGAAGGTTTCATTCGCCACCTTTATATTCCGTGGTGAGGCAGATTACTGGTGGGAATCTGTGAAGCGTACCCAGCCTGCCGCACTCAGCATGTCTTGGGAAACGTTTCAGAAGCTGTTCAATGATAAGTACTTTCCTGAAAGTATTCGTCATATGAAGGAGGTAGAGTTTATCAGACTAGAACAAAACAACATGACTGTGTCTCAGTACGAGGTGAAGTTCGTAGAGTTATCCAGGTTTGCACCTCATTTGGTAGAGAATGAGGAATGAATGACACGGATGTTTCTGAGAGGTCTAAAACCCAAGATTCGACAATATCTTATCTCTCATAAATTTTCTTTATATTCAGATGTTGTAAACAGGGCTCAATTATTAGAGCAAGATAATGAGTATGTTCAACAAAGGGACCACAACCAGGGTCATACCAGTGACAGCAGTAATCGGAGCGATGATAACCAGCGAGGAGGAAAAAATATGGACAAAAGCGGTAACCACTCGGGTGGTAATCGCGGTTATGATAATAGGAGAGGTGAGTCAAGTGGAAATTTTAAAAAGAGGAGATTCAACAATGATGGAAAGACATTAGCAGTAGCACCAACACCAACAACAAATTCTAGGGGAGGAGAACGACCGCCAGTTAGATGCTACAGATGCGGAGAGGAGGGACATATAAGTCCAAACTGTTCACAGTCTTCCAAGGTGTGTTTCAATTGTGGAAAAGACAGTCATATAGCTCAATTTTGTCCGGTAGCAAAGTCAAGTCCAACTGGGACGGCGGCACCAAAGGCGACTACGGACAAAACAAAGTCGGTGGTTTAAGGGAGGGCATTTGTCGTGACTGGCCAAAACGCGAGAAACCCGAATGAGGTGATCATGGGTAAGCTAACCTTGAACTCTTGCAAAGTTTATACCTTACTAGATACCGGTTCTACCCATTCTTTTATCTCTCCTACTTGTGCTCAACGTTTAAACTTGACTCCGGAGAAATTAGACTTTGACTTATCTGTGGAGACTCCATTAGGAGAAACTTTTATTACATCCACTGTGTATAAATCTTGCTTGATCCAAGTGGGCACAGTCACATTACTTGTCGATCTTATTTCTTTGAAAATACTTGCATTTAATGTGATTTTAGGGATTGATTGGTTAACTATTCATCATTCCAAAATTGATTATTTTCGTAAGGTTGTTAGTTTTCATAATCCTAACCAACCTGTTATGCGAATTCAAGCTACCAAACCACTAAAATCAATCACTGTCACATCAAGCCATAAAGCTATTCATTTATTGAAAAACGGATGTCAAGCTTTCTTAGCCCATGTCACGGACTTGAACAAAAATACGTCAGATTTGAATAATATTTCTATTGTTAGTGAATTTTCTGACGTATTTCTTGAAGAACTTTCCGGTTTACCCCCAGAATGTGAAGTTGAATTCTTTATTGACCTTGAATCGAGTACAAAGCCCATATCTAAAACCCCATATCGAATGGCTCCTATTGAACTTCAGGAGTTAAAGGTCCAACTACAGGAGTTGTTGGACATCGGTTTCATTCGTCCTAGTACTTCTCCTTGGGGTGCTCCTATTTTATTCGTAAAGAAGAAAGACGGGAGTATGCGACTTTGTATCGACTATAGGGAATTGAACCATGTCACCATCAAGAATAGGTATCCGCTACCTCGCATTGATGACCTGTTTGACCAGTTGCAAGGAGCACAATTCTTTTCAAAGATCGATCTTCGTTCTGGATATCATCAGCTAAAGATTAAAACTGAGAATATTCCGAAGACTGCCTTCAGAACTCGGTACGGGCATTATGAATTCTTAGTCATGTCTTTTGGATTGACTAATGCTCCTGCTGCTTTCATGGATATGATGAACCGCGTATTCAAGGAATATTTTGATCAATTCGTTGTTGTCTTTATTGATGACATCCTCATCTATTCCAAAAGCCGTGAAGATCGTGAGCACCATTTGAAGCTGGTACTTCAAAGACTTCGTGATAACAAGCTATACGCCAAGCTAAAGAAATGCGAGTTCTGGCTTGAGGAAGTAGCATTTCTTGGGCACGTGGTGTCAAAACATGGAGTATCCGTTGACCCGGCGAAGATAGAAGCAATACAAAGTTGGGAGCAACCAAAGTCGGTGACCGCAGTGCGTAGCTTTCTAGGCTTAGCTGGTTATTATCGGAGATTCGTGGAAGGATTTTCTCAAATCGCTACCCCGTTAACTCGGCTGACTCGGAAAGATAAAAAATTCGTATGGAGTGAAGAATGTGAGAAGAGTTTCCAAGAGCTTAAGAGGAGACTCATTTCGGCACCTATTCTGACAATACCATCTGGTTCGGATGGATTTGTTATCTACAGCGATGCTTCAGGCAAAGGGTTAGGATGTGTTCTCATGCAACATGGAAAAGTCATAGCCTATGCCTCGCGATAACTCAAAGAATATGAGAGGAATTATCCTACTCATGATCTATTGTTGGCAGCAGTCGTTTTCGCGTTGAAAATCTGGAGGCACTACCTGTATGGGGAGAAAGTGGAGATTTATACGGATCATAAAAGCCTCAAATATTTATTCACCCAAAAGGAACTCAACATGCGGCAACGACGATGGCTCGAGCTGTTGAAAGATTACGATCATACCATCCAATACCATCTTGGAAAAATAAACGTAGTAGCTGACGCATTGAGTAGAAGATTATATGCGGGTATAAGTGCGATATTGTCAACACAAAGGCCCATTTTGTATGACTTGCAAAAGATGGAGATAGAGGTAAAGGCTCCAAGTACCCATGTGATGATATTAAATATACGAGTAGAATCGACTTTAATCGATAAAGTTAAAGTTGCTCAAGCTACGGACCTGGAGCTGATGCGTATAAAGAAGAAAATGCAAAAAGGTGCTATTCCAGAAGCAAGAATCGATGAAGAAAGAATACTTTGAGTCCACTCCAGACTTTGTGTTCCTAATGATTCTGACTTGAAGTATAGAATCATGATGGAAGCACACAACACACCGTTTGCAATCCATCTTGGGAGTACCAAAATGTACCATGATCTTCGACATACATTTTGGTGGAGCAATATGAAGAGAGAGATCGCGGAGTTTATCTCGAGGTGTTTAACTTGTCAACGAGTAAAGGCGGAGCATCAAGTGTCAAAGGGTCCATTGCAACCACTTGAGATTCTAAAATAGAAGTGGAAACACATTACCATGAATTTCGTTACGGGTCTTCACAAAGTTTCTCAAGACATAGATGCGATTTGGGTTATTGTTGATAGATTAACCAAGTCTGCTCATTTCTTGCCTATACGGGAGACTTATTCCCTTGAACGTCTTATTCGTATGTACGTGAATGAGATTGTGAGATTGCATGGCATGCCAGTATCCATTGTTTCAGATCGTGACCTAAGATTCATTTCACGATTTTGGGTTAGCTTGCAGAAAGCTATGGGCATGGATTTACGATGCAGTTCAGCATACCATCCTCAAACGGACGGGAAATCAGAAAGAACTATTCAAACTCTTGAAGATCTATTAAGACTCTGTGTTCTAGATTTCAAAGGGAGTTAGGATAAGTACCTACCATTGGTGGAATTCTCCTATAACAACATTTATCAAGCAAGTATAGGCATGACTCCATTCGAGGCGTTGTATGGAAGAAAATGTCGTTCTCCAGTATGCTGGGACGAGGTGGGTAAAGCAACGTTGTTGGAACCAGAATTGGTACATATGACTATAGAGAAAATCCAAATGATCCGACAACGTATACAAACGGCACATGATCGACAAAAGAGTTATGAGGATCTTCATCGAAAGGACGTGAAATTTAATATTGGGGATCATGTATTGTTACGTATTGCTCCATGGAAGGGAGTTACAAGATTTGGGAAAAGAGGAAAGCTCAATCCAAGATTTGTTGGTCCATTTGAGATTCTTGACCAAATAGGAAATGTGGCCTATAGACTCGCATTACCTCCAAGCATGTCTTGTGTTCATAATGTTTTTCACATCTCTATGCTTCGTAAATATGTGAAAGACCCGAACCACATAATTGAGTTAGAACCAGACGAGATAGCTAAAGATTTAACGTACGAGGAGGTACCTGTTAAAATCTTAGATAGGAAAGAGCATATCCTACGTACCAAGATTATACCACAAGTTAAGATTTTATGGAGGAACCATGCTATTGAGGAAATGACCTGGGAGTTGGAATCGGAACTGAAAGCGAGGTATCCTCACCTTTTCGAAACACCAGGTACGTACGCCAATTTCGAGGACTAAATTTCATAAGGAGGGGAGGTTGTAAGACTCCAACTTATTATAAATAAAATCAAATTTTCTCTAATTATTATTTTAAATAATAGGGTGTTAATTTGATATAATGCTTTGGTTATGGGTGAAATGTGCAAATTTTACAAAATAAGCAAGTGGTTATAAAATATTCATTTTTTCGGGGAATATTCGTTTGGTCGTGGAATATTCTTGTTGTCGGAGAATATTCGTACGACGACGCAGTCATTTGTGGGCCCCATAACGGAAAATAATCGGATGAAAAAAATGACAAATTTGAGTTTTTATAAATAACGGCGTAGTAGTTACCGTTAATACTGTTGAAATACCTGGTGGTTAAAATACAGTAATACGCGTGGGTGCACAGTAGCACACGGTATTGCATAGTATTGTTGAATTATTGATCCTTACGTAAGAAGCTCAATAATTGTTACAGTAATTACTATTCAATATTTTACTTTATTGGTTCAATAATTGCTGCGTTGATATTTTATATTATTGTTGTTTCAATAATTGTCACTACACAGTATCTCCATTATCAGATCAATAATTTATATTATTTGAATAATATTATTAGATAGCATTATTGGCAATGTCTAGAAAATTCTGTCGAGGAGAGGTTAGATAATCTAATTACGCGCCAATAGGGAGAAATCCTTATCGGAAAGCCCCCTCTTTCCTGGGAACGGCCTGGTTATCATAATTGTGATTCTGTAATATTATTTGTGAATAATTAATTATTGATTTATATGATAAGAAAATATTTATTTGATGTGGATATAAATGATGGAATTATTTATGTGGTTATAAATGAAGGAATTAGTTTTGAGGGGTTTTATCAGTATTTTGTCGGAATGGAGGTTTTAAAAATCAAAACAGTGTTCTTAAAGCTCTATTGCGTGAGTTATAATTGTAATCCAACCGTTGGATCTTTGTGATTTTAGGATATGTTATACATGTATAAGTTGAGTTTATGTCCACAAATTTTGAACCGTTAAAAATTAACGTATGATTTGTTATGAATTTTATGAGGTATTGAAAATCATCCGTTTATGGATTTCGGATATTTTCGGTTTGAAATTTAGAAAAACTTAAAGCTACAAAGTTGTATAGAATTCAATTTCGTGTGGAATGGACATGAGATTCAAAATTTCTGATAAAAAAATTATTTTATATGAATTATTGAAGTTACTGATTATTTAAAATATTTTAGCAATTTCTAGAATTGGTGGGCCCCCCACTTTTGGTTGGTGAGAAATGTGCTAAAATTTTATTTCAAATGTGGTGGGTGGCAATAGTAGCAGGTAAAGCCATTAGGTTATAGGTCAGGTCTACTTCGGCGTCCTAGCATTTTCCTATAAATAGGGTGCTGAGTTAAAATTGAAAATCACACCAGAAACATAAGCTTTCTCTCTTTCTTTCTCTATATTATCGAGCGTATTTTGTGAGTATTTAGATACTTTGAGAGTTGCTAATCAGTGCAAGTTTTCTTCAATGTTATATCCAATATTCTAGTCAGAAATATTGTATTTTGAGGTAAGGGATGTTATTTTTTCGTAAATGATATTATTTCTTTCAATATCATTATGCCAAAATATTGGTATGAACTTTTTATCAAATTTGAAACTTTTTGTGCCGAGATTACTATTCACGTATTCGGTACTATTCACGTATACGACACTATTCACGAATACGGCACTATTCACCGAAAAATAAAATTTTCTCTTCTTTGTCCCAGATGTCTATTATGGTTACTATATTTGATTGTATCCATGTTTTGATCGTTATTCTTGAATTTTTCTCCATTATGTTTTATTATGGAGTATTTTTAAACTTGAATTATCTAAAGTACGAATCTCTAAACTTTATCCTTTTATTGTACTGGATTCGTTCTCTAAAATATTTTTCATCATCCTCAAGCCATTAATGGTGATACTTGATGAATATCTTTGGCCTGTAGTGTAAAGATGAATGATTACCTGATGAATATCTTTGGTCCGTAGTGCAAAGATGAACAGGTGTTGAGATGAACATGACCAACTGGTGATACAAATGAATATCTTTGGCCCGTAGTGCAAAGATGAATATTTGATTCAAGATGTATATTGATTGATGTTACCGGGATAAAATATTGATGATAGACTTTTAAATTCATAGATGATAGTAGATTTCATTCTCTACTTAATTCTTCTAATAAATTATTGTTTCCGCTGCAGTTGTTGATCTAAAACTTGTTGTCTATTATATTCTATCAGATTTTTTCCCTGTTGAAGACTATTGATAATTTGTTGTATATTATCTTAGTCATAATATTCTTTACTGGGCTAGTTGAGCTCACCCTTTTCCTTTTTGTTCCATTTTTCTTCTCAGGAGGTGAGAATATAGTAGGAACTATCCGGGGTATGGAGTGATGGTTCTAGAAAGTTGTTTTAGCAGTCCTCACTATTTTTGTAAAATAGTGTATCAATATTTGTAATGAGGACTCCTTTTGATTTTTAATATTGTCTATTAGACAATATATATTTCTATTTAAACTCACAGTTTATGTGTTGTCGTATTTTGCACGACAATTATTGTAATGAAGTTGTATTTGTTTCTGTACCATGTATTTGGCGACTCAGAATGGGTGATGCATACCTATTTTGGGAGCGTCACAGTTTCTCATATTGGGTTTGGCACAGCTGCACTGCACCCTAGTATAAACTAGGCGCAGCTGCGCCCTACCTGGACCAACTCCAGTAACGTACTTTATTTTGCACAGCATCATCCAATTTTGATTTTTCTTGGTTTAAACATGTTCAAATCCATCATTAAAGGTTCCATATATATACACTTACTTCATAAACACATGATAGCATGCTAATTCATATTGATTGATACAGAATTTCAAGTAATTTCTAAGAATTTGGCGAAACCCAACTAAGAACAAAAGTTAGGATTTTTATACCTCTTGAAGCTTAATTGAATTCTTCAACACACTGATTATACTTCTTCAATTGCTCAACAACTTACACTCTCAAACTTAGCATTTGGAAGATAAAATTTTCAGTAATGGGAAATGAAAATGCAACTGTCCTTATATAGAGAAATTATTGACTGGATTTTTGGTTTATATAGAAGATTAAAACCAGAGTGTGGAAGAAGAACACACTGGTTATCAGTGGGTTGCTCAACCACCAATCCCAGCCATCTTCATAGCCAATGATCACAGCTTGGAAGTTACGTAAATAGGTGATAGGTTACTGTTCACGTACTGAGCTTAGCAACGTGACTAATTTGCTTAGTTTAGTTTATTTAATTCCCAAAAATATTATTTTAATGTACAATTGTTACTATATTAGGAAAATTAGGGATTATTTATGTACTCACATCATATAATCCATGTACATTAGTCCACATAATTTAATATTTATAACATATGTAGACTCATTTTAATTTGTCACTAATCATTTAATATCTTCTTCTATTATTTACTTACACATCAGTATTGAAATAAATATTTAAATAACACATATTTAATTATTCCCATATTTTAGAGTATACATTTAATCGTCTCATCACATAGGATGAGATAACAAAACTTATTTAAATCAACTCTATGATTTAATTACTTATATAATTTTTTGTATAAATGCCACACTTCATTTTACTCTTAAGCAGTAGGTAATTATATAATACTGCTATCCACATTTTCCATATTACACATAGTGGCATGAAATAATATTTAATAATAATGTTCACTTAATAATAATGGTAACTTGATCCATTATTCTTATTATTCTCTACTAATACTAACAACTCATCTTTATAACCCATGCACACGTGAAATTTAATTTTCCAAGTCTTACTATCGATGCAGCTGCGCTAGTTTACAATATAAGAGTGACGCAGCTGCGCCACTTTGGAAGTTTCTCTAACTTAGTTACTGTAGCAATCAATCTCTTTATTTAATTAATAGTATACCATACTATATAGTCAAACATAGCTATGCAATTTACTTATTCCTTAATATTCTATTATCCATAATAACAATTAATATAAATTAATTATCCCTTTCTTAAATTTATTCAAATTTCCATTCTCATGCCACACAAGGCATTCCAGAATTCTCAATCCTCATATAAATTCAATTTACACTAATTGAATTATTCATCTTACAACACATCAATATTTATATTCAAATAAATATTTATTTTCTTATTATATTAAAATAATTATTTATTCATGAAATTCTCGATTCTTACATGCACAAATCTTTTAGACATTTAGCATATGAGGAAACTTGTTGAATGACATCTAGAAGGGGAGTATTAATTTTCACTTGTTTGAACACTTCTAGAATTTTGTCTAACTGGGATGATTGCTTGTTTGAAATAAGTCTTTGAGGGAATGGGGCTTTTGGTTTAAAGACTTTTTCATTTGATTCAGAAGATGTGGTTTGATCATTTTTTGACACAAGCTTAGTTGATGGACCTACTTACTCAGAGTTTGTGGACTTTTCAGGCTGGGCTGACTTTGAAGATGGATTGTTAGATTCAACATTTAAAATTTTATCTTCTTCATTATCAATGTCAACATGATTGTTAAAATAATTTCCAGACCTTAAAGAGATTATAGAATTCACATGATTGACTTGGTTGTTTTCAAGTGAATTAGCATGATAAGGTTTTTGATTAGGGACTGGAATTTTGGATTGGTCTGGGGTTGACTAGGAATTTTACCCTTATTTCTTTCACTAAATATAGTGGCCAATTGACTCATTTGGATCTCTAGACGAGATAAGGCTTGGTTAGTGTTTTGCATGAAATTATTAAAATTATTATGATATTTTATTAAAGTTTCTATTCTCTTCTCTAAAGTGTTAAGTCTCTTCTCACTTTCATTAGAAAAACTTGGTGGATATTGGGTTGTTGAATTTGCATTTTGGTACGAACTAGGATTCGACTTTTGGTAAGGTTGAAATGATTGATTTAGAGACCGATTGACTTGATTTGAAGAATTATTTGGATAGGGTCCTTGGTTCCATGCAAAATTAGGATGATTTCTCCAACCTGGATTATAAGTGGGTGCAAATGGGTCATTCCCAGGTCTTTGAAACATTGTATTGACTTGTTCATATTCTTTAGAATGGGCTATGACTCTAGGACATTCCTCTATCACGTGACTTGGTGAATTACACCTTAGACAGAAAGGTATTGGTGTGAAGACTTGGTTCACGTGTGATTGTGATGCCCCCAAATTCAGGTACTTAAAATCCAAACTCGGTGCTTCACGATACTATTTCTATGAGCAGAATAATACTAATAATAATAACAATAATATAAATACTAAACTTAATTTACATATCAGAGTTTGAATCCCAAGTATGCGACCTTTAAACATTACATTACATGATAATAATAAATATCATAGTCTTACTAAAGTCTAGTTATTACATATGATAGCATAAAACTTATTCTGCAACTTTTCCTTTTCCTTTGTTCCTGGCAGAGCTTTATGGTTGATCACACTTAGCTGAAAACATTTAAATTTAAAACAAGAATGAGTATTTGGGTGCCCAGCAAGTAATAGCAACAATAAGTATTAGCTCAAAGGATTAAATATTTTCTTTGAATGACACTTCTACAACGAATCAATAGTTGTGATGTAAGCTGAACCAATAATAACAACATATCAATTCTATATCAAATTTTTGAAACTACGTACTGACTATAACTGGAGATCAATCGACAGACTATGAATATTATTTTCCATTTTTGAAAAGGTTCGATAGAACTTCATCTACAAACCGTCATAACTTACAGGCACGGGGGGTGATCAGCCCGTTATACCTTGTATTGATCAATACTACATGCAAGAACGAGAATATCGTTCATCTTATCTGCCTTTGGCGCACAAAAGTTTCCCATGTACGGGATGTTCATACTTAGTCGGGAATTCGAACCAAAATAATTTGATTGGATAATAATAAAGTTCTATCTTGTTCAACAATATTTTTAAGTTTGTGTCTAGCAGAATCAAATAGCTTAGATGGCTTTTAAGTCAATGTATACATACTAGAAATCAATAAGTATGTATCAACATGTGATTAAATACAATGATTATCCAAGTGAGGGCACTTGTATAGCCATATTTAGAAATTAACGAACAGAATAAATATCTTGATTGTACAATAGTACTGTATTGATAACTAATGATCAGATAATTTAAGAACTTGTATCAATACAAAAGATTGGATAAATAATCGATAATAATAGAGTTAATAATATGGCACAATAATAGTATAATTCTAAAACTTTCTTACTCATGTCCATTGCATAAAGAAAATGCAAAGTTAGGCTACTTGCCTGAGCTGCTGCTTACAATAACGCAACTTAGTTTTATCTTTTATATCACAACCTATCATTAATAAGATCATTTGTTCGATTAGAATAATATTCAATAACACATAGTACTACTATTTGCAGTCAGCACATAACCTAATCACATTGTCAAATAAGTTTAACAATCATTGGATCACAAATAAACACATATCTAGTCCAATTATCTAAGTCTGGATCAATTTCTAAAACTTTTCGGTGTACCGACGGCTTTATCGGGTAGTAATTGAGTCTAAGACTCTATTCTGTTAGTTCAATATTACTCTAGATATTTTAAATATCAGTCGAATTATTTTTCATAGTCTTATAATAATTTTTAAATAATTATTATAATTTATCATGATTTTTCAAACACTAGAATCATTTTTAAATGATTTAAAAATTAAATAATTCTATTATCATTAATATTTAATTAATATTAAATTATTAATGAAACTGTTGCCAAAATATTAAGGTTATTTATAATAACTCAAAATATTTTTAAAATATTTTTATTACCCTTAAATGATTTTTAAAACATTTAAAACTATTTTTAAATAATTACTATTAATATTTAAATATTAATGTATTATTCACCAAAATATTAAAAGTTATTTATTATTACTTGAAATATTTTTAAATCATTTATAACATTTTTACATGATTTTTTAATTCCATAAAACCATTTTTAAACTATTTATTTAATATAATTATTAAATAACTCTAATATCATTTAATATTAAATTATTAATAAAATTTACCTTTAATTATTAAAAGTTATATTTTATAACTTCAAATATTTTTAAACTATTTATTTTTATTTAAAATAATTTTTATAATATTAAAATTATTTTTAATTAATTAATTTAATATAATTATTAAATAAATCTATTATCATTAATATTAAATAATTAATGAAATTTGCTTTAAAATATTAAAAGTTATATTTTATAACTTAAAATATTATTAAATACCTTATTATCATTTAAAATAATTTTTAATTTATTTATTTAATGCATTTATTAAATAAATTAAATATCAATATTATTTAAATAAATACTCATATTTATGGAAAATATGTCAAATTATTAAAAGTTAATTTTTATTACTTAAAATAATTTTTAAAATTATTTTTTTATTTTTCCAGAATTTATTTACTATTTTTAAATGATTTTTGGAAAATAAATTAATTAAAATGAATTAACATGTCGCTATAGCCTTTAGCGACAATATCTGTCGCCTTAGGTGTTCTCGAGTCATCAAGAACATTCATAAGCAGTTTCGGGTTAGCTACTTTGACCAAAGATTAAACACTGATCATGTTGTTTCTAGGCAAGCTAATGATTAGAGGTTGTAGTTCTAATGTCAGACTACATGATCCAACAACAAACATGGCTAACAAGTATAATACCAGAGAGATCTAGGCTCACAAAGTAGCTGTCAGAGCTGTTCTTCATTTCTGGGTTACCCAAAAATGAGGAACAGTTCGACTAGTCATATTTGGGCTTCCATAACTTGTTGCTCGTGTAGTGTTTTCGTGATCTAAACGTTGCAGTGTGTAGACAACATGTACATGAAGAGATCCATTACATAAACCCAACATAACAACAACAGATTTAGCAGATCTATGCCCGTCAACCCATGTCAGACGACATGTTCAAGCGTTTTTTGGGTTACCCAGAAAACAGCTTTCATGATCGTCCGGCTTGGTTTGACCGTTCACTACGATCCACCTTATTGATTTTTAAGTGATCTTAAGGCACAAGAATGTAGTATAAACAACATATTACAACTTAGAAGCAATGAAAAACACAAACAATCACTGACGGATCTGAGCCCAAGAACTTGCTGTCAGGCGTTTCTGGGCAAGTTCTTGACTGCCCAGATTTCGTATGGTCATGGCCGGTCAACGTGGTTTGACCACGAATAATTAACAATTTGTTCATGTTATGACCTTGATTAAAGTCCCAGATCAAAGATCTCATATCATACTACAAGATCAAACCTTTAAACAACAAAAACACATAACATACAAAGATCTATAAGCCCTGACATTCGATTGTCAGACACTAATTCCAGTTTTTCCAGATTTTGAAAAATGACAAATCCGAGCCTATAGATGTTATGGATCCAACATCTATCAACCCAGATCATCAATATACACTACATACAACATGTTTAACACACAAAAAACTAACATCTAACATAGGATCAAAGGTCAGATTTCGTTTAGGGTTTATACCTTCTATGAACAAATTTTTGATTCTGGGCTACTGATATGTTAATGGAAATCGTGGGGCTTGATTTTGTGACTGATATGCCTTAGGATTTCGTAAGTTTGAGAGAGAGAGGGTCTAGGATAAGTGCATGTGTACAAATGAGCAAAGTTAGTAACATTTCTCTCTCTTGATCTTATATATGACTTGTATGCAATGTGTGTGACTGGTGGGTTGGCTGAGTTGTTGAGTTTGTAGCACATGGCTAAGCTTAGGGTTGGCCAACAACTACATATCTTAGCTAGATTTGCAAGTTTCCTAATATAAAATGCAAAATGGGCAAAAATGTCTTTTGACTAGCAATTTTAATGGCACACTTGTAAACTTTGCAAACTCTTAGGGTTTGACCCTTAGGTTTGACACAAAGAAATTGTAGGATTTCCAATTAGGGTTTAAAAATAAAAATAAAATAAAAATATTAGTTTCTTAAAAATGTAATTTAGAGTTTACTAATTATAATTAGTTTTCTAATTACATTACTTGAGCATTTAGGGTTTAAGATCCCATAATTAGCATTAAGGCTTACAATTAGCATTTAGGGTTTTATTTTAGCAAATTAAGGTTACTAATTTAGAAATTAGGGTTTCTAACAATTAGGGTTTTTTCAAATATTAACTAGGGTTTTCTCTAATTAATATTAAATCTAACAATACACAACATAAATCATATAAAACCATTACTACATAGTATTAAGCTCATAATTAAGTTTCAAAATAGGGTTTAACAATTTAATATTAAGGTTTTCACATTATATTCCATAATTGACCAACCATTATCAAAATACACATACAGTATATATTCATAGCGTTGAAAAATAATATTATTTTTAATATAATAATATTATTCTTATTCCTTATTCCAAATCCAGAATTAGAGTTTGAATTACATATCTGATTTATCTTTCATACTTTCCATTATTAATTAAGTTATAATAATTAACTTAATTAATCTGAAATAAATTCATATAACAAAATATTTATTATAATAATTTTATAATTATTTCATATATTATTTAAATAATATAATAATCATATTTTCATGAAAAATAAATACTAAAATCATTTCTACTATAAAATTAATTACTATAAAAATATAGTTTATAATGATTTATAATTCTAACAATTTTTTTTATTTGTAATTATTCTGGTAATAAATAAATTTTTATTTATCACAAATACACATACACATTATCTGGCACATATTTCCACCTTTATATTAAAAAAAATTTATATGCAAAATTTCTTATTTATTTATATATAAAATATCGGGTTATTACAGTGATTGTCCCCCAGTTTCTAAAGCTTCAAGTCTTTTTAAGTACACCAGCTAACTTAGCTTCGGTAGCAATTGAATTGTCAATTCTATGAACACCCCTAGATGAACTAGGTTTTCGGTCTCTCGGGTGGTTTTCCATTGCATGATTTTTTCTGCTAAGTCTTCTAAAAACTCTCAAGCATTTTCCTCATCATTATTCAGAAAATCTCCTTGACACATTGACTCTAACATTGTCGTAGTAGAATAGTCTAAACCTTCGTATGCAATTTGACACAATATCGATTTCTCAATTCCATGGTGTGGCACTGGGATAATAAATTTTTAATCCATCAAAATATTTCCAGAAGGACTCTTTTTCAAGTTGACAAAATTGATGAACAATTTTATTATTTGGAAAATATTTTTGTAGAAATGTAACAACAAATCCCTCTCAGGTTGATATGAAATTATTTGGTAGGCTATATAACCACTTTTTAGCATTATTTTTTAAAGCAAATGTGATAAATCTTAGCTTAATTGAGTCAGCAGACAATTATTCAATTTTCATTAAGACACAAACTTCCTCAAATTCCTGAATAAATAAATATGCATCTTCTATACCCATGAACCTAGGTAACATATTTATAAAATGTGGTTTAAGTTCAAAATTATTACCAGTTACTGGTGGTAGACTGATACATGAAGGTTCGATAGAGCGGGAAAGATAACATCGATCCCTCAAAGAAACAATTTGTGCACCCTCCATTTTTCTTAAAGTGAGATCTTTTAAAGTGAAGTCCGAAAAATCAAGTTTTCTCACTAATCGGGATGTTTCATTCCTAATCCACACTTTTTGCATACACTACTTAGCAAATAAGCAGAAGAGCACATGAAAACAAATAAGAAAAAAATAGTAATATATATATATATATATATATATATATATATATATATATATATATATATATTACTTCTAAGGTCAACCTAAATAAAATCTAGACAGCTCCTAACTATTCTATGTTACATCGCAAGGTCCACCAAATTCGAAATTAATCATACCACTAGCTAGGTAAGTGTAAGAAAGGTGGGAGTCTCTCCGTAGATACGGTGACTAATTGAATAACAACACAATCTTTAGGCATTTACCTTTTGAACAACTTGCCTAGACACCAGTAGTTTGATTAATTTAAAATTTAGACTCTTCTAAGAGTTTCTTGTCCTAATTGAGCTCGAGAGTCCTAGGGGCCAATGTCTACTTGATTTTATTAGGTCATGGTTATGCAAAATGCAAATTGGGTTTTGTGGGCCAAGGAAGGGTGGTGAAATCCCCACCTTATCTTGTTACAGGTTGTGCCCTTAATGTTAGATTAAAGATAAAAATGCACAAATAAAAAAAAACTATAAACAAATAAAGTGTTCTAAAACTATGTGAATTACGAAAGAAGGAGAAATTTTGACGTACTTCAATCCTCCAGTAATAACCACAATTTATATTTGACAAAAAAAACCTAACAGAATGTGCTCTACATGAGTGAATGAATGAATGAATGCGGCAAATAAAAAAAATTAATAATAAATAAAAACTAAACTACTATTTTTTTTATATATATTTTTAAAAAAAATATAGAGATACGAAGTACCGAAGAAAGCGCAACAACAAAATATTTATCTTTTCGCTCATTCGATCCGCTTTAATAATCCTGGGGAAAAAAATTAGAATTAAAACTAATTCGAATAAATAAAAATTAAGGAATAAATAATTAATTCTAGTATCCAGCAACGGTGCTAAAAACTTGATGTGTTAAAATTATGCACTGCAAGTGTACAGTGTCTATTATAGATTTGGCAAGTGCAGGTCGTGTGACGCCCCCAAATCTATACACCCACAGTATCCGATCTGGTGTTCATAACTAACCAATTAATATAACGCCCCCAAATCTATACACCAGCGGTATCAGATTTGGTGCTCATATCTAACTGATTAACTATAAATAATCGACAAGATATAATTCCTATCTATCCAAGGTTCACAGTATCCCATAACAGATAACAGTTCTCGTTAGAACTATTGCTGTGTTTGGATACCATCACTTGGATGTATAGACTGTATTTTACGAATATCTTATCATCAATAGTATCTATCTATCCGAAATCCAGAGTATCAACAATAACATAATCAGTCCATATTACCAATACCCTCACTCAGATGTATAGTTTATATTTTATGAATAACTCTTTCATATCAATAGTACCTATCTATCTAAGATCTAGAGTATCAGTAATAACATGAACAATCCATATTGCCAATACCCTCACTTAGATGTATAGTTCTCAAGGATCAATAATTCTAATAACACATCTAAGAATGTAAATGGAACACGGTTAAGAAAATAAAAGATGATATTATATCTTATATAAAAGGTTCGATTACATGGTTCTTAATATAGTGTTCTTTATTACAACAATCTTACAAGACTCACATTATACTAGATAAAATTTAAAATCTAATTTAAACATGGCCTCTTCCTATTGTTGGTTCCAGACGTTCTGGGATTACCATCTAATACTGCAAAGGAAATGATTTGCAAGAATGAGCTATGACATGCTCAGCAAGTTTATATTTATAAACACAATGTTGGATTTGAAGAACGACAGTTAAATAATTTTACTCAACTGAGTGTTGATTACCCTTTTCTAGAATTTTTATATATCAACCATTTCTTTCAGTCACAAAAACTTAGAAATCTCATTTGGTTTGGATATGAGATAGGGGATCAGTCTATTCAATACCCTAAGAGTATGCATATCATCCTAATCGTGCCCACATGCACACAGTGTCAATTTGTCGACACAATATAAGTCTCCTCAAGGAAGATTTTAACTAAGTATAAAATCTCTTATCAAAATAATTTGGTTTGACACAACAGTTTATGCTTAATAAATAATAGTTCAATATCACATGAATAAGTAATTTATTTCTTAGTTATGCTGAAGCAATAGCAATATATAACTTCACAATAATCGGTAACAAATTGGTTCGTTATAAGATATCAAAAAGAACATAAGATAAAAATCTTGCTCAAAGTAAAGTAGGGTTCAAGAGAACTTGTGTAAAATAACTAGATAGGTTATAAGACTTTCATGAGCGAAGAACGTCTATATAATGCTACTAGAAGTGTTTAAGATACCTAAATATGTTCAAACATATTTATATAACGCATTAGTATTGATAACAATACTTATCAACTCAAACTATTCAAGTTCGGTATAAGTTCGACATGATTTCGGTGTCCTAAAACATTACCAGATATTTAATAAGCTAATATATTGGTTAAACTTTAATTATAAGCCTTATTATAATTTTAGATAATTTATTTATCATTTATAATAATTTCTAGAGCTTATAATAATTTTTAGATATTTAATTATCCATTAATATAATTTTTATTATTTTTAAATAATTAATATTCACTTAGAATATTATTTAAAACCTTATTATTTTTTTTAAATAATTTATAACCATTTAACATGATTTTTAAATCATTAATATGATTTTTAAATCATGAATATGATTTTTGAATAATTAATTATCATTTATAACTGATTTATCTATTTAAATTATAATAACTTAATTATTAATAATATTTAAATAAATAAAATATTTATTTAATTTATGCCAAAATATTAAAAGTTAATTATTATAACTTGAAATAATTTTTAAAACTAATTTTATAATTATTTATAATATTTATTAATTATTTCTATTTACTTTTTTATTTTATTGTATTACTGTCTATCGCTAAAAGGCTATAGCGACAAAAAGTGTGGCTATAGATGTTTTTCAGCCCTGAAAAATAGCCTTGGTCAATGTCTAGGGGGTATTTTGACCAAACTTAAATTCTTTGCTAGTTATGATTTTGGATTTTTAAGTGTTTCAATAGTGCAGTGTTTATGTAATACTACAACCTAAAACTAAGTTTGGATTCTAGTCATAATATCAAGAAGTTATTAAGGTTCAAAATGACTATCAGAGCTGTTCTTGGATTTCTAGGTAACCTAGAACAGTGGTCAATGCATGTCAACGACTTTGTGGTTCAAATATCTTTTAATCCGTGTATTATATATGTGTTTTGATTGATGTAGTTTATAGTCTATATACCAAAGTACAAAAATGAAACACTTGTTTGGACTGAGTAAGATCTTAAGGTATAGATCTAGATTGGTCAAAGTACAGCCAAATGTTGTTCTTGCTGTTCTTCATGTTTTTGGGTTTTCCAGAAAATGCAGTCATGAACGGTCAATGATATTTGATCATTAATTCTAGTAAACCTATGTATTAAACATGAATTTGAGTGTTGTAGATGTATAATATACATGTAAAGATATAATTATATAACACTTAGATAGTCTTACAACATACAGAATCTAAATTTGAAGCCAGTCAAACAACCCTGTTCAAGCTGTTCTTGAGGTTTCTGGGTAACCTAGAATCCAGAACTTCGTGATCAGTCAATGACCTTTGACCACTTATATCTTTCAGCATGCTAATCCAATGGACCTGATTCTTTTTTCGCGTATAACTTGGATTGTCTCGGTAGTTTGTTGGATTATCTCGGGTCCTAACATTTGTCTTTCCCCGACTTCATCCCAACACAAAGGTGTTCTACACTTTCTACCATATAAGACTTCATAAGGTGGCATACCTATGCTAGCATGATAACTATTGTTGTAGGCAAATTCTACCAAAGGTAACTGATCCTCCTAACTTCCTTTGAAGTCCATGATACAGGTTCTCAACATATCCTCTAGTGTTTGAATGGTTCTCTCATTCTGCCCATCTGTTTGTGGGTGATATGCTGTACTTAACCTTAATTGAGTTCCTAAGTGTTTTTAAAGACTTCCCCAAAAATTTAAAGTGAATCGTGGATCTCGGTCTGACACTATAGAAACAGCTACTCCTTGCCTAGAGATAATTTCATTAATGTATAACTTGGCAAGTTGGTCTAGGTTATGAGTAACCTTGATAGGTAAGAAATGAGCTGATTTGGTAAGTCAGTCAACTATTATTACCTAAATGGCATTGTGGCCCTTCTGTGTAGCAGGAAGGCCTACCACGAAGTCCATTGTTATGTGTTCCCACTTCCACTCAGGAATTGGTATGGGCTGTAGTAAACCACTCGACTTTTGATGTTCAGCCTTAACCCTTTGACACGTGAGACATTTGCTTACCCATTCCACTATTTCCCTTTTCATATTTGACCGCCAGAAATGTGGTCTTAAGTCTTAGTACATTTTTGTACTTCTTGGGTGTATAGGAAACTTAGAATTATGGGTTTCATTTAAGATTTCATCTTTAATTTTTGATCTAACGGAACCCAAATTCTATCTTCATATCTCAGTACTCCATCCTTGTCTATTCTGAATTTGATAATTTTTATATGAGTTATATTAGATTTACATTTTTGACACTCATCATCTTTTCTCTGCATCTCTTTGATTCTATCTAGCAGAGTTAAAACACCTTCTAGAATGAAAAACTTTTGGGTAAAGGTAGTTGGAACTCTCACCTCAATCTTAAGTTTTTCAAATTCTTTTATCAATACCTCATTGTTTGTTATTACGTTTAATTTCTCTTGGTTCTTTCTACTTAACACATCTGTAACTACATTGGCTTTTCCGAGATGATACAAGATTTCACAATCAAAATCCTTTATTAGTTCTAGCCATCTCCTCTGCCTCATATTTAACTCCTTTTGTGTAAAAATATATTTCAGACTTTTGTGATCTGTATATATTTTACACTTCTCCCCGTAAAAGTAATGCCTCCAAATTTTTAGGGCAAATACTGCAACGGCTAACTCAAGGTCATGAGTAGGATACCTCTTCTCATAATCTTTGAGTTGTCATGATGCATAAGCAATCACTTTCCCATGTTACATCAATACACAGCCTAATCCTTTGTGTGATGCATCACTATATACTACAATGCCTCTCGTATCATTTGGTAAGGATAACACTAGAGCCATGCTTAGTCGCTTCTTCACCTCTTGGAAGCTTTCCTCACATTTATCTGTCCAAACGTATTTCACCGTCTTTCGAGTTAAATTGGTTAGAGGGGTTGCTATTTTTGAAAAATCTTATATAAAACGTCGATAATAACCTACTTAACCAAGAAAACTTCTTACTTCTGTTGGAGTTGTTGGTTGTTCCAAATTCACAACCGTTTTGATCTTAGTTAGATATACTGCAATTCCATTCTTGTTAATTACATGACCTAAAAACTAAACTCTTCTCAACCAGAATTCATACTTGGAAAAATTTGCGTAAAGTTGTTCCTTTCGCAATATCTCCAATACGCTTCTCAAATGTTCGGCATGCTCTTCCCGTATTTTTGAATATATCAAAATATCATCGATAAACTGTAACACCCCAGTCCCACATCGAAAGATAGGGGATAAATTTGTCTACATATAAGGAAATAAGTTACTACCAATAGTACCTTTAAGTCATGACCATTTGGGTGAGCCTGTGGTGGGCTAAGATGACCTAAGAAGATACTTTGGGCCAGTGGTTTAAGACCTTATTTTGATAGATTTAATTCGATTCGGACTTGGAATTTGACCTGCGATTTCTTTCGAACTCGGGATTTGACCCGAGTTGTTACATATGGTATCCAAGCTTAGGTTATGATCTTGTAGATTTCCTTTTAGGCTTGACCTGTGAGTTATGGGTAGACCACTGGGTAGTTATAAGAATTTATTATAGAGTTGTATTCCATTTGATTTTCATTCTGCATAAATTTGGCCTTGATTATTTGCTTTGATCTGTTTGTTCTCATCTGTTTGATTTTGTATCATTGATGACTCGTAGGTCTTCGAGAATTGCTGGGAGACAGGGTAACAACGGTAGGAGGGGTCAGAGGCAGCCCCGGGTTAAGGATGTTAACCAGGGTGGAAACGATGGGAATCAGGGTAATGTAACAATAACCCCGGCTATGGTAGCAGCAATAGTGAATGAGGCAGTTACACAGGTTGTGGCACAGGCTATGCAGGGTATTCTGCAGATGCAAGGAAATCATCATGCAAATGGAATGGGGGATGATACAGAGATACCACAACATGAGCAGAATGATCCTCCCGAGGATCAAGTGGTTCAGCCAGTGCAGCCATTATATGTGTTATTGGAGAGGTTCATTAAGCAGAAGCCCAAATCTTTTCGTTTTGCTTAGACTCCAATTCATGCGGAGAAGTGGATCGCCCACTTGGAGAAGATTTTTGATGTGATTGGGTGTTCAGAAAATCAAAAAGTGAGATTAGAAGTTTATAAGTTAGAGGATGATGATCAGCGATGGTGGAAATCGTTGAAGGCTACACAGGGAGATGGGTTTATGGATGCACTCATATGGAGCGGTTTTTGTGACCTTTTTTATCAGCAGTACTTCCCAAACGCTGATAGGGATGCATACATTAGGGAGTTTGTATCCATTTGACAAAAGAAGGATGAGACTATTATCGATTTCATAGCAAGGTTTACTAGATTGGTTGGTTTTGCGGGTTCAATAGCTGGGATAGCTGCACAACAGGCTGAAAAGTTCAAATGGGCTTTGAAATATGAGTATCAGAGATCGATCATCCACACCATATTTATAGATGTATCACAGGTGGATAATGAAGCTAAGAGTGTGGAAATGGAGCACTAGGACTTTTGAGCTTCCAAATTAGAAGGGAGTCGAAAGAGAGAGAGAGAGATGATAAGTAAGGGCAAGGAATGGGGTAGTTTGGCAGGAATCAGAATAGAAGGCAGCATAATTGGAATGAGCCTCTATCGAGTCATCGATTTAATCCTCGAAGGGATGTTACTTACCCAATGCAGCAGGGAAATCATGAAGGTCAGCAACAGGATCAGTGGCAAGCTGGAGGGCAGTATCAAAATAGGGGATTTCAACGTAACAAGGGTTTCCAGTAAAATCAGAATCAGGGTCAGCATCGATAACAAGGTCAGATTCAGGGGCGGTATCCAAGACCAGCAAGTGGGGGCAATCCTAACCTGTGGCCACTTCCACCTGGTCCATGTCCTACTTGTGGTGAGTATCATACTGGTATGGCGTACTATAGAGAGACATGAGCTTGTTTCTTATGTGGACAAATTGTACATAAAGCAAGGGACTATACAGTTCAGCGCGGTAATGGGGGAGGAGGTAATGTCGGTAATGGTGGTCAGCGCAACACCGGTGGAAGAGTATTTGCAATAACAACTAACAGGCGGCTCAAGCACCAGGTACTATTTCAGGCATCCTTCTTGTAGGAAATCGTGAGGCATCGATTTTGTTTGACATTGGATCTGTACACTCTATTGTTGCACTTTCATTTGTTCGTCATCTTGGAGCATCTTCTCATATATTAGATCCTCATTTATCTATTACTACCCCGATGGGGAATTCTGTGATTATTTTTGAGCAATTTCACGAGTGTCCTTTGAAGTTAGGGAGGAGGGTGTATGCAGCTAACTTACTTCCGATGGTGATGCATGATTTCAATATCATCTTGGGTATGGATTGGCTGAGTAACCATTGAACCACTATTAATTGTCGGGCGAGGAAGGTTATTTTTGGAACCTTAGAGGCTCCAAAATTCGAGTTTCAATGTTCCAAGCCGAATGGTGTTGTAAAGTTGATCTTAGCTTTGAAGGCGGAAAAAATGATTGCTAAGGGACATGATTGTTATTTGGCTTATGTGAAGGATATCTTGAGGGATGAGCTCCAACTTGAAGACTATCCAGTTGTGCGAGAATTTCCTGAGGTATTTCCTAAGGATCTGCCAGGATTGCCACTGCTAAGGGAATTTGAGCGAACCTATCTCTAAGGCACCCTATAGGATGGCTCCATTAGAGTTACAAGAGTTGAAGGAACAATTGCAGGAGTTATTAGATCGTGGATTCATTAAACCGAGCGTATCTCCATGGGGTGCTCCAGTCTTATTTGTGAAGAAGAAGGACGGATCTATGAGATTATGTATAGAATATAGGGAGCTAAATCGGATCACTATCAGGAACAGCTATCCATTGTCACGGATGGATGACCTTTTTGATCAGCTCCAAAGGGCAAAGTTCTTCTCAAAGATAGATTTGAGGTTGGGGTACCATCAGTTGAGGGTGAGGGAAGAAGACATTCCAAAAATAGCTTTTCGTACTCGGTATGAGCACTATAAGTTTTTGGTGATGTCATTTAGGTTGACTAATGCTCCGGCAGTGTTTATAGATATCATGAATCGAGTTTTTAGCGAGTACTTAGACCAATTTATCATTGTCTTCATTGATGACATTTTGGTGTATTCCAAGTCTAAGGAGGAGCATGAAGAGCATCTTCTTACTATTTTGGGGGTTCTGTAGAAGAATAAGTTATATGTTAAGTTCTCCAAATGCCAATATCTTTGTGTCTACTGAAGGTATTAAAGTGGATCCTGCGAAGGTTGAGGCAATCACTAATTGGCCAAGACCTACCACGGTAACTGAAGTAAGGAGTTTCTTAGGTTTGGCAAGGTACTACAGGCGATCTATGGAAGGTTTCTCTTTGTTAGATTTGCCATTAACTCAGTTGATGAGGAAGGGCACAAAGTTTGTGTGGAATGAGGAACCTGAGAAAAGTTTTGAGGAGCTTAAGAAGAGGCTTGTGTCGGCTCTAGTGCATACATTACCGTCGGGGACAGGAGGTTATCAGATTTACAGTGATGCTTCCAAGAAGGGATTAGGGTGTGTTTTTGATGCAACATGATAAGGTAATTGCTTATGCTTCCAAACAACTTAAACCTTATAAGGTGAATTACCTTACCCATGACTTGGAGTTAGCATCAATTATTTTTTCCCTAAAGATTTGGAGGCACTATCTATATGGAGAGACTTGTGACATTTTCACCGACCACAAGAGCTTTAAATATATTTTTACTCAGAAGGAGCTTAACATTAGGCAGAGGCGTTGGTTGGAGCTTCTCAAGGATTATGATGTCAAGGTTTAGTATCACCCCGGTAAGGCTAATGTGGTTGCAGATGCTCTTAGCCAAAAAAGTTCAGGAAGTGTACCCGCCTTAGTTACACCACCTCAACTCATCTCGGATATGGAACATGTAATACTTGCGAATTTTAAATAAATAATATTAATATTGAGAATAATGATTGTTTGAATATTTATTGGAAAATAAATATATATAGTGATGTCATGAGTTATGGTAATTAATTTAATTGAATAAGCCTATGATAATTGAACAAAGTAGTAGAAGTGATGAGAAGCTTATGCTTATGAAATTATGTCTAGTGTGGAAAAGTGGTGAAATGAGAAAGTTACTAATTAAATTAATGATGAAATGGATGAAATTAATTAGTACTAGTAATGAGTAAATAATTACATAATGTGATAGACTAATTTCTATTCCTTAATTGTCATGAGCAATTGCATGTAAGGTGTAGTCCTATATAATAAGGTTTCTTCATTCAATATAAAATGAGGTGTGACATTGGAATGTGAATAATTATTATATAAAATTATATGATAAAAGTAAGCTTTAAATTATGTAATTTGCTAAGTTGTATGGAAGAGCCTTTTTGTGACATCATGATGTGTGGTGTAGCAATTAAATGTGTATTTTAAACATATGTGAGAAATTAAATAAATATTTACTATTAAATGTTTATTTTAATATTTATGTAGAATTGGAATAGTAAGTTTATGGAAAATCATGGGGTATTGGTACCCAACTAAATTATATTCTAGTCTAATGAAAATATTATTTGGAGTAAATTAATGTACATGGATTATATAATTCTATGTGCTTAATGTATGAGTGGGTGTATATGTATGCACATTTGTGAAAAAATATTAAATAAACCTAAGTATGCTAGTAGTAGTTTGCAATGTTGAGTATTAAGGGTAGTGTCCCAATTTGAGTGTCATCTCTTCATTCATGTGAAACGCAAAAAGGCTAGCTAGCTTGCTTCTTCTTCTCCAAAGCTCATAGCTTCCAAATGATGAAGAGGGGAGTGGGCTAAATAGTGATTAGGATTTGATTTTCCACCAACTCTCCATGAACCATTAGTTTCTTCTTCATTCCTTTGGTTTAATTCATGGAGCAAGGCCCAAATTTGGTCCATGGTTCTTCTATAAATAGAGACCCTCTTCTTCATTCTTCATATTTGAAATTTTGAGAATTTTAGTGAGTGAGTGGTTGAGAAATTGGGAGAAATCAGAAGTTAAGTGTAATACCCGAAAAAAAAAATTATATTCTTAAAACATATTGTTTGGACTTTGTCTTTTATTTGAGTCAAATTTGTTATTTAAATAATTTGGGCTAATAAGTATTAATAAGTGATTGATAAATTAACTTAGTAAAATTGGACTTTTCTTATGTTTGGTTATTTTGGTCAAATTGTATTTACCCATGGATAGAACTTTGTTCTGAATCCATTAACATGTCATTCAATTGGCTTAATCTTCACTATTCGTTCGTGTTTACGTTATT
Source organism: Panax notoginseng (assembly GCA_016801055.1). Taxonomy (NCBI): domain Eukaryota; kingdom Viridiplantae; phylum Streptophyta; class Magnoliopsida; order Apiales; family Araliaceae; genus Panax; species Panax notoginseng. Next base: position 134,330,115 of record CM029013.1, on the reverse strand, counting down.
AACGTTCTTCATTCGTTCGTCCGTAATTCGGTCATCCGAACTCCAAACTCGTTCGTTCTTGAGTCTTCGACTCACATCTTCTACATTCTCTTACATTCTTATGAAACCGTACACGTTCGGGTTCATTTACTAACCTTTCTAATTCTCGTTCTTCTTTTACAAAAATTTCACCATAACTTCGTTATAGCTACGTTTTAATCTGTTCTTCATGAACGTTTCTAACTTTCCTAACCAAGCAATAAGCAACTAACTTATACGCGATGGTTTTAAGCTTTTCCATCAACAACAATTATCCTACGATGGTTTTAAACTTGTCCATCAACAACAATTATCCTACGATGGTTTTAAATTTGTCCATCAACAACGTTCTTCATGTTCTTCGTTCGTTCTTCGTTTTAATCGATATTTTGGATTACGATTCTACTTTATCTTGAAACTTAAATTCTGGACAATCCGATTTTCCGAGTTGTCACAAAATCTGTCCATTGATCCCATGGTAGATGTTATTTTTTTGTGTTAAACATGTTAGATATAATGTATAATGATGATCTGGGTTGCTAGATGTTATATCCATAACATCTAGAGGCTCGGATTTGAGATTCTACAAAATCTGGAAAAAATGTTCTTGGTGGTCTGACAATGAATGTCAGGCCTTATATCTCTGTGATCTTTAATGTGTTTTGTGTTTTGGAAGTTGGTAGTTGTAGTCTGATATGTGGTCTTGGATCTGAGCTTGAAATCAGACTTAGATCTGGTCTAGGTTGCAAGTTATTAATGGTCAAAGTCAGTTGACCGACCATAACCGGGCCATTTCTGGGCAGCCCAAAAACCATGAACTAGCGTCTGACAAGTTTTTGTTGGCCTTAGATCTGTCAGTATGTTAATTTTTTTGGTTTGATTGTTGTGTCTAAGTTGTAGTCTGGTATATAAACTCCATGTTTATGCCTTAAAAACTCTTTAATATTAAACGAGTCGATGGTAGTGATTGGTCAAAGTGGTACAGAAGCTCACGAATTCGTTTTCTAGAAATTCCAGAAAACTTCAACAACGTGTTTCTGACAGCAGTTTGACCGGATTTTTTATGCTTGATATGTTGTTGTTGTTATGATTTTATGAAATAGATCTCTTGTCCTACATGTTGACTACACACTGAAACTTTTAGATCACAAAAACATTGCATGGATTACAAGATATAGAAGCCTAAAGGTGGACAGTCGAACTGTTCTTCATTTCTGGGTAACCCAGAAATGAAGAACAGGTCTGACAGCCACTTTAGAGGCTCAGATCTCTTTGGTTATGCAGTGTATGAACATGTTTGTTGTTGGATAATGTAGTCCTACACTAGCACTACACGATCTGATTAATAGAATGCCCAGAAACACATTACACACTGACTTACACTTGGTCAAACCTAGCATCCTGGGCACTGACATGGTGATCTGGGTTTGCCTAAAGAACACGAAGAACACCTATAGCGACGGTTTTGTCACTATAGGTGGTCTTTAGCGACAGTTTCTATATAAAAATTATATTTTTATTAAATAATTATAGAAAATTAATTTTTAATTATTAAAAATACAAAATAAATTATTAAAAATTATTTTAAATTTTGAAAATTAGTTTTTAATTATTTTGAATATATTTCATAAATATTTAATATTTTTTGAATATTAAAGATATTTAATTTAATTAATTATAATATTAAATAAATTATTTAAAAATGATTTTAATACATGAAATATTATTTAAAATTATATTATGTTATAAGAAAATATTTTAAGTTATTTTCAATGACTTTTAATATTTTGTGATGAAATTCATTAATAAATTAATATTAATGATAATTAAGTTATTTACTAAATAAATCAATTAAAAATGATTTTATTATATTAAAAATTATTTTAAATATATAATAAAGAATTTAAAAATATTTTAAGTTATAAAATATAACTTTCAATATTTAAAGATAAATTTCATTAATTAAGTATTATTAATGATATTAAGGCTATTTAATAATTATATTAAATAAATTAGTTTAAAAAAATTTAATATTAGAAAAATCATTTTAAATGAAAATAAAATGTTTTAAAATATTTTAAGTTATAAAATATAACTTTTAATATTTAAAGAATAATTTCATTAATAATTTAATATTAATGATATTAATTTAATATTAAATGATATTAAATTTATTTAATAATTATATTAAATAAATAATTTAAAAATAATTTTATTAATTTAAAAATCATTTAAAAAGGGTATAAATGAATTAAAAATATTTTAAGTTATAAGTAATGACTTTTAATATTTTGATAAATAAAACATTAATACTTTAATATTAATGATAATTATTTAAGAATGATTTTAAATGTTTTAAAAATCATTTAAGGGTAATATTAATACTTTAAAAGTATTTTGAGTTATTATAAATAACTTTAATATTTTGGCAATAGTTTCATTAATAGTTTAATAGTAATTAAATGTTAATGATAATAGAATTGTTTGATATTTAAATCATTTAATAATGATTCCGATGTTTGAAAATTCATGATAAATTATAATAAATGTTTTAAAATTATATTAAGTCATTTAAAAATAATATGACTGATATTGAGTTATAGAATAGAGTCTTAGACTCGATAAATACCCGATAAAGCCGACAGTAGACCGACATGTTTCAGAAATTGATCTGAACTTAGATAATTTAATTAAATATGTGTTTATTTGTGATTCAATGGTTGTTAAACATATGTGACAATGTGATTAGGTAATGTGCTGACTGCAATAAGCAGTGCTATGTGTTATAATATGTTATTCTAATCAGTAGAATGATCTTATTACTGATAGGTTGTTATATCAAAGATAAAACTAAGTTACGAACCGTAAATAGCGTATTAGGCAAGTATCTTACCTTTATATTTTCTTTATGCAATGGACATGAGTAAGAATATTTTTAAATTATATTATTATTGTACAAATTATTAACCCTATATTATATACGCTCATTGCTTATCAACATGTTAGTATATGGTAATTCAGATATATATTCTGTTCGTTAATTTCTATAAATGGTTATACAAGTGTTCCCACTTGGATAATTATTATATTTATTCACATGTTGATACACCTTTGTCAATTACTCATATATATATATATATATATATATATATATATATATATATATGAATTATAGATTATTGTTGAACAAGATAAAACCTTTGATTTGGAACACAGACAAGTATGAACATCCCTACACGGGAAAACGTTTATGCGCCCAAGGCGGACAGAGTGAACGATACCCTCGTTCTTGCATGTAGTATTGATCAATGTATAGTACAACGAGCTAATCACCCCCGTGCCCGTAAGTTATGACGGTTTGTAGATGAATGCCTGTTTAACCTTTTCGAAAATGAAAATAATGTTCATAGTATGTCACCTTAACCCTAGTTATAGTCATTACGTAGTTTCAAAAATTTGATAGAGAGTTGTTATGTTATTATTATCGGTTCAGATGAGTTCACAACTATTGACTTGTTGTAGAAGGGTAGTACAAAGAAAACATTTAAACTCTTTTAGCTTATATATATATATATATATATATATATATATATATATATATATATAATTGCTATTATTTGTTGGGCACTCAAATGCTCATCCTTGCTTAATTTAAATGTTTTCAGCTAAGTGTGAACAACCAGAGAGCTCTGCTAACAACAAAGGAAAGGGAAAGGTTGTTGAATGAACGCAAATTCTATTGTTATGTAATAGTTGACTTTATTAAGACAAGTATGATTTATATTATCTATCATGGGTTGTAATAAATGTTTAAAGGTTACGTACTTAGGATTCAGACTTTGATAAATATGTAAATTAAGTTGATCTTTATATTATTGTTATTATTATTAGTATTATTCCACTCATAGAAATGGTATCGTGAAGCATCGAGTTCGAGTTTCAAGTACCCGAATTTGGGGGCTTTAAATGTTGGTATCAGAGCTTTAGGGTTAGAAACCTTAGGTGAGATAGACCTTAGGCTATAACCTTAAAATAGAGAGAAACGTTGAAAATATAAATAACTCATATAGAGTTTAAAAAGAGATGAATTGAATAAATTCATCGTCAAACAAAATAAAAGATAACTTATATAAAACTATTATTTGCTGTGTGTGTATATTATATGGTAATCAGGATAATTTATGTGTGTAGATGTCTGGTGGAAAAGGCTTGTTATATGCTTATAGCATGAAGAAGGATCAAACACATACACCCGAGTTGATATCAAGCCAATAGCTGAAATAGAGGCTCACAATGAAAATAACTCGGATGATGTGGTTATTGTAGAAAATGTAATACCAGATCCGGAGATGGTAGAGCTGACAGATAGTGATTCGGACACTAAAGTTAAAGCTGATCAAGCATCAACGGAGGTGCAGGATCTGAGGAACAAGGTTTCTTCTTTAGAAAGGCTGTGGGAGATAGAGAAGCTACTAAATAATCAATTGCGTCAAGCGTTAATAGAAACAATGGAAGAACAAGATAAGCTTAAAATCCAAATTGATCAGATAGGAGCTACAGGCAACACATCGTGTGTAGCTCCGAGCAAGAAGGGAAAAAGAAATATAGAAGACCAGGACTTAGGAAAATTCGATAAGAAGAAAGGGAAAAGAATATGTTATCTTTGTGGTTATGAAGGACATACTACTCTGTATTGTCCCGACTACAAACCAGGTGCATGTTTTATCTGTGGGATAGAAGATCATCAGGCAAAGAGTTGTTCAAGAAAAAGGTGTAATAAATAGGTAGTATAGGTTCTGTGGTGTAGGTGTGTTTAATGTAATATATAGGATAAGTAGGTCTGTGTAAGTTAATGTTCCCAACTTTTGTATTAATCGAGTTTGTAAATCCCAACTTTTGTAGTCACAGAGGGATAACTGATGTTTAAAGCATTATGTGCTATGCTATGTAAAGCATTCGTTGAATGAATATGAATCTAAGTTTAAGTAATGAAATGAGTTTAATATATTAAACTTATATGATAAGGTTTAGAATATAAGTTAAATTTATGATTTTTACTTAACTAGATAATGCCGCCAAGACGTCGAACTCGAAATCAAAGGGCAGAAGAATCTGTCAATAACGTTGAGGGATAACAACAAGCAGACCCGATGCAGCATTTTTCAAACATGGTAGCATAAGCTATGCAACAGGGAATACCAGCTTCAGGGAACCAGCTGGACAACCGCTTAGCAAACTTCAAAGATTTTAAGGCTGTAGGACCGCCGAAATTCAGAGGTACAACTGACCCTATGGAAGCCCAGACTTGGGTTAAAGAAATTGAAAAAGCATTCGTGATAGCTAGGGTAGCTGAGGGCCAGAAGACTGTTTTTACCACTTACATGATGAAGGGTGAGGCAAACTTTTGGTGGGAAGCAAATCAGGCGAGGGCAGGAGCAGGTGTAGTTACTTGGGATAGGTTCAAAACTTAATTTTTCAAAAACTATTTTTCATCTAGTATGCAAGCTAGAATGGAGATTAAATTTTTAGAGTTGAAGCAGGAGAATATGACGGCGTCAGAATACGCCGCTAGGTTTAATGAGTTAGCTAGGTTTGCCCCGCATCAAGTTGATACGGAGGCTAGAAAAGCGAGAAGGTTTGAGCTGGGATTGAAACCCTGGCTCTACAACAAGGTGAAAGTGTTGCAGATCCCTACATTTGCAGCACTCATGGAGAAGGCGATTATTGCTGAGGAGGGAAGTGAGGCTATGAGCCTCTACAACAAGGAGAGGAAGAATAAGGGTAAGGTTGAAGGAGCTGGGAAGGTGGAAATTAATAGTGGGAGTAGGAGTGGAGATGGAAAGAGGAAGGTGAATAACTTTGGGAATGTTCAGATCAAGCAGGAAGGAGTTAAGAAGTCAGCCGTACAGTGTAAGACGTGCGGGAAGAACCATTCAGGGGATTGTTTGAAAGGAAAGTTTGTTTGTTATAAGTGCGGGCAGGAAGGCCATATCTCTCCTAACTGCCCCAATCCTAGAATGAACAGTGGATGTTTTCTGTGCGGATCGACTGAGCACAAGGTGAAAGATTGTCCGAAGAGGAGGGCGGAGGCAGGTAGTGTGAATACTAGCACTGGTAGCGGGACTTTAGCAATCACGGGACCTACGTCATAGAGCAAGCCAACAAAATCAACAGCAAGGGTCTACAACATGACTATCCAGGATACGGTGACAGTTGGCAACGGAACTCCAGGTATTATTCATACAACTTTTATTTTATTATACATGATTTTCCTATCTATAGTAAATTATTTTATCAAGAAATTTTGAGGGAGGAATTTGAGTTCTTTAAGAAATCAAATTTTTGTTTAATCAGAAGGACAAGCTTTATGTGAATAGTTAAAGATCAGTTCGATCAAATTATGATCGAGATCTACTTGTAATGATTGTGTATGCTATGTACCCTTGTATGTATAGGTTTTAAAACGGTGATTCCGGGGACAGAATCTTTATAAGGGAGGGTGAATGTAACAACCCGATATTTTCTATATAAATAAATTAGAAATTTTGCGTATAAATTTTTTTTTTTTAAAGATGAGGATTTGTACAAGATAATGTGTATATGTAATTATGTGATAAATAAAAATATATTTATTACATGAATATTTACAAATAATTTTATTTTAAAATTATTAATTATTATTAAGTATATTCTTATAATAATTAATATGGTAGAAAGGTTTTTATTAATTATTTTCCATGAAAATATAATCATATATTATTTAAATAATATACGGAGTGATTTTTAGAATAATTATAATAATTATTTTATTATATGAATTTTAGTACAGATTATTAAGTTAACTATTTTACCTTAATTATTAAGGTTAAATATAAGAGAATAAATCAGATATGGAATCCAAACCCTATTTTTGGATTTTTATCAAGGAAAGAGAATAATAATATAATATTAATTATATTTTGATTTTTCAGTACTATAACTATGTACTGTATGTACGTATTGAGGATGATTGGTCAATTATGGTGTTTAATGTGAAAACCCTAGTTTTACTATGGGAAACCCTAATTTAAAAATCAATTATGAGTTTAAGACTGTAATATAACTGTGTTATATGATTTATGTTGTGTATTAAATGATTAATTAGGTAAACCCTAATTAAAGTCTAGAAACCCTAAATAATTTTTAAAAAACCCTAAGTTATTAAATACCCTAATATTAAACCCTAATTTGAAACTCAAATTAGAGTTCAAGATTGATTGATGATTGTGTTAATAAAATTAATTAACAAGTATTAGAATTACAATTGTTAATTATGGAAACCCTAAATTTTTTTAAACCTTAATTACTAACCTAGAACCCTAATTATCAAAGTTGTAAACCCTAATTGCTATTTTAGCAATGTTAATTATAATGAGTGATATTAAACCCTAATGTTCCTGTATAAAGTGATTAGAAAATTAATTTAATTAAGAAAACCCTAATTTCAAAATTTTAGAAAACTAAAATTTATTTAATTTTTTTTGTGCAAACCCTAAATTGGAAATCCTATAATTGATTTGTGCTAAATCTTAGGGTTAAACCCTAAGGGTCAAACCCTAAGGGTTTGCAAAATGACAAAATGGCCATTAAAATCACAAGTAAAAAGACTATATTGCCCTTGCATTATTAAAGCTAAAGACTTAGATTTTGACCTAGGAAGTGTTGTTGGCCAACCCTATACAAACCCATGTGATAAATCTCAGAAAAATCAACATATATCAGCCATTATATCATACAATTAAGTTCATTGCATCCAACTTCTATATAAGATCAAGGAGAGAGAAAATGTCATTTATTAACTCATTTTGTGCACAACACTCAACCTAACTCTCTCAAACCCCACACCTCCAAAAATTGTTGCTAGATCAGTCCCCAAGACCAGCCCCACGAACAACCACATCAAACTCAGAAGCTAGAAACAAGAATTGATCATAGAAGGTATAAACTAGCCCTAAAAATCTGTCCATTGATCCCATGTTAGATGTTATTTTTTTGTGTTAAACATGTTAGATATAATGTATAATGATGATCTGGGTTGCTAGATGTTAGATCCATAACATCTAGAGGCTCGGATTTGAGATTCTACAAAATCTGGAAAAAATGTTCTTGGTGGTCTGATAATGAATGTCAGGCCTTATATCTCTGTGATCTTTAATGTGTTTTGTGTTTTGGAAGTTGGTAGTTGTAGTCTGATATGTGGTCTTGGATCTGAGCTTGAAATTAAGCTTAGATCTGGTCTACGTTGCAAGTTATTGATGGTCAAAGTCGGTTGACCGACCATGACCGGGCCATTTCTGGGAAGCCTAGAAACCATGAACTAGCGTCTGACAAGTTTTTGTTGGCCTTGGATCTGTCAGTATGTTAATTTTTTTGGTTTGATTGTTGTGTCTAAGTTGTAGTCTGGTATATAAACTCCATGTTTATGGCTTAAAAACTTAATATTAAACGAGTCGATGGTAGTGATTGATCAAAGTGGTACAGAAGCTCACGAATTCGTTTTCTGGAAATTCCAGAAAACTTCAACAACGTGTTTCTGATAGCAGTTTGACCGGATTTTTTATGCTTGATATTTTGTTGTTGTTATGATTTTATGAAATAGATCTCTTGTCCTACATGTTGACTACACACTGAAACTTTTAGATCACAAAAACATTGCATGGATTACAAGATATAGAAGCCTAAAGGTGGACAATCGAACTGTTCTTCATTTCTGGGTAACCCAGAAATGAAGAACAGGTCTGACAGCCACTTTAGAGGCTCAGATCTCTTTGGTTATGCAGTGTATGAACATGTTTGTTGTTGGATAATGTAGTCCTACACTAGCACTACACGATCTGATTAATAGAATGCCCAGAAACACATTACACACTGACTTACACTTGGTCAAACCTAGCATCCTGGGCACTGACATGGTGATCTGGGTTTGCCTAAAGAACACGAATAACACCTATAGCGACGGTTTTGTCACTATAGGTGGTCTTTAGCGACAGTTTCTATATAAAAATTATATTTTTATTAAATAATTATAGAAAATTAATTTTTAATTATTAAAAATATAAATTAAATTATTAAAAATTATTTTAAATTCCAAAAATTAGTTTTTAATTATTTTGAATATATTTCATAAATATTTAATATTTTTGGAATATTAAAGGTATTTAATTTATTTTATTATAATATTAAATAAATTATTTAAAAATGATTTTAATACATGAAAAATTATTTAAAATTATATTATGTTATAAGAAAATATTTTAAGTTATTTTTAATGACTTTTAATATTTTGTGATGAAATTCATTAATAAATTAATATTAATGATAATTAAGTTATTTACTAAATAAATTAAATAAATCAATTAAAAATGATTTTATTATATTAAAAATCATTTTAAATATATAATAAAGAATTTAAAAATATTTTAAGTTATAAAATATAACTTTCAATATTTAAAGATAAATTTCATTAATTAAGTATTATTAATGATATTAAGGCTATTTAATAATTATATTAAATAAATTAGTTTAAAAAAATTTAATATTAGAAAAATTATTTTAAATGAAAATAAAATGTTTTAAAATATTTTAAGTTATAAAATATAACTTTTAATATTTAAAGAATAATTTCATTAATAATTTAATATTAATGATATTAATTTAATATTAAATGATATTAAATTTATTTAATAATTATATTAAAGAAATACTTTAAAAATGATTTTATTAATTTAAAAATCATTTAAAAAGGGTATAAATGAATTAAAAATATTTTAAGTTATAAATAATGACTTTTAATATTTTGATAAATAAAATATTAATAGTTTAATATTAATGGTAATTATTTAATAATGATTTTAAATGTTTTAAAAATTATTTAAGGGTAATATTAATAGTTTAAAAGTATTTTGAATTATTATAAATAACTTCAATATTTTGGCAATGGTTTCATTAATAGTTTAATAGTAATTAAATGTTGATGATAATAGAATTGTTTGATATTTAAATCATTTAATAATGATTCCGATGTTTGAAAATTCATGATAAATTATAATAAATGTTTTAAAATTATATTAGGTCATTTAAAAATAATATGACTGATATTGAGTTCCAGAATAGAGTCTTAGAATCAATAAATACCCGATAAAGCCGTCGGTAGACCGACATGTTTTAGAAATTAATCTGGACTTAGATAATTTAATTAAATATGTGTTTATTTGTGATTCAATGGTTGTTAAACATATGTGACAATGTGATTAGGTAATGTACTGACTGCAATAAGCAATGCTATGTGTTATACTATGTTATTCTAATCAGTAGAATGATCTTATTACTGATAGGTTATTATATCAAAGATAAAACTAAGTTACGAACCGTAAGCAGCGTATCAGGCAATTATCTTACCTTTGTATTTTCTTTATGCAATGGACATGAGTAAGAATATTTTTAAATTATATTATTATTGTACAAATTATTAACCCTATATTATATACGCTCATTGCTTATCAACATGTTAGTATATTGTAATTCAAATATATATTCTGTTCGTTAATTTTTATAAATAGTTATACAAGTGTTCCCACTTGGATAATCATTGTATTTAATCACATGTTGATACACCTTTGTCAATTACCCATATATATATATATATATATATATATATATATATATATATTGAATTATAGATTATTGTTGAACTAGATAAAACCTTTGATTTGAAACTCAAACAAGTATGAACATCCCTACACGAGAAAACTTTTATGCGCCCAAGGCGGACAGAGTGAACGATACCCTCGTCCTTGCATGTAATATTGATCAATGTAGGGTACAACGGGCTAATCACCCCCGTGCCCGTAAGTTATTACGGTTTACAGATGAATGCCTGTTTAACCTTTTCGAAAATAAAAATAATGTTCATAGTATGTCACCTTAACCCTAGTTATAGTCATTACGTAGTTTCAAAAATTTGATAGAGAGTTGTTATGTTATTATTATCGGTTCAGATTACTTCATAACTATTGACTTGTTGTAGAAGGGTAGTACAAAAAAAATATTTAAACTCTTTCAGCTTATATATATATATATATATATATATATATATATATATATATATATATATATATATAATTGCTATTATTTGTTGGGCACTCAAATGCTCATCCTTGCTTAATTTAAATATTTTCAGCTAAGTGTGAACAACCAGAGAGCTCTGCTAAGAACAAAGGAAAGGAAAAGGTTGCTGAATGAACGCAAATGCTATTGTTATGTAATAGTTAACTTTATTAAGACAAGTATGATATATATTATCTATCATGGGTTGTAATAAATGTTTAAAGGTTACGTACTTGGGATTCAAACTCTGATAAATATGTAAATTAAGTTGATCTTTATATTATTGTTATTATTATTAGTATTATTCCGCTCATAGAAATGGTATCGTGAAGCACCGAGTTCGGGTTTCAAGTACCCAGATTTGGGGGCTTTACGTTGAACGAAAATAATATTCATACGAATACGAAAAATAATATCTCTTCAGAATATGAAATAAATAATATCCCTTACCATACGAAAAATAACATCCCTTACGAATATAATAAATAATATCCCTTACGACTGTTGAATGAAAATAATATTCCTACGAATATTGAATGAAGATGATATTCCTTACGAATATTGAACGAAGATGATATTCATACGAATATAAAAAATAATATCTCTTCAGAATATGAAATAAATAATACCCATTACCATACAAAAAATAACATCCCTTACGAATACAACAAATAATATCCCTTACCTCAGAAGAAGACTGAATACTTGAATAGTGAAGTAGCAGACTTCTCTTCTTCTTTCTCTCTATAGCTTCTCTCTCTATAATTGCTCTTGTGAGTCTTAGTGAATTGGTGAGAATGAAGGAAGAATGAGATTCTATTTATAGGAAAATATAGTTTCGATAATTGCACGTTTTGGGGCTCAAAATATTACAGTATAATACCTTTATCTTTTCCTTCATTTTTAATTTAGTCCTGCAAGTATTATCAAACTTGCACCACCTCCCCTAATAGTACATCATGTGAATCAATAGTACAATCATGTGAATCAATAGTTCTATTTATGTGAAAAAAATAATTACAGTATAGTACCTTCATATATACCTCTATTTTTAATTTAGTCATGCAAGTATTATTAATCTTGCACCACCTCCCCTAATAGTACATGCATGTGAATCAATAGTACACACATGTGAACAAATAATTATAAGCATGTTAATTAAATGATTAATTAGGTAAACCCTAATTAAAGTCTAGAAACCCTAAATAATTTTTAAAAAACCCTAAGTTATTAAATACCCTAATATTAAACCCTAATTTGAAACTCAAATTAGAGTTCAAGATTGATTGATGATTGTGTTAATATAATTAATTAACAAGTATTAGAATTACAATTGTTAATTATGGAAACCCTAAATTTTTTTAAACCTTAATTACTAACCTAGAACCCTAATTATCAAAGTTGTAAACCCTAATTGCTATTTTAGCAATGTTAATTATAATGAGTGATATTAAACCCTAATGTTCCTGTATAAAGTGATTAGAAAATTAATTTAATTAAGAAAACCCTAATTTCAAAATTTTAGAAAACTAAAATTTATTTAATTTTTTTTGTGCAAACCCTAAATTGGAAATCCTATAATTGATTTGTGCTAAATCTTAGGGTTAAACCCTAAGGGTCAAACCTTAAGGGTTTGCAAAATGACAAAATGGCCATTAAAATCACAAGTAAAAAGACTATATTGCCCTTGCATTATTAAAGCTAAAGACTTAGATTTTGACCTAGGAAGTGTTGTTGGCCAACCCTATACAAACCCATGTGATAAATCTCAGAAAAATCAACATATATCAGCCATTATATCATACAATTAAGTTCATTGCATCCAACTTCTATATAAGATCAAGGAGAGAGAAAATGTCATTTATTAACTCATTTTGTGCACAACACTCAACCTAACTCTCTCAAACCCCACACCTCCAAAAATTGTTGCTAGATCAGTCCCCAAGACCAGCCCCACGAACAACCACATCAAACTCAGAAGCTAGAAACAAGAATTGATCATAGAAGGTATAAACTAGCCCTAAAAATCTGTCCATTGATCCCATGTTAGATGTTATTTTTTTTGTGTTAAACATGTTAGATATAATGTATAATGATGATCTGGGTTGCTAGATGTTAGATCCATAACATCTAGAGGCTCGGATTTGAGATTCTACAAAATCTGGAAAAAATGTTCTTGGTGGTCTGATAATGAATGTCAGGCCTTATATCTCTGTGATCTTTAATGTGTTTTGTGTTTTGGAAGTTGGTAGTTGTAGTCTGATATGTGGTCTTGGATCTGAGCTTGAAATTAAGCTTAGATCTGGTCTACGTTGCAAGTTATTGATGGTCAAAGTCGGTTGACCGACCATGACCGGGCCATTTCTGGGAAGCCTAGAAACCATGAACTAGCGTCTGACAAGTTTTTGTTGGCCTTGGATCTGTCAGTATGTTAATTTTTTTGGTTTGATTGTTGTGTCTAAGTTGTAGTCTGGTATATAAACTCCATGTTTATGGCTTAAAAACTTAATATTAAACGAGTCGATGGTAGTGATTGATCAAAGTGGTACAGAAGCTCACGAATTCGTTTTCTGGAAATTCCAGAAAACTTCAACAACGTGTTTCTGATAGCAGTTTGACCGGATTTTTTATGCTTGATATTTTGTTGTTGTTATGATTTTATGAAATAGATCTCTTGTCCTACATGTTGACTACACACTGAAACTTTTAGATCACAAAAACATTGCATGGATTACAAGATATAGAAGCCTAAAGGTGGACAATCGAACTGTTCTTCATTTCTGGGTAACCCAGAAATGAAGAACAGGTCTGACAGCCACTTTAGAGGCTCAGATCTCTTTGGTTATGCAGTGTATGAACATGTTTGTTGTTGGATAATGTAGTCCTACACTAGCACTACACGATCTGATTAATAGAATGCCCAGAAACACATTACACACTGACTTACACTTGGTCAAACCTAGCATCCTGGGCACTGACATGGTGATCTGGGTTTGCCTAAAGAACACGAATAACACCTATAGCGACGGTTTTGTCACTATAGGTGGTCTTTAGCGACAGTTTCTATATAAAAATTATATTTTTATTAAATAATTATAGAAAATTAATTTTTAATTATTAAAAATATAAATTAAATTATTAAAAATTATTTTAAATTCCAAAAATTAGTTTTTAATTATTTTGAATATATTTCATAAATATTTAATATTTTTGGAATATTAAAGGTATTTAATTTATTTTATTATAATATTAAATAAATTATTTAAAAATGATTTTAATACATGAAAAATTATTTAAAATTATATTATGTTATAAGAAAATATTTTAAGTTATTTTTAATGACTTTTAATATTTTGTGATGAAATTCATTAATAAATTAATATTAATGATAATTAAGTTATTTACTAAATAAATTAAATAAATCAATTAAAAATGATTTTATTATATTAAAAATCATTTTAAATATATAATAAAGAATTTAAAAATATTTTAAGTTATAAAATATAACTTTCAATATTTAAAGATAAATTTCATTAATTAAGTATTATTAATGATATTAAGGCTATTTAATAATTATATTAAATAAATTAGTTTAAAAAAATTTAATATTAGAAAAATTATTTTAAATGAAAATAAAATGTTTTAAAATATTTTAAGTTATAAAATATAACTTTTAATATTTAAAGAATAATTTCATTAATAATTTAATATTAATGATATTAATTTAATATTAAATGATATTAAATTTATTTAATAATTATATTAAAGAAATACTTTAAAAATGATTTTATTAATTTAAAAATCATTTAAAAAGGGTATAAATGAATTAAAAATATTTTAAGTTATAAATAATGACTTTTAATATTTTGATAAATAAAATATTAATAGTTTAATATTAATGGTAATTATTTAATAATGATTTTAAATGTTTTAAAAATTATTTAAGGGTAATATTAATAGTTTAAAAGTATTTTGAATTATTATAAATAACTTCAATATTTTGGCAATGGTTTCATTAATAGTTTAATAGTAATTAAATGTTGATGATAATAGAATTGTTTGATATTTAAATCATTTAATAATGATTCCGATGTTTGAAAATTCATGATAAATTATAATAAATGTTTTAAAATTATATTAGGTCATTTAAAAATAATATGACTGATATTGAGTTCCAGAATAGAGTCTTAGAATCAATAAATACCCGATAAAGCCGTCGGTAGACCGACATGTTTTAGAAATTAATCTGGACTTAGATAATTTAATTAAATATGTGTTTATTTGTGATTCAATGGTTGTTAAACATATGTGACAATGTGATTAGGTAATGTACTGACTGCAATAAGCAATGCTATGTGTTATACTATGTTATTCTAATCAGTAGAATGATCTTATTACTGATAGGTTATTATATCAAAGATAAAACTAAGTTACGAACCGTAAGCAGCGTATCAGGCAATTATCTTACCTTTGTATTTTCTTTATGCAATGGACATGAGTAAGAATATTTTTAAATTATATTATTATTGTACAAATTATTAACCCTATATTATATACGCTCATTGCTTATCAACATGTTAGTATATTGTAATTCAAATATATATTCTGTTCGTTAATTTTTATAAATAGTTATACAAGTGTTCCCACTTGGATAATCATTGTATTTAATCACATGTTGATACACCTTTGTCAATTACCCATATATATATATATATATATATATATATATATATATATTGAATTATAGATTATTGTTGAACTAGATAAAACCTTTGATTTGAAACTCAAACAAGTATGAACATCCCTACACGGGAAAACTTTTATGCGCCCAAGGCGGACAGAGTGAACGATACCCTCGTCCTTGCATGTAATATTGATCAATGTAGGGTACAACGGGCTAATCACCCCCGTGCCCGTAAGTTATTACGGTTTACAGATGAATGCCTGTTTAACCTTTTCGAAAATAAAAATAATGTTCATAGTATGTCACCTTAACCCTAGTTATAGTCATTACGTAGTTTCAAAAATTTGATAGAGAGTTGTTATGTTATTATTATCGGTTCAGATTACTTCATAACTATTGACTTGTTGTAGAAGGGTAGTACAAAAAAAATATTTAAACTCTTTCAGCTTATATATATATATATATATATATATATATATATATATATATATATAATTGCTATTATTTGTTGGGCACTCAAATGCTCATCCTTGCTTAATTTAAATATTTTCAGCTAAGTGTGAACAACCAGAGAGCTCTGCTAAGAACAAAGGAAAGGAAAAGGTTGCTGAATGAACGCAAATGCTATTGTTATGTAATAGTTAACTTTATTAAGACAAGTATGATATATATTATCTATCATGGGTTGTAATAAATGTTTAAAGGTTACGTACTTGGGATTCAAACTCTGATAAATATGTAAATTAAGTTGATCTTTATATTATTGTTATTATTATTAGTATTATTCCGCTCATAGAAATGGTATCGTGAAGCACCGAGTTCGGGTTTCAAGTACCCAGATTTGGGGGCTTTACGTTGAACGAAAATAATATTCATACGAATACGAAAAATAATATCTCTTCAGAATATGAAATAAATAATATCCCTTACCATACGAAAAATAACATCCCTTACGAATATAATAAATAATATCCCTTACGACTGTTGAATGAAAATAATATTCCTACGAATATTGAATGAAGATGATATTCCTTACGAATATTGAACGAAGATGATATTCATACGAATATAAAAAATAATATCTCTTCAGAATATGAAATAAATAATACCCATTACCATACAAAAAATAACATCCCTTACGAATACAACAAATAATATCTCTTACCTCAGAAGAAGACTGAATACTTGAATAGTGAAGTAGCAGACTTCTCTTCTTCTTTCTCTCTATAGCTTCTCTCTCTATAATTGCTCTTGTGAGTCTTAGTGAATTGGTGAGAATGAAGGAAGAATGAGATTCTATTTATAGGAAAATATAGTTTCGATAATTGCACGTTTTGGGGCTCAAAATATTACAGTATAATACCTTTATCTTTTCCTTCATTTTTAATTTAGTCCTGCAAGTATTGTCAAACTTGCACCACCTCCCCTAATAGTACATCATGTGAATCAATAGTACAATCATGTGAATCAATAGTTCTATTTATGTGAAAAAAATAATTACAGTATAGTACCTTCATATATACCTCTATTTTTAATTTAGTCATGCAAGTATTATTAATCTTGCACCACCTCCCCTAATAGTACATGCATGTGAATCAATTGTACACACATGTGAACAAATAATTATAAGCATGTTGATTAATAGCAATTAATTACTCATTTATCCGATTAATTACCCGATTGGTCAAGATAACCTTATCGAAATAAATGTCGATTTTCACTAACACTAATAATTCCAACACAATAGAAATATCAATTTCATCTTTAATCAACACGAACTTATTCATCATTAATATTATAACTCACAATATTTAACAACCAGATCATTCCCAAGAAAGAGGGGGCTTTCCGATAAGGATTTCTCCCTATTGGCGAGCAATTAGGTGACCAAACCTCTCCTCGACAGAACTTTCCAGACATTATCAATATTGTAAATAATAATATGAATAACTTTGTCGTCTCAATTATTGATTTAATAATATAAAATATTGTGACAATAATTGAATAAAACTGAGTGACTTCTCACGTAAGTATCAATAATCAAAGATAATGTACAATACCGTGTGTTACTATGCAACCACGCATATTACTGTACTTTTATCACCGATTATTTTATGATAACTTGCTTACTTTGAAAATTTTTCAAATGTCACCCTTAACTTTAACTTTTTATCAATTTAACCATTAAATAGAATATTAATTATAAGAAAATTGAATACTTTCATTTCATAAAATTCAGGGTCTTACAATAATCGGTCCTCTAGTCAATTTTTGAAAAGTACTTTGCCCCCTTCAACTGATCAAACAAATCGTCTATCCTGGGCAACGGGTACTTGTTCTTATTGGTGACCTTGTTCAACTCTCAATAGTCAATACAAAGTCTTAGCGACCCATCTTTCTTCTTTACGAATAAAACTGGTGCTCCCCACGGTGATACGCTCGGTCGAATGTATCCCTTATCTAACAACTCTTGTAATTGAGCCATCAATTCTTTCAACTCTACCAGTGCCATACGATACGGTGCTTTGTATACCGGTGTTGTCCCTGGTGCTAAATTAATAGCAAACTCAATCTCTTTATCCGGTGGTAATCTCGAAATCTCATCTGGGAAGACATCAACGAAGTCCCTTACAATAGGTATCTGACTCAGTTCACCCTTGACTCTTCGAGTACCAACCACGTGAGCTAAATAACCTATACAACCCTTCCTAAGCAATCTCTGAGCTTGAACTGTCGTCAGACAATGAGATTGTCTTGGCGATTTACTACCATAAAATACCACCTTCGACTTATTCAGAGTCTTAAGGTGTACACACTTCTTCTTACAGTCTATAATTGCTTCGTGAATCGATAACCAATCTATTCCAAGGATTACATCGAACTCCCCCAAACGAATCGGTATCAAATGCACTTTGAGCTTAAATCCTCATAATTTGCTATGACGATTCTTATAAATATATTCTACGGGGATAATTTCCTTGTTTGCTACTTCTACGTTCATAGGGTGTTCTAAGCTCTCACGGGGTAAGTCTAGTTGTTTAGCAAATTCTTTAGAAACAAAAGGGCAGGTAGCACCCGAATTAAATAACACGTATGCATCTATATCATTAATCAGAATGATACCTGACACCATGTCCTTAGACTCCACCGCATCCTGTACGGTCATGTTGAACGTTCGTGTCGTTGGTCTGTTGGCTTGACTGGCTGGTCCTCCAATGTTCAACCCATTATTGTTGTTGTTGCGGTTGTCGCTAGCTGCATCGCCCTTTCTCTTCGGGCAGTCCTTGATTTGATGGTCTGTGGCTCCACACGAGAAATATCCTCCCTTCTGCTTATTTCGAACACTGAGGAGCCATGTGCCCCGGTTGTCCGCAACGATAACAAATATTCTTTCCCTTCATGCACTCCCCCGAGTGATTCCTCCCACAATTGTTGCACTTCATACTTTTCTTGGCCTCCCCTCTGGACTTATTACCTCTAGAGGATTGTCTCCCCATCCATTTACGCTTGTTGGGGTTGCTGCCTTCACTGCTTCCCATTTTCTGTCCTTCTTGACCGGTCTTCTTTTCTTGTTTGAATTAAGTGACGGCTTCATTGCCTTCTTCGGCAATGATAGCCCTTTCCAATAGATCAGAGTAAGTCTTAATCTTTAATATAGCCACTGCTTTCTGCACCCATAGTTTCAGTCCTAATTCGAACCTCCTTGCCTACCTAGCCTCCGTGTCAACCTAATGTGAAGCAAATCGAGCCAACTCGTTAAATTTTGTCGCATACTTTGGGACAGACATACTATCTTGCTTCAGTTCTAGAAACTTAACTTCCATATCCTGTTATGTATTCTCCGAGAAGTAATTCTCGAGGAATAGCTCCTTAAATTTATCCCAAGGAATAACTCATTTGCCTGTTCGTCCCTTATTGGCTTTCCACCAATAGTTAGCTTCGCCCTTCATCATGAAAGTGGCAAAACTCATCTTTTGTGCTTCGGCCACTCGTGCGACCTCAAACACCTTCTCCATCTCTTCTATCCATGTCTGGGCTTCAATTAGGTCCAAGGTTCCCCGGAACTCCGGTGGTCCTACAAATTTAAAGTCTTTAATGCTAGCCATGTGATGTCCTGGCTACCCTGCAGCTGGCATGGGTCTATTTTGTATTGCATCAGTTAACAGGTTAACGAAGTTCTGCATTGGATCGACATTTCCCCCTCCACCATTGTTAACGGATCCTTCCTCCCTCTGGCTTTGTGGTAGTCTCCTAGGCGGCATAATCTTGAGGAAAAGAAGAAAACTATTAGGCTTTATGTGATATGCTATCCATGTTAGCATTAAGAAGTTTAAGACGTCAATCAATCATTTTTGATTTAATTAAACAACTTCAATATCACAATAAAACTCGATGGATTTCCTTAACCCATCACTTACATACTCTACTTAAGTTTTCTACTAAGTTTATAACCTAGGTTTCACATTCCTAACACTTATAACCTACAACTTTGATACCAACCTGTGACACCCCCAAATCTGGGTCCTCTGACCCCAGTCCGGTCGTCACGATAAAATACAAACATCCACCTCTAAACAACATACGGTAACTAAAATATGGAATATAATAAACGTATGTCATTCATTCAAAAGGTGTTACTAGTCCCAAGATTCGATAACCTTAATACAATCTTACAAACATACCCTAAAATAATCATTAGGGTTCATATTACATAACAATAATTTAAATTAGGCATAAGGTAAAGTCTACTCGTCGTAACTATCCTACATCTTTCCTTTACCCTTGTCCTTCCCTGAGGTCTCAGGCTTAACTACAATATAATTCATGATATGGCAAGAATGAGCAACAAGTTTTCTCAGCAAGTTTAAATACAACAATAAGGATATATCATAATGAATGGAAAATATCTGACAATGAATTCAACAATATGAATATTTGAAGGATTCAACAATATGAATATTAGAAGCAAAGATAATGATTGCTTTTAGAATAACTGATAGTCAAGTAGACTTTGAACTATAAAACTCTAATAGAATCAATAGTTGATTGACCCTTTGGTTACTAGCTACAGAATAAGTACTTGAGGGGATCAACCTCGCGTACACCATGTATATGCATAACATTTAAATATGCTCTTTGTATCTTTTATTAGATACCTGGGGTACTCCCCTATCATAAAAGGGGTGTTCTTTCAGTCTAAGAATCCTTACCATCAATTGGTTTGGATAGCTTTTATAAAACTTTATACACTTATCTGACCGAACAAAGGTTCAGACTCTATCTGACACAGTTCAAGAATTATAGAACTTTAAATGATGTACCAGTCCAAGACTGTACGAACTCAAGTGCACTAAGTGCGAATATCAATAATATTGATGTGGAATAATTGTAAAGTAATTAAACCACTTAATAGCATACTTGGCAATAAAGTTCAAGCTTAAATGAATAGCTTCCAATTCAATAATAACCTGCTCAATACAATATGAGAAGGATAGAAAACTTTTACAAAAATAGGTGAAGTTTAGCAACTTGCACAATATTCAAAGTTGTGTAAGGTAGAGAACTTGCACAATCAAAGGGTGAAGTTCGGGAACACTTGCTCAATATAAATTTGAGTAAAGTTAAGGAACTTGCAACACAATAGTGTTCGGATACTTGCTCAAGTAAAAGAGTAAGAATTAAGGAACTTCCATAACCAAAGAGTGAAGTTCGAAGACTTGCTCAATATAAAAGAGAGTTTCTGATACTTGCCTATTTTCTCAGCTACAATTTAATTCTAGCTTTAATTAATTTGCGTTGAAACAACCTAACATTAACAAGTCGGTCTTTCCAATTAGTATGTGTAAACTAATATGAATCTACACTTACAAGAATCAAATCATCACATAGGTCTATCCCATAATTCACGTAAGTCAATCTAATCGTGTCTTAGATTTAATAACTTTAGATTATCTAGTTTCTATATATCAATATAGGCTTGAACACATATCACTTCAATTTAAATAATGCAATACAGTATAAGATACACATATTGCAAGGTTCTGTCCATAATTCTAGGTTATAAGGTTCAATGTCGGACATCCTTATACTTTAAGTAAAAATCAAGTTCATGCTTTAAGGGTCAACTATTAAAGTCATGTTATCACATAACAAGGCTAAACGATATTTAGTAGTCATGCTTGTGTGTAAACAACACATGTATACTTTACTCACATACTTCATATTTTAGAAATTTTCTTTTCATGAATATGTGTGCATAGGTGAAAACCATACTTTAATCAAATGATGCTCATTTCAATATGTCTATAGGCATAATGTGTCCCAATATACACACTTGCGTGATCATAACGTAATTTACTTATTACTTGATGACATTAGCTTTCACATTCTAACTTTCTTTGAAATTTACACTAAGTCAACTTAGTATATACAAGGCATCTTGACATATAATTCTTATGCATTTGAAACATATATTAAAGCCACATATACATGCTCAAATGCTCAGAACCTATAAGATAAAAGTCTTGGTCAAGTTAACTTTGAAAAGTCTTAAGTTTCTTATCTTTGAAATTGTCTTAACTTTCAATCATGTATGCTAGTGTGATTAATCACTTTAGAATTGCATTTCATGTCAATATAAACCATATTATCATGTTCATAAAATCAGAATGATCACATGATGTGTTCGTGACAAAGTTCACTTTTGAAACTACAAACTTCATTTCAATACCATAAGTGTTGCATCATTCATATGTACTAACATTGTTATTCTTGTTCATACTACATGCATGTGCTTATATGTGTGTGCTAAAATAGTTTACATACTTGCTCTAACAAGGTACCAATAAGTTAGCACGAACAGAAACGAAACAGAAAACAAAAGGTCTGGTGCAGGCCTAGCGTAGCTGCGCTGGACCCTAGTATAAATAGGGCGCAGCTGCGCCATGCCTGGACCAGAAGCAGAAACAGGCTCTGTAAAACAGAGCCTTATTCTACCTTGATTCTTTTCAGTTTAAACATGTTCCAATCCATCATTTAAGAGTTCATATATGTAAGCATACTTTCTAAAGACATTATGGCATTCTAATTCACATTGGTTAACTGAGAATTCCCAGAAATTTTGAGAACTTGGCAAAAACCCAATTAAGTACAAAAGTTGAGATTTTATACCTCTTGGAGCTTAATAAACTTAGTTTCCTCCTTCTAAATTTGCTAACCTCTTCTTTGAACCACAACTTACTCACTCTCAAATTATCAGAGTTTCAAGAACTAAAACAAAGCAACGTAAATTGAAGATTTGGTCTGCCATTTATAAAAGAAACTTGGATTGGGCAATTATATTGCGGTGAGGTTGAATTCATGGTGTAATAAAAGAAAGCATTGGTCATTAAGGAGTGGTTTAACAACCCACCACCAGCCATCTCCATAGCCAATGCTTTCTTACTTGGAAGTTACGTATTTTAGCCTTAGGTCACTGTTCTTGTACTGTGGTGTAACTGAAGAATTTTATATTACAGCAACGTGCTAAAATCTGGCTCAGTTAGTTACTTTAACTCCCAAATGTAATTTTAATGTACAATTGTTACAATATTAGGAAAATTTAAGGAGTATTTATGTACTCGCATCATATAATCCATGTACATTAAGTACGCATAATAAAAAAATACAGTTAGGTATTATTATCCGGGTATTTCCTATAATTATTTTTACTACTCACATAACCACATAATAACATTATTTAATATTACATGTTAATTAATATTTAATTCATTTCCCAATCTCTAGAATACACAACTATGTTATTTATTTCTATATTTAAATTACTTATGATTTTATTGCACTACTTGATACTTTATATCATTAGAATGTATTCTTATCATATGATTTTATTCATGTCACACCTTACATTAATGTTCCATTCCATTTCTACAGAAGAAACTAACCAATCTCAGATTGACCACTGGCGCAGTGGCGCCAGTTTGTACTGCTAGGAGAGCGCAGCTGCGTCGGCCCCTGGCAGTGCCAAACTGGTTTAGTTTCAAGCCAGTTCCAATTTCTACCACCACACTAGTTTCACATGATATGAATTAACTTTTGTAGTGGTGATATTACTAGTTCAAGAGTTTATCTACCACATAATCATATACAATTAATCTTCCTCTTAATAACTATTTCTCTTTTCATTCACTTAGTGAATTTCCTCATTCCACACTTCTCAATTCTCATATAAATTCACTTTGCACTAATCGAATTACTCATAGTACATCACATCAATATTTATATTCAAATAAATATTCATTTTCTTATTTTATTAAATAATTATTTATTCCTAAAATTCTCGGTTCTTATAAACGACATGTATATCCCTATACATTACGTTAACTCCTGACATCTACAAAACAAATTAGTTTGATTAGTACACATCATTAGAATAGTAAAAACACATATCACATTTAATGCATTTTTAGGGTTAAGTTCATCTTTTACTTATTTAACTCTTCTTAAGGTTATGGATTAAGGTTCTTTTCCTCCCTTAAGTTTTATAACCTACATCTTTGATACCAACTTGTGATGCCCTCAAATCTGGGTATCTTCTAACCTGACAGATGGTGCTACACGGTGCTACAGTTCAAATACCTCAAAAGAGTGAATATGTCTTCTATATATTCCAAAACAATATTACCATTTCCCAAGTTCTTTATAACCATTACATAGGTTCTTTGTCATAATATCAAATAATTACGACATTCATACAATAGTATTGCAAAGGCAACTTATTGGTTTACCTTAGCCTTCCCTTTATCTTTACTAGGGCCTTCAGTCAGTTCGGTCTTAGCTGTATTCACAGGATTTAAGCAAGAGTGAGAATAACTAGCTCAGAAAGTATGACAATTTCATTAAGCAATAAGGTTTGAATCATATGAATCGTATATCTTCAATAATTGAATCAATAGTTATGAAGTACTATAGATAATTCAAAATAGCACTTCTCTTTTCTTTAAAACATTTAACAATGAACAACATAAGTTAAACATCAATTTCGGTCCAAGACCTTGAACATTTTATTCTTTCTTTGAAAAGGACAACCTGGCACCAAGTCCGTAAGTTCGATATATCTTACGAGCACGTTAAGGTGATCAGCCTATAGTGCTCTATGTTGTACAACACTACTTCTTTAAACGTATGTACGTTTAAGTTTTGGCAACCTCAGGTGCCTGTCGTTTGACGACAAAACATTTGTTTATTCATTCTCAGTCTTTCTTTGAAATCCATACTAAAACAGTTGGCAAAAGATAACAACATTGATTATAGTTCGGTAGATTATAAGGAAATCCCCAAAACACATTAGTCTAGCCGAAGGAATTGGCTTTAACTTCATTATACATCAATTCATGCGTAGGATACATGAATCACAAAACTTGTCCAGAAAGAATTTAGACAAGGGTTAGAACACTTGCCTTCAGCGTCTTCTACAGTTAATATAATTTTCCTTTCGAGTCTTTAAGGATTCTACAATTCCATATCACATAACACACCACATTAAGTCATAAACAATTAAGTATGATCACTAATTTATCTTACACTTCTTCTCAATCTAATCATTATTTAGATTGATTAAGATCCGATACGGTTTATCGTCTTACTTTGCATTTACGTTCAAGTAATCTTCGTTAACCTTTAGTTGTTAACTTAAGGTTATAAGCATCCTTTAATGAGTTTACTTTGAGTTAATTAAAGTTAAAATTTATCTTTAATCAATTTCCACCTTCTTGCCTTCATTTTTCATTTCTTATTATCACCTTTCTATTGCTGGCGCTGCGGCGCCGACTTTCTATACAGATCTCGTGCTGCGGCGCGAGTTAACAGTTTCTATATCTTAGTCTCGGTGCTGCGGCGCCAAGGTACTATACTATGGCCGCGCTGCGGCACCACTTTACAGTGGGTTGGGGTCTCAGTCTAGCGCTGCGGCGCCAAGGTTAGTGCTTTGGGCGGCGCTGCGGTGCCGACCCTGAGCCTTAGACAATTTTCATAGTTTGATTTCTCTACAATATTTTCGGGCTTATAACTTATTCATTATAAGTCGGAATTGGCTCGTTCAAAAGCAGTTATCTCATATATTACATGTGTGACGCCCCGAAATCCGGTCTATCTTCACACCCGGATTCCTCTACCTTTTTCATACACATCCTGTCTGGCTAGAATCATTAGCACAGACTTAACAATAAAGGTTCATCTATAAACAGAACATACTTGTATTGAACAGCTCAATCACAGAACATTTCATATCATGGAAACACCGAAGTATTCAAATTGTGGCTTAAGGCCTCATACATTCTACTTCCTTGTACATACATCGCACATATGCACATAGACAGAACTTCTCAAGTTCAACATCTGAGAAGTTTTAGAAACTAGCATTCATTTAAAGTATGAATGAAGTTAGGAAACTTGCCTTACGCCCAGCTACAGTTTACGCTGAACTGCTCATCCAATTCCTATATAACACATAAGGAAAAACCACATGTACCAATTAGTCATCTATTTGACTTACGCATTGGTTTAGTTAACTTTACTTCTTAGGGTTCGCGTTCTTGCAATATATGTTTACGCGACTAACTTTCTTTACCAGTTAACGGCTTTATGACATACGGAGATGTCTTACTCAAAACGTTCATCATCTTGGATGATTTATATTCTTATCTTCTTCTTATAACTTCTCTAGGACTCAGCACACATCGTTTCTCTGCTAGTAGTCCATATGGTACTCTGAGTGGTTTCCCACAAACAATCAACAAATAAGTTCCCGTCTCATCTACACTGTCATCACAGTGAGTTAGATCGGTTGCCAGTTTCGTATATACCTTCGCTCTCTGAAGGAATTGTTTAGCCCAGCTCCCATATGTCAACCATCAGAGTTACGATTATACCACAACCTAACTTCTCTTAACTTATACAAACTATTAAATTATAATGTTCGTTAAGTCAATTTCTTATTCCTTACGGCTTTTTGGCAACTAAATACCATACCTTAAAATTCATTCCTTATTCGACTCACAGTCGGCTTTCATTAATCTTATTACCGTTAATTCGTTACGGCTTTCTTGATAGTTCATATACTATTTAATATTTTCGTTATCCATTACATGAACCCCATGTTCATTACTCGTTCTTAGTGTCAAAGCCATACCGATCATTGTATGCTAAGACCAAGCGTCCATTGCAACGACGTTGCGTTCACAGCGTCTATACGCTTCACACTTATCTCTCATTATCATGATATAACATCGAAATGTTATTCATTACCCTCAACACTCAACGTCTAAGGAATCACAACCATAGCAATTCCTCAATTCATTCATCCCGACTACGGTCCCCGGATATCGGTTATGTAACCCGCGATTATATTCTTTGTCAATTAATCTTGCTTAATCTACACATTCAACCTTTAATAAAGGTTTACATCACTTGATTAAGTGTTACATTAGTTGAATATTATATTCTTTATCGTCCCTTACATTTCCCCCAAGAGCTGAGCAGTTAAAAGCTCCTCTCTAGATTTTTTTTTAACACCGGCGCTGCGACTCCACTCCCTTCTTTATTTCTCACGCCGCGGCGCGAGTTTGCAGTACCCGGCCCCCCGGTCTGGCGCTGCAGTGCCACATTACAAGGCATGACTGGCGTCGCGGCGCCAAGCCCTAACCCTAGAAATTTTATAAGTGTTAAATAAATTCTTTGAGACGCTCACTTCCCGATCTCATAACTCCTTCGTTATAACTCGGAACGAGGTCATTCTAAAGCCATTCTCTTCCTTATCTTACGTACTTTAATACCTCTCAGATAGAACTTTATTCTAAATCCGATAACATGCCATTTGATTGGCTTGATCTTCACCCTTTATTCATTTTTACGCTTTTAACGCTCTTTGTTCGTTCGTCCGTAATTCTGTCATCCGAACTCGGAACTCATTCGTTCTTGAGTCCACGACTCATGTTTTCTATGTTCCCTTACTTCCTTATGAAACCCTACACATTCGGGTTCATTTACTAACTTTTTAATTCTCGTTCGTCTTTTACGAAATTTCGCCATAACTTCGTTATAGCTAAGTTTTAATCCGTTCTTCATGAACGTTTCTACCGATCCTAACTAAGCAGTATGCAACTAACTTATACACGATGGTTTTAAACTTGTCCATCAACAACAATTATCCTACGATGGTTTTAAATTTGTCCATCAACAACGTTCCTCGTGTTCATCGCGTGTTCTTCTTGTTCTTCATTTTAATCGATATTTTGGATTACGATTCAACTTTTTATTGGAATTTGATGTTATAGAACATTATTCCTTACTTATTTCACCTACTTATTCATATAACCCACTCGGATCGTTCAAATTCATTACGAATCTTATACTCCCTTAAGAAATTTATTTACTAAACTTCAAATTCTTATTTTCTTTATTTCTCATGATTTCAACCATATGAAATCAATCCTAACATCATATACTTCTTATTCTCATTAAGTTATATTTTTAAACATAAAAACTTAAAGAAAATTTATAAAAGACTAGGTTTCGGATTACCGTTCTTCTTTATTTTTCTTCCGCTAGACAAAGCCGGCGATTTGCAAGCTTTTCTATTTCACGAATACTTCGATCCGATCATTCATGCTCATGATCTTCCTCCTCCCTCTTCATCCGAACCCTCTCTCTCTCTCTCTCAAAGGTGTAGGATTTTCAAAATCCAATTTAAATGAATTAAGCTTACTATTTATAGAATTTCCAAGCTAAGGGTATTTTGGTCATTTCGCCCCCCTTAACCTCCTTACTATTCATTACTTAAGGCCTAAGTTTACTTAGCCACCAAGTTTACTTAGCCATTAAGTCTTCTTAACCTCAAGTTTACTTACTCATTAAGTTTGCTTAGCCTTTAAGTTTGCTTAACTCTTAAGTTTACTTAACCTTTAAGCATAAGCACTTTACTTAGCTATTAAGTTTACTTAATCATTACTTAACTTATCCTTTACTTAGCCATTAAAACTAATCGTATTCTACGTATCTCATTCTCGTATTCTCGTAATCTCTTCGTATATTATTCTTATGATATTCGTATTATATGTCGTAATAATCTTCGTACTATCCTCGTATAGTACGTCATATCATACTCATATCTCTCAAGCATAATAACCCTAATTATTATACGTGATCATAAAATTCTCGGAACTCACTTTCCTAACCCTTAGGTTTTGAGTCCGTAGGCAAAAACATTGTTTTTGCCATAACTGAAATATTATTGAATATTCCATCACGTCTCAGAATTAAACGTAATCTATAACTTCTCGGAATTTCAAAATAAATCTCCGAGCAGAAATGGATGAATAGTGCCTATTTCGTCTTTTTTCCCGAAAATATTTTGTTCCCAGAAAACTTTCGTTTTCGTCTTGAAAATTCTTATTCGCTCAATCTAGCTCATAGCCAGAATACTCCCGACTTATAATCATCCTAGGTTATAGAACGATTAATAAACACATAGCACAGAATAGTATTAATAAAATTTAGTTTTATTAATAACTAATTCTTTAAACCTAAATTCTGGACAACCCGAATTTCCGGGTCGTCACAACATGTACTACGACTTCATTAGAAAATCTTACATTTTCAAATCCGTTAACATGGAATTCATCGATTAAGTTCTTTATTAAGCGTTCGTTAAACGTTCGTGAACGTTCAAAGCTCGTTTCTTCGTTCTAAGTCAGAATTTGACCATTTTTGAGTCTGCAACTCTAAAATGTAAACTTAGACTATACTCCATCGAAAACCAATGTTTCCGAGTTAAACAGTGACTTTTGACTTTCATTTCGAGAATTTCACGATTATCGTCTAATCTCGTAAATTTCGCCATAACTTCGTTACTTTAGATTTTTACACTGTTCAAAATGGATTCATTCGATCACTATATCATCCTAACCAAACATATGTCATCTAATCCTATACACTATGGTTTTAAACTTGTCCATCAATAACAATTATGACAATTCTTCAATGTTCTTCATTAGTTCATAACTTTTATGATTATGATTCACTTGAAACATGGCTTATCAAGGTTTAAGTCCTCTAATAGCCATCCTTGTTCCTCCTTATGAAACATGCTCCACCAATAATCACTTCTCTATAATAGCTACAAATGAATAGATGAAGATTAATGGTCTAGAGGTTTATTACCTTTGTAGTTCAAGCTTTCTTTCTTCTTCTTGCACTATGAAAGTCTAACTCTTCTCACTTTTCTCTCAAAATGTTTATGCTAAGATGTTGGTGGAAAGCGAACAAGGCACAAATGAAAATCCAAGCTTCTTATTTATAGGATTTCCAAATGAGGGTACAATGGTCTTTTAGGCCATCCCACCTCCACTCTTTTCAACCTCCTTACTATTCATTTCTCGCTCCCCACAACACTTATCCCTTGCTTGCTCACCAAATGTTCAGTCATGACTCACTCATGGGGCCCACATGGGTTACCCCATGGGGTTTGCTAACCCGGTGACCCATCGGTTCGATCCACAGGTTCGGTTCTTGGTTCGGGCTTAAGTTTAATTACATTGGGCCTAACGTTGGGCTTGCATTATTAATCTTTGGGCTTTAACATAATTCCAATTGGGCTTGCATAATTCATACACAGATCCTACAAGTCCATTGCAATAGGGTTAAAACGTTTAACGTATAATCCTCGTATTTTTTACGTATACTAGTTCGTATAATCATTCGTTATATATGTTATACTATCTTTCGTATATACTTGTATAATATTTCGTATCATACTCGTATTTATTGCTTCGTATAATACTTGCTTATTATACGATCATCATTTATTCAATCTTTACTTTCCTTAACCTTCTCAAACTTAGTACACAGGTAAAAAACTACGTTTTTCATAACTTAATTATTATTACATAATCCATCCTCCCTTATTATTCTATCATTACGCATTCCTCGAAAATTCAAAAATAATTCCCGAGCAGAAATCTATGAATAGTATTTTTCAAAAAATTTCTCAAAAAGCTTTTATTTTCGTCTTAGAAATTCAATTACCTTAATTTTACCACGTAGCCAGAATACTACGACATTACGCTATATTTAGGTTATAGAACAACCTTCATCTTGCTTACACAATACAATAACATATACTCCCTCCGTCCAATGATAAAAGTCTTGGTAGACTTTTCACGCATATTAAGAAGATGAATGAAATGATAAAATTACCCATAATAATGTCATTAAATATGAAGAGAGAATTAGAATAAGAAAAATATGAGATATTTAATGCTACGGGTATAATAGAAAAATATGTGTAAAAGTTTAGTTATTAAAGGAAAATAGTCATTTAACATGGGACTACCCAAAATAGTATTAAGGACTTTTATCATGGGACGGAGGGAGTATTATAATTTTATTCATTATTTAATCAAATAAAATTATTTTACAATTAATCCGATTTTCTTGGTCGTTACAAGAAATCATGTTATAAAGCCAGGGCTTCAGTCCCTGCTGAAACCTACGAGCCTTCCTCTCATCAGTGTCCACTTGATGTGGAGTAAATGTCACCAATTCATTGAACTTGGCTGCGTATTGGGGAACCGTCATGCCCCCCTGCCTAAGTTTTAGGAACTTAATCTCCATCCCACCCTGCATACTCGTAGGAAAGCAGTTCTCAAAAAAGACCTTCTTAAACTGTTCCCACGCAACTGCACCTGCTCCAGCCCCACTCTAGTGAGCCTCCCACCAGAAGTTAGTTTCTCCCTTCATCATATAGGTCACAAAAGAAGTCTTTTGCGTCTCCCCAACGTTTGCGATTACAAACGCCTTCACAATTTCTTTCACTCATGTCTGCGCCTCGATAGGGCCCGTAGTTCCTTTGAACTCCTACAGACCCACACTTTTAAATTCCTTAAAGGTAGTCATTCGAGCTACCCTAGGGACCACTGGTGCTCTACCCCCAGCTTGGTTAAATGAAGTCGTTAATAAATTAACGAACTTCTGGATAGGATTGTTCTAACCCACTTGGTTCTCATTATAGGATTCAACTTCCTAATTACGTTGTCTCCTTCTTGGTGGCATTTTTCTGATTAAATAAATAAAGTTTCATTATTATTTATTTCTTCCTTTTTACTTAGTAATTATTCATCAAACAACAACTCATACTAAAATCAAGCACATTTAATAAAAACCTCGTTATATTAATGTGCGTCTTCATAGTTCAAAACTATTTACATGTTGGTTCCATAGCCAGAGCTATTACATTTCTATCCTGCGATTAACTTTCACAAAAATTGGGATTTACAAAAAGACTACGCTTTTAGTTATACAGAAGAGGGTTTTACGTCACTACACAGATACACAAAATATTTACATATCTATACTATCTCTATCTACTACTAGAACTGCCTAACATCATTCTCATGCTTCTGGTTTGCAAGAATCGACATAATATCTCGATTGATAGTATGACGAGTCTTCCCCGACTCAATTGAATAACAAGCAATTTTCAGCTTGAAATCCTCATGAGCACTCTCATGGATGTAAGACATCCGTGATATCTTCTAGTTCTTCTCTCACAGTTCTTTGCAAAGCTCAACGGCCTCGTTCTTATAATCCCTCGCCTTATTCTTCATGAGCACCTTCTCATCATGCTCTAACTCAAAATCTGCTTCTGCTGACTCCTTTGCTTCGTAGAGGTCACTAACCTCCTCCCTCAGGTTCTATACATTAGTGCGCAGTTACACATTCCGGTCAAGCACCGCCTGCTCTCATTGCCTCTGGTGGTGTTGGCTCTAGTGCAAGTATCACTGTATTGAATGATGCTACCTCCATATTCTCATCTTCATCGGCCACCACATCGAAATATGATTTCGATCCCAAATTCTCTAAGTCCTCAGATGGATATTCCTCCTCTAGCTCGAACTCCTCTATGTTCACCATCGGTACATCCGCCACTGGCATTGGTACAAGTACTACATTGTTAACTGACTCCTCGCTTACCACATGTATATCCCTACACATAGAGCTATCGATTGACATCTACAATAACGCATAACATGTTGATTAGTACATAATACACAATAACATAAGCACAAATCACATTTAATTTATTTAAGGTTAATTTCTATTTTTTAAATCTTTCAGTAATGAGCTTCCTTAATACTTACTTAAGAACTCTACTTGAATTCCTTTACTTCCAACTTCTTCTACTATTACCAAGGTTATTAGCCTAAGGTTCTTCCCCCTTAAGTTTTATAACCTAATGTTTTGATACCAACTTGTGAAGCCCCTAAATTTGGATACTTTCAACCCACATATATGGTGCTACACGGTACTACTAACTATACATTTATTCCAATAAAAACAGTCCTTCTCACAATTTATTGTGAATTTTCACATGAACTGACTAGATGTCAGTCTGCCTAAATTGCTTAACATGTTGAAAATTGCTGATAGATGAATCTTCCAAGAAAAATGAAATGGGCCAAAAGATCTTCTTAAAAGAAGAAAAATTTAAAGAAAGCAAATGGAAACGCAAAAACAAAGGACAATAAGAACAAAAATTGATACGGATAACAAAGATATTTACCTCCACTGCAATAAGCATGGACATTGGAAAAGAACTATAAGGAGTATCTTGCAGAGGCTAACTAGAAGAAGCTTGGTGAAGCTTTGGTTACAAATTTATGTTTGTTCATAATTGAAATAAATCTTTCTATAAGTCAATGTACTACTTAGGTATTGGATACGGGCTATGGTTCTCAAAAATATAGTTTTATGCAGGGACCAAACAGAAGTAGAAAGCTAAACAAATGAGAAGTAATCCTGCGTGTGGAGAATGTAGAAACGATTGCTAGATTAGTCGTAGGAACTTATAGTTTAGCGTTGCCTACGGGCAAGTCTATTAAGTTAATAAGTTGTTATTATGCTCTAGTTCTCGTTAGAAACATTATTTCCATTCCGTTGTTAGACAAGGAAGGTTTGGGTATTATATTTAAGAACAATGGTTGTTCTATTTATAATAATAATATTTTGTTTGGAACTAGAAGATTATTTGATGGACTTTATATATTTGACTTACATGAAAAATATTTTTCAAATTGAACAAACTGGTAAAAGAAAAAGATATGAGTAATTCAATAGTTGGATGTGTATATTTGATGAAATACAAATTTGAATCATTTCAAAGGTTCAAAGAATTCAGAAGTGAAACTAATTGACAAAGTATTAGGAATCTTCGATCAGATCGGGGAAGGGAATACTTGAGTAATAAGTTTCTAGATCATCTCAAAGAAAATGATATTTTTTTCATAATGGATGCTTCCTGACATGCAATAATTGATTGGTGTATCTGAAAGGTGAAATTGTACCTTGATGGAAATGGTGCGGTCCATGATGATTTTTACCAAAATTCTAATATCCTTCTAGGGAATCTACTAAATAAGGTACCCTCAAAATCCGGCCCCAAGACTCCATATGAGTTATGGACAAGGAGAAAACCTAGTCTTAAGCATGTTAAGACACGGGGTTGTCCAATTTATGTCAAAATATTTGAGAATGATAAACTTGGGACAAATATCTGACAAGTGCATATTTTATGGGATATCCTAAAGAAAGTTTAGGGTATTATTTTATAATCCTACTGAGAAAAAGGTGTTTGTTTTGAAACACGATGCCTTCTTAAAAAAAGGAGTTTGTCCTTAAAGAGGCTAGTGGGAGGATGATAGATCTTGAAAGAGTTCAAGAACTTCAAAGCACTATAAGTTAAATGAGTAACCTATTGATAGACCTATTGTACTACAACCGAATAGTAAAATTGAAAGAATACTGAAGATACCTAGGAGGTATAGATTCATCATAGATGATGATGATGAGGCACGCATCGTAGAGACTCAGAGAAATGGTAGATGACTATGAAATCCAAAAT
The DNA here is from genome assembly GCA_016801055.1 of Panax notoginseng. NCBI lineage: Eukaryota > Viridiplantae > Streptophyta > Magnoliopsida > Apiales > Araliaceae > Panax > Panax notoginseng. The sequence goes on along the minus strand of CM029013.1, from coordinate 134,295,313 downwards.
GGACTCCATATATGAAAAACCAAGTGTGGACTTTGGTTAATCCTCCAGAAGGCGTAAAGCTTATAGGGTTATATAGGTCTTTAAGAGAAAGACTGGAGCAAATAGAAAGGTGGAGACATAAAGTCAGATTGGTTGGAAAAGGTTTTAAATAAAGTTAAGGAGATGACTATGATAAAACCTTCTTACCGGTAGCAATACTCAGTCTATTTCGATTTTATTTGCAGTTGCAACTTATTATTATGAAATCTGACAAATGGACATGGAGACGCCCTTCCTCAATGGTGATTAGAGGAAAATTTATACATGATACAACCAGAGGGATTTGTTTCAAAGGTTGGAGCAAATCAAGTATGTGACCTACAACGATCCATTTATAGATTGAAGCAGACTTCTCAAAGATGGAACATTCATTTTGATGAGACAATCTAAAGAGTTTGATTTTATCAAGAACGAGGATAAACCATGTGTGTACAAGAAGGTCAATGAGAGCGATGTGACATTTCTAGTACTATATGATGATATACTATTAATAAGGAATGATATACCAATGCTACGATCAGTAAAGATAAAGTTGTTTAAACATTCCTCCATGAATGATTTGGGAGAAACATCCTATAATTTGTGGATAAAGATCTATAGAGATAAATCGAAAGGATGCTCGGCTTGACCCAAGGAATGTATATTCATTCAATGCTAAAAGGCTTTAGCATGACAAACTCTAAGAAAGGTCTCATGTTGATGAGTCAAGGAGTGTATCTCTCTAAGAAATTGTCCCCAATGACACCTAAAAAGAGAGATCACACGAGTAACTGTCATGTATGCAATGAAATGTATGAGACCTGATGTTGATCAATTATATTCTGGAGAAGATCCTAAAGTACTTAATATAAGCTAAGGATGTGTTTATGATTCATGGTGGGCCTGAATTAAAACTAAAGGGTTATTAAAATTTAGATAGACACACTTAGAAGGGGGGTTAAATAAGTGTGGGACCAAACAAGAACAAATTTTTGCAATTTAAAAATTCTACTAAAAAAACTTTATGTCTGACAATATTTATAAACTTATACTAATTGATTACCTGAGTTGAGCTGGATAAGTATATATGTTCAAGTATTAAGATTATGAATTAGAACTCAAATTAAAGCATACAATGAATAATTAAAATAAAACAATCAAGCACATGTACTCAAGGAATTTTTAAGTGGTTCCACAAACCTTTTGTATAGGTTAGGTACTTTGTTATTTTTGGAATTTTGATGTCATGGATTGTCTCTTCTTGTTGATTAGAATAATCCTGAATAGATTCCTCAATGCATTGAGATAATTTTAATTCCTATTCTTGCTGATTGTTTAATCCAGCTTGCTGAATCTTCTCATTCGGCTTGCTAATTTGGTATTTCTAGTTTGTTGTATAAGTCTTTCTTGTTGGTTAGAATCAGAATGAGTAGGCTTTACTTGGAGAAGATTCTATTTTCTACTTATAGAATCCAGTATGCTATTTCTTCTTCTCTAGTTTGTTATTTCTGCTTATCTAGTCTGTTATTTCTGCTTATACAGTTTATTGTTTTTGCTTATCCAGTCTGCTATTTTTGCTGATCCAATTTGCTGGATTTATTGGAGTTTTATATTTTCTCATCAGTTCCGTTCCATTTTTCTTCTTGAGAGATAACTTCAAGAATTTTGACTTTTCGCCGAGAGTATCACCCATTTTGAGAAGGAACTTTTGCTTTAAGATGTACCTACAAAAAAAATTTATCCTTTTGGTACCCATATCTTTTTGGATCCTTTTGGGTTAGTCACATACAAATAACTTTTCTTAATCTACACACTTTTAACTTTCAGATTCCTTTTATTTGATGAACAATCTAAATGTCCCTTTAAGCCACATTTTTTACAAGTAGTGAAAGGAGAGCAATAGTTCAATTTAGAATGTGATTTAGATTTCAACATTTTTACATTACTCTTTTTATATGTTGGATTATAACCAATTCCTTATTTTTTAAACTTAGGTCTTTGTTTACCCAACATGACAGTTAAATTTTCTTCTTCTTGAACAAATTTAGCTAGTGATAATTTTAATGAGTCTATTTCTTTTTATAGTTCATTCGTTAAAAGATTTTTAATATGAGAATCATCATTAAAAGTATCAATACAAACACCTCTCATTGCTATTTCATTGTTTACTTTTTCAACTTCATTATTCAAATCATTAACCTTATTGGAAAGAATTTTGTTATGATTTTCTTAAAAATCATTTCTAGCCATTAAAATCTTTTCTTCTTAAGATGATATATCTTGTTCAATTTCTTTCTTTTCATCAATCAATGTATCAACCTCGTTCATTAAAGTATTTACCAAGTCTTTTAGGTTAATATTATGTTCTCTTATTTTTTTTCATTTTCTTGTTTCAAAATATTATAATTGGAAATGGATACCTCACTTGATTCATTATCAACTCCCATGAAGCACGCTTGCGCTATGTCTTCGTTTGCATCAACTTCTACTTCGGACTCATCATCGCTCCAAGTAACAAGTGCTTTGTTACTTTTGTTATTCTTGTATCATTTCTATCCATTAAAATTGTGATGCCCCCAAATTTGGGTACCTTAAAACCGTAGATATAGTGCTACATGGTGCTATAGCATTCACAATATCACTACAAAAAAATGGGCATTTAGCAACGATTTTTCGGGCAACGACTTTATAAGTCGTTGCTAAAAGTATATGTTTAGCAACGAAATTTGTCCTTCGTTGCATATTGTGTCAGACTTTCACTTTTTGCAACGAAATTCATAAGTCGTTGCAAAATTGTGTTGCTAATTCATTGGTGGGAAAAAATTTCGTTAGAAATTCGTTGAAAAAATTTCGGCCACTTGATTTCCCGTCATCGTGGGCAACGAAAGTTTTTTTGTTGCTAAAAATGGGGCTTTAGCAACGATTTTTCAAGCAACAACTTTATAAGTCGTTGCTAAAAGTGTATGTTTAGCAACGAAACTTGTCTTTCGTTGCAGATTGTGTCAGGCTATCACTTTTTGCAACGAAATTTATAAGTTGTTGCAAAATTTGAAAACAAAATTCGTTAGAAATTCGTTGCAAAATTTCTAACCACTTGATTTCTCCTCATCGTGGGCAACGAAAAAAATTTTGTTGCTATATTTCGTTGCCTAATATGGACCATATTCATTGGCAACAATTTTTATTTTCGTTGCATATCTTATACAACTTTTTGCAACGACTATTAAAATGTTGCCTTGAATTAAGATAATCCCAATAAACATATTTTTGTAGGACAATATTCGTTATTCGGAGAATTGTCAAAAAATATTCATATTTAGTATTTAAAAATTATATCCAAATGCAAAACATATTCGAACCTGTGACCTATCATTTGTTACTTTGGTCATTTGACCGCTGGAGCAACACAAATTATCTGTTAATATTTGCAAGGATTAATATTTATATCAAAACATGAAATTTCCCCCATATATTCATTTCTTCTCCTTCACTACATACCATTAATATAATCTCAAGAAGTTATATACTACAATAATAATAATAATAATAATAATAATAATAATAATAATAATAATAATAATAATAATAATAATAATAGTAATAATAATAGTAATAATAATAATAATAATAATAATAATAACAACAACAATAATAATAAAATAATAATAATAATAATAATAATAATAGTACTAATAACAATAATAATAAAAATAATAATAATAACAATAACAATAATAATAAAGTTGCACCAATAGTGTGTAAGTTTTTTTTAACTCCCATTTTTTAAATTCTTCTTTTTCTTGACTTGTAATTTTTTTTATAATCAAATATTAATTTCTCTTTATATCTTGTATTAGAGGGTGTTTGGCAATGACTTATAAGTTGGTTAAACAAAGTTATAAGTCATTTGTTATTATTTAGTGTTTGACAATAACTTAAATTTTAATTTTTTTTTTACATATAAGTCATTATTAAATTTTTTTCTGCTTCATGTGATATATTTTTTATTATTATTACTATTACTATTATTATAATTATTATTATATTTACTATTATTATTATTACTATTATTATTAATTCTTATTATTATTATTATTATTATTAGAATAATTATGACTAATCTTATAATTATTATTTTTATTATTATAATAATTATAATTATTACTATTATTATAATTTCTATTATTATTATTATTGTTGTTGTTGTTGTTATTATTATTATTATTTTTATTATTATTGTTACTATTATTATAATAATTATTATTGTTACTATTATTATTATTATTATTATTATTATTATTATTATTATTATTATTATAACTACTACTATTATTATTATTGTTATTATTAATCATTATTATAATTACTATTATTATTCCTATTACTATTATTATTATTATAATTATTACAATAATTATAATAGTACTAATAATAAAAAATTCTGGCCCGACCTGTGGGCTTTTTTAAAAATAAAATAAAATAATGTCCTCCTTGAGAATTGAACTCTAGAGTTCCCACTCTCCTTAAACGAATGCTCAAACCAACTAAGCTATAAGAATTTTTTATTATAAATTTAGTTACCTGACACTAAAATACTAAAAATACTAATTACATATTTACATCAAATACTAAAAATACTATTTTTAAAAAAACTAAAATGCTAAAAAAAATTAAATTAAAAAATAATAAAATTCAAAAAATACTAAAATACTAAAATTCAAATTATTTTGTTAATTAATCAAAAGAACAAAAATTCAAATTACATCATTAAAATACTAAAATCATAACATATTTACATCATTTACATCATAACATAACATTTTATCATATTTACATCATTTACATCATATTTACATCATTTAATCAAAATACTAAAATTTAAATACTAAAATACTAAAATTTTACTCAAATACTAAAATTTTACCATAGTTGTATAACATATCAAAATACTAAAAGTCACATACCCGACACTAAAATACTAATTATATATTTACATCAAATACTAAAAATACTAACTAAAAAAATACTAATTAAAAAAAATACTAAAACACTAAAAAAAATTAAATTCAAAAAATACTAAAATTCAAAAAATACTAACAATAATAATAGTAATACTAATAATAATAATAATAATAATAATAATAATAATAATAATAAATGTAATAATAATAATAGTATTACTAATAATAATAATAATAACAGTAATAATAATAATAATAATAATAATAATAATAATAATAATAATAATAATAATAATAATAATAAAAATAATAATAGTACTAATAATAATAATAACAATAACAATAATAATAATAATAATAGTAGTAGTAGTAGTAGTAGTAATAATAATAATAATAATAATAATAATAATAATAATAATAATAACAATAATAATAATAATAATAATAATAATAATAATAATAATAACTGTAATAATAATAATAGTAGTACTAATAATAATAATAATAATAATAATAATAATATTAATATTAATAATAACAGTCATAATAATAATAATAACAGTCATAATAATAATAATAATAATAATAATAATAATAATAATAATAATAATAATAATAATAATAATAGTACTAATAACAATAATAACAATAACAACAACAATAATAGTAGTAGTAGTACTAATACTAATAATAATAATAATAATAATAATAATAATAATAATAATAATAATAATAATAACAATAACAATAACAATAACAATAACAATAATAATAATAATAATAATAATAATAATAATAATAATAATAATAATAATAATAATAATAATAATAATAATAACAACAACAGTAGTAGTAGTAGTAGTAATAATAATAATAATAATAATAATAATAATAATAACAGTCATAATAATAATATTACTAATAATAATAATAACAATAACAGTAATAATAATAATAATAACTATACAGACATGTTTTGTTATATATATCTAAATCACACCCAAAACACTGTATTATGTAAAAATTTCAGTTCCATAAAATATTAAACTTTTTTTTAGCTATTTAAAAAAAAAGGTCCGTATTTTTATAAAGTCCAGAATCCCGGACCCTATATATATATATATATATATATATATATATATATATATATATATATATATATATATATATATATATGTAAACAAATATTCATATAAATATTTATAAAAAATATTCATATCTAAAGTTTAGATGAAATATTTATAAATTTATAAATAAATATTTGTTTATAAATTTTAAAGATAAATTTATATGAATATTTGTTTATAAATATTTATATGAATATTTAGAGATAAATTTACTGGGCCATTAAGCTACCACTAAGCCATTCTAATTTATTAGTTAACTAAACTAACGTCATAACTTGTAGTCTCCAATATTTTTAAATTTATTCTATTGATATGTGTGTATATATATATATATATATATATATATATATATATATATATATATATATATATATATATATATATATATATATATTCACACACATACATAATCTTTTCAAAATTTCTTTTCAAACTAAATAAAATACTAAACAAATCTCAACATTAAACTAAATATATATAAAGTAACTATGAATATGTGTGTATATATATATATATATATATATATATATATATATATATATATATATATATATATGTAAATAAATATTCATATAAATATTTATAAATTTATCTCTAAATATTCATATAAATATTTATAAAATTAAATTATAATACTATTAGTTATAATAGAAAACATAAAAGATGAATTTTTTTTATTATGTTTTATGAAATTAAACAGAATAAAGTTATTTAAAAATGATAAGTCATTCCTAATAAGAGTTTATTTACTGTTGGTGCTCTGAATTCGCCGGCTAGCCCTCTGAATTCGCTTCCTACTCTCAATTCCCAAATCCAGATCTCGAACCCTCAATCTCAAGTCTCAATCTCTCATCCCAAACCCAGATCTCAAACTCAGAACTCGGAACTCTCAAGTCTCAATCTCTCATCGGCCGATGCCGACGGCCATCGCCTCATCGCCTTCGGTTGCCCTTCATCTCGAACTCTCGATCTCTCAAGTCTCATTAGGTACGAATTTGGTAGATAATATACTAGGTCGTTCAAAAAACACAAATCACAATAAGAAAAAAAGAAGACAGTTTATGCATGATTCAGTTTCTTTGGGTTTATATACAACATACCCAATGTTCTTCTTTTGTATCTATGTTTTGGGTTTAGTTTAGTATTTGGGTTCAAGTCTAATTGGGTTCAAGACTCATCAAGTTGTGTATATAATAAAATTTCACTCGTCCAATTATAGGGCTACTGCTTTCCCTATGTGGAGTCTATTATCTGTTGTACCTGTGGATTCTTTTTATGCAATTTTCGCAAATTTATTGCTTTAAATGTATGATATTTCTCAGGTTTGATTCTTTTTTGAACTATATATGTTTTTGAGGTATGAAGTGTGATCACGGATTCATTTTAACTAGTTTTTAAATGTCAGCGTTCTGAGTCAAACTCTGGATACATTTTGAATGCATGTCATGCTATAAAAAGTGTCTAATTGAGCTCCATGCTTGATTAGCATCAAATGGTGACGATTTTTATAATCTATATATTCTGTTGCCTTTGGGTTTATAATTTTTATTATTGGGTCCCCTGCTATACTCGTAAAATCAGCTCTCAGTAGTTTGGACTGTGACGTGTCACGCTTATACATGAAGGAGACGGGGCAGCAGGTAATGAGGCAGCAGACGCCTCCTCATGTTCCTGCAGATGTTGTTCCAATGCGGGCAGAAGCAGATCCTATTGCTGAACCAGTTAAGAAGAAGATTGTGCAAGTACTAATAGCTAGAAGTGGCCTGGCATCCAAGGGGCAAAAAATTTCACTCCAGACTAATCACTTCAAAGTGAATGTGAACAATGTTAATGGGCACTTCTTCCATTACAGTGCAAGTTTTCACCTGACTATCAACACCTTCATGGCTTTAACTTATCTTGTTGAGTTGTGCAACTTATTTTGCTCATTCTGTTTGAGTTTGCGTATCAAAACTATAAATGTGTTGTCATAGATTGTACTATATGCAATTGAACAATTAGAATTATGCTTTTATATTTTTTTTTGTTGTAAAAGTGTTAGGTTTGTAATATTCATGAACGCAATCAAATTGCACATAATATGCGGAAACGTGGAAAATCAGAGTTTTAAAATTTTTACAAACCATATACCTGGATCATCCTTTATGCGCAATTATTAATTAAACGAAAAGAAGAAGAATAAGAATCATACCCTTGAAGATCCGAGCTTCCTCAGGTACAAGTTCACCTCCAATCTTTTTCGCGTTCAACTTGAATCCACCGGGTTTGGTTCCTTCCTTTGATCAACGTTAGCCACCCAAGTGTTTGGCCTCTAGAGCTGATCCACCAAGGAAGAAGAAAGATTAAAGAAGATGGGTATTTGGCTAAACCCTAGTTTTCTATCTCTATAGAAAAAGAACGTACTTTCCCAACTATTGGAATTACGTATTCACGTGTTGTGAAAGTGTCAACCACCTCACCCATAATAAGACTCCTCTTATTTATAGATGTAGGCAACCCTCCTTAACAATTAAGGAATTGAGTTTTATTTAATTAATTAAATTCTTTTAATTAATTAAGCTCCCTAATCTTATTAGGGATAATTAATTAAACTCTTTTAATTAATTTGCTTCCTAATCCTATTAGGATATTTGAGAGTACTTTTATTAATTAATTCCTAAACTCCTTTAGGAATTAAATAATAATAATAATAATAATAATAATAATAATAATAATAATAATAATAATAATAATAATAATAATAATAATAAGACTCCTCTTATTAATTTATATTTAATATTTCCAAAATATTAAATAATAAATATTAAGCTATTTAATTTATTCTATCACCATAGATTAAATTAAATATACTTAACTTATTATTACGATTATGCCATTAACTTCTTAAATAATTATTTTTCCTTTTATGGTGTGACCCTTTAGGTTTTCCATATTAAACCGGTTGTGAATAAATCAATTAGAACAATTCTAATCTTATTTAAATAAATAAATTAAACTAATAATTTATTTAAATAAATAATATTTATTCTACAATAGGGATAAGCCTCCCTAGCGATCAACGACTTTTCAGATAATATAGATTTCAACATTAATCATAAAAGAACCTTTGAGTTAATAGTTACCGTACAATTCAATCCTTCTACCATACAATGTCCCAATTAAATATAAGACATGAAATTACTGTCAAGTCTTATTTTATTTAATTATATGTATTTCGACTCTTAAATGCACAACTCTAAATAATACAAATTAGAAACTCCTTTCTAATTTCATTCTGCCTTGGCCAAGGACTACTGGGTTGTCATTTATCGAATCACATAGGACATTTCTCTTCTTTTACTAGAAGCGGTAGATTCTTTATTGATCATACATTATCTCCATGTACAACTTATTATACCCAAGTATACCCTTTGATATACCCTAAGGGTCTTAAGGAATAAGTCAAAGTATAACTCATCATACACAAGATACTATGAAGATCTCAAGTCCAAGGATCACTTGTACTACTATCACTACAGAAATTCCTATTGACAAGCAAGTAAAACTCCATTAGGTATTCCTTTAGCGAGCCACGTTCAGTGAACTTATTCTCTAATAAGCACCTACATACTTGCTTTAGTGTCTCCACACAAATGATCATGAGATCAATCATCCTCATCCAATGAGCAAGCAACGTATGTATCAATCTATCCGGATTCACTAATCTCCAATTTAGTAATCCAACGATTGGAAACTATTTTAGTTTTAAGCTTTCTAAGAATTTAGATCTCATTAGAATGATCATCATCATTATTCTAAAAGCATTGCTTAAAACTATGGGTTTATCACATATTATAAAACAGCATCATGTAGATAATTAAAAGCCTTTAATAAATTAATACCTTTTATTAATAAATGAATAAGATTATTACAAAGTATATACTTTATCATCAAACATGATTGGCTTGTATGCATACTACTTTCAATCTCCCACTTGCACTAAAGCCAATCATCATGGTATCTCATACTCTTCTTCTCTAAGTGACGATTATCCTGCTGTTGGATAAGCTTCAGTAAATGGATATGTAATGTTGTTCTTGAGAGTCCACTATCTCTATAGTGATTTTCCATCTTTCAATGATTCCTATAATCAAATGAAAGTGCCACAACACATATTTAGATCCAAGATGAGACTTAGGAATTATTCCTAGTTCTGTAATGAACTTTTATCCAAACAATCAACTTGCAGCTTCATTTATAGCTACTTACTTTGTCTTTATCACTAAACCAGCAACTCTTTGCTGTTTGGAACCTTTCCAATTCACTGCACCACTGTTCAAGGTAACCCTTTACCTTAAAGTGGATTTTCTGTCGTCTTGGTCTGTCTAAAAAAAACTTGAGTCTGTAAAGCCCTCTAGTTTTAATTCAGACCCACTATGTATGATCACATCCTTAATGTCGGTTAAGTACTTTAAGATGTTTTTCACTGTCTCACAGTGAACTTCTCCAGAATATGACTGATCAACATCAGGTCTCGTACATTTCATTGCACACATGATAGTTACTCATGCGATCTCTCATTTTGGAGTCTATGGGGACTATTCAGAGAGATACACTCCAAGGGCTCATCAACATGAGACATCCCATGGAGTTTGTCATGCTAAACAACTTTAGCATCAAATGAATATATGTTCCTTGGGTTAAGATGAGCATCCTTTTAAATCTATATATATAGATTTGCATCCCCAATTACGATACTCTTCCCAAATCATTCATGGAGGAATGTTTAGACAACTTTATCTTTACTGATTGTAGCATTGGTAAGTCATTCCTTATCCGTAGTATATCAACATATAATACTAGAAATGTCACAACGCTCCCACTGACCCTTTTGTACACACTAGAACTCTTACCTCATCGTATGTAACTCTGGATCATCATCTTCTATGATGCGTACCTCATAATCATCATCAATGATGAATTCATACCTCCCAGGTATGTTCGGTACTATTCCAGATTTACCATTCGGTTGTGTTACAATAGGTCTATCTACAGGTTCCTCTTATTTGACTCATAGTGATTTGTGGTTCTTGAACTCTTCAAGATCTATTATCCTCCCACTAGCCCCTTCAATGATAAACATCTTTATCTTAGAAGGCAGCATGTTTCTCAATAAAAACCTTTTCCTAAGTAGGATTATAGAACATATACCCTAAACTTACTTTAGGATGTCCCACAAATCTGTACTTGTCAAATTTTGTCCCAAGCTTATCCTTTGAAACCTTTTCACATAAGTTGGACAACCCCTTATCTTAACATACTTAAGATTAGGAATCCTCCCTGTCCATAACTTTTTATGGAATCTTGGGGCCGGATTTTGATGTTACCTTTTCATAGATATGCAGTCATTTCTAGGACATGATCCTAGAAGGATACTGGAATGTCGGTAAAATCATTATGGACTGCACCATGTCCAACAAGGTACATTTTTCCTTTCTGATACATCAATCAATTATTACGTATCATGAGGCGTCCATTATGAGAAAATCATTTGAGATGATCTAGAAACTTATTGCACAAATATTTATTCATTGATCTAATCAAAGAATCTTAATACTTTGCCAATTTGTTTCACTTCTTAATTCTTTGAACCTTTCCAATAATTCATACTTGTATTTCAACAAATACATACATTCAACTCTTTGAATGATCATCTCCTTTTCTTATGCTAGTTTGTTCAATTTGTAAAATATATTTTTCACGTAAGTCAAGTATACAAAATCCATTAAGTAATATTTCAGTTCTATACAAAATATTATTATTATTATAAATAGAACAACAGTTGTTCTTAAATATAATACCAAAGATTTCATTGTCTAACAATAAAATAGAAATAATGTTTCCAACGAGAACTGTAATACAATAACAACTTATTAACTTAATAGACTTGCCCGTAGGCATTGCTAAACTATAAGTTCCTATGGCTAATGCAGCAACCTTTGCTTCATTTCCCACACATAGGTTTACTTATATTTGTTTAGCTTTCTACTTCTGTTTGGTCCCTTCATAAATCTATATTTATGATAACCAAAGTCGGTATCCAATACCCAGGTAGAACCTTGACTTAAAGAAAAATTTATTTAAATCATGAACAAATTTGTATTTGTAACCGAAACTTCACTAAGCTTCTTTGGTTAGCCTCTACAAGATGCTTCTCGCAGTTTCCTTCCAGTGTCCAGGCTTATTGCAGTGGAAGCAAACTCCTTTGCTATCCATATCAATTTTGTTCTTATTATCCTTTGTTTTTGCCTTTCTTTATTTACCTTCTTAGAATCGTTCTTCTTTTCAGAAGATCTTTTGGCCCCTACCAGTAAGACTTGGTCTTTCTTGGTTGGAAAGTGACTCAACATGTTAAGCAAATCAGCGAGGCTAATATCTAGCTTGTTCATATGAAAAATTCACAACAATTGTGAAAGGAGTCCGGGAGTGAGTGCAAGATCAAATCTTGGCTCAACTCTCCATCCATGACAAAACCTATTGTCCTAATTGATCAATCAAATTGATTATGTTAAGGACTTGTGTCTGTACAATAGTGTCATCGGTTATTCTAGATTGGAAGAGCTCCTTAGATATCTGATATCTATTAGTCCTACTTTCCTCACCATCAACTACTTGATGTGCAGGAATTTTGTAGAAGCATCCATAGTTTCATGCTGACGCTGAAACTCGTTACTCATGGATGCGAGCATGATGCATTGAGCCAACTGTGCATCATCTTGCCACTTTCTAAAAGTAGCAATCTCTTCCTCAGAGGTATTGTCTGCAACCATTGCAGGGATAGACGTATTAAGGACATAAGATAACTTTTCAGCCATGAGAACTATTCTCAAATTCCTTAACCAATCCGTTTAATACGGTTCGGTTAAATAGCATCTAATATACTTCGCAGTGATAGTAATTTAGACATTGTAAAATTCTGTAAATAAATTTGTAATTAACAACATTTTAATATACATTCTTTTATTAATTACCAAAATAAATTAGGTCTTGTTTTAAATTGGTATCTCCCACTATTTTCTTCAAACTATATTTCTCTCAATTTATATAGTTCGGCGATATCTAATTAAAGATATGCTAGTGAGAATAAGGATCCCATTTCAAATGTATATAGCCTTGTGTGTGCACAACAAACTATATATAAATAAATAGGTAGACAACTCTTGTCAATTACATCAACTATGTAACTTCTTGTATTTTGCCTCTTAAATTATAATGGTCAAGTGTGTGCACATTCGAACTAAAATGATTTAAGTTAAGTTAGACCCAGCATTTTCATATAAGTGAAGAGAAAACTACAGCCCTTGTGTGTGCACAACAAAGCAGCAATGTTCAATTCCTTATAAACATCATATGTAATAAAAATGACATCTTAAATATTTAATACTTGCCTTGTGTGTGCACAACAAACTCATATTAAACATTCAATACTCTATTGTTTCTATCATGCTAGAAGGCGACGTTCAGTATTCCAAATATCTTTGAACGTTACAACTTAATATAAAATATTTGAGGAGTTTGTTATTAATTTGTCTCATCTTGTTTAGCGCGCATGCACATATATATATATATAAATACGCGTCATATTAATTAACATGCGAAGCATGTTTACATAATATATAATATATATAGTATAAGCATGCACATATAGAGTACTATATTCTACCCGGATTGATTATGGACTTTCATTCTAGTTTGGTTCACTAGAGTCACCAAGTGAACCAAAAGGTCAAACCCTAGGGGTGCAAGAATTAATATTTAAATATAACTATTACATTTAAACCCGGGCTCCATTACAAACGGGTCTTCAAGCGCTCCTTGCTCCTTGATCTCCAATTCTTCAAAATTAATTCTAACTATTCCTATTACAAAACTATTTTAAAATAAATAGAAACCTTGATCAGCAGTCAAGGGGAAGTATATAGGAGAGAGATAGAATTTACATTAAGAAAAATTAGAGAAGACGAGGTACGCAGACCCCATTTAATAAAACTTATACATTCATGCATCCAACTAAAATAAAATCCAAGCACATTGGTCAATAGTTCATAATCAATCCCATTTATTATCATACACATCACCATATGCATTAATAAATAATATTTATCTCATGAATAATAAACATTCAATATATATATTGATATCATTTAATGGACAAATTTAGTTAGTATAAAATTAAATTTTGAATCAAAATAAACTCCTTTATTTTAATCCAAATTTAAATCAAAATAAAACCCTTTTTATTTTAATTTATCCAATTTTGAATAAAATAAACTATTTTATTTTAATCAAAATTTTTAATCAAAATAAACTCCTTTATTTTAATTAATTATGGAATCCAATTCTAAGTAAAAAATAAAATAAAAAAATAACTCCTTAATTTAAGGAAACACGAATTCTTTTTCCTATTCACAAATAAACTCTTTTATTTTTGAATAATATGAAATCTTATTTCATATCTAAATAAACTCCTTTATTTAAGGAAACATGCAATCTAATTTTAACTCCAATTAATTATCATGGAATCCAATTCTAACTCTAATTAGTTAGCATGGAATCTAATTTTAAAATTAAAATAAACCAATTATTTTAAAATTAAAATAAACTTTTTATTTTAAGATTAAAATAAACCTTTTTATTTTAATTATAAAATTATTAAAAATATTATATATATATATATATATATATATATATATATATATATATATATATATATATATATATATATAAATATAATATATTAACTAAATCGTTATTGTTATAAAATAATAATATATAAGTCACTTTTGAAAAGTTCCTGGAACTTAACTTGTTGAATATATTATATTTATATATAACGATTTATAATATATATATATATATATATATATATATATATATATATATATATATATATATATATATATATACACACACACACACACACACACACACACACACCATCCTGCTTATATATATATACCATCCTGCTAAAACCGTGATACACTTTATCATAGAAATTCAAACAGCATCACGAATGGATAATTAAGTCACACGAATCAGCAGCGAAAAACAAAGGTTTTCGCAATTTCATTTTTTTTTTTTTTTTTTAATTAAATTTTATACAACAAATTATACCCAATTAATTTGTTCTAAACACATATCAATATACATATCAAATTAAAATAATTAATAATTCACATAAAGGTTTGGCTCTGATACCACTGTTAGGTTTGCAATATTCATGAACGCAATCAAATTGCACATAATATGCGGAAACGTGGAAAATCAGAGTTTTAAAATTTTTACAAACCATATACCTGGATCATCCTTTATGCGCAATTATTAATTAAACGAAAAGAAGAAGAATAAGAATCATACCCTTGAAGATCCGAGCTTCCTCAGGTACAAGTTCACCTCCAATCTTTTTCGCGTTCAACTTGAATCCACCGGGTTTGGTTCCTTCCTTTGATCAACGTTAGCCACCCAAGTGTTTGGCCTCTAGAGCTGATCCACCAAGGAAGAAGAAAGATTCAAGAAGATGGGTATTTGGCTAAACCCTAGTTTTCTATCTCTATAGAAAAAGAACGTACTTTCCCAACTATTGGAATTACGTATTCACGTGTTGTGAAAGTGTCAACCACCTCACCCATAATAAGACTCCTCTTATTTATAGATGTAGGCAACCCTCCTTAACAATTAAGGAATTGAGTTTTATTTAATTAATTAAATTCTTTTAATTAATTAAGCTCCCTAATCTTATTAGAGATAATTAATTAAACTCTTTTAATTAATTTGCTTCCTAATCCTATTAGGATATTTGAGAGTACTTTTATTAATTAATTCCTAAACTCCTTTAGGAATTAAATAATAATAAATAATAATAATAATAATAATAATAATAATAATAATAATAATAATAATAATAATAATAATAATAATAATAATAAGACTCCTCTTATTAATTTATATTTAATATTTCTAAAATATTAAATAATAAATATTAAGCTATTTAATTTATTCTATCACCATAGATTAAATTAAATATACTTAACTTATTATTACGATTATGCCATTAACTTCTTAAATAATTATTCTTCCTTTTATGGTGTGACCCTTTAGGTTCTCCATATTAAACCGGTTGTGAATAAATCAATTAGAACAATTCTAATCTTATTTAAATAAATAAATTAAACTAATAATTTATTTAAATAAATAATATTTATTCTACAATAGGGATAAGCCTCCTTAGCGATCAACGACTTTCCAGATAATATAGATTTTAACATTAATCATAAAAGAACATTTGAGTTAATAGTTACCGTACAATTCAATCCTTCTACCATACAATGTCCCAATTAAATATAAGACATGAAATTACTGTCAAGTCTTATTTTATTTAATTATATGTATTTCGACTCTTAAATGCACAACTCCAAATAATATAAATTAGAAACTCCTTTCTAATTTCATTCTGTCTTGGCCAAGGACTACTGGGTTGTAATTTATCGAATCACATAGGACATTTCTCTTCTTTTACTAGAAGCGATAGATTCTTTATTGATCATACATTATCTCCATGCACAACTTATTATACCCAAGTATACCCTTTGATATACCCTAAGGGTCTTAAGGAATAAGTCAAAGTATAACTCATCATACACAAGATACTATGATGATCTCAAGTCCAAGGATCACTTGTACTACTATCACTACAGGAATTCCTATTGACAAGCAAGTAAAACTCCATTAGGTATTCCTTTAGCGAGCCACGTTCAGTGAACTTATTCTCTAATAAGCACCTACATACTTGCTTTAGTGTCTCCACACAAATGATAATGAGATCAATCATCCTCATCTAATGAGCAAGCAACATATGTATCAATCTATCCGGATTCACTAATCTCCAATTTAGTAATCCAACGATTGGAAACTATTTTAGTTTTAAGCTTTCTAAGAATTTAGATCTCATTAGAATGATCATCATCATTATTCTAAAAGCATTGCTTAAAACTATGGGTTTATCACATATTATAAAACAGCATCATGTAGATAATTAAAAGCCTTTAATAAATTAATACCTTTTATTAATAAATGAATAAGATTGTTACAAAGTATATGTTTTATCATCAAACATGATTGGCTTGTATGCATACTACTTTCAAAAAGTTCAAATTTAGATGTGTCTAGTAATGCTTCTTAAAATATGTGCCTTGCTGCTCTCTTTTCAAGATGACAATCAAAATGGGACCGAGGAGTAACTGACCTTTATTTTGATGCATAACTTTGAACAGGTTGCCCTTTTTTATGAAGATGGCCGCCCAGTTGATGGAAAGGGTATTGGAAGAAGAGTGATTGATCGAGTTCATGAGACTTACGATTCAGAGTTAGATGGAAAAGACTTCGCTTATGATGGGGAGAAGAGTTTGTTTACTGTTGGTGCTCTTCCACGTAATAAACTGGAGTTTACTATTGTGCTCGAGGATATTACTTCCTATCGGTAAGCTATACTCATTAATGCTCACGTCATTATTATGTGATGTATGATTCGGTTTCTAACAGATTGTTTGTATTCAGAAATAATGGTAATTGTAGCCCTAATGGTCACGGAAGTCCAAATGAGAATGATCGAAAGAGGTTACGACGTCCATATCAATCGAAAACATTCAAAGTGGAAATAAGTTTTGCTGCTAAAATTCCTATGCAGGCCATTGCACAAGCATTACGTGGTCAGGAGTCGAAAAACTCTCAAGAAGCCATACGAGTTCTTCATATAATCTTGAGGCAGCATGCAGCAAAGCAGTATGTTATTTTTCCTCAACACTTGTTATGGCTCTTTTTGTCAATTGTCTAACATATATGGAGAACTGCAGGGGTTGCCTACTTGTTCGTCAATCTTTCTTCCACAATGATGTGAATAATTTAACTGATGTTGGTGGTGGTGTTCTTGGCTGTCGAGGATTCCATTCGTCTTTTTCATACCACTCGGGGTGGTTTGTCTTTGAATATTGGTAATTTTTTTTAAAATTTCTTTTTTGGTTTCTTTATCTCACCCTTTTTCTGAGCACTGATGATTCTATAACCAACTCTATTTTGATGACTATCAGATGTATCTACAACAATGATTATTCAGCCTGGTCCAGTAGTTGATTTTCTAATTGCCAACCAAAATGTGAAGGATCCCTTTTCAGTTGACTAGGCAAAGGTAACTAATGTTTCACTTCATAATCAATCGGTTTATATGGAGTAATAGTTGGTAAGATTTTCTCTCTTCGTTTGATCAGGAAAAACGGGTACTAAAGAATTTGAGGGTGAAAACTAGTCCAACCAACACTGAGTACAAGATTACTGGATTGAGTGACAGACCTTGCAAAGAGCAGACGTATACTTCTGCTAAATATTTGAAACCCTTTGTCTAACTACACTAATGATGGCTGATGCAGTTATTATCTTAGTGAAAGCAAACTTTCTCACCATACGTGAAATTATTTTCATTTTGCATGTTGTAGGTTTACATTGAAGCAAAAAGGTGGAAAGGATGACAATGGTGAAGTGCAATCAATCAAAATAATTGTTTATGATTATTTTGTCAATCGCCGTCATATTGAATTACGCTACTCTGCTATGCATTAATATTGGGAAGCCGAAGCGACCAACTTACTTTCCTCTTGAGGTGAAATAATGGTTTTGTTCAGCTCATACAGGATACTGGTTTGTTCAGTTAATATAAAATGCTTCTTATGAAGGGATTATGGGATGGTGATCTGTTTAGAGCTGCTCCACTAAATTCAGCACCATCAGATTGCAGGAGTAGGCAGAAATTCCTGCAAGTACAGGTCTGTCTAATAGTTCTTCCTCTGGCTCAGATGGAATTACTTTGGGCAATGAGAGAGGAAAGGGGGAATTGGAGAAACGGATGAGGGTTGTGGTCATTGAAGATGAAGTGTTAAATAATGAAGCTGGGTCGCTTAATTTGAAGCTTGGGGGTCAAATGTACCCCATTACTGAAGAAGAGGAGGAAAATTAGGTGGAGAAGAGTGGAAAGAAAACCAAGCTTGTTGGGGCTGCATCAAACCGTGCAGTATACCAGGTGGAGGCTGTCGAGTTGATTTGAGCAATGCAAAAGATTATCACCGGCGTCATAAGGTGTGTGATTTGCATTCCAAGGCTACTAGAGCATTGGTCAAAAATGTAATGCAGAGGTTCTGTCAGCAGTGTAACAGGTAGTGTGTCATGGCTTTATAAGGAACATTCCATGATTGCAATGAGATACATTATATTATATACATTTGCTGCAAAAATTAGTTCGGATCACATTTTTTTTATTTCACTAAGTTCTATCTTTTAGATCTATTTCAGTTGGGTCCAAGTAGTATTATTATTTTTTGAGGGGATTTTTATGAAGTATTTGATGTAAATTTTGCTTATTTTATGAACCCTTATTTACCCAATTTTCAAAATAATCGGTAGAAAATTATTTAATATAATAAAGGTGGGGCCACATGTAAGGACCACATGTGGGGCCCACATATGGAAGAAAAATGGAAATGGGGGGGGGCGGATGGAGGTTACGTATATATAAGGTAATGTTATATATATATATATATATATATATATATATATATATATATATATATATATATTTTATTTACAAGTTTTCGTTTTATTAGAATATTTTATTGCATAGTACAACATAGTAAAATCAAAATTTTTAAAATTTTCAATCTGTCGAACGCCCGTGACTTTTCCTTCACTATGCGTCCAAATAGTATCCTTTCCATTCTCCTATAAATAGGATGCTTAGTTAGAATTGAAAATCACACCAGGATCATAGAATTCTTCTATAATATTGAGTGTATTTCTTTCGAGTTTTAGAAAGCTTTGAGCGTAAAAAATAGTGAAAGTTTTCTTCAAGAATATCCTCGTTATACTAGTTGGAATACTCTTCTTTTCCAGAAAATGAGAACGTTGCCGGAACTAGTCGGGGAACAGAGTGACGGTCTAGATGTTTGCATTAGTAGTCCTCACTATTCTATGAAATAGTGTTGTAATAAATGTATTGAGGACTCCATTTGAGTTTGAATACTGTCTAGAAGATAATATTCGTATTAAACTCTCAGTTTATGTTTTGTCGTATTTTACACGACAGTTGTATTAAATTTTGTACCATATATTTGGCGACTCAAGATGGGTAATGTATACCTATTTTGGGGGCGTCACAGTTGGTATCAGAGCTTAGGGATATGATCCCTGACTGAGATGTGAGACAAGAACTAAGAGGGGAGAGACGGGGAATTTCTTCGCGAGTATGACCTACCTAAATTTATTTGTTATTTAATTGGTCGGTCAGAATATAGGGATAAAATGTTCCATGTCAATTAACCCTTATTTTGTGGTAGTATTTGAAAATGACATATGAGAACGTTGAAAATAGCAATGGAGCACAGGAGACCGTTGAGTCACCACAGATCAATAACCAGGAAAATGTGCATCAAAAATGCAACAATCCTCATGTAAACAACAACACCGATCAAATAATGAACGATGGGATGTTCAAAGGCTTTATGCAATTCATGCAACATTAGGCGAGAGTGGCTCCTGTCCAAAATACAGGTGGAAACACTGGCAACTCTCGGACGATAACCGTTAAGCAGTTCAAAGAGTTAGGACCACCAGAGTTTATTGGAGAGCCAAAACCACTTAAGGCGGAGACGTGGATAAAGCAGATCACCAAGATATTTGATGTCTTGGGATGCTCCGAGGAGCAAAAGGTTCCATTTGACACCTTCATGTTGCGAGGAGAGGCATATTAGTAGTGGGAATCTGTAAAGCGTACTCAACCTGCCGCACTGAAGATGACTTGGAAGAAGTTCCAAGAACTTTTTAACGACAAGTACTTTCCCGAAAATATTCATCACATGAAAGAGGTAGAGTTCATTAAACTGGAGCAAAACAACATGATCGTGTCGCAGTACGAAGCCAAGTTTGCCGAGTTATCCCGATTTGCGTCCCACTTAGTTGATAATGAGGAGAGAATGACGCGAATATTTTTAAGAGGTTTGAAACCCGAGATACGTCAATATCTTATCTCTCACAAACTGTTTTTATATTCAGATGTTGTAAATAGGGCTCAGTTATTGGAGCGCAATAACGAGTCAACCCAACTAAGAGAAAGCAGCCGATAAAATGATAATACCAGTGGTAGCAGTCATCGAAGCAGTGACAATAAACGTAGAGGGAATCAACATGCCAGAAATAGTAACCACTTCGTGGTAATCATGGCCAAGACAATAAAAGTGGACATTTCAAGAAGAGGAGATTCATTAATGATGGAAAGACGTCAGCACCAACACCCGTTGTTAAGAAAGGAGAACGACCACCTATCATATGCTTCAAATACGGAAGGGAGGGACACATCAGTCCAAACTGTGCGCAGCAGTCCAAATCGTGTTACAATTGTGGAAGAGAAGGTCACCTAGCTAGATTTTGTCGTACAAGGAAGCTAAGTCTAGTTGGAACGGTGACACCAAATATCATCCCAGACAAGTCAAAACTAGTAGTTCAAGGGAGAGCGTTTGCTGTGACCTCCCAGAAAGCAAGGAACCCAAACAAAGTCATCACGGGTAAGCTTATCATAAACTCTAGCAAAGTATATACCTTATTTTATACCGGTTCTACCCATTTTTTTATTTCTTCTACTTGCGCTTAACGTTTAAATCTGTTGAAACTTCGTTGGGAGAAAACTTCATTACATCCACTGTTTATAAGTCTTGTTTAGTTCAAATCGGTACCCTTACATTACCTGTCGATCTTATTTCATTGAAAATACTTACATTTGACGTAATTCTAGGGATTGATTGGTTAACTACTCATCATGTAAAAATTGATTATTTTCGTAAGGTTGATAGCTTTCATATTCCTAACCAACCTATTATGCGAATTCAAGCAGCCAAACCATTAAAATCAATCACTATCATCTCAAGCCATAAAACTATTTATTTATTGAAAAATGGATGTCAAGCTTTCTTAGCTCATGTCACGGATTTAAATAAAAATACGTCAGTTTTGAATGATATTTCTATTGTTAATAAATTTCCTGACGTATTCCCTAAAGAACTTCCTGGTCTACCCCTAGAGCGTGAAATTGAATTTTGTATCGACCTTGAACCAGGTACAAAACTCATTTCCAAAGCCCCATAGTGAATGGCTCATATTGAACTTCAGGAGATAAAGACCCAACTGTAGGAATTGTTAGACATCGGTTTCATTCGCCCTAGTATGTCTCCTTAGGGTGCTCCTGTTCTATTCGTGAAGAAGAAAGATGGGAATATGCGACTTTTTATTGATTATAGGGAGTTGAATCATGTTACCATCAAAAATAGGTACCCATTGCCACGTATTGATGACCTGTTTAACCAGTTGCAAGGTGCCAAATTCTTATCAAAGATCGATCTTCGTTTTGGATATCATCAGTTAAAGATTAAAATCGATGACATTCCAAAGACGGCTTTCAGAACTCGGTACGGGCATTATAAATTCCTAGTCATGTATTTTGGATTGACTAATGCTCCTGTTGCCTTCATGGATATGATGAACCGAGTATTCAAGGAATATTTGGATCATTTTGTGGATGTTTTTATTGATGACATTCTCATATACTCCAAAAGCCGTGAAGATCATGAGCAACACTTGAGACTGATACTCGAAAATCTTCGTGAAAATAAGCTTTATACCAAGTTGAAGAAATGCGAGTTCTGGCTTGAGGAAGTTGCACTCCTTGGGCATGTGATATCAAATCATGGAATATCTGTTAACCCGACAAAGATTGACACTATGACGCCCCCAAAATTAGGTATTCATCACCCATCTTGAGTCGCCAAATACATGGTACAAAATACAAATACAAACTTAATTATACAAATATCGTGTAACATACGACAATACATAAACTGAGAGTTCTAACAGGAATATTGTCATCTAGACAATATCCATACTCAAGGAGTCCTCATACATTTATTGTCGCACTATTTAACAGAATAGTGAGGACTACTAATGCTATCTTCTGGACTATCACTCCTTTCCCTGACTCGTCCCAGCTATATTCTCATTTCCTGAAGAGAACATTAAAAGAAAGGGTGAGCTCAACTAGCCCAGTAAGAAATATTATGACTAAGATAATGACGAATAAATTATCAATAGTCTTCAACAATGTTAAACTGATAAAATACAATAGACATCAAGTTTAACTGTAACGGAATAAGCAATCCATTAGAAGAGTCAAGTAGAGAATAAAACCTACTATCTTCTATGATTTAAAAAGGTTTTTTAACACTGTTATCGCTGGGACTCAGCTTAATAAAATAATTCACATCATCTAATCATCCATGTATTACGGGCCAAGGATATTCATTAAATCATCAATGGTCATGACTATACCGAAACATTCCTGGTCATAATCATACCAAAAACTGTCTATCAATGCATTACAGGCCACTGAGGACTTTTACCACACCACTTATAACATCACAGTTCATGATTATACCGAATGATCCCTGGTCATAATCATACTAAGTCTATCTATGCACGTAAGCCAAAGATGACTTTCAACATAAAATAAACATGAGGATGATGACAATGTTATAGGAATTCAATTAAACAAGTTCAAGAATTAGTTTATCTAGGAACTAATAATATCCAAATTGTCAACATGATACTTCTTTGTAAAGTAACAGTCAAAAATGCTCAGAAGAATATTTCCATGAAAAGATACTGGATGAAGCGCAAATATCAAGGATATTCCACTAATTTCATGGAGTATAGAAATCAAAACTTTAACCAAATGAGTATAATAAAGAATATATGAAACTGCAAATGAATTTTCACCAGCCATGCGGTAATCCACGTATACAGATCATTTCCACAATTTAATAAGGAATGAATATAAAGGATTATTCACCATGCATGTGGCAATCCACATAGACAGGTTATTCTAACAGAATAATAAAGAATGGAATAACAGAAGGATTCACCATGCATGCGATAGAGACCGCACAGACAGGTTATTTCCAACAGAATAATAAATACGGAATAATAAATATGGAACCAGGTCAGGTGAAATTCACACCGACAGGATATTCCGACAGAATAATAAATGCGGAATAATAAATGATGGAACCAGGTCATGTGAAATTCACACCGACAGGATATTCTGACAAAATCGTAAAGAACGAAATAATGAAAGAGTTTCACCAAGTATGTGGTACTTCGCATAAACAGGTTATTCCAACATAATAATAAAGAATGGAATAACAGAAAAAGATCGCCAAGTATTGGGTAAACCACACATACAGGTCATTCCACCAAGTATAGGGTAAACCACGCATACAGGTTATTCCAACAGAATAATAAAGGATGAAATAACATAAGTTCTCTTCATGAATAAAAAAGAATAACACCCCTTACCGTTTTAAAGAAGAACTAAAATAAAGAAGTAGTTAAGTGGTAGAATACTCTTCTTCTTTCTCTCTATAGTTTCTCTCTCTAGAGTTCAGTGAATTCGTAAGAAAATAATGAAGGAATGAGCTTCTATTTATAGGAAAATGGAATGCATAGTAACTAATCCATGAACGGTTCAGATTGATTTACTTTAATCTGACGGTCCATATTTAAAGTAAAACCTTTTAAATAAAATATAATAAATTCTAATTATTGCCTAATAAAACAAACAACTTTAATAAAGTATTCTGTTTTATATAAAAAGATGTTTCTGTTTTATTACGTTAATAATACGAATAAAACAAAACTTCATTATCGCTAAATAATTCATATTATTAATTGACAATAATTGAATCAAACTGAGTGACTTCTCACATAAGCATTAATAATCAATACCGTATGCTACTATGCAACCACACGTATTACTGTACTTTTACTACCGAGTAGTTCAACAGTATCAACGGTAAAACTTCCGTCGTTATTTTTAATAAAATATTTTTGTCGTTTTCTCAATCCGACAATAATTCTGTTGTGGGGTCCACCAATGATTGTACCGTCGTACAAATATTCCCCGACTAATCGAATATTTCCCGTAAATAGTAACTCGTGAATAGTAACTTGTGAATAGTAACTCGTGAATAGTAACTCATGAATAACTCGTAAATAGTAACTCATGAATAGTACTCCGACACAAAAAGTATCCCAAAAACTCGAGTAAACAATATTAGAGTGAATAGTAACCGGGTATTTTATGATAACTTGTCTACTTTGAAAAATTTTCCCATATCACCTTTAACTTTACCCTTTTATCAATTTAACCATTTACCAAAATAGAAAAATTGAATACTTTTATTTCATAAAATTCGGGGTTTCACAATCTCTCCTCCTTATGAAATTTCGCCCTCGAAATTTACGTACGTATCTGGTATGACGAAGAGGTGAGGATACCTTGAATACCTTTATCGTTGAAAACATTAAATTCATCTTTGCAATACGGTCAAAGATATTTATTAATAATTCATTTTTGCACTACATGCCAACTGTATAACCAGTAATCAACAGTTCATCTTTGCACTACAGGTCAAAGATATACAACTGTAAAATCAATAATACTGAGACTCAGCTTAATAGTATCACGACCACGAATTATCCATGCACTACGTGCCAAAGATAATCGTATTTTCAATTACGGTCATGATTATACCGAACAATCCCTGGTCATAATCATACCAAGTCTATCTATGCACGTAAGCCATAGATGACTTTTACCACATCTATGAATTTATATTTCATTGCTGAGACTCAGCTCAATAATTAATCCACATCATCGAATCATCCATGCACTACAGGCTCAGGATATTCTTTAGTATCACGACCACGAATTATCCATGCACTACGTGCCAAAGATAATCGTGTTTTCAATTACAGTAATGATTATACCGAACAATCCCTGGTCATAATCATACCAAGTCCATCTATGCACGTAAGCCACAGATGACTTTTACAACATCTATGAATTAATATTTCATTGTTGAGACTCAGCTCAATAATTAATCCACATCATCGAATCATCCCTGCACTACAGGCCAAAGATATTCTTTAGTATCACGACCACGAATTATCCATGCACTACGTGCCAAAGATAATCGTGTTTTTAATTACGGTAATGATTATACCGAACAATCCCTAGTCATAATCATACCAAGTCCATCTATGCACGTAAGCCACAGATGACTTTTAACACAATATAAGCATGAGGATCATGACAATGATATAAAGAATCAATCAAATGAGATAAAGAATAAATATTAAACATTTATAATATAATTTATCCAGGGTTCAAGAGTATCCAAATGTTATTAATCACTTAATAATCTCATAATCTAATTTCATTAATATTATAACAATATTTTAATCACTTCTTAAAATTATAAACAATTTATTTCAGTTGTTTACACTTTACCAAATAATGCATTTAATCATTCAAACATGTCATACTCATAAGATTTCATTACCAATAATCAAATTCCTTATCAACAATCTACATATACCTTATATAGGATTTTCAAGCCATAAAATCCTATCTTCCAACTTTGTTACTTCACATAACACATTTAACTCATATGTTCGTAACTAAACTATTTTCATGAAAAATACTAAATCAGTTCCAAAAATAATTCTTTTCTGGGATTTAGCATAATATAGTCCCATAATGAAAATATATTTTTCTCAGAATTTTTAAAATTCATTTACTATTTTTCAAAAATCAATTTCTAATTAATTCTTTAAGAAATTAGCTACCTCAAGGTTAACTCCAAAAATTTCCAAATCTTGGCAGAATCTTACACATGTTAACATGAGCCTCCAGTTTAAATTTCATGGTCATCAGAGTTATAGAACTCCGGTTATAGCATTTTTCGTCGAAAAAACCTAAATATTGAAATTGTCATAATTTGGACAGGAGGTACTTTATACCATATACTTTCATGTCCCAAAATGCCAGAATTTTTTTTCACAAATTATGTGGCCGAAACAACCCCTTTAAGTAGCTTTTTCGGGTTTTGCAGCTTTGGACTCCTTTGCTAAAAAAATAGTCCACACGCAAATCTACAACACCTTTTCCAATGATTCCACTTGGATAAGTTAGGAAACTCATAGATCTAACTCTAGAACTTGACCAAACTCAAAAATTCAAAATATAATAGGAGATATGGTCAATTGAATTTCATGTTCCATTTTTACCAAAATCTGATTTTTTAACCCTTTGTGATTTCTAAGAAACTTTCATGTTTTCTCATAATAACCAAAATAACTCATCATAACACTTACTAATACCACATATACCCATGATTTTTATTAGTCCAATGCTTTTATTATGACTTTCATCATAATCCACGTAAACAGATCCTTTTAGTTGAAGAAATATTTGAGGGTTTTAAAAATGAGTTTTGTACTGGGTCAATACAAAATTCGATTTCATGCTCTAGGGGTAGTTTAAGAAGTCTTCAAGAATACGTCAAGAAATTTATTAACAATAAGAATATCATTCAAAACTGTGACTCTCATCCAAGACTTGGATAGCACATGAAATGAAGGTTTCTCCTAACGGAGTTTCAACCGATAGGTCAAAGTCTAACTTCTCTAGAGTCAAATTTAAAAGTTGAACGCAAGCAAGAGAGATAAAAGAATGGGTAGAACCGATATCTAATAGGGTATAGACTTTGCAAGAATTTATAATTAACTAACCCGTGCTAACTTCGTTCGGTTTACTCGCTTTTTGAGAAGTCATGAAAAACGCTCTTCCTAAAACCAACGACTTTGTTTTGTCCGTATCCGCCTTTGGTGCCACCGTCCCAGCTAGACTTGACTTTGGTGCACGACAAAATCGGGCTAAATGACCTTCTCTTCTTGCAATTTCCACTTCTATTATCTTTTCCAAGATTACCACCGAAGTGGTTACCATTCTTGGCATGATAATTTTCCCCACGATGGTTATCATTGTTCCGATAGCCGTTGCCACCAGTATGATTATTATAGTGTTGTTGGTCGTTACCTTTTGCTTGAGCTGAATCAACACTCTCATGTGCTTCATTGCTTATCTCAGCATTTTCAGATGTCATTCTCAAACACTAACACAAAACAAGGGTTAATTCACATATCACATTTTATTCCTATACTCTGACCGACCAATTAAATACCAAATAAACTTAGGTAGGTCATACTAGTGACGGAATTCCCCGTCTCTCCCTTCCTAGTTCTTATCTCACATCTCAGCCAGGGATCATGTCCCTAAGCTCTGATACCAACTGTGACGCCCCCAAAATTAGGTATTCATCACCCATCCTAAGTCGCCAAATACATGGTACAAAATATAAATACAAACTTAATTATACAAATGTCGTGTAACATACGACAATACATAAACTAAGAGTTCTAACAGGAATATTGTCATCTAGACAATATCCATACTCAAGGAGTCCTCATTACATTTATTGTCGCACTATTTAACAGAATAGTGAGGACTACTAATGCTATCTTTTGGACCATCACTCCTTTCCCTGACTCGTCCCAACTATATTCTCATTTCCTGAAGAGAACATTGAAAGAAAGGGTGAGCTCAACTAGCCCAGTAAGAAATATTATGACTAAGATAATGACAAATAAATTATGAATAGTCTTCAACAATATTAAACTGATAAAATACAATAGACATCAAGTTTAACTGCAACGGAATAAGCAATCCATTAAAAGAGTCAAGTAGAGAATAAAACCTACTATCTTCTATGATTTAAAAAGGTTTTTTAACACTGTTATCGCTGGGACTCAGCTTAATAAAATAATTCACATCATCTAATCATCCCTGTATTATTGGCCAAGGAT
Organism: Panax notoginseng; assembly: GCA_016801055.1. NCBI lineage: Eukaryota > Viridiplantae > Streptophyta > Magnoliopsida > Apiales > Araliaceae > Panax > Panax notoginseng. The sequence goes on along the minus strand of CM029013.1, from coordinate 134,266,317 downwards.
ATTCATTAAATCATCAATGGTCATGACTATACCGAAAAATTCCTGGTCATAATCATACCAAAATCTGTCTATCAATGCATTACAGGTCACTGAGGACTTTTACCACACCACTTATAACATCACAGTTCATGATTATACCGAATGATCCCTGGTCATAATCATACTAAGTCTATCTATGCACGTAAGCCAAAGATAACTTTCAACATAAAATAAACATGAGAATGATGACAATGTTATAGGAATTCAATTAAACAAGTTCAAGAATTAGTTTATCTAGGAACTAATAATATCCAAATTGTCAACATGATACTTCTTTGTAAAGTAACAGTCAAGAATGCTCAGAAGAATATTTTCATGAAAAGATACTGGATGAAGCGCAAATATCAAGGATATTCCACTAATTTCATGGAGTATAAAAATCAAAACTTTAACCAAATGAGTATAATAAAGAATATATGAAACTGCAAATAGATTTTCACCAGCCATGCGGTAATCCACGTATGCAGATCATTTTCATAATTTAATAAGGAATGAATATAAAGGATTATTCACCATACATATGGCAATCCACATAGACAGGTTATTCTAACAGAATAATAAAGAATGGAATAACAGAAGGATTCACCATGCATGCGATAGAGATCGCACAGACATGTTATTCCCAACAGAATAATAAATGCGGAATAATAAATATAGAACCAGGTCAGGTGAAATTCACACCGACAGGATATTCCGACAGAATAATAAATGCGGAATAATAAATGATGGAACCAGGTCAGGTGAAATTCACACCGACAGGATATTCCGACAAAATCGTAAAGAACTGAATAATGAAAGAGTTTCACCAAGTATGCGGTACTTCGCATAAACAGGTTATTCCAACATAATAATAAAGAATGGAATAACAGAAGAAGATCGCCAAGTATTGGGTAAACCACACATACAGGTCATTCCACCAAGTATAGGGTAAACCACGCATACAAGTTATTCCAACAGAATAATAAAGGATGAAATAACATAAGTTCTCTTCATGAATAAAAAAGAATAACACCCCTTACCGTTTTAAAGAAGAACTGAAATAAAGAAGTAGTTAAGTGGTAGAATACTCTTCTTCTTTCTCTCTATAGTTTCTCTCTCTAGAGTTCAGTGAATTCGTAAGAAAATAATGAAGGAATGAGCTTCTATTTATAGGAAAATGGAATGCATAGTAACTAATCCAGGAACGGTTCAGATTGATTTACTTTAATCTGACGGTCCATATTTAAAGCAAAACCTTTTAAATAAAATATAATATATTCTAATTATTGCCTAATAAAACAAACAACTTTAATAAAGTATTCTGTTTTATATAAAAAGATGTTTCTGTTTTATTACGTTAATAATACGAATAAAACAAAACTTCATTATCGCTAAATAATTCATATTATTAATTGACAATAATTGAATCAAACTGAGTGACTTCTCACATAAGCATTAATAATCAATACCATGTGCTACTATGCAACCACACGTATTACTGTACTTTTACTACCGAGTAGTTCAACAGTATCAACGGTAAAACTTCCGCCGTTATTTTTAATAAAATATTTTTGTCGTTTTCTCAATCCGACAATAATTCTGTTGTGGGGTCCACCAATGATTGTACCGTCGTACAAATATTTCCCGACTAATCGAATATTTCTCGTAAATAGTAACTCGTGAATAGTAACTTGTGAATAGTAACTCGTGAATAATAACTCATGAATAGTAACTCGTGAATAGTAACTCATGAATAGTACTCCGACACAAAAAGTACCCCAAAAACTCGAGTGAACAATATTAGAGTGAATAGTAACGGGGTATTTAATGACAACTTGTCTACTTTGAAAAATTTTCACATATCACCTTTAACTTTAACCTTTTATCAATTTAACCATTTACCAAAATAAAAAAATTGAATACTTTTATTTCATAAAATTCGGGGTCTCACAGAAACAATTCAAAGCTGGGACCAACCTAAGTCAGTAACCGAAGTACATAACTTTCTGGGCTTAGCTGGTTATTATCGGAGATTCGTAGAAGGATTTTCTCGAATCGCTACTTCATTAACTCAGCTGACTCATAAAGATACAAAATTCGATTAGAGCGAATAATGTGAGAAGAGTTTTCAAGAACTCAAGAGAAGACTCATTTCAGCACTTGTTCTAACAATATCATCTAGCTCGGAGGGATTTGTCATCTACAGTGATGCTTCGGAGAAAGGGTTAGGATGTATTCTCATGCAACATGGGAAAGTTATAGCCTATGCCTCTCGATAACTCAAAGAATATGAAAGGAATTATCCTACTCATGATCTAGAGTTGGCAGTTGTTGTCTTTGTACTTAAAATTTGGAGGCATTACCTGTATGGGGAGAAAGTGGAGATCTATACGGATCATAAAAGTCTCAAATATTTCTTCACTCAAAAAGAACTCAACATGCGGCAACGACGTTAGCTCGAACTGTTGAAAGATTATGATCATACTATTCAATACCATCCTGAAAAAGCAAGCGTAGTAGCTGACGCATTGAGTAGAAGATCATATGTGGGTACGAGTGCGATATTCTCAATGCAAAGGCCCATTTTATATGACTTGCAAAGGATGGAGATAAAGTTAAAGACTCTAGGGACCCACGTGATGATGACAAATATACTAGTAGAACCTATTTTAATCGATAAAGTTAAAGCTGCTCAAGTTAAAGACCTGGAGCTGATGCGTATGGGAAAAAAAGTGCAAGAAGGTGTTATCCCGGAAGCAAGAATCAATGAAAAAGAAATATTACGAGTCAACTCTAGACTTTGTGTTCCTAACGATTCTGACTTCAAGTATAAAATCATGATGGAGGCGCACAACACACCATTTGCAATCCATCCTGGGAATACCAAAATGTATTGTGATCTTCGATACATTTTGGTGGAGCAATATGAAGAGAGAGATTGCAGAGTTTATCTCAAGGTGTCTAACTTGTCAACTAATCAAGGCGGAGCATCAAGTGCCAAAAGGTCCATTGCAACCACTTGAAATTCCAGAATGGAAGTGGGAGCACATTACCATGGATTTCGTTACTGGTCTTCCTAAGGTTTCTCAAGGCATAGATGTAATTTGGGGTATTATTGATAGATTGACCAAGTCTGCTCATTTCTTACCTATACGAGAAACTTATACACTTGAACGTCTTGATCGTATGTACATAAATGAGATTGTAAGATTGCATGGTATGCCAGTATCCATGATTTCTGATCGAGACCCAAGATTCACTTCACGATTTTGGGTTAGTTTGCAAAAAGCTATGGAAACGAATTTACGATTTAGTTCGACGTATCATCCTCAAACGGACGAATAGTCAGAGAGAACTATTCAAACTCTTGAGGATCTATTAAGACTCTATGTCCTTGACTTGAAAGGAAGTTAGGACAAGTTCTTACCATTGGTGGAATTCTCCTACAATAATAGTTATCAAGCAAGTATTGGTATGGCTCCATTCAAGGCGTTGTATGGATGCAAGTGTCGTTCTCCAGTATGTTAGGATGAGGTGGGTGAAGCAACGTTGTTGGGATCAGAGTTGCTACGTATGAGTACAGAAAAGATTCAAACGATCTGACAACGTATAAAAATCTCACAAGATCGACAAAAGAGTTATGCTGATCTTCATCGAAAGGACGTGTAATTCAATATTGGAGATCATGTGTTGTTACGTGTTGCTCCATGGAAAGGAGTTATGAGATTTGGAAAGAGAGGAAAGCTCAATTCTCAATTCATTGGCCCATTTTTAATCCTCGATCGATTAGGAACTGTGGCCTATAGACTCGCCTTACCGCCAAGTATGTCTCGTGTTCATAACATTTTTCACATATATATGCTACGTAAATATGTGAAAGACCCGAACCACATTATTGAATTAGAACCAGACGAGCTAGCGAAAGATCTAACGTATGAAGAGGTACTTGTTAAAATCTTGGATAAGAAGGAACATGTTCTACCCTCCGAGGTTATACCTCAAGTCAAAATTTTATGGAGAAACTACGATATTGAGGAAATGACCTGGGAGTTAGAATCTGAAATAAAATCAAGGTATCCTCACCTTTTCGTCATACCAGGTATGTACCCTAATTTCATGGGCGAAATTTCATAAGAAGGGGAGGTTGTAAGACCCCAACTTTTATGAATAAAGATGAATTTTCCTATAAATATCATTTTGAATAATTATGGTGTTGATTTGTTATAATATTAAAGTTGTGGGTAATATTTATAAATTTTGCAAAGTAAGCAAGTTATTGTATAATATTTGATTGGTCGGGGAATATTCATTTTAACAGGAAATATTCGTACGACGGAACAATCATTGGTGGACCCCACAACGTAATTATTGTCGGAATGAGAAAACGACAGAAATATCTTTTTATAAAAATAACGGCGGAAGTTTTACCGTTAACTGTTGGAATACTCGGTGTTAAAAGTATAGTAATACGCGTGGCTGCATAGTAGCACACGACATTAATTATTGATGCTTACGTGAAAAGTCACTCAGTTTTGTTCAATTATTGCTACAGTAATTGTTGCATAGTATCTCACGTTATTCGATTCAATTATTGTCGATATTTTATATATTATTAAATCAATAATTGAGACGATACAGTTATTCATATTATTATTTAAAATATTGACGATGTCTAAAAAGTTCTGTTGTGGAGAGGTTTGGTCACCTAATTACGCGCCAATAGGGAGAAATTCTTATCGGAAAGCCCCCTCTTTCCTGGGAATGACCTGGTTATTAAATATTACGAATTATAATAATGCTGATAAATATTGTTAAAATATTGAGAGGATTTTTATGAAGTATTTGATGTAAATTTTGCTTATTTTATGGACCCCTATTTATTCATTTTTCAAAATAATTGGTAGAAAATTTTTAATATAATAAAGGTGGGGCCATATGTGGGGACCACATGCGGGGCCCACATGTGGAAGAAAAATGGAAATGGGGGGGATGGAGGTTACGTATATATAAGGTAATGTTATATATATATATATATATATATATATATATATATATATATATATATATATATTTATTTTATTTAAAAGTTTTCGTTTTATTAGAATATTTTATTGAATAGTACATCATAGTAAAATCAAAATTTTTAAAACTTTTAATCGGCCGAACGCCCGTGACTTTTCCTTCACTATGCGTCCAAATAGTATCATTTTCATTCTCCTATAAATAGGATGCTTAGTTAGAATTGAAAATCACACCAGAATCAGAGAATTCTTCTTCTATAATATTGAGCGTATTTCTTTTGAGTTTTAAAAAGCTTTAAACGTAGAAAATAGTGAAAGTTTTCTTCAAGAATATCCCCGCTATACCAGTTGGAATACTCTTCTTTTTAAGGAAATGAGAACGTAGCCGGGACTATTTAGGGAACGGAGTGACGGTCCAGATGTTTGCATTAGTAGTCCTCACTATTCTATAAAATAGTGTGATAATAAATGTATTGAGAACCATTTGAGTTTGAATACTGTCTAGAAGACAATATTTGTATTAAACTCTCAGTTTATGTTTTGTCGTATTTTACACGACAGTTGTATTATTAAGTTGTATTTGAATTTTGTTCCATGTATTTGGCGACTCAAGATGGATAATGTATACCTATTTAGGGGGCGTCTCATGAAGGAAGAAGTAAACCAAGAGGATCCCGAGGAGCAGCTAGGAGGTTTATCTGAAGAACCCTACATGAAGGAAGTGGATGCCCTCATGGAGCTGACTTATAAAAATTAGGATTTGGAGGCTAAGGTCCTGGAGCTAGAGGAAGAAAAGGAAGAACAACAGGTATCCCTAGTTCTGTTTGAGTCATTAGTAGTCCACACCGTAGCAAAGAACGTGGAGCTGGGCCATGCTCTCTATTGCACTGATTATCAGAGAGAGGCTCTTAAGCAGGAGAATATAGCTCTTAAGCAGGAAATAGACATGTTGAGGACTGAGAAAGAGGCTATTAGAGCCCATTGAGAGGAAGAGAAAGCTGACAGAAGAAGGGCTGAACAGCAGAGAGACAAGGCGTTGGGCAGAGCCCATGACTTGGAGGTTGAGGTTAGGGGCAGGAATGCCAAAATGGACAAGATGGACTATGCTTTTATGACTGTATTCGGACGCTGGAAGGATAGGGTGTAGCTTCACCCAATAGAAGAAGGTGGGAGTCGACACATGTTGACTCATAAAAGGATGATTGGGATCAGGGATGAGAACTTCAGCATCGCTAAAAAGTGACGCATGCTTCTCCAGTAGTCTATCTGTTAGGTGTATGTATTTATGTATTCTTTTCTTAGTAGTTTGTTGATACGAGTGAACTAGATGTACCCATCTTTTGTATATAAAGGGGATTATACTTTTGGAGCCTAACTTTTGTAGTTAAGGGCATTTTAAATGCAAATCCCAACTATATGCAGTCAAGCAGGGATTAAAATGTTTATAGAGGTATGCATATCCTGATGTAATGTGCTTAGCACAATTTAAAATCCATATGAATATAAACATATATGTTTTATGTTATGGAATGATTTTTATACTTGATACAATGTGCATTATGATAGTTATTAAATAATAAAGATATTATTAATAATAAAAGTTATATTAAACAGAAAATGCCACCAAGAGGAAGAGGAAGACTGAAAACACAGGCACCGCCAACTCAAGAAGAGTCTGTAAATAACTCGGCATGTCCAAAAAATCCTATGCAACAATTTGTTGACCTATTAACCCAGGCATTGCAAGGTAGAAATGTCACACCACAAGTGGACCCAAACCCTCCTAAGGCCCACTTGGCCAACTTTAAGGATTTTAAGGCAGTAGGACCCCCAGAGTTCTGAGGAACTAATAACTCGATAGAAGCTCAAACGTGGGTGAACGAAATGGAAAAAGTATTCGAAGTTGTCAAGGGTTGCTAAGGAACAGAAGACGGCTTTTGCCATTTTCATATTGAAAGGGAAAGCAAGTTACTTATGGGGAGCCAACAAATATAGCATTGGAGTAGGAGTAGTGTCATGGGATAGGTTTAAAGAACTATTCTTTGAAGCTTATTTTCCTCGTATCATGCATAATAGGATGGAGGTCGAATTTCTTGAACTGCGTAGTATGATTGTACCCGAGTATGTTGCAAAATTTAATGAACTATTCAGGCTTGCGCCACATCAGGTAGACAGTGAAGAACGGGAGGCTCGGAGATTTGAACAAGGGCTGAAGCCGGTACTCTATAATAAGATCTCGATGTTTCAAATAGCTATGTTTTCAGATATGCTGGAAAAAGCAATAATAGCTAAAGGAGGAACTGACGTGCTGGCCAAATATCATCAAGAAAAGAAGACAAAGAAAAGAAATGGAGGACCTAGAGAGGAAAGTAGTAGAGAAAGTAATTTCAACAAAAGGAAGTGGAATAATAAGAGCAATAAAACAAGCAGTAGGCTAGGAGAGCCAAGAAGGAAGATAGAAGCATGTAAGATTTGTGAGAAGAGTCATCTGGGAGTTTGTTTGAAGGGGAAAATTGTATATTACAAATACAAGCAGGAGGGATATATCTCTCCTAACTACCCCAACCCAAAGAAAACTCAGGGATGTTTTGCATGTGGAGTTATGGATCACCAGATCAAGAACTACCCAGAGAAGGGAACTGATAGAGGAAGTGGTTATAGAGGAAGCAATAATGGAAATCTAACAATCTGGGGATCAACCCCATCCAACCGACCAACTGCCAAGACGTTCAACATGACGGTGCAGGATGTAGTGACATCGAAAGATGTGGTGTCAGGTATCGTTCTAGTCAATAACATTAATGCCTTCAAACTATTTGATTTGGGAGCTACCTGTTCTTTTATATCTGAAGAAGTTGCTCAACGGTTAGAATTAACCCACAAAAGACTAGATCGTCCTTTGAACATAGAGGTCGTAAATAAGTAAGTCATTCCTGTAATCCATGTACCTAAAAATTATAGTATGGATATAAGGAGTCACAAGTTTTTGGTGGATTTAATTCACATCTGATTAGGTGAATTTGATGTAATATTAAGGATGGATCGATTGTATAACCATGGGGCAATAATTGATTGTCAAAAGAAATGTATAAACCTTCAGACTCCTAGTAAGTCAAAAATTATGTTTTATGGTAGCAAATCGCAAAGACAGTCATGTTGTATGACGATGATGCAGGCCAAGAAGTTGTTAAGAAAAGGGTGTGTTGATTATTTAGCCTATGTGGTTGACACCCAAAGAACGGGAACAAAAATAGAACAAATACCAATAGTAAAGGAATCCGCGGATGTATTTTCAGATGAGTTGTCAGGACTACCACCAGATTGAGAGATCGAATTCGTGATAGACTTAGTGTCAGGTACAACCGCAATTTCAAAAGCCCCGTATCGAATGGATCCAGTAGAGATGAAAGAACTAATGATTCAATTACAAGAATTGTTAGACAAAAAGTACATTCAGTCGAGTGTGTCTCCATGGGGAGCACCTATATTGTTTGTTAAAAAGAAGGATAAATCTTTACGACTGTGTATCGACTATAGAGAATTGAATAAAGTCACAATCAAGAACAAGTACCTATTACCAAGAATCAATGATCTTTTTGATCAACTGAAGGGAGCTCGTTATTTTTTCAAGATAGATTTTTGAACAGGTTATCATAATTGAAAGTGAGGAATGATGTAAGACTCCAAATTTTATGAAATAAAAGTATTCAATTTTTCTTATAATTACTATTCAGTAAATGATTAAATTGATAAAATGTTAAAGTTAAGTTAAGGGTGATATATGAAAAAAAAATTCAAAATAAACAAGTGACTATAAAATATTCATTGTTGTCGGGAAATATTCATTTGGTCGTGAAATATTCTTGTTATCGGGGAATATTCGTACGAAGGCGCAGCCATTTTTGGGCCCCATAACGGAAAACGGTTGGATGAAGGAAAATGACAAAGTATGAGTTTTTATAAATAACGGCGTAATTGTTACCGTTAACACTGTTAGAATACCCGGTGGTTAAAATACAATAATATGCGTGGGTGCACAGTAGCACACGGTATTGCATAGTATTGTTAAATTATTGATCCTTACGTAAGATGCTCAATAATTGTTACATTAATTACTGTTCAATATTTTATTTTATTGGTTCAATAATTGCTGCGTTGATATTTTATATTATTGTTGTTTTAATAATTATCACTGCACAGTATCTCCATTATCATATCAATAATTCATATTATTTGAATAATATTATTAGATATCATTATTGGCAATGTCTAAAAAGTTCTGTCTAAGGAGAGGTTTGGTCACCTAATTGCGCGCCAGTAAGGAAAAATCCTTATTGGAAAGCCCCCCCTTTCCTGGAAACGGCCTGGTTGTCATAATTGTGATTCTGTAATATTATTTATGAATAATTAATTATTGATAAGGAAATATTTATTTGATGTGGATATAAATAATGGATTTATTTATGTGGTTATAAATGAAGGAATTAGTGTTGAGGGATTTTATCAGTATTTTGTCGGAATAGAGGTTTTAACAATCAAAATAGTGTTCTTAAAGCTCTATTGCGTGAGTTATAATTTTAATCCGACCGTTGGATCGTTGTGATTTTTGGATATGTTACACATATATAAGTTGAGTATATGTCCACAAATTTTGAACCGTTAAAAATTAACGTATGATTTGTTATGAATTTTAAGAGGTTTTAAAAATCGTCCGTATGTGGATTTCGGTCATTTTTCGTTTAGAATTTGGAAAAACTTAAAGCTACAAAGTTGTAGAGAATTCGATTTCGTGTGGAATGGACATAAAATTTATATTTTTCTGATAAAAGGGCTATTTATTATGAATTATTGAAGTTTAAGAAATTAAAATATTTTTATTAAAAATGTGGGTGGGCCCCACTTTTGGTTGTTGGGGAAGATGGGTGATTTTTGGTGGGTGGGAATAGTAGCAGGTAAAGCCATTAGGTTGCAGGTCAAGTCTGCTTTGGCGTTCTAACATTTTCTTATAAATAGGGTGCTTAGTTAGAATTGAAAATCACTCCAGAAATAAGTTTTCTCTCTTTCTTTCTCTATATTATCGAGCGTATTTTGTGAGTATTTAGATACTTTGTGAGTTGCTATTCATTAGTACAAGTTTTCTTCAGCCTTATACCTGATATTTCAGCCGGAAGTACTGTTCTTTTGAGGTACGGGATTGTAAGGGATGTTATTTTTTTCATAATGATGTTATTCTTTCAATATCATTATACTGAAATATTGGTATAAATTTTATTGTGGAATTTCTACCTTTTTCATGTCGGGGTTACTATTCACGTAGACGGCACTATTCATATATATGGCACTCTTTACGTATATGACATTATTTACGTATACGGTACTATGTACGAATACGAAGTACTATTCATCAGTTACTATTTACGAGTTACTATTCACGAGTTACTATTCACGGGTACTATTCACAACAAATTTGGTTGCTTTTTCTGATCAAATTATCGTTGATATATGAATTTTACTCTTGAAATTAAATGCAGTTGTTGATCATATTATTTTTATTATCATATATAACATTTTTATAATCCTGGTGATGAAATTTCTCTTTGACTTGAGTGTAAAGATGGATAGATTATTGGTATGATCGTGACTATGGGTTCCCTTTGGCTAGTAGTGCAAAGATGAATCGTTGACTGGTATGATCATGACCATTGAATTTATAATTGATTATCTTTAGCTTAAGTGCAAAGGTGAATTGATCAACATGGTTATAATTATTGTTTATATGAATTTTGAAATGTTTATATATTTCTTTGAGATATGAATATCTTTGGCATGTAGTGCAAAGATGATCTGTTGTTGAATATCTTTGGCCTGTAGTGCAAAGATGACATGTTGTTGAATATCTTTGGCATGTAGTGCAAAGATGATCTGTTGTTGAATATCTTTGGCCAGTAGTGCAAAGATGAACTGTTGACGAATATCTTTGGCCATAGTGCAAAGATGAATTTATCAGTATGATTATGAACAGGAACTGTGATTTGGTATAACCATGATCTTTGATGTTTCTGGTAAAGACAGGTGATGAAAATTATCTTCGTCCTGGATGAGAAGAGGAATTTAGAACCACAATTATGATTATGAGTTATTCATATGATTGTGGACCAGAACTGTTGATTGATGTTACAGGGATAAAACATTGTTGGTGGATTTTTAACATGGAGAAGATAATAGACTTTATGGTCTATTTGACTCTTCTAATGGATTGCTCATTACGCTGCAACTATAGTTGAAAAGTTTTATCATCTATCATATGTTCTAAATCTCTGATTTATTACTGATGAAGGCTATTGATAATTTAATTATCTTTAGTCATTATATTCTTTACTGGGCTATTTGTGCTCATCCTTTTGCTTCACAATTCCTTTCAGGTAATAAAAGTGTTGCTGGGTCGAGCGGGGGTAACAGGGGAATAGAACGGTGGTCTCTAGCCGTGAAGGTTCTCCCTAAACAGTATAAAAATAATTTTATTGACAACTTTGGAATAGTGTGTTGTATTTTATACATCATTTAGTAGTTATATTTGGTGAATCATATAGGGTGAGGCGAACCCAACTTTGGAAGGGTGTTTTGCCACTATCATACAAGATGTCTAATGACATACAACCTCATGTCATTATAAGACAGAGTTGTGCACATCCACTTGCTGAGTATATCTACGAGCACTACCTATATAATCTTGGTGTTTGGTTGAAGTATAATTCTCAATTAGAGACAGTGGAGATAATGATATGTCAAGAGAAGACTCACCATTGGAAATAATATGATTGTAATCTTCTCGTTTTTCTTTGGGGTCTATTGGGTCAACCAAGGATAATTTCACAGTTGGTATATATTTGTATCAAAACTCACAATATATGAGTCGTTGTATTTTGCATGACAATTGTAGTAATAAAGTTGTAGTTGTTTTCTGTACCATGTATTTGGCGACTCAGAATAGGTTGGATGGATTGGACCTATTTTGGGGGCGTCACAAATGAAGACGTGCAAAGACAACATTTAGGACTCGTTATGGTCACTATGAGTTCTTAGTGATGTCTTTTGGATTGACTAATGCACCAGTAACATTCATGGATTTAATGAATCGATTATTTAAACCTTACTTGGATAAATTTGTAGCGGTATTAATCGACGATATTTTGATCTATTCAAAGACTCGATAGGATCGTGCGGAACATCTGAGGAGGGTATTAGAGACCCTGAGAAGAAAAAATGTATATGCACAGTTTTTAAAATACGAATTTTGGTTGGAAAGAGTGCAATTTTTAAGGCACGTGATCGACCACAAAGGGATAACCATAGATCCGGCGAAAGTAGAGGTGGTAATTAATTGGGAACGACTAAAGACACCAATGGAAATACGAATTTTCTTAGGTCTAGCAGGTTACTACCGTAGACTCATCAAGGATTTTTTAAAATTGTCAGGTCCTTTAATGAATTTAACCAAAAAAACAGTAAAGTTCGTTTGGTTAGAGAAGTGTGAAGAAAAGTTTCCAAGAACTAAAGAGAAGATTGAGTGAAGCATCAGTGTTATCTTTTCCTAACAATACAGGTGGTTTCGTTGTATACAATGGTGTGTCACACAAAGGGCTTGGTTGTGTTTTGATGCAGCACAACAAGGTCATAGCTTACGTGTCACGTCAGCTGAAGGATTACGGGAAAGTGTATCCTACGTAAGACTTAAAGCTAACAGCAGTAGTATTTACTTTAAAATTTTAGAGACATTATTTATATGGTGAGAAGTGTGAGATATACACATACCATAAAAGTCTGAAGTATATCTTCACATAGAAGGAATTGAATGTGAGGCAGAGAAGGTGGTTAGAATTGATCAGATTACGATTGCGAGATTTTGTATCACCCCGAAAAAGTTAACGTAGTCACCAACGCCTTAAGTTAACAGCTCAGGAGGAGCTCATCAAAGAAATGGAGAGAATGGAGATTGAAGTGAAGCATCCAGAGGAGTCGGAAGAAAAACTGTTTAACATGGAGACTCATCCAATTTTATTGGACAGAGTAAAGGAATCCCAAGATCAAGATGAAGAATGTAGCAAGGTAAAGAAACGAGTGGCAGAATGAGAGGTCACTAAATTCAAAATATATAAAGAAGGGTTATTGAGATTCGATGACAGAGTGTGGGTACCAGCAGTACCTGAACTAAAAGAAGAAATCTTGCAAGAAGCACACAGTACAAATTTCTCAATTCATCCAGGCAACACAAGGATGTATCAAGATCTTCGACAAGACTTTTGGTGGCCCAATTTGAAAAGAGAAATGGCAGAATATGTCAGTAGATGCCTAACTTGTCAAAGAGTGAAAGCGGAGCATCAGAGACCAAGTGGATTGCTATAACCCCTAGAAATTCTAGAGTGGAAATGGGAACATATAACTATGGATTTTGTTGTGAGACTTCCAACTACGCAGAAAGGTTAGGACACTATATGGGTCATTGTGGATCGATTGATAAAATCATCGTACTTCTTACCAATTAAGATCCGATTCAATCTGAATCATTTAGCTAAACTATATGTTAAAGAGATTGTGTCAAGACATGGCGTTCCAATATAAATTGTTTCTGATCAAGATCCACGATTCACATCTAATTTTTGAAAAAGTCTACAAGAGCGTATGGGAACACAGTTGAGGTTGAGTATGGCATACCATCCTCAAACTGACAGTCAAAATGAAATAATAATTCAGACGTTGGAAGATATGCTAAGAACATATGTCATGGATTTCCAAGGGTAATTGGGATGATCATCTACCTTTGGTCGAGTTCGCTTATAATAATAGTTATCACGCGAGTATGGGAATGTCGCCTTATAAGGCATTATACAGAAGAAAATGTAGAACACCACTGTGTTAGGACGAGGTAAGATAACATAAACTGTTAGGCCCTAAAACAGTTTAATAGACAACAAAAATTTTCCAGGGAATACGAGCAAGATTGGTAACAACTCAAGAGAGGCAGAAGTATGCAAATTTGTACCGCCAAAAGAGAGATTTTGACATAGGGTCATTTGTGTTTTAAAACGTATCTCCCTAGAAGGGAAAAATTAGATTAGGGAAAAAGGATAAATTAAGTCCACGATTCATTGGACCTTTTGAAGTGCTGAAGTAGCTTTACCTGCGAAATTAGGGCACATTCATAACGTGTTTATGAAGTAGCTTTACCTGTAGAATTAGGGCACATTCATAACGTGTTTCACGTATCAGTGCTACAACCTTATAAACAAGATCACAAGCATGTAATGCAATACGAACCTATTCATGTTGAGAAAGATTTAACAGACGAAGAAGTTCGTGTTCAAATAATTGACAAGAAAGAACAAGTTTTGAGTAATAAAATAATATCTTCTGTAAAAGTGATATTGAGGAACCATAGTGCTGATGAAGCTACATGGGAACTAGAGGAAAATATGAAGAAAAGTTGCCCCATCTTTTTGAGTAACCTTGTAATTGTGATTTCGAGGATGAAATCCTTATAAGGGGAAAAAATGTAATGTCACGGAAAATTCCATATAATATTTAATTATTATAATGACAAATTTTGAGTATAATTTTTTTATACTTAATTGTTGTGTTATTAGAAATATTTAATACTTAAGAATTTATTAAGCATCACAAGATTATGTATAGTAAAGGAGGAAGATTGAATTTACCTTATTATAATGGTATTTAAAAATCAAGAATGAAAAGAAAAGCCAACATGGCTTAATTGAGAAATATTCCTGACATAAAGCTATCTATGTGGCCAATGAAATAATTATATTATAATATAATTAATTTCATTCGAAAGTATTGTTAAGTGAAATATAAGGAAAATGTGGTGTACTACTATGAGTTATTTAAATTACATGGAACCATCATTTTAATGATGTTTGTGCCAACAATTTTAGTAGCCTAAATAAATGTAGTAGATAAAAATTTGTGTATATTAAGATATAATGAGGGTACATGTTAAATGTCTTGGACCATATTAATTTTACTAAGTTACTTAAAAGCCTATTACATTTTTCAAATGTTATAGGTTATTGCATTGAGCCCAAAACAAGCCATTACCAGCCCAATTCGGCAGCCCACATGGAGAGTAAAATGGAGCTGAGTTATTTTTTAACAATTCAGTTAGATAGTCAATTAGTTAGTCTTTTTACATAGTCAGTTGGTAAAATAGTTAGAGGCAAAGCTTATAAAGTGGTAAGAGATAAGGCATAGATGGTTGTGGCCTGAAAGGTTCTTTAGGGGCCAAGTAGACTGGTAGGAGGAGGCTGATTAGAGGCCAATGTAGGGGCCAAAAACACTTGCCGGCGGATGTATCAGGAGTGTAGTAGCAGTCATGTAATACCCGGTAAAAATAAATAAATAAATAAATATTGAATAATTAATATTATTTTGTTTTAAAATATTTTAATTGAAATTTATCTTTTATTTGGGTCAAACTAGTCACTTATTTTGGGCTAATAAGTTAACAAGTGTTGGATAAATTAATTTAGTAAAAGTTGGGCCTTAAAAACTAATTGGATTTAATTTATATGTGGGCAATAATAAATCCTATTAGAAATAGAGTAAATAAGATATATTAATTAATAAATAAATAAGTACTAAACCTAATCATATGAACACACGAATTGAAACTGAGAAGAAAAAAAAAAGGGCGCAGCCACTGACTATTTCGGAAGGGAGAAAAAGAAAAGAATTGCATCAGGTTTGAGTTGCTTAATTAGCATATGTTTGTGTAGTATATTATTAATAGTATATATATATATATATATATATATATATATATATATATATATATATATATATATATATATATATACCGAACCTGCTATTAAAAAAAAAAATCGTCATCATGATGTGCATGTTGGATTGCTGCAAGTTTAGATTCCTTATATTATTATTATTATTATTATTATTATTATTATTATTATTATTATTATATATATATATATATATATTATATTTTAATAATCTTTTAGCGTATATATTTTAATTATCATTTGGCCATGAAATTTGTATATGGAATTAGTAAATCAATTGAAGTTATGCATATTAATTTGTATTAATTAATTTTACCGACATAGTTATAAAAGTTTCAATAATAAATTTAATAGTATTATATTTTTAATGATTGGATTGTATTAAATTTTATTAAATTATTTAGATTGAACGGAGAGAGTCTAAACGAGTCAAATTTGGAGTATAAACTTTGGGTATTACATTACTTAATCCAGGTACGGATTCCGTACTCTTTCAGCGAGACTCTTTTGTTTTTGATTTGTTTGTTTCGTTATTCGTTTCAAAAATTAGTATTGCCTCTTATAATTGTTCTTTGTCAATTGATTGTGATAAATTTATTTTGGGGCATTGATATTTAGAACTCATATTTATACTCTTTGAACTCGGTTATCATGTTAATATTTATTTCAATTTTCGTAGTGATGTACATGTTAGTATATTTTTGGAGACTTGTGTTGATGATTCGTTCGATTTAACATGTACACGTTAGAATCCCTTTGTGTTGATATTGTGTCGCATGTGTTGTGACATGGTATTGTTGTTAGAATGTACCGTAGGGTATACCTGAGCTATAACCACCTGTGGGGGTACCACAGGCATGTCCTCTTGGCACCGAGGCATGACACCTTCCGTGGCGGTGTGATCAGTCTACGGCGTCTCCGTTTTGTGCTCCGATGGGAGTTGGCCATTTGGTATTTTGTTGTGGGAGGCGTATGGGTCGACCCTAGTTTTCTGTTCTGTTCTGTTATGCGGATTGGTGATTTTTGTGCCAAACACACCTTTTGATTTTACATGCATTGGATTCGCGGTCCAATGTGTATGACTTGCCTGTGTGGCATTATTTGACTTGCCTGTGTGGTAAGGTATATTTCTATTTTGTTCTGAGCTCGGTATGAAATAACACCCAGCCATTTGGTTCAGCCTATTATTTCGTTGTGTTAGATTTGTTCGTTTCGTTTCAGTTCGTTTCGTCTCATTTCCTTTAATTAAGTTAGTTATTTCAGTTCATTATTTGTATTCTATATTCGTACTGGGCATTTGACTCATGCTGTGTTTTCTTCCGGCAGGTAATCAGGGGAATCAAGGGCAAGTGTGATGAGAGCTCCATTCATTCTAATGATTTAGAAATATTCTATTTAGACTGGATGTGTTAGTTTACTTGGAATTGTAATAATTATTTTTGATTGTGGTTTGAGATAGTTTGAGATTTATTATGGTTGTCTTGTGGTATTTATGAGTTATTAAGACCATTCTTTTGTGGCTTTGAGCCTTGTTATTAAATTCATCAGTTTTGGTTATGTTTTGAGTAACCTCTCTTTCTATTTCGAAAAGGGGGTGTTACAGAGTTGGTATCAGAGCTTAGGTTCTTTCTTGTAGAAAACCTATTTAGGTTTGACCTGTGAGTTATGGGTAGACTTCTGGGTTAGTTTTCTGTTTCGTTTGATTTTCTGTTCAGCTATTATATCAGTTATATTTGAATTTATCCCTAATCTGCTTTGTTATCTATTCGTTGATCTCTTTGTTAGATGGCTCGTAGATCCGCCAAAGTTCTTGGGAGGCGAGGCAACAATAGGGGAAGAGGTGCGGGTCAGCCCAATGAGCAACCTAATAATCAGATAAATGCTCAGTTGGCTACCTTGGTGAATCAAGCAGTGAATCAGGCGTTACCTCCGTTAGTGGCACAGGTTGTACAGGCAATGCAGCAGCCGCCACCAGAAATTCCTGAGCAAGGGAATCCGGGAAATAATGGTCAGAAAACAAACGAAGAAGAAAGGAATGTAGATGGTCATAATCAGCGGGTAGTTCCAATGTATGTGTGGTTGGAAAGGTTTCAGAAGCAGAAACCACAGGCATTCAGTTCAGCTCCAACTCCAATTGATGCAGAGAATTGGATTGCCCACTTAGAGAAGATTTTTGATATGTTTGGGTGCTCGGATAATCAGAAAGTGTTGCTAGCTGCTAACAAGCTGGAAGGGGACGCGCAGAGGTGGTGGAAAGCGTTGAAAACAACAAAGGGTGATGGTTATGTTGAGGCACTTAGCTGGGTAGAGTTTTGTGAGGTCTTTTATCAGCAGTATTTTCCAGCTGCTGATAAAGAGGCCTATGCCAGAGAGTATCTGTCTATTCGACAGAAAGATGATGAGTCCATCACAGATTTCATGACGAGGTTCACCAGGTTGGCAGGCTTTGCGGGAACTTCTGCAGGGACTGCAGCAGAACAGGCAGACAAGTTCAAGTGGCGGATTCATTATAGGTATCGTCAGCACCTTATAAACAACAAATTTGCAGATGTTTCGGCTGTGACAAATGCAGCCAAAAATATTAAAATGGAGAGACAGAACTTTCAGTCTTCTAAACCGGAAGGGAGTCGAAAGAGGGACAGAGATGACCAGCAGGGTCAAACTTCGGGTCAGCACGGGAAGGATCAGGTTGGTCAATTGAATAGGAATTGTGGTGGTCAACAGGGGTAGTGGCGTGTCCAGAATCAAAATAGGGGTTATCAGCAGATGCCTCAGCAAGGACAGAATCGTCAGCTACAACTACCTTGGAATGGTCAGAATCGTTCGCAGTGGCAGAATCGTCAGCAGGGGCAGAATCAAGGTCGTTATCCGGGACCAGCTGGTGGGGGTAACCCAAATCTTATCCCGATAGCTCCTTGTGCTACTTGTGGGGCTAATCATCCGGGGAGGCAGTGCCACAAACTCACAGGAGCATGCTTCATTTGTGGACAGATGGGTCATATTGCTAGGGATTGTACCGGTCCACGTGGTAATGATGGAGGTGGTGATAATGGTGGCAATGGAGGTCAGCATCAGGGTGGTCGAGTGTTTGCCTTAACATATAACCAGGCGGCAGGTGCGCCAGGTACTGTTTCTGGTACTCTTTTAGTTGGCAATCGTGAAGCGTCTATTTTGTTTGATACGGGTTCTACTCATTCCGTTGTTGCTCAGTCTTTTGTTCGGCACCTGGGGGTGCCATCTCAGTTATTTGATTCTGTTATGTCTATTGCTACCCCGATGGGGACTTCTGTCGTTATTTATGATTTGTATCGAGGGTGTCCGATCAGTTTTGGGGATAGGATTCGTAGGGCTAATCTTCTTCCGATGAGTATGCACGATTTTGATGTCATTCTTGGGATGGACTGGTTAGATTAGCACCAGGCCACTATCAATTGTCAGGCGAAGAAGGTTATATTTGGAGATGTGAAATCTCCAGATTTCGTGTTTCAGGGTTCACAACCGAGTAGAGTGGTGAAGTTAATTTCAACCTTGAAGGTTGGAAAGTTGGTGGCAAAGGGTTGTGAGGGGTATTTGGCGTTTGTGAAAGATACCTCTAAGGGTGAGTCTCGTATTGAAGATGTTCCAATTGTTCATGACTTTTCCGATGTGTTTCCTGAGGAGTTGTCAGGGTTGCCACCGCAGCGGGAAGTGGAGTTTGCTATTGAGTTTGTTCCTGGTACGGAGCCTATCTCTAAGGCGTCGTATCGGATGGCACCGTTGGAGTTACAGGAGTTGAACGAGCAGTTGCAGGAACTGTTAGATCGTGGTGTGATTTGGCCGAGTGTTTCGCCGTGGGGTGCTCCGGTCTTATTTGTGAAGAAGAAGGATGAGTCTATGAGGTTGTGTATAGACTACAGGGAGTTGAACAAGATTACCATCAGGAATTGGTATCCATTGCCGAGGATTGATGACTTGTTTGACCAACTTCAGGGGCAAAATATTTTTCGAAGATAGACTTGAGGTCGGGCTATCATCAGTTGAGGGTGAGGGATGAGGATATTCCTAAGACGGCTTTTCGTACTCGATATGGGCATTACAAGTTTCTGGTGATGCCATTCGGGTTGACTAACGCTCCAACAGTGTTTATGGATTTAATGAATCGGGTGTTCAGGGAGTACTTAGACCAATTTGTTATTGTCTTTATTGATGACATTTTGGTTTACTCCAAGTCTAAGGAAGAGCATGAAGAACATCTTCGCACAGTGTTGGGGATTTTTCAGAAAGAGAAGTTGTATGCTAAATTCTCTAAATGCGAGTTTTGGTTGGAGCAGGTTGCATTTTTGGGACATGTTTCTGCTGAGGGCATTAAGGTGGATCCTACGAAGGTAGAGGCTATCACTAAATGGCCGAGACCTACTACAGTGACAGAGATTAGGAGTTTCTTGGGTTTAGCAGGGTATTATAGGCGGTTTGTGGAAGGGTTTTCTTTGCTTGCCTTACCATTGACTCAGTTGATGAGAAAGGGCGTGAAGTTTGTGTGGAATGAGGAGCGTGAGAAGAGTTTCGGGGAATTGAAGAAACGACTTATGACAACTCCTATACTTGCATTGCCGTTGGGGACAGGAGGTTACCAGATTTATAGTGATGCTTCTAAGAAGGGCTTGGGGTGTGTTTTGATGCAACACGGTAAGGTGATTGCTTATGCTTCTAGGAAGCTTAAACCTTATGAGGTGAACTACCCCACACATGATTTGGAGTTGGCAGCGGTGATCTTTGCCTTGAAGATTTGGAGGCATTATTTGTATGGAAAGACTTGTGATATCTTCACCGATCACAAAAGTCTTAAATACATTTTCACTCAGAAGGAGCTCAATATGAGGCAGAGGCGTTGGTTGGAGCTTCTAAAAGACTATGATGCTAGGATTCAATATCACCCGGGGAAGGCAAATGTGGTTGCAGATGCTCTTAGCCGGAAGAGTTCAGGGAGTGTAGCAGCCCTTATTACACAACCTCAGCTTATTTCAGATATAGAGCGGCTCGAGTTGGAGTTGTATATACGAGGTTCAGATGGGCATTTGGCGGGTATGAAAGTGGAGCCCTCTCTTATCTCGCGGGTCAAAGAAGCTCAAAAAGAAGATGGGGAGTTGTGAGGAATGACGCAGAATCTAGAGGAGGGCAAGCAGTCTGAGTTTCGTATTGATGACCAGGGTGTGATTTGGTTGGGTGAGCGATTGTGTGTACCGTCGGATCCAATCATTCGAGAGGCGGTGTTGGCTGAGGCTCATAGCTCGCCATTTTCTATTCATCCTGGTTCTACAAAGATGTATAGGGTTTTGAAGAAGAATTTTTGGTGGAATGGGATGAAACGAGACGTGGCTGAATATGTTGGGAAGTGTCTTACTTGTCAACAAGTGAAGATAGAACATCAGCGAGCTAGTGGTTTGCTACAACAGTTAGACACTCCAGTGTGGAAGTGAGAGGATATCACAATGGATTTTGTGACTGGTTTGCCAAAGACTTTCAGGAAGAATGATGCCATATGGGTAGTAGTGGACCGGTTAACCAAATCGGCACACTTTTTGGCTATCCATGAGGGTTACTCGGTGGATAGGTTGGCACATATCTTTCAGCAGGAGATTGTTAGACTTTATGGTACTCCGATGTCTATTGTTTCAGATCGGGACCCACGGTTTACTTCACGATTTTGGAAAGGGTTTCAACGAGCCTGGGGCACTCGGCTCAACTTCAGTACTTCTTTTCATCCGCAAACTGATGGGCAATCCGAACGGACTATTCAGACATTGGAGGACATGTTAAGGTCTTGTGCACTTCAGTGGTCGGGTAATTGGGATGATTACTTGAGCCTAGTTGAGTTTGCTTATAACAACAGCTGGCATGCAAGTATTGGAATGGCTCCGTTTGAGGCACTGTATGGTAGAAAGTGTCGGGCACCAACTTGTTGGGATGAGGTTGGCGAAAGGGTCATAGAAGGGCCCGAGTTAGTCCAAATCACTACGGAGAAGGTAGCGGTGGCTAAGGAAAAATTGAAGTCGGCTCGATCATGACAGAAGTGTTATGCTGATAAGCATAGGAGGACTTTAGAATTTGAACCTGGTGAACATGTGTTTCTAAAAGTTTCGCCTTGGAAGGGCATTCGGCGATTTGGGTTGAAAGGAAAGCTTAGTCCACGTTATATTGGCCTATTTGATATTCTAGAGAGGGTTGGTGAGGTTGCATATCGGTTAGCTTTGCCTCCACGGCTAGCTCATGTGCACAATGTATTCCATGTGTCAGCGTTGAGGAGTTATCATTATCATCCGTTGCATGTGGTGCAATATCCATTCGATAAGATTCGGGAGGATCATACTTGTGAGGAGAAAGCTGAGGCGATTTTGGATCGTCAAGAAAGGATTATGAGGAGGAAGACTATTCCGTTTGTTAAGGTTCTGTGGAGGAACCATTCGGAGCGAGAAGCCACTTGGGAGCTTGAGGAGTCTATTCGAGCGGAATATCCGCATCTTTTTGATAATTAGGTACGTTCTATTCTTTTGATTCCGGGGACAGAATTCTTTTAAGGGGTAGGTGATGTAATACCCGATAAAAATAAATAAATAAATAAATATTGAATAATTAATATTATTTTGTTTTAAAATATTTTAATTGGACTTTATCATTTATTTGGGTCAAAGTAGTCACTTATTTTGGGCTAATAAGTTAACAAGTGTTGGATAAATTAATTTAGTAAAAGTTGGGCCATAAAAACAAATTGGATTTAATTTATATGTGGGTAATAATAAATCCTATTAGAAATAGAGTAAATAAGATATATTAATTAATAAATAAATAAGTACTAAACCTAATCATATGAACACACGAATTGAAACTGAGAAGAAAAAAAAAAGGGCGCAGCCACTGACTATTTCGGAAGGGAGAAAAATAAAAGAATTGCATCAGGTTTGAGTTGCTTAATTAGCATATGTTTGTGTAGTATATTATTAATAGTATATATATATATATATATATATATATATATATATATATATATACCGAACCTGCTATTAAAAAAAAAGAAAAAAGAAATCGTCATCGTGATGTGCATGTTGGATTGCTGCAGGTTTAGATTCCTTATATTATTATTATTATTATTATTATTATTATTATTATTATTATTATTATTATTATTATTATTATATATATATATATATTATATTTTAATAATCTTTTAGCATATATATTTTAATTATCATTTGGCCATGAAATTTGTATATGGAATTAGTAAATCAATTGAAGTTATGTATATTAATTTGTATTAATTAATTTTGCCGACATAGTTATAAAAGTTTTAATAATAAATTTAATAGTATTATGTTTTTAATGATTGGATTGTAATAAATTTTATTAAATTATTTAGATTGAACGGAGAGAGTCTAAACGAGTCAAACTTGGAGTATAAACTTTGGGTATTACATTACTTAATCCAGGTACGAATTCCGTACTCTTTCAGCGAGACTCTTTTGTTTTTGATTTGTTCGTTTCGTTATTCGTTTCAAAAATTAGTATTGCCTCTTATAATTGTTCTTTGTCAATTGATTGTGATAAATTTGTTTTGGGGCATTGATATTTAGAACTCATATTTATACTCTTTGAACTCGGTTATCATGTTAATATTTATTTCAATTTTCGTAGTGATGTACATGTTAGTATATTTTTGGAGACTTGTGTTGATGATTCGTTCGATTTAATATGTACACGTTAGAATCCCTTTGTGTTGATATTGTGTCGCATGTGTTGTGACATGGTATTGTTGTTAGAATGTACCGTAGGGTATACCTGAGCTATAACCACCTGTGGGGGTACCACAGGCATGTCCTCTTGGCACCGAGGCATGACACCTTCCATGGCGGTGTGATCAGTCCACGGCATCTCCATTTTGTGCTCCGGTGGGAGTTGGCCATTTGGTGTTTTGTTGTGGGAGGCGTATGGGTCGACCCTAGTTTTCTGTTCTGTTCTGTTCTGCGAATTGGTGATGTTTGTGCCAAACACACCTTCCGATTTTACATGCATTGGATTCGCGGTCCAATGTGTGTGACTTTACTGTGTGGCATTATTTGACTTGCCTGTGTGGTAAGGTATATTTCTGTTTTGTTCTGAGCTCGGTATGAAATAACACCCAGCCATTTGGTTCAGCCTATTATTTCGTTGTGTTAGATTTGTTCGTTTCGTTTCAGTTCGTTTCGTCTCTTTTCATTTAATTGAGTTAGTTATTTCAGTTCATTATTTGTATTCTATATTCGTACTGGGCATTTGGCTCATGCTGTGTTTTCTTCCGGTAGGTAATCAGGAGAATCAAGGGCAAGTGTGATGAGAGCTCCATTCATTCCAATGATTTAGAAATATTCTGTTTAGACTGGATGTGTTAGTTTACTTGGAATTGTAATAATTATTTTAGATTGTAGTTTGAGACAGTTTGAGATTTATTATAGTTGACTTGTGGTATTTATCAGTTATTAAGACCATTCTTTTGTGGCTTTGAGCCTTGTTATTAAATTCATCAGTTTTAGTTATGTTTTGAGTAACCTCTCTTTCTATTTCGGAAAGGGGGTGTTACAAGCCATGTAGAGCAATGTTGGCTGGTAAATGCTCAGCCATATATGGCCAAGCAATTACCCAAAACCAGCTAGCTATTCTAGTGCTAAGTTTCTTAATAGCATTCATATAGAGTGGGAGAAGGAGAGCTTCAGCTGGGTGAGGTTAGAGAGGAGTGCAGCAGTGACAACATTAGACATTATTGCAAGAAGAAGTTATCAAGCATAAGCTCAATCAGGGTAAGCCACACTGCAGCCCCCTTTCCATTCCATTCCATTCCATTTCAATTTCATTTGATGGAAAACCAACTGTTAGTGGCTATAGAACTAAATAGGAGTTGTGATGGCTGTTATGTTGTGTAGTCATTGTTGTTATAACTGTTATATTGCTATTGTTGTTGTTGTGCTAGATTAAATGAAGGGTCATTGATAAATTAAGCTAAAAGGCTGGGAAAATGGACAGGAAATTAGTTGTTTCATGTAAATAAAAATCATGCTCACAAACTGTTTGATAAAATGTTGGAGTAAGGACTGTTATAGTGTATGAGCATACTAGCTGTGAAATGAAATCCAAGATCATGTCAAATTGCTAATATAGTAAGTGTAATGCTTCATATACGCTTATATGTTTTATATATGATAGGATATGTAGTGACTAACTTGAATAATATGCTAAGTTCCATATATGGATTAAATCATGAAAATGGGACTGTGTTGGTAAGTTTGTACAAGGACTGATTTTCCTTGACATTAATGTGGTTCATATGCTATAACAAGGTGTCTAAAGAACCAAACCATGGATGCAAATAATAATAAAACCTAATGGGAATTTTTAGCAAGCTTAAACCAAAACAGGCCAAATTTGGACCTGTTTTGAAGAGGCCAAACTCAGCCATTTAAGGTTTTAAGGTCAGAAAAACCCAATGTTGATATTTATTTTATTATTTTAGTAATAAAATTTAATTTAATTTTTCATAATTAAATGTGTCATAAATTTTGTCCATAATTATACATTTTATAATTTATGTACATGAAAGAGTCTCATATACAGAATACATAAATTATATGTTATGTATAATTAAAGAAATATATTGTTCTCAACCTTAGATGGAAATGGACAAACCATTCTAGTAGATTGTAATACACTCGATTGGATGATTTGTCTTAGTCATGTAAAGTGAAGACTTTAATATAGTGTATTGGTGTATTTTTTTAAATACATAGAACTGTTATTATAAATAATTTTTTCAATTACTATTAATGTGCAATTACTCTTAATCCTGAGAGAATAATGAACTTAATTTTATGTTGTATGTCACTTTAATATATTAAAGAGTGAGATTTTAAATACAATCAATACCTTAATATGTTTGGGTGATATATGTTATGAAATTAGGAACACTAGTTGATAGCCCGTGCAATGCACGGGATAGTTTGAAGAACTGAAATTTTTATTTTTGGTCTTTAAACAAAAAAAATATGTATTATCCACGTGACTTAATGACACAATTTTAAAACGGTTCCTAAAGCAATTTAACAATTAATTTTAGCATATAGTGTTATATAGTATATATAAACATTAACTCAAAGACTATTCAACAATTGAACGTGATGGATATTGAATAGTAATGTGATTCCACACATACACAACATGCTAGCCATATATCTAAGATCATCAGTGCTATATTAAGCAATAAGCTGACAAAAAGTACAAATTTGCATTCACATATTTTCCAGGGCCATCATTTGAAGGAAACACAGATGGAATTCTTTGTCCAATTAAAATCCTCAGTCTTAAAAGTAAGAATGCGCATAAATTAATTCTCTAAAGCCTTTTATTCGACTCGAAATCAAAATTCGGGTTAAGTGAGGCTTCAGCAAGTGCCTCCTGCCAATTGCACAACAAAGACATCGGCAATGATTCTCGAACTGTCTTGGCAACAAAATGCCCCCATGGACCATGGCCATCAAATATCCCACAAAACGTCTTGTCATCCTGGCATCCAAATTCCTACCATCCAAAAACAAAAAAATTATGAGCTAAAGGGAAGACGAAGCAAACACCAAACATAACATTAAATCAAGCATTAAATATACTTTTAGTTTTCTCATTACTTTCTATTCATTAAGCAACACTTTTTTCAATGTAATAACAATATTAATATTAAAATAATTTGTAATTAATAAATATAATATTAATTATTTTTTTAATATGTATGTATGTATGTATGTATTTTAAAAAGATAAATAATAAAGGACGGAGTAATATTTTAAGGCCCTCTGGATCCTTGATTCCATGAGGAAAGGTATTGTAAAATACATACAAAGGAGAAGTTCCCAAGTCTCCGTAGACCACTCCAAGACTCTGGAACGCAAGATGCAAAAGCAATAAAGCTGAGAATTTATGTACGAAACAAAACTGAGTCATCAAATGACAATATTTAACTTAAAACAATTTCCATTAAATGCAATAGCCTCACCATCCCCTACATGGTTAATTATAATCGACATATTTTAAAGGGATAGTAATGAAACTTAAAGCTACTATCCAATTTGCAAACAAAAAGCCGAGTTAAGCAATTCTAACATTATACTATCACATCAAGCAACATAAACAAATTCTAAATCCTTGGAGAGACATAATTCAGACAAATACATTCGAAGATTTCTTCGCTATGCTTTCACTTCAATTATTCTTGAACACATTATTCCTAAAATACACACTCATATACATAAATAATCTGGGTGCCAGATAATCATTATGAACATGAAGCCTTTATAGTAAGATTTGGAAAAAAATATTTTTAAAAAAATTATATTTGCATAGATTCAGCTCCAGGTAGTCAAACGTCAGGATGTAAAATAGAAAATAATACCTATATACTAATTACAGTTGCCAGAACACAAAAGGTAAGAATATCTGCCAGACTAAAAGAGAGACTGAATGAGAAAGAGAAAGAGAAATTGCATCTTACTTTTTCTCTATACATATTTATAAGTCTTCTAGCTTCCTCATCCATGTATTGATCAACCTTCTGATCCAAAGCCCACATGCTACCTTTGGTATCTCCATTTTCATTCATTTCTGCCTCACTTGCCATTCAAAGCTCACTGAAACTTTGAAAAAAATTCTTATTATCCTATATTTTCTTTAATTCAGTAGAATTTCTAAAATTTATACGCACATTCAAGTTCATAGCCATAATGGAACTAAATACCTACCAAATATTTAAATTTAAGAGCGGCTTTATGTTTCCACTTCATCATATTCATATAAGGGTAGCACAGTGGTACAAACACATACTATAAATAAATCCCTTTATTGTTTCCACTAACAGAAGATTAATTTCCAAATAAGAACCCCAAAAATTTTGGGAATACATCAAATTCATCTAGTTTTAGGCCTTTAAAATTCTAAATGAATTCAGTCAAAAATTGTAATTGTACCAACCTAGTTAAAATTTCCAGTCCTGTTCTTCTCCAAGTACCCAATATTCCCTAATATCATCTGAATTATTAAGTTCTCCAATCTTCATGACCTGACCACTAAAAATCATCTCAATATAGCGTTCAAATAAGGAAGATTTAATAAGAAATCGTAAAAAGAGGAGTGACATACCAAATAATTGATTAGTAGAAGCATGAGCGCATTTGACAGATTTTTCCAAGCAGATTCCCATGGAGAATTTCTTATCAGCCAAAATAGAGCAATTTCCCTTGTGAAAATGGAAACCCAACAAGGTATTGCAGTTGGAAAATGAGAAGAAAAGCAATGCTTCAAAAATATTAGTAACCCCAACACTATAGGTAAATTTATAACCATCAAGCCAAAATTAAACATGCTTCAAAATGCTAATGACACAATTGTCAACTATGCAAAGTTAGGATTTATATTTGGACATAATTGAAATAAATTAAGTATAACAAAAAAGAATTCAGCAAAGAATACATACATGCAAATTCACAATTATGTGACATTCAGCCAATCAAAACAAACTCTATGTGGCATTATTTCAAACACTTAAAATGGATCAAGTCAGACAAAGTAAGTAATTGGACATCATTAGCAAATTGACTGGAGCATTAGTAAATTGAGTGCATCATTAGCAAATTAAGTGCAACATCCTCTTTGCGGCACTGCGGATGTGACTGGCCAACATTAGCAAATTGAGTGCAACATCCTCCAAGGACCATATTCAGTGGCAGAGAGATGCATTTTGAAGTCGTCTAGGGTTTCGCGGTGGTTACGCAGTAAAGGCTACCGTTTATTGACCTTCTTCAGTTATGCGCTAGATGGAGATAATTTTGGCATGAGTGATTACTCCGTGAGGATGACAGGAAAAGCAATTGAAATAGCAAATTGGGTGCAACATCCTCCAAGGACCATATTCAGTGGCGGAGAGATGCATTTTGATGTCGTCTAGGGTTTTGCAGTGGTTCCGCGGTGAAGGCTACAATTTATTGACATTCTTCAGTTGATGCGATAGATGGAGATGATTTCGGCATGAGTGATTACTCCGTGAGGATGACAGGAAAAGAAATTGAAATTAATTAAGGAGGAGATGAAAAATATGGTTTTTCTGTTTCTATAGAAAAACAAATCAACTTAACTTGGCCCACATACTAAAGGTAAAAGGAAATATAAAAACTCATAAATTCTCATAATCTAAATCAAAATGGGGGAAGTTTGAATTGAATAAGCTTTGCGACTATCTCATGTTCTAGCAAATGCAACCTGTTGCCTCTTCGTGCTGGTGGAAGAAAGCTCCGTCTTCTGTAGGCCTTTTTTTATTGTTTCTGACAGATTTATAACCCAACACGGTTCATTCCTAATCTCTTTTACCTTTGACTTGCTAATAAAAAAAAGAAAGAAGTTAAACTTGATTCAACACTATAAGTTAATAAACAGAGCTAATAAAAATTTTAAAAAATTCATCTGCTAATTTTATTTTTATTCTTTTGATGGGAGCCAGTCCTATAATAACACTGAATCAACTTGCAACCAACTTCTGTTTTCCAACTCAGGTTTTAGAACAACAAGATACTAAACCACCCAATTACCCACGCCATTGATATTATCAGCATTAAGCAAGAACCTTGTTTGCTTGTAACTAAGAAAAAGCACACCAAGATCAAAATCAGTAAAAAAAACAGAAATCTTATTATAGATAGATATGTTTTTTTACTTTTTTTTCTTTTTGGTAATTACAAAAGGCACGGTTAACGCCAAGATTTTCTCCCGCGTCCCAATAACGTAAAACGCTCTGATCCTGCACAATTCAACAGGTCAACACCAAAAGCTTGACGGCCTGACCGTCGGGGGATAGCTCCGGCGTGAGAGTCAGTACAGGCGATCACAAGGTTAACAATGGAGGAATATATTGTCTAGTGCTTGAGCGAGAGTGATAATATGATTGTGTGTGGTGTAATATTTTGTTACCTTACCTTTTTGTGATCCTTGCCCCATACGTTTTCTAAACCCGGTTTACCGTGCCACCCACTATCTCCTGACACCACCTCCACTCCCGGTCATCTCAGCCGAAAGCATATAGCTCACATCCCTACCTGCTACTACTGTTTGCTACCGCCGGTCACCAGAGTCTCATCCTCATTAATGCCATGCAGGAAGGTTGCAGACATAACAGTCAACTATTACTTGGTGTAATAATTACCGGTCAAAGATGGGTTAGGTAACGATTTGTATAATGGGCCGATTCAATGACTAAACCCAAACAATGGAAGTCACCCACGCGGCCGGATCCAATCGAAAGGACCCAATAGAATAGTCGAATAACTGGACCCAAATTATTCGGATCAAAAGGGCTAAGGTAAAATAATCCAAGGGAGATGCCCATTAATCCTGGCCCAATAAGGAAAAGTATTATGACCCAACATGATCCCCCAGTCTTTTATCAAACAAGGTGTTTAATGGAAAACTGTAAATAATATAAGTTCATGATATAATGAATTATGATAGGCCGCAAGTGGTCCGAGATGAAACTCGCCAAGGCCTAAATTAGTCGACCCAAATTGATATCAGAGACAGAAATTAGAGGCCCATTAGACGTAGGTCCACTCCGGTTAAGGTATTTAGACCCAAAACTGGACGCTACCTCTTCCAATTCACCATTATTGCTGTGAATTAAATGTGCCGCCCTCGATAACTGTGTAACCGTCAACATAAAAGGTAAACTTTACCAATTTTGACAGTTTTACCTGCTCATTTGAATTTCATACCTTTGAATTTTCTCTTTCCCTTCCGAACTTTCTTTCTCTTCTTTGCAAATTGTTAACAATGGAAACCCTTAATACCAGCCAAAACCCTCCGATTCGGGCAACCCCCATCACCACCGTTCCACCTAACCCCGGCACTCGCGAGGAAGCATCGAGCTCTAATCCTCCAGTAAAGAAATCTAGCACAGGCCCACCTCCAAAAGCCCCCTTTACTCCTTCTGAATTTTTCAGAAGTAAGGAACGTTTCTCGCATGCCAACACGCCGTCGATTGTCACCGAAACGGAGCTGAAGAAGATTCGGGCTCGCTGCCACATCCCAGATACCCATTTGGTGAGAGCCACGAGATCTGAAGAGCGGATGTATCAGCGCCCCGAAGGATGGATGGCTGTTACGACGACCGTCTTGGAGAAGGGGGTTCGATTCCCTCTCCATGCCTTCATAGTGACTGTCTTAGGATTTTTGGGTGTTGGATTTGCCCAATTAATGTCGAATTCTTACATTCATGTTCTGGCATTCATAGCTTTCTGCCACGAGCTAGGTGTCGAACCTACGCTCGATTTCTTTTTTACCGTGTACAAGGTTTGGTCAGTCTAGAGAGAGAGGATTCAAGGCCATAAGCAAGCAATCTTCAAGAACAGGAGAGAAATTCGAGAGGCGTTCGTTGGTAAACACTCCTTCGAGCAACAGAGGGTGGCATGAGAGGTGGTTCTTCGTCAAAGGACCCGAAATCACCTCTTTACCAAACTGGACCATTGATGAGAAGATTTGTAAGACCTCAACTTATTAATGAATAAAATCAAATTTTCTCTAAATATTATTGTGAATAATAAGGGGTTAATTTGATATAATACTTTGGTTATGGGTGAAATGTGCAAATTTTGTAAGATAAGCAAGTGGTTATAAAATATTCATTTTGTCGGGGAATATTCGTTTGGTCGTGGAATATTCTTGTTGTCGGGGAATATTCGTACGACGGCGCAGCCTTGTGTGGGCCCCATAACGGAAAGCGATTGGATGAAGAAAACGACAAGTATAAGTTGTTTATAAATAACGGCGTAGTTGTTACCGTTAATACTGTTGGAATACCCGGTGGTTAAAATACAGTAGCACACGGTATTGCACCAATTATTGATTCTTACGTAAGAAGGCACTACTCAATAATTGTTACAGTAGTTATTGTTCAATATTTTATTTTATTGATTCAATAATTGCTGCGTTGATATTTTATATTATTGTTGTTTCAATAATTATTGCTGCACAGTATTTTCCTTTATCAGATCAATAATTCATATTATTTGAATAATATTATTAGATAACATTATTGGCAATGTCTAGAAAATTCTGTCTAAGGAGAGGTTTGGTCATCTAATTGCGCGCCAGTAAGGAGAAATCCTTATTGGAAAGCCCCCTCTTTCCTGGGAACGGCCTGGTTGTCATAATTGTGACTCTGTAATATTATTTGTGAATAATTAATTATTGATTCATATGGCAAGGAAATATTTATTTTATGTGGATATAAATGAGGGATATATTTTTGTGGTTAAAAATAAAGGAGTTAATGTTGAGGTTTTTATCAGTATTTTTGTCGGAATGGAGGTTTTAAAAATTAGGGTTTTTGAGATATTTTGTGGGGGTTATAATTTTTAATCCGACCGTTGGATCGTGGTAATTTTTGGATATGTTATACATATATAAGTTGAGTATATGTCCAAAAATTTTGAACCGTTAAAAATGAACGTATAATTTGTTATGAATTTTATGAGATGACTGGTTCAGAAATTGTAGAAGTTGCGGAATTTGTCATTTTGGTGGAAAATTCTAGAATTGCTGGGTCCCACTTTTGGTTGGTGAAAATGTGCTGAGATTTTTATTCAAATGTGGTGGGTGGGAATAGTAGCAGGTAAAGCCATCAGGTTGCAGGTTAAGTCTGCTTCGGCGTGCTAACATTTTCCTATAAATAGAGGGCTAAGTTAGAATTAAAAATCACACCAGAAACAAGTTTTCTCTCTTTCTCTCTCTAGATTATTGAGTGTATTTTGTGAGTATTTAGATACTTTGAGAGTTTCTATTCATCAGTGCAAGTTTTCTTCAGCCTTATACCGACCAGAAGTACTGATATTTTGAGGTAAGGGATATTATTTTCTTCTTAGTGATATTATTTTCTTCAATATCATTATGCTGAAATATTGATATGAGTTTTTATCAAATTTGGAACTTTTTCTGTTGGGGTTACTATTTACGTATACGACACTATTCACGTATACGGTACTATTCACAAATACGACACTATTCACCGAAAAATAAAATTTTCTCTTTTTGTCCAAGATGTCTATTATGATTACTATCTTTGATTGTATCCATGTTTTGATCTTTATTTTTGAATTCTGCTTCACAATTAATTATTATGAAGTATTATTGATCTTGGATAAACTGTTATACGAATCCCTAATATTTGTCATTCTGTCTCACTGGATTCGTTTTCTTTAAAATATTTTTCATCATCCTCAGTCCTAAATGATGATATTACTGAATATCTTTGGCCTGTAGTGCAAAGATGTATGATTACTTGATGAATATCTTTGGCCTGTAGTGCAAAGATAAACAGGTGTTGAGATGAACATGACTAACAAGTGATACAAATGAATATCTTTGGCCTGTAGTGCAAAGATGAATATTTGGATAAAGATGATTATTAATTGATGTTACAAGGATAAAATATTGATGATGGACTTTTAAATCTTAGAAGATAGTAGAATTCTTTCTCTACTTGACTCTTCTAATGGTTTGCTGTTTCCGCTGCAGTTGTTGATCTAAAACTTGTTGTCGATTATATTCTATCATATTTTTCCCTGTTGAATACTAATGATAATTTGTTGTATATTATCTTAGTCATAATATTCGTTACTGGGCTAGTTGAGCTCACCCTTTTCCTTTTTGTTCCATTTTTCTTCTCAGGAGGTGAGAACATAGCAGGATCTAGTCGGGGTATGGAGTGATGGTTCTAGAAAGATATTTTAGCAGTCCTCACTATTTCTGTAAAATAGTGTTTGAATAATTGTAATGAGGATTTATTTGAGTGTGGATATTGTCCAGAAGACAATATTTGTATTTAAACTCACAGTATGTGTTGTCGTATTTTGCACGACAATTGTATTATTGAAGTTGTAGTCTACTTTCTGTACCATGTATTTGGCGACACAGAATGGGTATTGTATACCTATTTTGGGGGCGTCACAAGATTTCTACTGACTTCGGAGACATCTCTGAAGAACGTGAGGTCGAAATGATGGGTCTTTTTGACAATTTCCCGAGGGAGGAATGGAATTATAGGCTTCTTTCCAAACAAGCGTGGTTATATGTCCACAAACGTAAGTATAGGTTTATTTTATGAATATTTGGAAATTTTATGTGATATGGATTCTGATGTTGAATTGTTATTCTTCTGTAGTTACTTTGATTAAACCGTCATCTTCGGAGGTGAAAGACTTAGAGGATTTGCTAACTGGGAAATCGGTGGAAGCCACCGCTGAATCCTCACAACAGGAAGTCCCTCCCGAAGATATCGTAGCCGGAAAATCTGCAGAGGTCGATGCTGGACCTTCACAACTGGAAGCCTCCTCCAAACTCAAATCAGCTGCTGAGATACCAACTGCTGAACCTCCAATCCATGCACCCGAAGACGACGATCCCATTCTTGCTGAAGAAATAATCCGACCTCGCCGAAAGAAAAGAGCCACCCGAAGACCTCGCCTAATTTCCACCCCCTCAGACTCTGAAGCCTTTTCTGAATCCGAACCAACTGACAACCCAATACTTCCAGCTATCGATCCAACACCATCGACTGTTGACTCAATACTATCAGTCGTTGACCCAACACCATCGACTGTCGACTCGACACTACCAGTCGTTGACCCAACACCGCCAGTTGTTGACCCCATATTGGCTCGAAAGAGTTTATTAGATCTACCTATAAGTGATCGAAGGCAACTCCTTCGAATCAAAAAGTTGAGAACCAAAGTTATCCCTTTAACCCCTGATGAGCTTAGGGTGTCTTTTTCGAATGTTCATCCTCCAACAGCCCCCGCGGAGATTCGAACTGTAAATGAAGAAGAACAAACTGAACCTGCTGCGGCACCATCTCGAAAGAGAAAACAACCGTCTGACAGCCGCCCAAGTTCATCTTCTGAATTTTTACCGGTTCGAGACCCTACTCCAGCTCAATCTTCTTATACCGAAAATATATATATGGATCCTTCTCCTGTTCGTGACCAACCAATGCCTTCCCCCCCAAGGCCTTCATCACAAAAATTTCATGATGAGGCTACTGGAGCGCCGACCTTGTGGCCTCGGTATAACGCCAACTTTCCATTCCAGCTCTTTGATGCCTTCGTACGGGAAAATGATGATCACCGATTTGATAACCATACGAACGGTAATTTTCTTGATGAAGGCATGAGTTATTTGGCAAAGGTAGGTGATGGTCTTCTTGGTTAGATATTTCTTTACTTGTTTGAATATTTGAAATTGACTGGATGCTGTTGAATATGTGCAGGCAAATGCAGTCTTCGGACGTTTACGTCCCAGACATATAAATGCCAAGTCTGATGAGGAAACTCTAAGGAGGGAGAACAATATGTTGAAGGCCACATTGGCTCGGGAGAGAAAGGAGCATGAATCCGCTCTTCATGCCAATGAGAGTCTTCAGAGAGAATTACCCCAAAATAAAGACGATCTGAGGGAAACTCATGATGTGTTGGTCTCGGTCAGGGAAGAACTGAAGACGACAAAAGCTTGTGAACAGAAATTGACCAACATGAACATTAGGTTTGTTGCAGAGACCGAAGCGTTAAAGAATACCAATGAGGGTCTTGTTGCAACGAATCGAAACTTGTCTATACAACTCGACGAAGTTCATACGAAGGCTCGGAGTGATAGGAAAATCCATAAGGCCAAGCGTCGTAAACTTCGTGGTAAGATGAGGGCCCTTCAGGAACGATATCCTCCTCTGACTGAGGAAGTGCTTAAGCAGATACGGGCTGAATATCATTCATCTGACGAGTTAGGTGCAGAAATTTTGAAAGTCTACTATGAGGGATACAAAGATTGCAGAGGTCGGGGCAAGGAAAAGCTGACTGCAGCTCAATTAGATTCAGTTTTTTTGGACTCCGAGGATGAAGGCGCAGCCTGAAGAGGGACACCTGTTCTTCTTTTTTAGTGTATAGGATTTTTGTAGAAAGTCTTCATATTTCTGTCCTTGTAGCTAACAATATATTAATGAAATGTAGGCTTTGTTCTTTATGATTTTGGTGTTTTTACCTTGTAGCTAACAATGTCCTTGTTTTTACTTTTTGTGAATTTTAACTTAAATTGTTAATCAACAATTAGGCAAGTCATATAACAGATAAGTCGAAGTTAAAGAATGAGTCATCCCGAACTCAACACTTAGAAAAATTTAGATAATAAAGTAAAGGAATACTTATTCGTTACCAAAGTGCGAGATAGATCTGCCTCACTGGGGATTTGTTCACTACGAAGGGTCTAAAAACTTGCACAAGATGACATTCGCCTACTGCGAAGGGCCTGACGAAGTCTAAAAGATGACACTTGCCTACCACGAAGGGCCTGACAAGGTCTAGAGGTCGACAATTGTCTACCACGCAGGGCCTGACAACGTCTTAAGAATGACTCTTGCCTACCACGAAGGGCCTGACAAAGTCTAGAGGTCGACAATTGCCTACCACGCAGGGCCTGACAACGTCTTAAGGATGACTCTTGCCTACCACGAAGGGCCTGACAAAGTCTAGAGGTCGACAATTGCCTACCACGCAGGGCCTGACAACGTCTTAAGGATGACACTTGCCTACCACGAAGGGCTTGACAAGGTCTAAAGGTCGACAATTGCCTACCACGCAGGGCCTGACAATGTCTTAAGGATGACACTTGCCTACCACGAAGGGCCTGACAAGGTCTAAAGACCACCTGCCAATGAGGCTACCATCAAATGGTCAGCGAGTCCACCCGAACCTCCTTACACCAATGATGTTAACAGCAACGCATACAAGACTTGTTTGAGAAAAAGGAAACTTTTATTGATGACGACTGAAACATTTACAGACTTCTGGTGTACTGACATTGTATCTACTGAAAATATTTCCTAAGCCTGCCAGCATGCCAAGTATTTTTAATTGCTGACCCGTCCAATGCCCTCAACCGATAAGTCCCCGGCTTCAGTACTTCTATGACTTCATACGGTCCTTCCTAATTTAGCATCAGCTTTTCTAAATTCTGGGGTGTAGATGCTTCGACTTCTCTGAGAACGAAATCTCCTACTTCGAATCTACGAAGTTTCACCCCCTTGTTGTAGTGTTTAGCCAATCTTCGTTGGTAGGCTGCAAATCTAACCAAAGCTGTTTCTCTGACTTCTTCGAGCAAATCCAGATTAGCTTTCAGCCCCTCTTCATTGTATATCTCCTTGAACTGGCTAACTCGAAGACTTGGAGATCCAATTTCAATTGGGACTAAGGCATCAGTACCATAGGCCAGTCTGAAAGGTGAATCCCCTGTTATGGTCTTCAGAGTGGTTCGATAAGCCTATAACACGCTGAGCAGCTCTTCTGGCCATTTTCCTTTAGCTTCGTCCAATCTGCGCTTGATCCCATTCAACAGCGTTCTGTTGGTCACTTCGACTTGTCCATTAGATTGAGGATGAGCTACTGAAGACTTTCTGTGCTGGACCCCCAGCTCTTTCAAAAATGCTTCAAATTTCGATCCCACAAATTGACGTCTATTATCCGAAATCACCACCTTAGGAATTCCAAACCGAAATACTACCGACTCCTTGATGAACTTTAAGCATTCTTGTTCCGTTATTAACCTAAGTGGTTTCGCTTCTACCCACTTGGTCATGTAGTCGATGTCAACTATAACAAAGCGGACCTGACCTTTTACTTTCGGTAGTGGACCTAGTATATCAACCCCCCAGACAGCAAAGGATATAGGAGATAAGATTGAGTATAGCTCTTCTGGTGGCTGATGTGGAATTGGACTGTTGAGCTGACATTTCTCGCACTTCCTGACGTATTCAGTCGCTTCCTTGAAGATGGTAGGCCAGTAGTACCCCTGATGAAGTACTTTGTATGCTAATGACTTAGCAGCCATATGGTCGCCACAAATGCCTTCATGTATCTCCCGGAGAGCGTATTCAGCTTCGGATGGAGTCAAACATTTTAATAGTGGGGATGAGAATGCCCTTCGGAACATATCTCCATCTATCAGAACGAAATTAGCACTTTTGTACTTGATTTTCTTGGCTAACATCTGATCCGAAGGTAAGACGCCATATGCTAGATATTCCAGATATGGAGTCAACCAGTAGTTAGTTCGATCGGCGCACATTACCAATTCATGATGAACACTAGGATGTTGCAGAATTTCCAAGTAAACCGACCCATCGAAGATGTTAACATCCGTAGTGGCTAATTTGGAGAGTGCATCAGCAATGTAATTGTTATTACGTTCGACCCCCTGAAATTCGTAGAACTGGAAATACTGAAGCCGTTCTTTCAATTCTGCCAAATATTTGATCATCCTATGACCTCGGGCTTCGTATTCCCCGGAGATTTGTTTAACGACTAACTGAGAGTCACTAAAGATAACTATTCTTTGCACTTCGAGACTCTTAGCTAGTCGCAATCCCGCCAACACTGCCTCATACTCCGCCTCATTGTTCGCTGCTTTAAACTGAAATCTGATGGCCTGTTGCACTTTGAATCCCTCCGGACTCGTCAGAATAATCCCTGCTCCGCTGACGTCCATAGTAGAGGACCCATCTACATACAACGTCCACGAACTCTGTTTCTGCTGAAGAGCTGTGACTATTCTGTCTGATCCTTCAGCTTCTGCCATAACTTCATCAGCTTCAGAAAACGAACATTCGACCACAAAATCTGCCAAGGCCTGCCCCTTGATGGCGGTTCGGGGATGATATTCAACGAAAAATTGAGATAACTTCATCGTCCATGCAGCTAATCTCCTCGATACCTCAGGTTTGTCCATAATTTTCTTCAAAGGCTGATCTGTGTAGACTATTACCAATCTACTCTGGAAGTACTCCTAAGCTTTTGACTAACAGTTATTAAAGCAAAAGCAAACTTTTCAATATTTGGGTACCTTGTTTCAGCATCCCGAAGGACATGGCTTACATAATAAACCGAGTGCTGCTTACCCCCAACTTCTCGCACCAAAACTGCTCCTACTGCCAACGAACTAGCTGCTAAGTACAAATACAAAGGCTCAGCAGGAGCGGGCTTCACCAACAAAGGCGCCGAAGATAAGTAGGACTTGATGCTCTGAAAGGCGTCTTCGCATTCCGAAGTTCATTGGAACGTCTTGGCATTCTTCGGCCCTTTCAACGTATCAAAGAACGTCAAACACCTTTCTACCGATTTGGACATAAACCTCCTTAAAGCTGCAATCCTCCCAGTCAGACATTGAACATCTTTAAATGACTAAGGAGTATTCATGTTCAGGATCGCTTGAATCTTTTCTGGATTGGCTTCAATTCCTCTTTGACTAACCAGATAACCCAGAAACTTGCCAGCCCCTAATCCGAAGGTGCACTTAACAGGATTCAGTTTCAATTTGTGATGGAGGACTGTCTGAAAGCATTCTTCTAAGTCATCCAGATGTTTATGTACCAACATGCTCTTAACAATCATGTCATCCACGCACACCTCCATATTCTTGCCCAATTGATACCTGAAGACATAGTTCATCATACTTTGGTAAGTGGCTCCGGCGTTGATGAGACCGAAGGTCATTTTCTTGTAGGCATATACTGAACGATGCGTAATGAACGCCGTCTTCGGTATATCCTCTTTACACATGGAGATTTGATGATAGCCAGAGAATGCATCCATGAAGCTCAACAAAGCATACCCCGAAGTTGCATCGATGAGCTGGTCAATGTGGGGTAATGGGTAGAAATCCTTTGGACAAGCTTTATTCTGATCTGTGTAGTCGATGCAGACTCACCATTTCCCGTTCTGCTTCTGGACCAGCACCACATTTGCCATCCACTGCGGATAGTCGATCTCGAAGATGAAGTCAGCAGCTAATAGCTTCGCAATTTCTTCATCGATGATTCGTTGGCGCTCAGGCGCAAAGATCCTCCTCTTTTGCCGAACTGGCTTCTTAGACGGGTCCACTTCCAATCGATGCTCAGCAATATCCCTGCTCACTCCTGGCATATCTTGAGGTTCCCATGCGAAGATGTCAACATAACATCGCAGGAGTTCATTTCTCGCACTTCTTGACGTATTCAGTCGCTTCCTTGAAGATGGTAGGCCAGTAGTACCCCTGACGAAGTACTTTGTATGCTAATGACTTAGCAGCCATATGGTCGCCACAAATGCCTTCATGTATCTCCCGGAGAGCGTATTCAGCTTCGGATGGAGTCAAACATTTTAACAGTGGGGATGAGAATGCCCTTCGGAACATATCTCCATCTATCAGAACGAAATTAGCACTTTTGTACTTGATTTTCTTGGCTAACATCTGATCCGAAGGTAAGACGCCATCTGCTAGATATTCCAGATATGGAGTCAACCAGTAGTTAGTTCGATCGGCGCACATTACCAATTCATGATGAACACTAGGATGTTGCAGAATTTCCAAGTAAACCGACCCATCGAAGATGTTAACATCCGTAGTGGCTAATTTGGAGAGTGCATCAGCAATGGAATTGTTATTACGTTCGACCCCTGAAATTCGTAGAACTGGAAATACTGAAGCCGTTCTTTCAATTCCGCCAAATATTTGATCATCCTATGACCTCGGGCTTCGTATTCCCCGGAGATTTGTTTAACGACTAACTGAGAGTCACTAAAGATAACTATTCTTTGCACTTCGAGACTCTTAGCTAGTCGCAATCCCGCCAACACTGCCTCATACTCCGCCTCATTGTTCGCTGCTTTAAACTGAAATCTGATGGCCTGTTGCACTTTGAATCCCTCCGGACTCGTCAGAATAATCCCTGCTCCGCTGACGTCCATAGTAGAGGACCCATCTGCATACAGCGTCCACGAACTCTGTTTCTGCTGAAGAGCTGTGACTATTCTGTCTGATCCTTCAGCTTCTGCCATAACTTCATCAGCTTCAAAAAACGAACATTCGACCACAAAATCTGCCAAGGCCTGCCCCTTGATGGCGGTTCGGGGATGATATTCAACGAAAAATTGAGATAACTTCATCGTCCATGCAGCTAATCTCCTCGATACCTCAGGTTTGTCCATAATTTTCTTCAAAGGCTGATCTGTGTAGACTATTACCAATCTACTCTGGAAGTACTCCTAAGCTTTTGACTAACAGTTATTAAAGCAAAAGCAAACTTTTCAATATTTGGGTACCTTGTTTCAGCATCCCGAAGGACATGGCTTACATAATAAACCGAGTGCTGCTTACCCCCAACTTCTCGCACCAAAACTGCTCCTACTGCCAACGAATTAGCTGCTAAGTACAAATACAAAGGCTCAGCAGGAGCGGGCTTCACCAACAAAGGCGCCGAAGATAAGTAGGCCTTGATGCTCTGAAAGGCGTCTTCGCATTCCGAAGTTCATTGGAACGTCTTGGCATTCTTCGGCCCTTTCAACGTATCAAAGAACGTCAAACACCTTTCTACCGATTTGGACATAAACCTCCTTAAAGCTGCAATCCTCCCAGTCAGACATTGAACATCTTTAAATGACTAAGGAGTATTCATGTTCAGGATCGCTTGAATCTTTTCTGGATTGGCTTCAATTCCTCTTTGACTAACCAGATAACCCAGAAACTTGCCAGCCCCTAATCTGAAGGTGCACTTAACAGGATTCAGTTTCAATTTGTGATGGAGGACTGTCTGAAAGCATTTTTCTAAGTCATCCAGATGTTTATGTACCAACATGCTCTTAACAATCATGTCATCCACGTACACCTCCATATTCTTGCCCAATTGATACCTGAAGACATAGTTCATCATACTTTGGTAAGTGGCTCCGGCGTTGATGAGACCGAAGGTCATTTTCTTTTAGGCATATACTGAACGATGCGTAATGAACGTCGTCTTCGGTATATCCTCTTTACACATGGAGATTTGATGATAGCCAGAGAATGCATCCATGAAGCTCAACAAAGCATACCCCGAAGTTGCATCGATGAGCTGGTCAATGTGGGGTAATGGGTAGAAATCCTTTGGACAAGCTTTATTCTGATCTGTGTAGTCGATGCAGACTCACCATTTCCCGTTCTGCTTCTGGACCAGCACCACATTTGCCATCCACTGCGGATAGTCGATCTCGAAGATGAAGTCAGCAGCTAATAGCTTCGCAATTTCTTCATCGATGATTCGTTGGC
The DNA here is from genome assembly GCA_016801055.1 of Panax notoginseng. NCBI lineage: Eukaryota > Viridiplantae > Streptophyta > Magnoliopsida > Apiales > Araliaceae > Panax > Panax notoginseng. The sequence goes on along the minus strand of CM029013.1, from coordinate 134,224,280 downwards.
GCTCAGGCGCAAAGATCCTCCTCTTTTGCCGAACTGGCTTCTTAGACGGGTCCACTTCCAATCGATGCTCAGCAATATCCCTGCTCACTCCTGGCATATCTTGAGGTTCCCATGCGAAGATGTCAACACAACATCGCAGGAGTTCATTTCTCGCACTTCTTGACGTATTCAGTCGCTTCCTTGAAGATGGTAGGCCAGTAGTACCCCTGACGAAGTACTTTGTATGCTAATGACTTAGCAGCCATATGGTCGCCACAAATGCCTTCATGTATCTCCCGGAGAGCGTATTCAGCTTCGAATGGAGTCAAACATTTTAACAGTGGGGATGAGAATGCCCTTCGGAACATATCTCCATATATCAGAACGAAATTAGCACTTTTGTACTTGATTTTCTTGGCTAACATTTGATCCGAAGGTAAGACGCCATCTGCTAGATATTCCAGATATGGAGTCAACCAGTAGTTAGTTCGATCGGCGCACATTACCAATTCATGATGAACACTAGGATGTTGCAGAATTTCCAAGTAAACCGACCCATCGAAGATGTTAACATCCGTAGTGGCTAATTTGGAGAGTGCATCAGAAATGGAATTGTTATTACGTTCGACCCCCTGAAATTCGTAGAACTGGAAATACTGAAGCCGTTCTTTCAATTCCGCCAAATATTTGATCATCCTATGACCTCGGGCTTCGTATTCCCCGGAGATTTGTTTAACGACTAACTGAGAGTCACTAAAGATAACTATTCTTTGCACTTCGAGACTCTTAGCTAGTCGCAATCCCGCCAACACTGCCTCATACTCCGCCTCATTGTTCGCTGCTTTAAACTGAAATTTGATGGCCTGTTGCACTTTGAATCCCTCCGGACTCGTCAGAATAATCCCTGCTCCGCTGACGTCCATAGTAGAGGACCCATCTGCATACAGCGTCCACGAACTCTATTTCTGCTGAAGAGCTGTGACTATTCTGTCTGATCCTTCAGCTTCTGCCATAACTTCATCAGCTTCAGAAAACGAACATTCGACCACAAAATCTGCCAAGGCCTGCCCCTTGATGGCGGTTCGGGGATGATATTTAACGAAAAATTGAGATAACTTCATCGTCCATGCAGCTAATCTCCTCGATACCTCAGGTTTGTCCATAATTTTCTTCAAAGGCTGATCTGTGTAGACTATTACCAATCTACTCTGGAAGTACTCCTAAGCTTTTGACTAACAGTTATTAAAGCAAAAGCAAACTTTTCAATATTTGGGTACCTTGTTTCAGCATCCCGAAGGACATGGCTTACATAATAAACCGAGTGCTGCTTACCCCCAACTTCTCGCACCAAAACTGCTCCTACTGCCAACGAACTAGCTGCTAAGTACAAATACAAAGGCTCAGCAGGAGCGGGCTTCACCAACAAAGGCGCCGAAGATAAGTAGGCCTTGATGCTCTGAAAGGCGTCTTCGCATTCCGAAGTTCATTGGAACGTCTTGGCATTCTTCGGCCCTTTCAACGTATCAAAGAACGTCAAACACCTTTCTACCGATTTGGACATAAACCTCCTTAAAGCTGCAATCCTCCCAGTCAGACATTGAACATCTTTAAATGACTAAGGAGTATTCATGTTCAGGATCGCTTGAATCTTTTCTGGATTGGCTTCAATTCCTCTTTGACTAACCAGATAACCCAGAAACTTGCCAGCCCCTAATCTGAAGGTGCACTTAACAGGATTCAGTTTCAATTTGTGATGGAGGACTGTCTGAAAGCATTCTTCTAAGTCATCCAGATGTTTATGTACCAACATGCTCTTAACAATCATGTCATCCACGTACACCACCATATTCTTGCCCAATTGATACCTGAAGACATAGTTCATCATACTTTGGTAAGTGGCTCCGGCGTTGATGAGACCGAAGGTCATTTTCTTGTAGGCATATACTGAACGATGCGTAATGAACGTCGTCTTCGGTATATCCTCTTTACACATGGAGATTTGATGATAGCCAGAGAATGCATCCATGAAGCTCAACAAAGCATACCCCGAAGTTGCATCGATGAGCTGGTCAATGTGGGGTAATGGGTAGAAATCCTTTGGACAAGCTTTATTCTGATCTGTGTAGTCGATGCAGACTCACCATTTCCCGTTCTGCTTCTGGACCAGCACCACATTTGCCATCCACTGCGGATAGTCGATCTCGAAGATGAAGTCAGCAGCTAATAGCTTCGCAATTTCTTCATCGATGATTCGTTGGCGCTCAGGCGCAAAGATCCTCCTCTTTTGCCGAACTGGCTTCTTAGACGGGTCCACTTCCAATCGATGCTCAGCAATATCCCTGCTCACTCCTGGCATATCTTGAGGTTCCCATGCGAAGATGTCAACATAACATCGCAGGAGTTCATTTCTCGCACTTCTTGACGTATTCAGTCGCTTCCTTGAAGATGGTAGGCCAGTAGTACCCCTGACGAAGTACTTTGTATGCTAATGACTTAGCAGCCATATGGTCGCCACAAATGCCTTCATGTATCTCCCGGAGAGCGTATTCAGCTTCGGATGGAGTCAAACATTTTAACAGTGGGGATGAGAATGCCCTTCGGAACATATCTCCATCTATCAGAACGAAATTAGCACTTTTGTACTTGATTTTCTTGGCTAACATCTGATCCGAAGGTAAGACGCCATCTGCTAGATATTCCAGATATGGAGTCAACCAGTAGTTAGTTCGATCGGCGCACATTACCAATTCATGATGAACACTAGGATGTTGCAGAATTTCCAAGTAAACCGACCCATCGAAGATGTTAACATCCGTAGTGGCTAATTTGGAGAGTGCATCAGCAATGGAATTGTTATTACGTTCGACCCCCTGAAATTCGTAGAACTGGAAATACTGAAGCCGTTCTTTCAATTCCGCCAAATATTTGATCATCCTATGACCTCGGGCTTCGTATTCCCCGGAGATTTGTTTAACGACTAACTGAGAGTCACTAAAGATAACTATTCTTTGCACTTCGAGACTCTTAGCTAGTCGCAATCCCGCCAACACTGCCTCATACTCCGCCTCATTGTTCGCTGCTTTAAACTGAAATCTGATGGCCTGTTGCACTTTGAATCCCTCCGGACTCGTCAGAATAATCCCTGCTCCGCTGACGTCCATAGTAGAGGACCCATCTGCATACAGCGTCCACGAACTCTGTTTCTGCTGAAGAGCTGTGACTATTCTGTCTGATCCTTCAGCTTCTGCCATAACTTCATCAGCTTCAGAAAACGAACATTCGACCACAAAATCTGCCAAGGCCTGCCCCTTGATGGCGGTTCGGGGATGATATTCAACGAAAAATTGAGATAACTTCATCGTCCATGCAGCTAATCTCCTCGATACCTCAGGTTTGTCCATAATTTTCTTCAAAGGCTGATCTGTGTAGACTATTACCAATCTACTCTGGAAGTACTCCTAAGCTTTTGACTAACAATTATTAAAGCAAAAGCAAACTTTTCAATATTTGGGTACCTTGTTTCAGCATCCCGAAGGACATGGCTTACATAATAAACCGAGTGCTGCTTACCCCCAACTTCTCGCACCAAAACTGCTCCTACTGCCAACGAACTAGCTGCTAAGTACAAATACAAAGGCTCAGCAGGAGCGGGCTTCACCAACAAAGGCGCCGAAGATAAGTAGGACTTGATGCTCTGAAAGGCGTCTTCGCATTCCGAAGTTCATTGGAACGTCTTGGCATTCTTCGGCCCTTTCAACGTATCAAAGAACGTCAAACACCTTTCTACCGATTTGGACATAAACCTCCTTAAAGCTGCAATCCTCCCAGTCAGACATTGAACATCTTTAAATGACTAAGGAGTATTCATGTTCAGGATCGCTTGAATCTTTTCTGGATTGGCTTCAATTCCTCTTTGACTAACCAGATAACCCAGAAACTTGCCAGCCCCTAATCCGAAGGTGCACTTAACAGGATTCAGTTTCAATTTGTGATGGAGGACTGTCTGAAAGCATTCTTCTAAGTCATCCAGATGTTTATGTACCAACATGCTCTTAACAATCATGTCATCCACGTACACCTCCATATTCTTGCCCAATTGATACCTGAAGACATAGTTCATCATACTTTGGTAAGTGGCTCCGGCGTTGATGAGACCGAAGGTCATTTTCTTGTAGGCATATACTGAACGATGCGTAATGAACGCCGTCTTCGGTATATCCTCTTTACACATGGAGATTTGATGATAGCCAGAGAATGCATCCATGAAGCTCAACAAAGCATACCCCGAAGTTGCATCGATGAGCTGGTCAATGTGGGGTAATGGGTAGAAATCCTTTGGACAAGCTTTATTCTGATCTGTGTAGTCGATGCAGACTCACCATTTCCCGTTCTGCTTCTGGACCAGCACCACATTTGCCATCCACTGCGGATAGTCGATCTCGAAGATGAAGTCAGCAGCTAATAGCTTTGCAATTTCTTCATCGATGATTCGTTGGCGCTCAGGCGCAAAGATCCTCCTCTTTTGCCGAACTGGCTTCTTAGACGGGTCCACTTCCAATCGATGCTTAGCAATATCCCTGCTCACTCCTGGCATATCTTGAGGTTCCCATGCGAAGATGTCAACATAACATCGCAGGAGTTCATTTCTCGCACTTCTTGACGTATTCAGTCGCTTCCTTGAAGATGGTAGGCCAGTAGTACCCCTGACGAAGTACTTTGTATGCTAATGACTTAGCAGCCATATGGTCGCCACAAATGCCTTCATGTATCTCCCGGAGAGCGTATTCAGCTTCGGATGGAGTCAAACATTTTAACAGTGGGGATGAGAATGCCCTTCGGAACATATCTCCATCTATCAGAACGAAATTAGCACTTTTGTACTTGATTTTCTTGGCTAACATCTGATCCGAAGGTAAGACGCCATCTGCTAGATATTCCAGATATGGAGTCAACCAGTAGTTAGTTCGATCGGCGCACATTACCAATTCATGATGAACACTAGGATGTTGCAGAATTTCCAAGTAAACCGACCCATCGAAGATGTTAACATCCGTAGTGGCTAATTTGGAGAGTGCATCAGCAATGGAATTGTTATTACGTTCGACCCCCTGAAATTCGTAGAACTGGAAATACTGAAGCCGTTCTTTCAATTCTGCCAAATATTTGATCATCCTATGACCTCGGGCTTCGTATTCCCCGGAGATTTGTTTAACGACTAACTGAGAGTCACTAAAGATAACTATTCTTTGCACTTCGAGACTCTTAGCTAGTCGCAATCCCGCCAACACTGCCTCATACTCCGCCTCATTGTTCGCTGCTTTAAACTGAAATCTGATGGCCTGTTGCACTTTGAATCCCTCCGGACTCGTCAGAATAATCCCTGCTCCGCTGACGTCCATAGTAGAGGACCCATCTGCATACAGCGTCCACGAACTCTGTTTCTGCTGAAGAGCTGTGACTATTCTGTCTGATCCTTCAGCTTCTGCCATAACTTCATCAGCTTCAGAAAACGAACATTCGACCACAAAATCTGCCAAGGCCTGCCCCTTGATGGCGGTTCGGGGATGATATTCAACGAAAAATTGAGATAACTTCATCGTCCATGCAGCTAATCTCCTCGATACCTCAGGTTTGTCCATAATTTTCTTCAAAGGCTGATCTGTGTAGACTATTACCAATCTACTCTGGAAGTACTCCTAAGCTTTTGACTAACAGTTATTAAAGCAAAAGCAAACTTTTCAATATTTGGGTACCTTGTTTCAGCATCCCGAAGGACATGGCTTACATAATAAACCGAGTGCTGCTTACCCCCAACTTCTCGCACCAAAACTGCTCCTACTGCCAACGAACTAGCTGCTAAGTACAAATACAAAGGCTCAGCAGGAGCGGGCTTCACCAACAAAGGCGCCGAAGATAAGTAGGACTTGATGCTCTGAAAGGCGTCTTCGCATTCCGAAGTTCATTGGAACGTCTTGGCATTCTTCGGCCCTTTCAACGTATCAAAGAACGTCAAACACCTTTCTACCGATTTGGACATAAACCTCCTTAAAGCTGCAATCCTCCCAGTCAGACATTGAACATCTTTAAATGACTAAGGAGTATTCATGTTCAGGATCGCTTGAATCTTTTCTGGATTGGCTTCAATTCCTCTTTGACTAACCAGATAACCCAGAAACTTGCCAGCCCCTAATCCGAAGGTGCACTTAACAGGATTCAGTTTCAATTTGTGATGGAGGACTGTCTGAAAGCATTCTTCTAAGTCATCCAGATGTTTATGTACCAACATGCTCTTAACAATCATGTCATCCACGTACACCTCCATATTCTTGCCCAATTGATACCTGAAGACATAGTTCATCATACTTTGGTAAGTGGCTCCGGCGTTGATGAGACCGAAGGTCATTTTCTTGTAGGCATATACTGAACGATGCGTAATGAACGCCGTCTTCGGTATATCCTCTTTACACATGGAGATTTGATGATAGCCAGAGAATGCATCCATGAAGCTCAACAAAGCATACCCCGAAGTTGCATCGATGAGCTGGTCAATGTGGGGTAATGGGTAGAAATCCTTTGGACAAGCTTTATTCTGATCTGTGTAGTCGATGCAGACTCACCATTTCCCGTTCTGCTTCTGGACCAGCACCACATTTGCCATCCACTGCGGATAGTCGATCTCGAAGATGAAGTCAGCAGCTAATAGCTTCGCAATTTCTTCATCGATGATTCGTTGGCGCTCAGGCGCAAAGATCCTCCTCTTTTGCCGAACTGGCTTCTTAGACGGGTCCACTTCCAATCGATGCTCAGCAATATCCCTGCTCACTCCTGGCATATCTTGAGGTTCCCATGCGAAGATGTCAACATAACATCGCAGGAGTTCAATGAGGTTCGTTCGGAGAGATTCCGGCAGACCCGAACCTATTTTTACCATCTTGTTATCCTTGCCCGGGACGAGCTCTATCTCTTCTGTTTCTTCAGCTAGCATGACCAACGGCTCTGAACTGCTCTCCGTGAAGGGTTCGATCTCTATTGCCATGGTCTATTTTTTCTTTGATACCCCCACTCCCGAAGTGATCACGACATTTCTATAACATCTTCTGGCCAGATCCAAATCTCCTTTCACCTCTCCAACCCCATGAGCCGTAGGGAATTTGATTTTGAAGTGAGGGATTGAGATTACAGCTTGTAAAGCAGTTAAAGTTGGCCTCCCCAAAATAGCATTATAAGCAGAATCTACATGCACAACATAAAATTTGTAAATAATTTCTACCTGCTGGGGGGCCATTCCAAAAATAGCCGGTAGTTTGATGGTCCCAGCCATTTTGACTGGATCGTTGCTGAAGCCATATAAAGGGGCCTCCTACCCGATCTCCATCTTCTGCCCATCAAGATTCATCATCTGATAAGCATGGGCATATAGGATATCCACAGAAGACCCATTGTCGATCATCATTCGTTTCATGTCCACCGAACCTACTTGTGCCGTCACCACCAATGATCCCTCATGCGGTTTGATGGTTTTCGAAGGGTAATCCTCATCTGTAAAGGAGATTACCGTACCTGAAAAGGGTCTGTTAGTCTTCGGGAGGGTACCCGCCACCGACATGACCGAATCCAGATAACTTCAGCGCTTCTTTCCAACAAGCTTGCTAGAAGTGCCCTCAATGATGACATCTATCACTTGCCTTGCTGGTGGTCCAAGAGCGGGGAACACTTGCTGAACTGGTTGGGCTGTCTGAACAGGTCCTCTATCTTACTGTTGATTCGTTCTGGTAGCCACATAATGAACTAAAGCCCCGTCTTGTACCTTTCTCTCAATAAAATCTTTCAAACTAGCACAATCGTTTATATCGTGGCCCGAGGCTTGATGATAGTCACAATACTTACGAGAATTTCCTTTTTCGGGCTTAATGTTATCTCGAGGTGGCTCGAAGATAGGTTGATTCTTAATCTGATCCAAGATAACAGCCCTGTCAGTGTTGAGTGCAGTATACGTCCTATTTACCCTCTGAGCGTCCTCTACCCTGTCTCCAATTATTGTTGTATTTCTTTGATCCGCCATCATGGCGACCTTTATTTCCTTCATTCTTACTCTGGTCCCCTTCTGTTCTGTCCCGATTTGTCTCCTTAAGCCGATCTGAAGAAGGACGTTTGAGGCTATTCATGGCTTCCTCTACCACGATATAACCTTTCACTTTGTCGAAGGCTTCCGCGAGACTCTTCGGGTGGTGAAACATTAATTTCTTCACCAACTTCTCTGATTTGATCAGATCTAATCCATTCTGAAACAGTCCCACGGCTTGTAGATCGTTCGGGTCTGTCACTTGGCCGACTGCTTCACGGAATCGCTTTACATATTGGCCCAAAGACTCATTCGAATACTGTCGAACCTGAGCCAACGAGCCAGTTGGTTTCCCCCTCCTTTTGTTGCTCCCAAAGCGAGCGTGGAACTTATTGCACATGTCCGCCCAAGATGAAATCGAATCCGAAGGCAAAGTCCCCATCCACTGCCTGGCATCCTTTCGGAGTGTCGTGACAAAAGTATGACACTTAGCAGCATCACTAAAGTCATAATAATCCATCAGTCGGTCGAACGCCTGACTATGGTCATAAGGATCCCCCGATCTGTCATAGCTTTCAATGTGGGGCAACTTCTTGGTGGGGTCAGCCTTTTCCATTAGAATCTCCGCGAAAAAAGGGAATGCCTTCTTTCCCGAAGTATCTTTCGTTTTCTGTACCTCGGCAAGCTGCCTCCGAAGCTCCATCAACTCTTTAACCAGATACTCCACGCGTTCTAGTTGTGATGATGCTTCTTTTTCCGTGACTCCTCCCTCTTCTGAGTGGACCGGTCTCTTGCAATAGAACCCCCAACTTTCGAGGGGCTTTTACGATGACGATGGTCCACAGAGCGGAATGCCCTCAGTGGACTTTCTGGTGTACGATCCCTAGATCTGCTTCGTCTTTGAACTCGGCTGCCGTGGTGGGAATGCGCAACAACGAGCGCCTTCTTTGTATTCTCAGGAGTACGATTTCTGGATCGACCTCTTCGTTCGCTTCGACCCTGCTCCTTAGAACCGACAGGGCGATGTGCCCTCTTCGATCTTTGAGGAGTAGGGCTTCTGGATCTTCTTCTTTCTCGAGGTTGACCCCTAGATTCATGCCCTGAATGAGCAGGTTCTTTCCCACTCTGATGCCCACGTTCTTCAGATTGGACATAGCTGGACGCTTCGTCCCTCAAATCTGCCATTCGGGACATCTGCTCAGCTATATCCTACTGTTTCTTGACAAGCGCCTCCATGGCCCTATCTGCTTCGTCTGCCATCTTAGCCAAACGGGAGGCCTTTTCGTCTCGGTCATCCCGGTATCGAGTTCTAGGTGAGGTGCCTTCTTCTTGTTTCCGGTCATGACCAGACCCTTTCTCTGCTGTGAAAACTAGCTTTCTCTTGGCTTTGCTCACAGCCCTCGGACGAGAATCTCCATGTGAACGTTTGGACGTTGTGCTGGCATGAACACTTAGGGCAGGTCCCAAACGATCCTTGACAGACACTAGCGGTATTGATTCACTGGCAGCCATCGGCTGCCCCTCAGGTGTAGGTGTTCTGCTCTTCCCCATAAATATCGACGTAGAACGACCACAATGTGTGATTGAAAAATACTCAGGACACTAGAACTCAGCCCTCCTTCTAGCGCCAATGTTAACGCCAAGATCTTCTCCCGCATCCCAATCACGTAAAACGCTCTGATCCTGCACAATTCAACAGGTCAACACCAAAAGCTTGATGGCCTGACCATCGGGGGATAGCTCTGGCGTGAGAGTCAGTACAGGCGATCACAAGGTTAACAATGGAGGAATATATTGTCTAGTGCTTGAGCGAGAGTGATAATATGATTGTGTGTGGTGTAATATTTTGTTACCTTACCTTTTTGTGATCCTTGCCCCATACGTTATCTAGACCCTGTTTACCGTGCCACCCACTATCTCCTGACACCACCCCCACTCCCGGTCATCTCAGCCGAAAGCATATAGCTCACCTCCCTGCCTGCTACTACTGTTTGCTACCGCCGGTCACCAGAGTCCCATCCTCATTAATGCCATGCAGGAAGGTGGCAGACATAACAGTCAACTATTACTTGGTGTAATGATTACCGGTCAAAGATGGGTTAGGTAACAATTTGTATAATGGGCCGATTCAATGACTAAACCCAAACATTGGAAGTGACCCACGCGGCCGGATCCAACCGAAAGGACCCAATAGAATAGTCGAATAACTGGACCCAAATTACTCGGATCAAAAGGGCAAAGGTAAAATAATCCAAGGGAGAGGCCCATTACTTCTGGCCCAATAAGGAAAAGTATTATGGCCCAACAGGCACCAACAACTAACTCATTATCCATCGCTAAACAACCTTCTCAAGGGTTTGATATGATGTAAACCAAGCATTCACAAAAATAATTAAAATTAATTTTAGATCCTACCGAACTTTATATATATATACCAATTTCATTATTGCATAAAGGTTACTACAACTTCAAATGCAATATTCTTTTTTTGGTATTTCATCAAACATATAATGTGCACTTTTCTAAATGGCCAACTCAAAGTCAAATTGGACCAATAAAGAACAATTTGGGGAGAGGAAACTAACTTTAGTTAGCCAAATCAAGTATTTACCGCGTTATCCTATTCGTCTTGGGCGTCATATGATTCCAGGATGCAACTTGCATCATTATGTTTCTATACTAAATAATCCATATAAAATCACTTTGTTCCTCATTTGGCGGAGATTGCAATGAAACTGAGAAGGATTAAAAGAAGAGGAGACCAAAAACGATCCTCAAAACACTAAACCACTATTTTAGTCAACGTATTGCATAGATTCAGTCCCAACTCAAGTCAATAACTGTAAGCTAGTTTATTTTAATACCTTGTCAAGAGGAACGGAAGCAACTGCATCATGAAGCTCCTTGGATTTGGCAATTATTTGGTCAAGAATTTGAGATGCAGAGAGATTAATACGAACATTTAAGCCCTTGATGTATGAAATATTAAAATTAAACAAAACAAACAATTTTGTTATAGACTCATATTAACACTTTCAAACAAACACTCTGAAGTAAGCAAATAAATTAATTTTTAAGGTAATAAAAGAAAATAAATGTACAAACAGAGAAACACTTCCATTAATTAGATGCACTTTAAGTATAGTATCAACAAATTGAAAAACATCCATCTAAGTATAGTATCACAATGAAGAACATCAGAAAGCAGAGGCACCCTAGAAGCCACTTTTGTCGTAATGGGTTAATCAGAGATAGAGAAAGAGAGATTTGGGATGCTAGAAGAACAATCTATACCTGATCTGCATTTAAGGTCTGAGAAATTGAAACCTAGAATATTATCGAGGCCTCATTGGATCGATGGATAGAAGTTTCGAGGATGATCAATCTAGGGCTTCATGATTGATCAAAAAAGTTTCAAAGAATAAGCTTGGGACAAGATTTGACGAGTATAAATTTGTGGGACATCCTAAAGTAAGTTTATGGTATATGTTCTATAATTCTACTTAGCAAAAGGTGTTTGTTGTGAAACACGCTACCTTCTCAGATAAAGGTGTTTATCATTAAAGGGGCTAGTGGGAGGATAATAGAATCTTGAAGAGTTCAAGAACCACAAAACACTATAAGTCAAATAAGAGGCAGATAAACCTATTATACCACAATCAAATCGTAGATCTGGAATAGTACCGAAAATACCTAAGAGGTATGGATTCATCATGGATGATGATGATGAGGTACATATTATAGAAGATGATGATCTAGTTACATACGATGATGTAATAACCAAAAATTTCTGTGGTACATTGTAGATAAATATATTAAATAATCTGTAATAGATTATGGATGATTAAGTTATTATGTAAATAATATGCTATAGTGTTTAAAGGAAGTCTCATTAATAAGATAAATAAGTTAGTGAACTAACCTAAGTATTTTAGTAATCTAGAAAATAGATTTAAGGTGTTAAACCCTAATTAAATACTCAATAAACTTGAATAAGACAAGTCTAATTGGGTTATGTAAGTTAATTAACATTATTGATTGATGAGAATGTGTAAATATCAATAATAATGAGTAATAGTTCATGAGATAATAGGGTTAATATTACTAAAGATGGCAAGTAATTTAAATAAGCCCAATAATTTATTTAAGCATTGGACTTGTCGATAATTTGATTGTTAAGCTAGCCCAATATTAAATTTAATGGGCAAGTATGCTAGTAGCACAATTATTTAATTATGGAGGCCCAAGTTCATTTTAATTAGTAAGCCAAACTAATTAATTTCAAGCCCAAAAGAATTAAAGGATTGGCCCAATCCTAGCCCAAGTAAAGAGGGGCATTATGGTCATTTAATTTAGCAAATTTTGCATTTGAAAATAAAGTAAAAATGAGGAATATAGGGGGGAAGAATCCGGCCATGTTGTATAGAAATGGGCATGTGACTTATGTTGTTTTTTTCTTTATTGAGTCACCCTATTTTGCCAAGATTACAAATTATATGGAGAGAGAAGGGAAGAAATAGGTTAGTGGATTATGTATAGATATACTAATGTATCTATAGATTTTTTTTTCCAACACTTAATCTCATTCTCTTTCATCTTTTATGTTACTTCATCTTACTTTCTCTTAAGCTAGCAAAGCAAAAATATAAGAGAGAGAGAGAGGGAGAGAAATTCGGTGGAGAGGAGGAGAGAGAGAGGAAGGAGATTCACCATTGATGCACCCAAAGTTTACCTTCTACTTTGGAAGAGAAAGAAAGTGTGCCCAAAAATCAAGGTGAAAACTAAACTAGCTTATTCTTTTTATTTTGTTTGATTTTGGTTAGTTAAGGTTTATGATCTTGAGTCTAAAACCCTCTATCTACATGTTTATGATTTCATGTATGGTTCTAACATATTTGAGCGTTAGAAAGTAAATCAAAAGGATAGAAAAAGAAACTAGTTTTGTTTTGTTAGAAAACTCTAGTTTTTTTCACTTCCTTTGATCGACTACCATTTTTGATCTACACCTTTTTTTGTGATTCGTAAAAGAGAGGTGTTAGATATGTAAGTTAACTACTAAATCCAAGTGGTAGCACTCAAAAATATTGAATACAAAAGTTGTAGCAACTATTTTAGTAAAAACAGTTTTGTCTTTAGGAGGAAAAACAAACTATTTTTGGACAGTCAATGGTAGGGGCATTTTCATCATTTTTCTGACATTTAAAATTTTTGAAAAAATTTGGGATGGTAATATGATGAGTTGTCTTTCAAACCCAAGTGGATTCACCAAAAAAGGAGTTGTAGATTTTCATATGGACTGATTTTAGCAAAGTTGGCAAAAGCCAAATATCTTGAAAACAAACTGCCTAAGAAATTGTAGGGGCTGTTTTGGCTACCTAATTTATGGAATAAATTCTGACCTTTTGGGATATGAAAATATATGAAATAAAGTAGCTCCTGTCCAAAAATGAGCTCATTCCGACTTAAAATGACCAAGTTATGACCATTTCAATATTTGAGTTTTTTGGACGAAAATCTCTATAACCGGAGTTCTATAACTCCGATGGCCACGAAATTTAAACTGGAGGGTCATGTTAACATGTAGAAGATTATTCCAAGTGATGGGAATTTCTGGAGTTGAGCATGATGGGGCTAATTTCTTAAGCCACACACTAAAAATGATTTTTGAAAAATACTAAAAGAAATTAAAAATTACGAAAAAACCACTTTATGTGTATGAACTACATGTATATAAGTATGGCCAAAAGATAGAAAAATAATAAGTTAATTTGGTATTTTCGTAAAAGAGATATGGAATCCAGCTGGCTGGATTGAAAAATAGTTGAATCCAGGCTTGCTGGATTGAAGGATTTGAAATTCAGGCTTGCTGGATTGAAGGATTTAGAATCCAGGCTTGCTGGAAGGATTTGAAATCCAGTCTTGCTGGATTGAAGGATTTAGAATCCAGGCTTGCTGGATTGGATGTTTGTTGAATCCAGTGTGCTGGATTAGTCAATCCAGGTGGCTGGATTGCATGTTTATATAATTTAGACTATGATGTTAGTATTCAGCTTATTAGATTATAAGGAAGAGCTAATAAAAGGAAAGATTAAGTTTTAAATCATAAGGTATATGAAAAAGTAATTAAAATATTATCAAAGAATGATAATAATAAAGATGTTTTCAGGTCATTGATTATGTGGTTAAGTGTTAACTAAATTGCTATTAGAGTAATTGTATTATGATATAAAGTATTATATGCTGATTGTAAGATCAATCTTAACAATGATAGGTCTTTACAATAAAGAGATTTAATTAAATTACGTAGCAGTAGATCGCAGTCGAGGCAAGTTCTCTAACTCAAACTTGAGTTATTAATTTTAAAGCATGTTAGTGAATAATTATTGTTGATTATTCACATATATATTGAATATTGATACTCGTACTCAGTGCAATTAAATTCCTGTTCTATTATTATTGAACTGTGAATTAGTTAAAGTTCTTTTATTCATGTACTATTTAAGATATGGATCTATGCTCATTGTATCAGCTAGATCAAGTATGTTATATTTGTTAAATCAAATATGTTGTTAAAAGTTGTTCTTCACCAATTGACTTGGTAAGGACTCAAGACTGAGAAAAAGAACAATTTGATTAAAGCATTATTGAAAAACAATTATTGCTCGTACATTAAGTGTTTATGCATAATACACCGGGTATGAAAGGCTGATCCCCTTGATTACTAAAACTTATTAAAAGGACTAGTTTAAATACTGACAATCTTAGCATATGCTCATGGTCACTATGACCACTCAGCATCTGTTATTCAATTATTCGAATATTCAGTTATGAAGACTTAATTCATGTTCTTTCCCAATTAATTTCTATTGTTGAACATTGAACAATAAATTTCTTGCTAATCATGATATATCTTCTTCGTACTTAAACTTGCTAAGCAAATTTGTTGCTTACCCTTGTTATATCATGACATTTATTTCAGCTATGTCAGAGACATCCAAGAGGGACAAAGGCAAAGGAAAAGTGCAGGAATAGATAAGGAGAATGTTTATGTATTATATTATATTATGTACATTGGTAATGTAAACCTTTTGTGTTACTAAGGTAACCTAATTAAGGTATGTATAAGTTAAGGTTAATAGACCTGGGGATAATGTTGAAATACTTTATTATAATGAACAATGTATGTTTATTATTCCGCAATAGTTTATAGAATGCTTATGATGATGATGGATTTTGAGTACCAAACCCGGGGTTTGAGAACTCAGATTTGGGGGCGTCACAGATGAGGTAAGAGTTGTAAACACTCAGAGAAATTGATTGAAGAAAGCTTCTCAAAAATGGAACATTCGTTTTGATGAAACAAATCAAAAGAGTTTGATTCTATTACAAATAAGAACGAACCTAGTGTGTACAAAAGGGTCAGTGGGAGCGCTGTGACATTCCTAATATTATATGTTGATATACTATGGATAAAGAATGACATACTAATGCTACAATCATTAAAAATAAAGTTGTCTAAACATTCCTCCATAAATATTTGGGAAGAGT